>CM040089.1:43720278-44949599 GCA_022496805.1 Pohlia nutans | reverse complement strand
CATCCAAGCATTGATGAGAACATAGGGTGAGTTTAAATCTGTTAGTCGTCAAAAAACTGGACGCTGTGACGTTTAGGAGTTAACCATTTTCAATACCATCTAATATAATTTTTTTGAATTATAGTCAAATCCTATGTAACATGTGGCAAATTGATTTTGACAAACGACAAGATAATTATCAACCTGCTACAGGTAGTATCTATTAGGATTTTTAAATATTTTTATTTATTTTTGTTAACAATGGCAAGATGCATCCTCTTCACTATTCTATTATATTGTAGGTGATCTTGGTAGGGTCGGAAATTCTATGCCAAATAATTATTATATTTTCAAACAATAAGTTTCAACATATGGAATATTTGAGAATATTAGAACTTCAATATTATTAGTTTCCCATAATTTCTTTTATATAACTATTTTTGAAAAAAAAAAAGTCTAAAAAATTTTGGCATTTATTTTTAGAAATGTTTTATGTCAACCCTACCGTCGAAGCCTATACTTATGGTATTGACTAAGGCAAATATACCCACTACCATTCATTTAACAATTATGCCCTCATGTACTAGACAACTTTTTTTTCTTGGCAAAACCATTAAGAAAGGGACCACTAATATCCCTTTACATTGGAAGGAATGCCCTACACAATTTCATCACTAAAAGAAACAATGGTACAAGACATATTCATTTGTGTTCTTGAATGTACGTTGATAGTACTGTACATGAGGGTAGAAATGAGCAACAGGTGTTAAGGAGTATGTCTACCTAACATTCAATTTTGTTTTGAAGAAATGAAGACACTTTTTTTGTGGCAAATATTTTTATTGTAGGAATTAGATAGTATAGCAACATTCAATACATAGTGTATATGCGGTTGTTGAATGTTGACTTCAGCACCCAGAACCCAGAACAGTCCAAAAAAATGAATGACCAGGCAGCAGCAATGTAGCATCATTCAAAGAGATTCTAGATAAGCGCCAGAATGAGTCATGGATTCATGTAAAACCAAATCATTCAATCCTTCATTGTTCAACAAGCATTACATTATTCTCTCATTATTCACAAACGGGCAAGTAGTACACTACAAAATAGAATGTTATTTTCAACATTCTTTTAACTCCTACATGCGAACAACCCTCTCAAAATTGAACAGTTTTGCAAAGATGCATTACAAAAAGCACTTAACCCTTTAACGTCACAATTTAACACCGATTTTAAAGATGCTTTATGAATTTTTTGATGAATAACAAAAATTAAAAATTTCAACAACATTTTTAGATCTTAATTTACTGAATAAAAAATCAGTTAATTTCAAAATTCATGAATATTACATTTTATGTTTTTAGAAATAAAATTTTGGCATTGTTGGTTGGAATTGATTTTTTTATTCAAGAAGCAAATAAAGCAAAAGAATTGATGAAAGGAACAACGCTAATTTCTTATAGTAATAAATTTTGTAACACTAGACAATGTAGAGGATGAATTTTTGAAACATTCTCTACAACGAGTATAATTTGGATTGGCTCAATTCAAATCGGGTTGGAAAGTAGACTTAAATCTCTATTATAAAACAATTCAAGTTTTCTAAAAACTTAATTTTTTTGACCTTAGACAGGCTCCAAAAAAGGGCAACAATCACAAAATGTTCTCTTGGGCTCTTTACAGTTAAACTATCGATTAACGAAATTATGCTACAAAATCATTAAATCTAGGCTTTTTGGCCCTCTTTGATTGACGAATTTCTAAGGTACTAGAAGATGTGAAGCCTCCAGCTTCATCTGCTACATCTATATCCACTTCATTTGTTTCAGGGTCTTGATCTTGATCTTCAACTTCTGCTGTATAGTCATCTTCTTCAATAATCAATTGTTCATCTCCTTCCCAAACAAAATCAGCCTCTTCCATTAGGTCCTCCTCTTCATCCTCTTCCTCATCAGCATGTATGGATTCATCCTCGTTTATGTTATGTAGAGCTCTGCCAAGTGTATCTACCACAAATGTTGTACTTGGAATGGGTCTTGGCTTCACAGAGTATGTGATATACTTTCCTCCACTCTTTTGTGCTCGTGGTACCGTTAGCTCCCTCTCCATGTCACAATTTAATGCAGGACCTGTCAATCTTGGTATATCCCTTCTCATCGGCCCTGAATGGTGTGGAATCGACTCAACCACTATGATCCAATTAGGATCATTATCCACATGGCATGTATAAGCCTGTCGAATTCTTGACGGCTCCACACAAGGATTTCCATATTTTGTTGTTTCCAAAATATGTTTAGTACAATCAAACAAAGAAAATCCATACTCATCAATTTTCATAGATGAATAAGGCCTCCTCTGTGCACTTCCAAACCACTTGCATAGTACAAGCACAGGTTTTATGTATAAGAAGTCTATTTCAAGAATATATTCTATGATACCGACATAGTCTTCTGATACCGACATTGGACTTGGATCTACAGCATTCGTTCTATGTTTCATTGTAAACTCACAGAGAATGATTGAGTCGGTGGTGGTCGAGTTTCTTTTCTCAGCCTCTTGTGTTCTGAATTGTTGACCTCTAAGTTGCATGCCCTTGTATGACTTAGTTGTACTTGGACAACCATTGTATAAAGCTAGAATTGCATCATCAATGCTTTCATTACGTCTTCTTGCCGCTTGAATATTTTCACATAACCACTCTTGAAACCCTAACTCTTTCAAGTTAGGTGGATATCGAAGTAAACATTTTTTCTTGTCACGTTGCCAGTCATTCCTAAATTTCTCTCGTTCCACTTTCAGATGAGCGCTATGTTCTTCAAAACGCCTGAAAAAATCACATAATAAACATATATTTAATATATTCTCGGGGTTGCACTGTACTAAACATGTACGAGTAAATGTATACGTGAGTGCACAAAAGGGGTATTAATTTGAAGACTGCCGTATTACGTATACATACAATAAACACATTCAAAACTGAAATTATTCACATATACTTACATTATATATATATTTCAAATGAAAATATAAAGGAATTTAGACATATAACCTCTCGTATACAAAGGGGTTTTAGAAAGGGTCATGAACGCATGTGAGTCTCAAATATAATGTAGAGTTCAACCCTCGTGAATATATTTCATATGTTAAATGCATTACTTCAATACTTTCCATAAGTCATAGAAAGAATTTTATTTCTAAATGAAAAATGTGGAATTACTGAACTAAGTATAAAACTCATACATCAAAAATAATTAACACGATGATTTTTTTAATAATAAAATTGTAATAATCAAGTAAATTTAAAATTTACAAAGAATAAAATATATAGTAATAAGATATAAAGCTAGCAAAGCAAAAGCTCCAAGCTCCCCCTAAAATAAATAAAAATAAATAAAATAAATAAAATAAATAAAAAATAAAAAAACCATTACAAATGACAAAATAAAATATCAATGAGCAATAACTCAGTGGATGAGAAACTTACACAAGCCAAGGTTCCAATGCAGGAGTGTTCTCAAAGAGGTAAGCAATGATGTGTTGTTGAATTTCTCGATTTAAAAGGAATTCCTTACTTCCTCGTCCTTGAAGAACAACATCATCTTTCATGTTTTGAATATTGCCACCTAAGATTGTACGATATGATACACAAGGTATTTGAGGTATATACTCACTGAGGAAGCCTATGTTTGTTGCCAACCAATATGATTCACTGATGCTACCTTCAGGTCGAGCCAAATTCTTCACAAAACTCTTTAACACCTTAAAGTTTCGCTCTACTGGAAACATCCATCGTGTATGAATAACTCCACACAATGTAACTTCTTGAACTAGATGCTGTACTAAATGGAGGCTAATAGTAAATAGTGTCGGAGTGAACTCTTTCTCCAAAAGGCACAATGTCTCGGACCCATCATTCATAAACTCTGGAAATGTACTTGGATCTAATACGAGACTTCCAATTCGTTGAAATACGCGACATAATCGAAGTATAGCTCTTCGAGGTCCAGGTGCCAATAAACCTCGTAATGCCACCGGAATAACGTGTTCCATGAGAATGTGGTAATCATGTGATTTCAAATGTTGTAGCTCATTGCCATTTGTTCCTCCAAAGTAACCAGCAACATTGGATGCAAATTCAGAAGGTAATTTTAATGCTTTAACCCTGTTTATGAACGTCACCTTCTCTTCAGCATCAAGTACCCATGGCGCTGCTGGTTGAAAGGCTTTCACTCGTGAAGGATCCTTTTTTGTTGGAGCTGGTACTACATTCTTTAACCACAAATCTGATCTAATGCCCATTTCCTCTAAGTCGTGTCGTATATTTTTGGTATCATTCTCTCCTAATAGAAGTTTCATTAAGTTGTGGCATACATTTTTTTCTACATGCATTCCATCTACAAGGTGTCGAATTTTTAAAAGACTCCAATATTCTAATCTAAAAAATCTTGACTTTCGTTTTATGATTGGATTATCAGGAGTGCATGCCTCTAACCATTGTTGTCCAGTACGTTGAAGAGGAGCACTTCCCAATTCTACATCATACTCCAATATTGTAGAACTTCCTCTGAATGGATGATTAGGTTCAAGATAGCATCGATGGCCTAAAAAAACAGATTTATTTAACGCTTTTGAATACCTCCCTTTTAATTTCTCTCCACATATTGGACATGCATGATAACCGCCAACTTGGCATGCAGCAACTATACCATAGCCTTGAAGATCATGGATGATCCACATCAAAATTCCACGCAATTGAAACTTGCGAAGTCCTGTATAAAAAAAACAAAAATTATTTGTGGTTAATCCTTTTATTAAAAAATATATATGCCATTGATTTATATAATTTATGAAATTTTAATAAAGTTTTTTAACAACTCTATGTTTATCCAATCAAAAGTGTTCAAAGTCATAATCATAGAAGTTTAAATAAAAATTCATTAACTTCCATAAATGATTGTATACTATAGCAATGGAGAAAACAAAAAGAAACAAAAGAAAACACTATAGAGTGTTTTTACGCTAGGGTGTCATGGTTTTTTTTTTTAAAAATTTTCTAATGTTGTAAAGCATTTGCATTAATGACGTAGATTAATAAATACGGAAAATACAAAAAAAAATTATATAGTAAAAATATAATCATTTGAAGTGTTTTCAAAAGCATTTTATATTATTTTGAAATCTTTCATAATATTCCTGCTGGTGTCATTTAATCCGCTTGCAAACCACGTCAAATGCATATTTCAGTCACAACATAGACTCCGTTTTAATTAACCAACCAAAATCGCAAACAATTTTTTGGAAATCTGCTATTTTAAGGGGCGTTTAATGTAAGTGAACAAAAATTGTCGCCATAAACCTCTAATATCTACGTTGCTTACAGAATCTTTTAGAATCTTTTTTGAATACGATACCTTTTTGTTATAGGAATTGAGGAAAATTTTTGCCATCACTATATTTTCAATGAAACATATCAATGAAGGCAATAAAGTATTTATACTACAACGTCACTGAATGCAATGTATTCCATTTTGGTCCAAATACTATTTTCTATTATTTTTAAAATTATTAATATACATAGAATCCTAGAATGATAGATAGATAGAAGATAGATAGAAACTCCGGTCCTCCGAGGAGAATCCTAGAATACCTTTTCACTATGGTTAACTTTCTGCCAAAAAACGAATTTCAATGACCAATAGAAAATGTTTACCGTCACATTTCGCTTGTTATGCGTTGTCACATTACACATTTTGGACGCCCTACCGTAAAAACACCCTATATTATTGGCATAAAAAAAAATTCTTGGAAGTTAATAATATTATAGGTATTTCAAATTAGGATTATTTGAAATTGGACTTATTATTTGGATGAAATGATAGGTAGTTGTTGATAAAAAAATATTATAATTTACTAAATACATGTAAGGAAGGTGCAACTTACCAATTGGTTTTGAGACATCTATTGCAGGTATTCCTTTCCAGAGTATTTGCAGTTCGTCAATGAGAGGCTCCAAGAACACATCAATGTCTTCAACTTGTTTCTTCCCGGGAATAATGAGAGCCAACATCATGTGGAATGGTTTAGTTATTAGATGTGGTGGTAAATTGTAGTTTAGCACAGTAACAGCCCATGTACTCCATTTTGTTGAAAGGGACTTGTATGGGTTCACACCATCAATCGCGGCTCCAAGGTGCAAGCTTTCAAAATTAGGATCAATTTCATTCTTTATATGTTTCCATGCCAAAGAGTCACTGGGAACTCTCCACAATCCGTCTTGACTTGTAGCATCTTTGTAACCACTAAATAGCGGGGCTCGCTCGTGGCTCTTAAAAGACTTCAATATTCGAGGAATTATAGGAAAATGCCTTAAAACCTTCCATGGAGTCTTTCCCTTCCCTGGTTTATATCAAGGTGCCCCACATTCAGAACATAAAAGCATAGATGCCTTGTCTCCATAATAGATGATGCAGTTCTTTCTACATGCATCAATGCGATTGTAAGTCAATCCAAACCGTGTTAGTTTTGCCTTAGCTTCAGTATTGTTGGAAGGAAGATTTTTGAGTTCCAAATGTCCCTTCAATAAGTCTAGCAAACCGTTGAGAGCTGTGTCTGTAATTCCATGGAGAACTTTCCATTCTAATAAAAGCACAGTGAACGATAATAGTCCTATATTGGATCCCTCATATACACGTGTGGCATCCTCTTTCTCCAATTCCTTAATAAAAGGGTCGTCATCCTCGTCAACTACATGTTGAAGTGGAGGTTCATACATGGAAGATGCCTCCGCTCTCTCCATGTTAATGTAGTGTCCCGAGTGACCAACTGTGCACAAAAGTTGTACATTATAAATTATAGATTCTATCAATACAGTTAGATCTGTAATTTCTATCACTGATATTTTGTATAAAATTTGAAACTCAAAACTCAAAACTCTTTTGTAATTTGATTATGAATAAAATATTGACAATTTGTGGATGAAATTTGTTGTGATGGGTTGAAATTTAATACTCTAACTATAGTGATTTTTGGAGATTTTTTGGTTGCTTAATTTTATGACTTGACTTTTTAATGAGAGTTTATGAACTATTTTGAACAAAGATCTTAGAAACTTTGGGTGAATTGCAACATGAAATGAGGCATAATTTTTTCACAACTCATCCCTTTTTTAATTGATTCACACATGCATGATGTTTACTTCCCATAAAATCTACAGTGAAAAATCCACAATGCAAAAAGTGCATAACAGATGAGATAACATGGATGAAATCTGTATATATTATTCAACGGAAAAAATAAAGCTTTACCTTTAGTAACTTGTTCTGGGTCTGCATATTGTTGTATAGATTCGGCTGGTGTCTCCGGATGCAAGGGATATATGATAGCATGTTCTGCAATTATACGTGGATCCCTCATATGTTCTCCATTGCAGTGAGAACACCAACATGCTTCTTTGAGGCGTTTCATCTTTGACAGAGAACAAAGGAAGCTCTGATTTCAACCCAAAACACAACCAAACAACATAAGCCCCAAATTTGTTCAAAGCGTAACCTTCTAAATTACCCAATATTTAAAAAACAACACACATGGAGATCTGTCATAGTCAACCCTTTTACAAAATTTGAAATTCTATGTAAACTTCTATGAAATTATTTGTTTTTCATCTAAGACCTGCAACGTTCTTCACTAATTTCAGTGGTATAAAATTAGGTCCCATATGATCAATGGAACTTGTCATCTCAAAAATCCGAATTCTTAGTTCTTCAGGTCTAAGAACCGAAATTAGGCATCATGTATTTTTTTAGTGGTTTTGAGGAGGTATTTTGAATTTAACAGAGATATGCAATGTTCTACACTGATTTCTCAAGCAACAGCCTGGTGGGCAAACTCCGAGTCTCTCTCGCGCAGCTCAAACGCAGTAATTTTTTTTTAAAATTGTACACTTCACTGGGCTCCACAGCTTGGAAAGAACAACAACAACAATAGCAGCAACGCACCCCAAGAGAAACTCAGTAGCCAATGATCAAGTGTGGAGGTCCACCAACCATGCAAACCTTATTGTAGAAACGACGGATGACTTACAAAGATCTATCCCTCCATGGACTTGGGAGTGGCGTTGAGCATCACACTGACATCATCCAAGCCATCGCTCACTGTCGACACCCAGCTGTCTTCAACAAATCCATTCACTGCATTTATGAAGCCCCTGCAATTCTAGCAAAAAACACAGCACCAACGTTTTCATCCTGAGTGAGTTCATACGTTTCTCAACGCTTTAATTTCAGCAGCAGTTTCCTCCAAAAAAAAAGAAAACAAGAGTCATAATTTAACAAGAGGCAGAAAAAATAGAAGACAAAAAACAATGAATCCGGACACCCACTTGGCGAGGCGTTGGCCTAATCTGCAAGACACTACTGGATGTCGTCCGTTTCTAGGAACCCCCTCACCACTTTCTTCTGCTGCTAGCCGTTTCAAATGCCGTAATGCCTTCAAGAAAGAGCACACAATTAGAAAACGGTTGATTTTCTCGATGAGAGAAATACGGACGGCCATTGAGAGCTACAGTAGAGAACAACTTAAGAAACTTTCTAGTCAACATGCCGTCAATATTAAATATCTCATTGACAAACTAGAAAAAGTGGCATCCTCATCTCCATAGATTCTGTGTATTTGAGCCATTTAAGGGCCATGTGCCATTTAAGGGCCGCTTTACATGACGAATATTGTAGAGAGAGACGGCCTGTTTCCAAAAACTCCCTACCCTTGCAGATCAGGGAGCAAGGAACTTAACTTAGTACTCTTTATAAGAGGTATGTCTTTTTTGTGTCAAGTGGAGCCTTGAACAAACATACAGACTCTTAAGAACTGGATTAATATTCTCCTCTGACTCTCTTCAACCTGCATCGACCAAGAATAGATTGAAAAAGAAAGTCAGTCTAAAACGATAGATTAAGAAGCTGCAATGGCAACTCACTGTCAGAGCTAGTGCCACTAAGAGATGCATGTAGAAATGATTGAGAAACTCAACAGTGAACTGTGGGTGACCCACAAGCATAGCACTCCACAGACACGGCAGAAACACTATCAAGCTGCATTGCTGCAAGAGAATGGTTAACCCCTAAACGTCGTTGCAGCCAGAATATGGTAGATGGATGTATCCAGAGCGAAGTATCCAAGAGTAGATGAAAGAATTTTCATTCACTTCTTTTTATGAAGGCCCTTCGTTGGTTATGCCACATCGTCAATTTAAATTAAGGTCATTTAAGCAATTTTTGGATTTTATATGGGGTAACAACTACACAAATAGTCTAAAAAAACGGTTCATCATGTAGTGTAGTTTGGATATTTTTGTCTTTTTCATGCTTAAACAAAATTTGGGACATGAAAATGAGTTTTATTACATTTAAGCTTAACTAACAAAATGAAGCTTGCCAAGGCTAGTTTCCAGTTCACTTTGAATTTTATGAAAACTCTAAAAATTGAATGTTTTATTTTTTTTCATTGTAATTTAAGTATTTGGAGAAACAATTCGACTTTTGGAGTGTTTTTTGTAATTGATATGAATTTTCTTTACACTCACTTCAAAAAATCATAGTAATTTCAAAATTTCACCAAAATTTATGAAAAATTCATGATTTGTAGTAGACACAAAATTCTTATCTTATTTATAGTGGGAAAATTGAGTGACAGGTAAAGCATGATTCCATGGTCATTGGCCCGACAATTAGGGGATAAGGAGAGAACAAGGTGGTCTGTGAGTGAGTGAGTTGCAAGGGTGAGAAATTGGGAGAGTGTGTGCAGTACCCAAGACCACGCAACACATTTATATTGCCATCAGCTTCAGGCGGACAACTCACGGAAGGCAACAAAGAAGCAGGCCTCTACTATAGAAACAAAGATACTCTTTTCTATGCACCTGGTAAGATATATAAATTAAATCCCTTCGATATTGGTAACATGTACTCTATATTTTACATTTTAACTTTGTCACTAGGACTCTTACAACCTGTATTTGTTTATAAATAATTCTAGTCAGAGCAAATTACTTTTCTTGAAACTACTCTCTCACTCTTTTTTTTTCCAGTCCTGTGGTATCTTTGCCCAACTCAATTGCGGACAACGAGACATGGTGCCATGTTCATTGATGTGCATCTGGAACTTAGTAGTCTCTTTTTGAGACCAGCGTGAAGGAAGAGTTCAGGACCCCCAGTCCACATTCTTTCCAGGTTTGTCTCAACAAATATTACCGTATACTCTTTGGGGATGAAATCTTATGGGATGTTGATTTTACATTATTGTGAATAAATAACGAGTGAAAATTTGTACATTAGCATTGATTTACTACATGCAGCTCTTCATTTGAATTCAAGTGCCACTAAATTATAAAGTTGTTACACTAGTGTCACATTTTAGTCCAAGAGTCCACCCAACTTGGTTGGAATTGGAAGCTTGTTCATTTTCTACAGTGGTACTATGAAGGCATCATTCTGTAATAGTAGCAACGGTGCCTCTATGTGTTTAATTTATAGTCTTTATTGGTTTTGTAGATAATATGGCAATTTCTGTGTACAAAAGGAAGTACAAAAAGTTATTGGAGGGAGAGAATGCCGCAACTGAAAATGAGGATATCACCTCAAACTTGGAGCATACCAGCAGTTGTAGTAACGAATACTTTGTGGTGACATCTTGTACGTTTCCTTTTCTCATGGTTTTTATAGTAAAATTTATTGTTATTTATTGATTGGGAAAATTACATAGTGAATTTTTTTTATTAGCTCATGATATTTTTGAATTGTGCAGGTCGAAGAAATCAAGACAAAAAAAAAATAGTGGAAAGAGAATTGGAGGAATTTGTGGCACCTATTGAAAAACAAAATGTTGTAAAGTGTAAAAAATTTGAGAAGTTGGTGTATCCCGTAGGTGATGTAGATGTTGTTACAATTACGGTGAAGGAGGTAGAAATTCTTGAATCAACAGCGTTCCTAAATGACAACATCATAGACTTTTATATGAAGTAAGTAAACTTATCACTTTCAACCAAACACTTTCACTTGTGTTTAGTTTGTAACATAAACTAATGATTAACTCTTTTATGACATACAGGTTTTTGGAGACAACGCTTGTGGATGCACAAAAAAGAAAGTTTTACGTCTTCCAATGTTTTTTTTTCACAAAGCTTTGTAATGTCAGTCGGGAACACATTGTTAATGGGAATGACAGATTCAAGATAGCATTTGAAGCTGTGAAGAAATGGACCCGTGGTGTATCAATTTTTGAGAAGGATTATCTTTTCATTCCTATCAATGAAAGGTGCATCAAGTTTCTTTGAATTCACTTCTATCAACTAATTACAGTGAAAATGCTTTTGACTTGATTTTTCCATTTGTGTAAAAGTACATTCATTTCATAGCTTTAAAACTATAGACTTTGAAAATAGCACTCTTATATTATATTATTATATAATTATGAATATGCAGATTCCATTGGAGTTTGGTCATAGTTTGCCATCCTCGAAATATCAACAATCTAAGCTCTGGTACATATATTCTTTAAATGTTTCTGGTTGTATAGTGAAATAATTTTTATTTGTCACTTGTTATGTGTTCTTGATGTTATTTATGAAGTCCTCTAATATTTGGCATTATAATGTTACAGAGGAGTTAATGAGCACATC
Source organism: Pohlia nutans (assembly GCA_022496805.1). Taxonomy (NCBI): domain Eukaryota; kingdom Viridiplantae; phylum Streptophyta; class Bryopsida; order Bryales; family Mniaceae; genus Pohlia; species Pohlia nutans. The sequence continues at coordinate 44,937,949 of CM040089.1, read as the reverse complement.
ATGCATCCTACATTTGGATTCTCATAGAGGTTATCATATGGAGGGTGTGGAGGAGCACATATGAATGTATTTAGTACACGCATGGATAAGTGAACATCCTGGTGTGACGCACTCCTCCGTAGAAACAATCATTTCCAATATAAAATATATAGAAATCAAGGTGTGTTGTTTTTATGATCGTAAGTGTACTTATGTATATAAAATTAATACGAGTTGTAAAATTTATTATGATTAATGCATGCTAATTGTAATTTACGTTGGACTCATTGAATTTTAAAATGGACAGGTACCTCAACAAGAAAACGAGTATGATTGTGGAACGTACGTGCTCCATTATAGTGAACTGTTTATGAGAGAAACACCCCAAGTGTTTACAGAACAATGGTTTCATGCATCTGAGGCAACTACAAAGAGAAAAAGAATCCATAATTTGATTCTATCATTGGAAGATGTGGCAAGAGAGAAGTCAATCCTTTACGCACGGAGAGGATTCACCAAATGCTCAATGGAAGTAAAAAACATCCTTGACGATAACCGTTTTAGGTTGGTTGATTGTTCTTTTGCCTGTGAATGGATCTTCCTTTGAGAGACTATTGCGCATCGCGTACATCGTGTTTATGAAGAATCAAAATTGTTTCAAATGTTTCAAATTCTATATTGTAGAGTGCTTTGTGTTTCTAATGTACTTTTATGAAGAGCTTGGAGAAGTACAAGATTAGTAGGAGTCCAATGGAATTGACGTATATTCTGTTGAAACAGGGTTCGAGATTTCTGGGATGGCTATAAGTTGTATTGCTATGGCCATTATTCTCACTGCGATACTTCTAAAGAGCAGTTTCTGAGTAGCAAGATGGGTGAGCTTAAATATGGCTAATCATTTTACCTCTGCAATTTCCTCATTTGTAATTTAATGTATGTCTGAAAATGAGGTCTTCATAACTCGTTGTTGAGCTTCTCATGGTATTTATTTGGAAGAGCTCTTAAATGCAACATTTGACTTATTTCCCAATGACCGGGATGGCTGACCTAAGTTTCTTGAAGACATGATGCATGTTTAGCAAGTTGGACTGTTGATCTATCTACTTACGCTTTGTTGTTGCAGGTCAAGTTGTTTGTATGTTGCACAACGAAACGGATGTTCAGGGGGTCTTTACACTAGTGACCAAGAGCCGGGATGGATAATTCTCTTGGTCACGGCCCTTGGTCAAGAGCCATGACCAAGAGTCAACTTTCCCATCCATTGGTCACCAACAATAGTGTAAAGTGAACTTGGACCGGCCGGCTAGGTGGGCTGAATTTTTTAATGTATTTTTGAAAAGAGTAGATTTGATAACTTACATTTCTTTTGCACTCCTCGTCTAGGTCTTCTTCTCTCTCTTCTTCTCCCTTTCCTCTCTTCTCTTGTTTTCACTCATCTTCTTACTTTGTACTGGAATTTCAGCAATTAGGGTTGTAATGGAGGAGAGGAAGAAGGACCTTGTATTGGCGTTGGGATTGTATATGTGCTTGTATATGATAGTACAACATGTTGTGAATATGCAATCTCTGATTTTGCAAGGAGAATGGGAGAAATTTGCCATTTTCAGCATTTTGTGGGAGAGCATGGGACATGAGGAGCGTAGTATTTGGAGTCATGCACGACAAGTTGGGTTTACGGATTGTTTCTTGTTGGGTTCTTTTACAGAGAAGATGTTTAAGCAAAGAACTCGGATTAGCCATGGTACATTCAGATTTCTTTGTGAAAAATTGGGTCCATTTCTGAAAAAGAAGGATACACGTATGAGGGCTGCTATTTCTGTTGAAACTAGGATTGCGGTTTCTTTGTGCAGATTGGGTACTGGAAATGGGTTGTTGCTTGTAGGAGAGGTGTATGGAATTGCTGAATGTACAGCTTCTTGCATAGTAAGGGAATTTTGTAAGGTTGTTAGAAAACACTTATTAAGGGTTTTAGTTCAATTTCCTAGTGAATCGCAGTTTAGGGTTTTGGCTTCTCAATTCGAAGCCTTACATGGAATTCCTTACATAGTGGGTGCAATTGATGGTTCACATATTCCTGTTTTAGCTCCTGTAATTGGGGGGGAAGATTACTATTGTCGGAAATCATTCCATTCAGCAATTTTACAGGGAATTGTTGATGTGAATTGCAAGTTTTGGGATTTTGAATTCAGGTGGGCTGGTAGTCATCACGATTGGTCTGTTTTTCAAGTGACAAAAGTAGGAAAAGCTTTCATGGAAGGAAAATGTATGCCATATAAATTGATAGGTGATGCAGCCTATCCGGTTAGGCCGTGGATGTACTGCCCATTCAAAGGGCAAAAAGATGGACTATCTCGATGTCGTGCAAACTGGTATTTTATCCAGTCTTCAACACGAATGTGTGTTGAACGAGCATTTGGCATATTGAAAGGGAGGTGGAGAATCATAATGAAACGATCTGATATTCCATTACGTATGGTTCCTGATGTAGTTTGTACTTGTATAGCATTGCACAATTTGTGCATAACTATGAAGGATGCTTTTGACAAAACCTGGATTGATGAAGCAGAGAGTGAATTGGTCAAAAAAATTGCAAATGGCGAAGCAAGGGAAGGATCAGAAGTGCGTGGTGCACGAGCTGCAATTGAAGAAGTGAGGAGCAGAATTCAATATAGACAAAATTCAGTAGTTGAAGATGTAGTTGATGAAGAAACTGAAGCTTTTTTGATTGCAGAAAATGAGAAGGACACAGATTTGCTTCGGGAAGCAACAAACATGCATGAAGTTTTGGGTACAAGCTTGTGGGAAGCCAAACTTCGTGAATACAACCCTAGTGGCTATTCTGATACTGATTCAAATTCTAACTAATAGAGTAGTTAGAATTTCTCTAGCAAGTTTGCAAAATTTTTATCCATGTTCTTCAACAAATCCGTTGATTGCTGAAATGAGGAAATGAGAGTACTGGAATTGCTAATTACCTGTTCCAGCAATGCATGCATTTTTTCTTGGTTAGTCTTCCTTTTCTCTTCTGATTTTGGTGCTGAAGAAGTAATTTGTGATGATAGCGGTGAAGAAGGTGATGTACTTGGTGTAGATGGATTGTCGAGGTCCTCATTTCTTTCTGTTGCACTTGCTAGGATCGCATTTTTTACACTAGCACGAGTGCTGTTCCATATGTCCATCTCATCAAACCACCTACAGTCTTGTTTCCTATCCGTGCCTGAAATCTCGTTTGCCCTCTTGTCATTTCTGTAATCCTTCAAAATGGCCTTGTACTTCTTCTTGCAAGAAAGCCATGTGTGGTTAAATCCTCTAATTCCCGCGACCATCCGAGCTTGTAACTTGATCCATGTGTTCATCCCTATGGTAGGAGAGAGAAACCACCAAGAAAATGTCAAAAAAATGCTCCAAGCCATCAAATTAGCTCCTGAAAAAAGTGGACAGCACATGTGGTGGCTCTATTTAGCATAAAGAGAAGTGGGAGGAGATTGTGGACACCAAGAAAGTAGAAGGAGATGGTGGTGGAAGGTGTTGGAACTCTTTGCTCGGAGGAGAGTGGGGTTCAAACCCCCTCGCGCGCGAGACCTCCAAGGTGGAAAAAATGGCATTAAGGCTGGCGGCTAAGGCCAAGGCCTTTAAAAGGCCACCATTGGCCACAACAAGGTCGCAACACGGCCTCAACACGGCCGCAACAGGCAAAACGGCGAAACGGCGAATTTTTTTTTGCTCAAAATTTCCTACCGAAGCTTCAAAACATTTGAGCTTGAGGTATAGACATTCATACCTTGCTTGTTTGCTGTCTTGGCGAATTCCTCTTCCATTTCACCTCGGATGGCTATGAGAGTCTCCACTTCAACATCTTTCCACTTCACAGCTGCAGCTTCCTCCTCTTCATCTGATCCTAGCTCAATTACTGTCTTCTTTCCCTTCTTCTTAGCTTTCTCTTTTGCTGGAGTTGTTCTCGCCCTCTTCTTTGCTACAACTTTAGGACCCTTTGCTGCAGCTTCTTCTCTTTTCACTTCTAAAATCTGGGCCCCCTGTAAAATTTCGGTTTCTTGTCCTATGTTTTCTATCTCTCTGTCCTCACTGTATGGAAGTCTCCTATACGAAGGTGTAGGATACCCTTGAAACGCTCTTTGACATGAAGTAAACATATTTGGTCCATGTGCAAACTGTAGCTGTGGATTTTCTGAAAAATTTGGCACAGGGAATCTAGTCATCCACTCTGAATTCTGAGACCATTCCTGTCCTACTTGAGATTGAGAGTACTCATTGTCCGGACCATATCCCTCCATTGCGAACAAATTGCACTACAAACACACACAAACAATGCAAGAAAAAAAAATCATGGATGTAGTTAAAACAGGACACATGAGAGAATTGGAGAAGAGAGAGACATATTTGTTGTGGAAGGATTTAAAAGTTAACGGTTTTTGGGATCTTAAAGACTTAACGGTTTCTTTTCATCTTCGAAAGACGGGTAGTCGCCCTGCAACAGTAAAAACAGTTGAGCAAAAAAAAATAGGCAAAAAATGTTTAAAAAAATATTAAAAAAAAAATTTCCGTTGGTTCTTCGTTTTTTCAGCTCTTGGTCACCCGGATATTGCGGCGAGAGAACCTCTTTTGGTGGTCTCGCCGCATTATCCGGGTGACCACAAAACCTTATCCATTTCTGGACATGTAGGATTCCATGTCATTTTCTCATCCATTTTTTGTCTTAGTCACTTCCTCCTTTTATGGCTAGTGAAAAGTGTACTTGGACCGGCCGGCTCTTATCCTCCAATCATAGTGCAGAATTTCCCTTGGCTACGGCCCTTCGTCACTAGTGTAAAGACCCCCTCAATGGGGAACAAAATTTGATGAGACAGTAAGGCATGTGTGGGCCATGATGGAGGAATACTTAACCCCTAAACGTCCAGGCATGCAGTTTCTGGACGTTTGTTGGTCAAACCCAATTTTGATCTTGAAGACAACTTTTGTTGCTAATACACCCAACTAAGAAAATGAAGTTTATTAAGTCTAGTTTGAACTCCACTTTTCAAATCTTAAAAATTCCAATTATTGAGTATTTTATTGCTTGTGCAAGCTTTGTAGCTCAAGGTTTGAATTACACTACATAGGATGTTCACCTTTTGAATTTCAAAATTTAAATAAAAAATTTCTATGGAAAACATATCATGTGATTCTCCATTGTAATTTGTACCTGCTCCCGAAAAAATATTAATTTTTTAAAGATTTTTTGTAATAAAAATTATTTTTTGAAGTATTTGACTTAAAATTTTGTTAAAAAGGCCGTATTAAATTTAAAAAATCTGAAAATTTCAAGACTGATAGGAAACATTCAATTCCATGCATGAAAAATATTACAAAATATATTTTGATAAATCTTGAAGGCTAAATTGTGTAGTTTGACTTTCCTACAAAGGAGTGGTACGTTTAAGGGTTAAAGTATCACGATGGCAAGGACTGCACAAACCTCAGGTCAAGTTCTTGTTGTGGTATCCTAGACATTGAAGTAGAATATAAACAAATGCTGTAAATAACTGAAAAGTTGTAAGAACGTGCTAATATAGAGTCATGTTAATTGTAATATTTTCTATGGTTGCAATTATAGCCACTGTTGCTGTCTAGAATGAAACAATGACGCAATGCTCATGTGATACTTTAAGATAAGCTGAAGCCATTTAGTGCATGTAGGGCTTTGATGGAAGACTTTGAGGATGTACAGAAGCTTTCTACCTCAAAGAATGGCTCCTTGCTCATACAAATGATTAAGGTTTCTCTCACCGTTATCATTTTCAATTTCATTAAAAATAGCACAAACATCGGTAGTGCTTTTAAGTCTATGCAAGTTAATGATAAGCTCCGTGGTTGCAGACTTTACTGTTGTGTGCAGATGACATTTCTGAGCTTGCCTACTTGAGAACGCAATAGTCTTTGCGTACTTGAGGAGAAGCTCAGAAATGCCAATTCAATCATCCACCATCTGTGATGTTGTTGGTTACTTTTGCAACTAGATACTCCAATAGCTCATCAATTAACCCCTAAACGTACCAGGGTGTCTATGGAATTGACAATTTGAGAAAAAGCATCATAAAGTACTATTTAGAAGAATATTTTGGAATTGATATACAAATGAAAGTTCTAGATTTTGAAATGTAGATTCCATCTGTACGGTTCGATTCACTAATACTATCACCAATATTTAATTATAAAATTTGAAAGTTAAAATTAAAAATTCCTTCTAAATTTGATTACAAACAAAATTTGAATATTTTTTGGGTAAAATTTGTTGGAATGAATTTGAAATGAGATACTCTTAAATGTGGTGAGTCTTTGAAATTTTGTGTTTCTTAAATCTATGACCTCATTTTCGCAAGGCCACTTTTGAACTACAGTCAATGCAATTTTGGCTTGGTCAACGACTTGACATACTTCTACATTTGTAATTTTAGAAAAATATGTAATCAAGTATGACTAAATCCAACCATTAGATAAGACAACAACTTCGTGAAGTTTCTCCAAAAAAATGGATGACTTTCATCCAAACATTGATGAGAACGTGAGAAGGGTTTGAATCTGTTAGTCGTCCAGTTTCTGGACGTTGTGACGTTTAGGGGTTAATAGGCTGTGTAACCTTGAATTGATTTATTGTGCCTCTCCAGCATGTACTAATAGCAGTCCATACTCAGGATGACGAGCATGGGACCGAACATCTTTACAAGCACTCGTGCAACATTGAAATACAGTCCACAAGTATATTTGATCAGTTCCATGATAGGCTCGACCAGGTGGACTCCAACTTGGGCAACCTCATGAAAGCATCCGGGAAATGACGCAGGAAAATCATCTGGAGTGTTGAGTGACTTGGATAGCTGGAATTTAGGTTTGAGAAAATTCTCATGAAAACGGATCCGTATATAATGCAGCAAAGTTTTCAGTTGATAGGAGAAATAAAACTTGAAAAGAGTCGGTGATGTAAAAGTGAACTACCCTCTTTTGAACTGGATTTTTAATCTAGGAATGTAGAAGTATAATGAGCTATTATACTTTTATTGGGCGACATAAACTGTCATCCGTGTTTCTCTGCTTGTTGACCGGTGTTAGCTTGAAGATCTTCCACCAGAACGTCTCGGTCTCATGGGTAGATTTTTGTGCACCTCTACACATTTACATGGAATTCTGCTTGAATAGTGATATCCTGTATGGGCGGAATCCTACGCTTCAGTGACAGAAACCTCAACCATGGCTTATCTCTTACATGGATATGTATAAGGCAATGCCCTGTGACCCTGTTTAGGATCTCTTCCAGAATGTGATATGACTTCTAGTACATTATACAACATTATTTTATTCAAACATTGAACTCATTTTTTATTACAGTACTCAGCTGTCAGGGTTAGCCAAAAAAAAATTATAAAATGAGAAGCTGAAGTTTTCACATCTTAAGTTTGTCTTACTTGCTTGACTCCTACTAAATTCCCTCATAGAATAGCAAGTGTCATCTTTCACTAATGTTCCAAATCAACAAAAAGATCAACCAAGTAGAAGATGGTGCAGTACCCTACTGCTGAAGAATGTACTAGATACATATTACAAATTCAAGTGTTTGCATGATTATTTGACTCGACGCTGGAGTTTATATTGATACAAGTTGATACAATGTGCATAAATTTTCACGTGTAAAACCTTGTTGAATCTCTGCACTACTTCAAGTGCAGTAGGTGTCGTATTCCATGTTCATGATTTTCTGCCTAGAACCTGAAAATTTGCCATGTGAATTCTCTCTCGACTTGCTATTAATCACCAATGTACCCTTAAGTTTTTGCTAGGTTGCCAGTACTCTGTGAGCGAAGGCTCGTTTGTGTCCTGATTGGTATATTGATGTGGTGTGTGACCTAAGTAGTTGCAATCTGACTTGGAAAATTTGAGTCACTTTAAAAAAATGTCATTCAGAGTATGTTTTCCCTTCGTTCTAATTCTGCTTAGAAGATTTCCAAAAATAAAAAAATTGCGGTAGAACAACATTGGTGTGGAAATGTTGTTTAGTACTTGTGTTGAAACAACATTTTCTAGGATGATGTTGTTTCAACAGTGCTTATGTTGTTTGAGCACCCCTTGTTGAAACAACACACCACCTAATTTTTGTTGAAACAACATTTTTGTCAGAATGTGGTTTGAACATGTTGTTTGAACGGGGGTCTTGTACTAGTGGCGGACACGTGAACCACCCGGTGTTCAGCCCGGACGGTCGGAGCATCGTGGTGACGGCGGACCTGGCAGCGGTGTCCGCGGAGCCGATCTCGCTGCCGATGTTCCTGCACTCGGTGCGGCCGTACGGCGACATCTTCGCGGTGGACATCGACACGGAGGACATGGGGAAGAACAGGGACGTGAAGAAGTTTCATCGCATCACGCACAGCCGGTACGAGTACTCGACGCCGGCGTGGACGATGTTCGCGACGGACGACCCGAACGCGCAATGGAACGTGCTGGTGAAGAAGGACGCATACACGCCGGCGTGCCCGTACGCGTACCCCGACGGCGGCGAGAGCTGGCACATGACCGGGCACCTCTGCATCCCCAAGAGGTGTTGCTGATCAATTGCTGCCGCCCTTAGGTTGATCGACGAATAAATTTGGCCCCGTTTTTAAAAAGGGCTGTGCTCAAGGCTGTTGAATCAACTCCGTAGCCAGTGGTGTGGAGATTTCCGTAACCGCACGCACCACCTGTAAAACAAATTAATCAAGCTCTTGATTAAATAAAAAAACGACGAGCACGTCAAAGAGCACAGATTCAATCTCGCTGATGGCAGCACGAGCTTTAAGTAAATGTGCTCCAAACGAGCAACAGGTGGAAAATTCTTTATTATGATTTTAGATCTGCTCGTGATGTATTTTCCTTCCGAGTACTTAACAAACATTTGACTTACAAGCGGGGAGTACGTACGTGGTCATCGATTCAAATTAATAGATCCAGTTTCGAGAAATGAAACAGCAGATTACAAGTTCGACGAAAGTTGTCAGTAAACTGTTCAAGGGACAAGGTGTGGTACCCATAGTTCCTGACGCATCAGCACCTCCATAGAACGTTGCATGAGCTTTGCGCCAGTTTTTCCCATCCCTCACGTGAAATGCTCCATAGACGTTCTTGGTGGTCGAAACAAGCAGCAGCAAGAAAGTAAGAACGAGTGTCGTCACGGACTTTGTAAAGTGTTGATCGTACCCCTCCATCGCCATTAATTAACTGCAGCGAGGATCACATCAGCTTTTCGTTGTTAGTCATTCATGCAGGTTAAACATATTGATACCACCTTAAGTGATTCTAGTCCTGGCGAGAGTGTAAATTCGCTTCGTAGTATGAAGGATCCCTTTATTTGTGCTCCCGAGATAATAAGGAGCTCCCGATATTGAATCTTTGCATTTTGCACTTTCAGTTTTAAAGATGATTCCTCATATGGAAGAAACTCTGCCACGAATGACTAGAAGGCAGATAGCTATGGTACCTTGGAGGAATTCAAGTCTATGGTCGTGAATTCGAAGGAGCACGAGGAATACGGGGATTGGGATGGCGAAGAGTAGAGACAACACATCGTTGGCAGAGGGGATAGAACGTTATTGAAGGAGGTATGGAATGAGGATGATGGAGACACGACGTCTTTCCTCTCGACAGGAAGAATCAAAAAATTCTCTCATCGTCGAGGAGAGACGCACAGGCAGCCGGGAGATAGTCACTGTCATTGTAGAGCTTGCCGGAGAGGCTGCCTGAATTCATCAAGAAACGAATCATCATTGAAGAAGATTGAACAAGATCCAACCATTGGCGTTATGTCCGGTAATGTGCAAGCAGCCCTTGGTTATGAAAATAACCTGTCTCGCCACTCTTGTGGCTCAACAAGGTTATTTTTCATAAACAGGGGCTGCTGGCACATTACCTAGTCCATAATTGAGCGCCAAGGGACAAAATATCATCGCACTGGCGAATATCTAGGTGATCAGGGGAACTTAATAAATCAAGGAGAATTGATTAACAGAAACCAATTTGACATTCAGGAGTCTGTTCTTTCAACTTTGCAGCAGATCTGAGCAGCAGTTTATGATGATACGTAAACATTAAGCTCCTGAAGGGGATTGTAGAGGCTTGACGAGTGAAGAAAGTATACTAGTGCAACTGTGTACAAAGAACTTCGGAGAGACTAGAATCTTTCTTGATGCGAGAGTATGAAAACTCTGCCGCACACATGAGCTTAGTTGCATGAACTGAAGGAAGCTATCGTTCACTCACAGTATGCAGTGTTTGTTTACATTCTATTCACAGTTTTTCGCAGTGAAACTTGCTTCAAGCTGTCGGCACGCATATATGTGATTGCAGTGTATTTTATATTCCTTTGCATGCTCTTCATTTCTTATTTTGATTTCCATTAGAATGCAGACTTTTATAATACTTAACATTATAGATAGCAAAGTTTGAACAAGAAGATAGTAATCTTTCAAGGCGAGAAGAATTTACCGAGGCAAGCGGGCTTTGTACCGGTCGTCGTCTACAAGGATCACATAAGTAGAAGAGAAGGCAGCAAGGTCAATTTTACATTGACTCGTAGGCAATGCGAATCACGTCTCGAAATGGAAGAGAGACAAGAGAGGTAAAAATGAAACGGAAAAAATCTGGAAAAAAAAGAAGCCAAGCTCTCACGAAAGAAGTAGACAAGAATGACAGAGTTCGAATAGCATGAGTGGGAGAGTACTTGGAAGCGAAAGCAGAGCAAAAACGAGACCAGCACGGGTCAAGGGAAGCGAAGTGCGAACACTCTCACACGGACGGCAAAAAGCAGACGAAGGACGAGAGAGAGAGCGAGCGAGCGAAAGGCGACGGGACGTTGAAGTGAAATTAAAGTGTGTCTAGATTGATGTGCGCGGGTGAGTGTGAGTGTTGATTGAGGGCGTATGAATTGGGTGTCGTGTTTGTAGACACAGTCTGCAAGTGCAGCCTCTTCATCGAATTGCGGGGCACAAGTTCGTGGCTCGGCTGCACGGTTGACACGGTCGGCACTTGACTATGGGTGGTTGCGGGCCCTAAGAAGTGGAAGCACATGGTTGCTGCACTGAGAGCTGACTTCGATAGTCGGCACAGAACGAGGAGGCATAGGTGTTGTGGTTGTCGGTAGCAGTTGACAAGCTGCTGCAGATTCCAGACAATGTCTTGACTATGATTGTTTTCTGCGCCATATCTGTGGTTATCCAAGTCAGAGCCCGGGAAGAACCGGCGGTTACTTAAAAGTCAACCGGTTGATTTTCCAAAATAACTGGTTGTTATCTCAAGAATAGAGGGAAAAAACCCGACTAAATGACTAAAAACTAGTTATATTTAGTATTAAAAGAAATATACGGGATATATTCTTCAATAACCGATTGGTATAACCGATTGGTTTGGTAAAATAAAGGAAATCGACTGGTTGCCTCAAAAAGTAAACACTGATCAGGCATTACAATTCTAGAACGGGACACCTAAAAATCTGAGAGAATATTCCCGACGTAGGTTTAATTCTCAGCTTTGATTCCTGCCGGAGTCCCCTCTTCTATCCAAGATTCAATATTCTATACCTAAGTTTAACATTCTATACAGACGCTCTGTGAATGGCTAGGGCGAAACCATACTTGAGTTCTGAAGTATAGCTACTGGTAAGAAAAAGGGAACCGCAGAATTCTGAATATGCCATGTGGAAGGGTGTTCAAAGGGCGATCTGGTGAACTTCCACTCATGCTGGTACTGTAGGAAGAGGGTAAAAACCAAAATTTGCCTGTGGAGTTTATGGGCCCCTAAAATGCAAAGGTGAGTCTATCTAGATTGAATTGGCGTCTTAGATCCCAAGTTTAGAATGAAAATTTCCAAAATAAGTACCTAAACCCCCAAAATGAGTAAAAACCAGAAAAATGGCTAGGTACCAATATGGGTGTAGTTTTGCCCTAGCCGTATTCTACTAGATAATACTTCATTCACTTTACAAAGCACATATTATTTGGATAGCTAAGTGGCATAACAAATTGACTCACATTTTTTTGAGAACCTCAATTGAAAAAAATAATATAAAATTAAGCACTCTTGATGTGGAAAGATTGCCCTTGCCTAAACTTTTGACAAATGCAGCGACAAGACGAAAGTTAGAATTGAGGAGTTTGAGTATGATTGGAGCAATCATGGTGTTTTTTGCGTTGGCGGCTTGCATGCTACTTGATGGAAACTGGTTCCTGTTTTGACTTCCAATTTGCCGGTCCCTTCTTGGGATTGTGGCTAAGTTTGTAAATTCACTTTGCATAATTGATTCAAGAACTTAAAAAAATCATATTGCGTAGAGTTGTTGCAAATTTGATAAGTCACCTATAGTATCTGGCAATGCTTTCAGACTCGTACATTTAGATGCATCGAGTCATTGCAAATTTGATAGACCACTTGTAGTATCTGGCAAAGCTTGCACACCCATACAACTATTTAGTTCAAAATCCTAAGTGCTTTGAGTTGGCCCATGGAGTTTGGGAGCTTCTTCAACTTTTTGCATTGCATCAAGTTCAAATATTGGAGCCTTGATGATTGTCCGATGAAATCTGGCAACTTTGTGATGGATTTGCACTCTTCTAGATAGAGGCTAAAGAGATTGCGGCAACCCTATGCATCAACAAAAACCAAAAAATAATATTATTTATTATAGCATGCAAGATTTAGTAAGAATTTTCCAAACCTATCTTCTACAATTGAAATAAAATCAGGATCATTTTTTAATTGAACTTGAGCACATGGAATTTCAAAAGAATGAAATGCCGTCACAATGCAAAGTCTATATATAGAGGACACTATAACCATTGATAGAGGAAACTATAACCATTGGTAGGATGTGTGTAATCATAAAATTAAAATAAATTCATTGATAGGTCATCAATCACTACCATCTCTTGTTTATAGAAATTCGAATCTAAATACCCAAAATTAATACACGATCTTCTAGCATCTCTTCAAAGGTACTCTACAAATACTTTAAATCATATCTACATGCACATTAAATCAATAAACATTTGGTATATGTATACGATGATGTTCATTATGATTTAATTCAAAAAATCAAAATAAATAAATTACCAAGTTATACATGTAAAAATGTATTGTATACTGTAAAAGAACTTTATCAAATCATAAGAGTCATTTAGTGTTTTAATTAAGCAATTTACTTTTAAATTTATTTTAAAAAATTATAAATGAAATAAAAATTCATATTAACCATCATATTAAGGTGGCACTTTTTAAAATAAGAATCACACAATAACACTAGTAGAAATCTTGTCTTATGTGACAAGTCTTTAATGACTCAATGTCGGGAATGACAAGTCCGTAATGACACAAAGTCCCACTTTGTGTCATTACGGACATGTCATTCCCGACATTGAGTCACTAAAGACTTGTCACATAAGACAAGATTTCTACTAGTGTAAATAAACATTTGAAAAGAAGTATGGTGGATTAAAATCTCTATGTTCTTGAAATGATTTCTCGGGGAGGTCACTTCCAAATATTACGTAACATCGTGCAAACAAAGATAGGGTCCAAATAAATCTTTGAAGGTAAATCTTATAAATGATTTACATTAATATTGAATGCTCAAAATTCCTTACAAGAATAAAAATAAGAATATTATCAGAATATAATTACTAAGTAAAGTAAGAATGAATTTTAATTTTGAGGGTGTTTTTAAATATCCATTCTTCACACATGATACTCAGAAGATACAAAGAGTGACGTCCCCGAGAACGATTTAAGGAAAAATACAGTATGCATCCAAGGTTATAATTTTGACGTTCATTACAACAATCGGTATTATTACTTGATTTATATGATTCACTATTTCAACTATTAAAATTATTTAATAAAGTAGAAACAAAAAATCATGTATGTAGAATGTACCTCCAAATTAACATTTGACTCCGTCCACAAGGACACCATGTTCGTACTCCAAGAGAAGTCAATTGATGTTAAAAAACATATAGCCCCAGTGGAACATGTGCAAGTGGTATACTTCTCCATTGTAATAGTCGCAATTTCTTTTACATGCATCTAAAGTTGCCATTCACATCACACCCATCCGTCAATTGAAGCCAATGCAAATTTGACATATTTGCAAAATTCTCAACTTCAAACTTTCGCTTTCGACTTTCTATAAAATTTAATCCTATCAACTTCACAAATCCGTACATCACCTAAGGTTTGAAACAATTTTACTCTTATAACTTTGCCAAAAAAAATCAAATATACATTCACTTAAAAAAATCACATTTATTTAAAAGTCAAATACATACATATTTATGAATCAATCAACATCTATGCACATAAAAAATTTGCAAAATTTTAAAAAATAAAAATGACTTTCACATGTATAATAGTTGATTGCTTACTCAATTCTTGATCAATGCCGCCTCTGCATTTCTATCAACAAAATGCCTTTTAGTCGTCATTCCAATCTCTTGGCCTAGTTCTCTCAAGAAGTCATGCACTCTCAAAAATTCAAAGTGGTCATCCCCTACAACAAGATACATATTGATAAGATTTATTAATGAAGTGTGAGGTGTGTGTACACCACCACAAGACGTGCAATTCTTCCAACCCTCCCAATAAGCAAAGGCCACTTTTGCACTATGATTATAGAATAGACAAGTGATGTCTAGAAACGTTAGCTTCTCCAATTTTGGAAGATTTTCAAAGCTCCATTTCAACACACCTATCACATTTGTACTTTGCCTCAAGGCATCTATTGCCTCTGGCCATTTGTTTTCTTCTTCTCCATCCGATGTCTTGCCAAACAAGCTTGGTCCAATCACCTTCAGTGGAAGTGGCAAACCACCACATGCTTGGACAACATCCTTTTGTTGGCTAAATCTTTGTAGTCCATTGGGGTACAAGCATGCTTGGGGTACTCCAGTCAAGAACTAGGAATCAAGAATGAAAGAATTTTTAAATGTCAAATTTTGCAAATAAAAAAGAAAGTAATATTTAAAAACATTACTTAACCCCTAAAGGCCCTTAAAAACCAAAATGGCTTTTTGTTGTTTCGGGCAGCCTAGAAGACCGGCTTAACTTAAGTATTTTGGGCTAAAATTTGGTGTGGGTGTGGTAATACATACATACTATATGTGGTAAAATTTGGGCAGCCAAATTCAAGTTTTAGAATTTTATTATGCAAAATTTTGTTTTCAAGCCCCACTGGGGCAGCAAAAAAAAAAAAAAAAAAGGGTTTTTTTGAAATTTTTTTTTGGAAATATGTTTATAATAATACTACTACACACATTTAAAAAAAATCCAAGTTGAAAGTTTTAACAATTTTACATGGGCAGCCTTCAAAATTTACAAGAGCAAGCTTCACAGTTTTTTGTAATTCTACAGTTTTTTCTTTCAAAAATTGTCAAAATTTGAGATTTAGGAATTTTTCGATTTTTTTTTTTTCTAAAATTCACAAACTCATAGATGTAACTTTTCACCGTTCACTTTTTTACTAAACCAAAAACCTTTAACGTTATTCAAGTTTTACTATATTGTGGTTTTTGAACCTTCTTCTGGAAAATAATTTGCATGAAGGCCAAAAAAGCATAATGAGTCTCTAAAATTTTGCATGGAGGTGCCTAACTTAGTTACCTACATGGAAAAAAATATGAGCAAAATGTTTGGACTAACAATCTTCAAGTCCCCCTTTGCACTATGGAGACAATGCCTCCCAAACAATGCCCACAAAAACTTTTGCACAAACTTTGGATGTTATGATCTTGCAAATGATAAACATCCAACGGTCAATTTTTGAAACAGTAGCTATGAATAGGCTTAGGTACAAGATCTTACGGTTGGAATTCTAAAAGAAGTAAAAAAACTTGGTTCACATCCCCGGGAGTACATAGAGGTAGAAAATTGCAGTTTTGAGGTTTCAAGCTCCCAAAAACACAAGGAAATTTAGGGGTTAATATTAGAGCACATGTAATCGTATCATTTTTATAAATTAAAATGTATAAAATCATTAATTTTTAATTTTCTTACTTATTAGAATTTAGTACCTGGTATCATATCATTGGAAAATAGACATGCATATATAAGAATTTTACCATGAATTTTTTATCCGTTCACTACCTAACAAATCAGTTTTTATGTTTCAAATTTGAAATCCAAAAAACCTTCAATTTCAAAATCCATTTAGATGTGGCTCCTCCTTATAATATTTCAGAGGATTGTGAAAATTATAAAAAATAGTTACATACCACATTTCATGTTGTAAAATACTAAAATTGATTATTAGAACATCATAAATCAGTATAGTCAATTACAAACACTTTCCATTAAGTATTTATATTCCTTTTTGATTCCTAAATTAAAACTCACACTGTGACATAGTTCTAAATGTGGGCTACAGGAATCATATTAACAACTTTAATCAATTAATAACAATTTTTTTAATGTACTTCCATATTGTATTTTACTTGAAGCAAGTGAAGCTATATTAAAATCATGTCTTCACAATAAGATTTGTAATCTAACTTATGTTAAAGGGAGAAAATTTCACAATTTTATACTGTGACATTCCTTATGGGGTACCCCAAGCATGCTTGTACCCATTGGGGCTTCATTTCATTGACATGAAAGGCATGCCAATTGAATAGCATATTGGACTTGTATGGATGCAATGTAGAAACCAAGTCTGTGCCACAGAGTCACCACAAGAGCCAGTCCCCATGACAGGCTTGCCCGGTTTAGCCCTAACTCCAAGAAATCTTCCTCATTTTAAGAAATTTTCTTTTAATCTAAAGGATGCTGATTTTTACCTCCAAAGTCGTGGTCTATGAACTGCTATATATATGATGCTATGTGATGTTCAACTCAATGAATTAAAAAGAGTAGTCAAAATTGAATCAGGAAAGCAAGCAAAGCATGTGCGAGTTCATGCCACCAATTAGTGTGAGACTTCACGTGTCAAAGAAATGGTATAGCCCTAACTCCTAGAAAGCTTGCTTCCTAATTTCAAGAAATTTTCTGTTAATTCAAGGGATGCCGCAGTGAAGTTTTACCTCTGAAGACGTTGTCCTTGAATTTCTATATAATGTTATGTGATGTTCAACTCGATGAATTAAAAACAGTAGACAGTGAATCATATTACATGTTGAAAACTTGATGCAACTTGAACACTGTACAATCACCTATAGAAAGTAAGGTAACCCCACAATCCACCATTCACTAAAACGCTTCCCAAACTCATTACGATGGTTTGCCGATCATCAAAATTTTCCCACAATACAGCTTGTGTATGACTCACTTTTGAGCCAAATTTGGTACATGGAAGATGAACGGAAATTGCATTAATGTCAATTTACCAACTTTTATCTTTGATGTGAAAAAAAATGCATATCAATTACACAAAAGCTTCCAAGGATCCAGATTTTTCGTAAAAGGTAGAAGCCACAGTAAAGAACAATATGGTGTTATAAAAAAGAATGGTATTCCTAGGTATTTTAAAATTAAATGGTGTCCACATGCAATTCAAAATTTTAAATGTAAAGCCAAATTTTAGTTTAATTATATAATAAAGTAATTTATCTATTTTTGTCACTTTTTTTATGACATTATATTGTTCATTGCTATGACAATACGGTCTCACAAAAAAAGTGACAAAAGCAGGCTAATTACTTTATTATATAATTAAACTAAAATTTGGCCTTAATTTTTTTATTTTGAATTGCACGTAGACACCATTTAATTTAAAAATACCTAGGAATACCATTCTTTTTATAACACCATATTGTTCCTTATTGCAACTTCTACCTTCTATAAAAAATTTGGATCCTTGGAAGCTTTTGCGTAATTGATATGCACTTCTTTTCACATTAGACAAAAAGTTGATAAATTGACATTATTGCAACTTCCGGTCATCTTCCTTGCACCAAATTTGACACAAAATTGCATCATACACAAACTGTATTATGGGAAAATTTTGGTGATTGGCAAATCATTGTAGTGAATTTGATGAATGTTTTAGAGAATGGAGGATTGTGGGGTTACCTTACTTTCTATAGGTGACTGTACAGTGGGGTGACACCGAAATTGTCACCTTGTGCAATTTCAGGGATAGTGCCCATACTGCTGCCAACTTTGACACCCTCCCGAGCGCTGGAAAATTGTTATTTATACATGAAATTTTAGACACAAAATCATTGTTATGTTGACAACATGTGTACCAAATTTCAAAGCTAGAAGATTGATAAAAAAAAAGATATTCAAGATTTACTAACAAGGGGTAGCTGTAAGAAATGTTTCACAACTGCCAACTTTGACACCCTCCCAAGGATTGAAGAATTTTTTTTTCACATGGAATTTTTGGAGTAGGAACATCTTTATGTTGTTTACACATGTGGAAAAATTCAAGTCCAAAAGACCCACAAAAAAAATGATATTCCAAATCTATCAACAGGTGTAGTTGTGAGAAACAAAGAGGAAAATTGTCTCACAACTTTGACTACCTCTCTAGGGTTGGGAATTTGTTATTTTAAAATGGAATTTTTGGCACAAAATCACTTTTTAGTTGATAACACGTGCAAAAACTTTCATGTTGAAATAACAAATACACAACTCTAGGGAGGCTGTCAAAGTTGTGAGACGATTTTCCTCTTTGTTTCTCACAACTACACTTGTTGATAGATTTGGAATATCATTTTTTTTGTGGGTCTTTTGGACTTGAATTTTTTCACATGTGTAAACAACATAAAGATGTTCCTACTCCAAAAATTCCATGTGAAAAAAAAATTCTTCAATCCTTGGGAGGGTGTCAAAGTTGGCAACTGTGAAACATTTCTTACAGCTACCCCTTGTTAGTAAATCTTGAATATCTTTTTTTAAATCAATCTTCTAGCTTTGAAATTTCGTACACATGTTTTCAACATAACAATGATTTTGTGTTTAAAATTTCATGTATAAATAACAATTTTCCAGCGCTCGGGAGGGTGTCAAAGTTGGCAGCAGTGTGGGCACTATCCCTAAAATTGCACAAGGTGACAATTTCGGTGTCACCCCACTGTACAGTAGGGTCCAAAAATAATTCGAATTTTTTCTTCAAGGTAGAAACCATGATCTTTGAGAAGCTCCTTTCGGCTCAAAAATGCATCAAATCACAAACTATAAAGTGCATTGGAAAGATAATAGAGTTTAGTTTTAAGCTTCAACAATTTTATTCTAATATTTAATCTATTTGGACAAAAAAATTCAATATGAAAATTCTGTTTGCAAAATGATTTGAAACTTCAATCAATTATATTTTAGTCAAAATAATCCCAAAAGCCGTGATTCTTTTTTGTATTCGATTCTTAAGACAATGTGTATAATTTCTTGATACATTATAAGTAACTAAAGTTGTATCCATTTTTTCCTAAAGTTAAGGTTAAAAATGGGTTAAAAATGAGATTTTTTCATTTAACTAAAAATAGATGAACATATTCTTTTTTGGATTGAAACTCATATGTATGTGTAGTGCATCTTGTATACTAGAACATGTCTAAATTTGGTTCATAGAAACCTAAATTTCTCATTGTAATGGTAATACATATAAAATTGAGAAATTCGAGTTATTTTTGGACCCTACTGTACTGTACAGTACAGGAATTGGGTATGTCAAATTTTCACAAAGGTATGTATGTAAGAGCAGCTCCACTGCTGGAGGGGCCGCTGGCTCTGGAAATCAGGGAATCGCGGGCTCAAAATAGGAAAAGGCGCCCTGTGAAATTGCTTTGCCCCACCGTTGCAAAAATAGCCGGCCCTCTCACAACACAGATTGGGTCAAACTATGATATTGCCAGCATGATTCGCCTACGTGGCATTGTGACTCACCCACGTGGCAATGGGGAGGGTTTAGGTGGTAGTTTGACTCTAGGAGATCCTACTTGGCGGATTTAGGGTTTGCGGGGTGTGAGCAACCTCCAAACAAAGCAGATGATGTACAAAGACTAATTTTGGTAGTTTAGGGCAAATTGGTTGGTTTCTCTTGCTAGCGGGAGTATTACAAAAGTGCGTTCTAATTCTCCTTGAATTTCACGTGGGATTTAGGGTATGGAGGCCTGACGTGCGCGACTCGCCGCTGCTCAAACATCTCTTCTCGAGGATGACGAAGAAGAAGAACTCAAGTTCCTTCACGTAGTGCGTTTAGGGATGGCCAACGCAAGATGTCCACAAGTACGTAGCATTGTGGGCGGATCTCGACCTGGGAGATGGCCGAACATTGAGAGGTACAAGCATGAAATGCACTTGCGCATAATGTCGGATTATTTTTCTGATGCTCCTGTATATGGGCCCAATTTATTCCGAAGACGGTACCGTATGCGTCGTTCATTGTTTATAACAATCTTGGATAGGGTGTGTGTGGTTGACACCTACTTTGTCCAAAAGCTGGATGCAGTAGGACGTTTAGGCTCGTCACCGCATCAGAAGATTACTTCTGCACTACGTATGCTATGTTACGGATTATGCGCAAATGCCACCGATGAGTACTGCAGGACTAGCGAAACTACAGTCATGGACTGCATGAAGCGGTTTTGTTTGGTAATTAGGGCAGAGTTTGAGGAACACTACTTGAGACAACCTACCCGTGCAGATTTTGACAAACAACTCGCTATTAATTCTGCACGTGGATTTCCCGGTATGTTTGCGAGCTTGGATTGCATGCACTACGAGTGGAAAAATTGTCCAGTTGCGTGGCAGGGCGATTTTGGCGACCGTGACGGAAAAAAGTATCTTGGAGGCCGTTGCGGATGAGAGCTTGCACATATTGCATGTTTTTTTTGGTCTTCCAGGATCCAACAATGATTTGAATGTGTTAGACCGGTCGCCACTCATCCACAACATGCTGACGTCAGAGGCTCGCGACATGCATTTCGTGGTCAATGGGTGCGAATATGATCGATACTACCTTGTTACGGACGACATCCACCCCGAGTGGTCTTGCTTTATACAAAGCATTCACTTACCGCAAGACGAAAAGCAGATTCACTTTGCGGAAAGGCAGGAGGCCGTGCGCAAGGACGTGGAGCGTTGTTTTGGTGTCTTACAAGCCCGTTTTGCCATTTTACGAAACCCGTGTCGCCAGTGGACCATGGAAGTCATTTCCAACATCATGTTTGTATGTTGTATCATGCATAACATGATTATTGAAGATGAGGAAAATGTGGAGGGATTAGAAGACATTATCACGGATTTACATGCAAATGCGGTGCTATTGGAGAGGGGCTTGTGTTTCAATGAGTTGATGGCAAGCACAAAAGAAATAGAGAACATGGACACACACTATGGACTTAGAGGTGACTTAATTGAGCATTTGTGGGTTTTAAAAGGTGCCCATATAGCTTGATGTATAATATGTAATCATAATTACAGTCAAGGATAATATGTTTGACCGGACAAGGCCAAATCAATATTAACATCTTCTCCTTCCTCCCATGTACCACTATTGCTATGTAAAGGATTTCTTGTGTCATCAAACAACAGAGAAGGTCCTACACCACTAAGACCGGTTGGAGGGGTGTTCACTACATATCCCCAACTCCTTCGCCTATCCGATGTTAGACCTAGTGAAACTGGGGGCGTTCTTGATTACGATTCATGAACATGTCTCATCCCTACTCCCAGCCCAACGTTCAACTCTTCTCCTCGTGGCAGTTGAGAGTTCATTTCATCTTCCACGTCCGTATAAACACCGGCATTGTGCCCTTCTTGCCTCTACACAAACATACAATTGAATCAATGTACACTTCATTCACCAAAACAATAACAAAAGACGATGAAAAACTGAAGGAATTTTTTTTATTTTCAAAATTCTTGGAAATTTTACTACAGCTAAAACAAAGCCTGCATGCGTCAATGGAAAAAAAAGTTTGAAAAAAAAAAATTGGACATAGAAATGGGTTCCCAAAGCTAAATTGCCCTCCAAAACAGCTCCCAGCCTCTCAAAAATTGCAGGAAATTCTTTTATTTTTAAAATTTTTGAAAATTTTACCACACCTAGAAAAAAGCCTGCATGCATCAATGGAAAAAAATTTGTTTTTTTTTTTTTTTGACCTAGAATTGGGTATCCAAAACTGAAACCGGATTTTGGTTTCCAAAATAGCTTCCAGCCTCCAATAAATAAATAAATAAATAAAAATAAAAATTTACCACACGTAGAGAAAAGCCTGCATCCATCATTGCAAAAAAAATAAAATTTAAACATCTTTTTTTTGCCCTATAAAAAATTTCCCAAAACTTAAAAATGAAACACAAAGCAAACTTACGCACAAATGCAACACAAAGCAATCATAAACACAAAGCAAAACATAATCAAATACAAAGCAAACCCTACAAACAAATGTAACACAAAACAATTATAAACACAAAGCAAAACATAATCAAACACAAATGCAACACAAAGTAATTATAAACACAAAGCAAAATATAATGAAACACAAAGCAAATTTAATCACAAATGCAATACAAAACAATCATAAACACAAAGCAAAATATAATGAAACACAAAGCAAATTTAATCACAAATGCAATACAAAGCAATCATAAACACAAAGCAAAATATAATCAAACACAAAGCAAACCCTACAGACAAATGTAACACAAAGCAATTATAAACACAAAGCAAAACATAATGAAACACAAAGCAAATCCTACACACAAATGCAACACAAAGTAATTATAAACACAAAGCAAAACATAATGAAACATAAAGCAAACCCTATACACACATGCAACACAAAGCAATTATAAACACAAAGCAAAACATAATGAAACATAAAGCAAACCCTATACACACATGCAACACAAAGCAATTATAAATGAAACACAAAGTAAACATAAACACAAATGAAACACAAATTAAAAAACCCTAACCTCTTCTCCGTCAATTCCGTAGTCTTCATCGTCTGGCTCATAGTCTTCGTTTTCGGCGCCATCATCGAATGCAACTCTTACCAAACAAATTTGCCGACGAGTTTCCTCGTCCTTTTGAGCTAAAACATCCGCCGCTTCTCTTTCTCTTGCCAAAATTATCCTTTCACGCTCTTCGTGAGCCGCCAACTCTTAACTCTCCCGTTGTTTTCTTTCCACTTGCCTTCTTTCTAATCTCTCCAATTCCTCTTCTTGGCGGAGTAGGAAGTACTCTTTGGCAGCCGTTCCACTGCCCGGGGCACTCATCAACAGCATCATATTTTGCTCCTCAAAATATTCTGCCTTTCGTGCCGATGCTTGCGCCATCATCTCCGTTGCTTTGACGGTTGCCAATGGGCATTGATCTTGGATCTTCATTGAGCGATGATCCTCTTTGGCTACCTTAGTTCCACTGGGTCGATTCATGTACGTAGTGTTGACCTCTACCGTCTCCTGATAACTTCCAGAATCCGGTGTGGCCGCTTGCGACGTGTGTGTTTGGGACGTACCCGCTTGGGACTCAAAATCGGCCGACATAGATTTGCGTTTGGCGGGAGTGGTGCTCACTCCATCCGCCCACCGAGAAAATTCGCGGACTAGCAACCAACAATGCTCGAATGCAAATTTGGTACATTTGGGAGTCTTGGTGCAATACAAGTCTTTAGTAAGGCGGATTAGGTCAGACTCGCTAATTCCACTTGTATTCATTCTTTTTATTTGATTGTAACAACCTATGAATTTAGACACGTCGTGCTTGATTATTCCCCATTTAGACTCCAATGACCGAGTTCCTCTATACCCACATGGCTTTTCTGCATCGTAATGAGAAAAATCCTCTCCCAAAACGCACTGCCTTTCTGTTGATTTCCATAGATGGGATCTTGCGAAAGAGCCAAAACAAACCTAATCAACTGTCATTCCTCTTCGGGTACAAAATTTCTTCCCTTCGATAGGTTTGAAGAAGACACACCACGACCCTTACGATTGCCACGACCCTGACCCCTACCTCCCCGTTCTCCAAAACCATGAAATTTAACGTCATTATCGAGGATCGGTGTGCTCACCCCAATGTTGTCTTCAAAATTTGAAGGCGTGTACTCCTGACCTAATTATGGTGCTTCCCAACCACGACGTTGACTCCCAATTTCTCTTTGTTCTTTAATTTGATCTCCACAACCCCGACCATCACGCCCACGAGTTCTTGGTCCTTTTCCAAAGACCGCACGTCCTCGGCCTTGCAAAACACGCCCACGCCCAGGCCCTTCTGTACTTAACTCCCTCAAATTTCTTTGTCCATCACCTAAAGAAACGGAGCCTCGACCACCACGTCTCACCGACAACCCACGAATTCTTCCTACCATTGCTAATCAATGCAAAACTCCTGAAACATTTACTACACAAATGAAAGCAAGAGGGCACACTGAGATTTTGATGGAAGCCGCTGTCGCAGAGAGCCCTGGCTGGAGAAGGAAGAGGCCGTGATCTACGGGCCCTCCAAAGGTAAGGCGCTGGGTCTGCCACCCTGGCAAGGCCCCTTCATACCTGCTCACAGGCCCTTCATGTTAGCAACGGTGGAGCTGCTCTAAGTTTTCCCAGGAAAAACTTGGGTTAAGACTTACTGACTTGGGCTAATTATTCCAGTGAGGATTCATTGATTTTCAAGTGCCTTCAATTCAGTGCAGGAATATAATGTTGAAGATTGAGTTGGATCAATGTCGGTACAACTTCGTACAAGAACTCACACCACTTACAGAGGTGGTACATTTCTGTTAGGTGCGTGTGGCGTTTGAAAAACTCGGTAAGCTTCTTTGAATAGCTAGAGAGTAATGTAAATAGGAAAACATGATGTTCCAGTGGGACAGAGGGAGTATATTGGCAGAAGCGCATAGCAGCCAGAGAAGAGGTGGGTGAACCTAGAGGAATGTGGATGAGCTAGTGGTAAGGTTTCATGGGTCCCAGGGTATTTGCAACAAATCATAATCAGTGGCCTACCCAGACTACAGTCAAACTTCCTTTACTATTACCTAGTTTATTGTTATATTAGTCTAAATGTTTTGGTGTTCATACTCTAAAAGTACACATTGAAAACCATGGATAGAGTGTTAATGCACCTCCATAATGCTCACTAAATGGGGTGGATGAGCACATGGTTTGACCGGTAGGTAATAATAAACGCCACCACAGTCTACATGGTTTACAGCAGTTGTTACCAACAATTTCGACTTTAGAATTAATGAGGTGTTTTCAACATGCAAGTTGTCTCACAAATTCTTTGTATTGAGGTTGAAAACACCAACTCATTCTTTTTGTAATGGCTCCTTACACGCCACTCATTATGAGCTCATGTTTATTGAGGAGAGAGCACATTTTGCTATCATTGTACTTGCATAGATTGTCATGCATTGAGATAAATTGATAATCCTCATATGCATGTGTAAGTTGAATTTGAGATTTAGGATTGGCTTAGATTTTGCAGTGAGGTTGAAGAGTTTAAGGTGCAAATGCTGTAAGAAATAAGTAGCTTTAGCTAAACATTCTACTTGTCGACAAACCGACATTCTTTCATATATTTAGCCTTCTCAATGGATACATGTTATCTATCATTGGTCTCACCTGATTTACTGTTCCTTTTGTGAATGTTATAATTCAAAATTCCACCTTGCTTTTCGGTTATCTATGGTAACGGTCTATTAAATATTAGAGAACTCAGATTACTGTGGAGGCCTAACATTAAAGAAAGTTTGACTATAGTTCAAAGTCTGTAAGTATTAAATTTATCAAACACGGTATTTTAAAGTCTATTTTATTCAAAAAAAAATTGTGCCAGTCGTTACACACACAGTAACAAGTCTTTTAAATAAAACAATTAAGTTTAGATCCCAGTCCTTTTAACAACTCTGTGTGAAGCTTAGGGTTCGCTGAGCTTCACAGTCTGGTCAAGTGTTTGTGAGCTATAAGAGCTACTCCCCATAGGAGACCCAGCCTCGCTCTGGCAGAAAATTGACAATCAGTTCATTGTTCAATCTTCCTTCATTCTTCTCTAGTAAAGTGAGAGCAGGTCAGTAAAAGACAACAACCTTGATTAAAGGAAGTGTCAATTCTGTCCTATCGCTCTAGCACCCGTCCTCTAATCCAAAGTATGAACTAAAATTAGTTTATTCTCTCTATAGAGAGTGGGCGCGGGTCTCTGATAGGGATTCGCCCTACGGCGACCCAACAATATTGTAGAGAGGGCGACAACTTTGATCGACATCGCAGCACGCTTGAGTCGAGGCTTGAGTCCTAATCAGTTGTGTGGCACCTGATTCTGATGGTTTTGCCATTCTCTGGTTGCTGTTTGTGTGAGGAGTTTTCCTTCTGGGGTCAACCCGAACAACAATTGGATAGTTCCAAAGTATGGATAGTCTTTTGGAGTATTTTGTTTTGTCTCACTATTGAATGCACTCTTTGGAATATGAAAATTATCTTCTTTGCATGGGAGCCTCGAAGACTACATTAAGTTCAATGAAGTTCAAGTTTACCCATACTACTCTTTAAATTTTATTTTTTTGCATCGTGAACACACAAAACAAGTGAGCAAAAAGAGTGTGGCCAATGAAGAATTAACATTTTGAACACATATACAGCTCTTTTGAACACCTATATATATATATGAACATGAATTATATATTAATACATATTATTAAAATTATATGTAATATTATTAATTATGATACAATTACATCATAAGATATATATATATATATATATACATATATCATTCATAATATATTAATAAGATATATGAATTAATTTATCTTTTCAACTTTGATGATTTGCAATTCTTCTGGCAGTTCACACAGTCTTGATTTGCTCAAACAGTGATCTATAGTCCCATTTTGTTCTCATGGATTTAAGGTAAGGGGTATAGTTGCCGTCAATTTAAGCATTTCAACCTACATGGAGCGCTGATTTTCAATGATAAAAAATTGCAGCACATAAAACTTTGGAATTAATAGAGTTATCCTTAAAGTCACCTTGTGTTTGATTAAGATACCATGAATTTTGCTTTAATGTACTCTTATTTGTTCACCCCAAATAGTTAAAAAGTATGGAAAAGCTTGGTGGTCTATCATTGTTAGGTGCGTAAGAGCTTGGTGGTCTCTAAACTCAAGAGAAACTAGTTCAGCCGTCAAGAAAGACGGCTAAACTAGTTTTCCATGAGTTTGAAGACCACCAAGCTCTTACACACCTAATAATGAGAGACCACTAAGCTCTTCCCTACCTTTTAACTATTTGGGATGAACAAATAAGAGTACATTAATGCAAAATTCACGGTATCTTATTCAAACACAAGGTGACTTTAAGAATAACTCTAATAACCAAGCTCAATTTTTAATTAATTATTTCACAATGTATGATTTTGTTATAAATTTTCAAATTTAATATGCATAGACCACTATAGATGTTAGTAGGTGTACCAATAGCTATCTTTCATTTCTAGTCCAATCAGATTGCTAACTTGGTATTCATAATTAATGCTTGTGATAACTAGATTGGGAACTCCTTAAGTTAAAACAGGTGCTTTAATAGGTGACCACAATTGGTACCTAACAGTTTCTGGTGCTTCTACCTTAATACAGTTCAAGAGGCAATCCATCTTAATCTTTAGACTACTCATACAGTTCTTCCTCTTTCTAGCGTCGTGTGTTCTCTCACTCTTCTAGTTTTGGAATACTTACGGGTTGGATTTCTTTTGCTTCAAGTACCTATTAAGGTAGAGGCTATGGGACGTAGAATTTACTACAAGTTTGGCACCAAGAAAGTATGGCACCTTCGAAGACGGTCACGCAGTCTTAAAAAACAGAGGGGTTAATTATACCAGAGAGAGAGAGTATCACAAGAACGAACTGTGACGATAAAATGACATGTTCATAAGGGGCGGTTTACACTATGGACCAAGAGCCATGACCATGGAATTTTAAAATCTGTGATTGGCCCAAAAAGAGCTCTTGGTCCCATTTGGCTTTACACTACCTTGAAAAAAGGAGAATGACCACTAACTTTGAGGTCCCCAAAAATGCTAAAATTTCCCAAATGGATAATGTTTTCATGGTCTCCTTGATTATAGTTGAGTCGAAGCAAATGCCTCGACTCAACTGTAATCTAGGAGACCATGGGGCTCAAAAATCATTGATTGGCTAGTGTTCAATTATTTAAAGAGAAAGGAGGAAAAAGGGGAGGATAAAAGAGAGAATGATGAGCTTAAACTTGTCCCGGTCTAAATCCACTTTACACTACAAAGAGTGACCAAGTCATTTAAAATTGCATTTTTGATTTTTCATGGTCACGGCTCTTGACCAAGAGCCATGACCATGAAAATGATTTAATTTTCTTGGTCATGGCTCTTGGTCCATAGTGTAAACCGCCCCTAAGTTCTTCAGCACCTGGAACTGTAAGCAATGATACGTTGGCAATGAGGGCAGTGAAAGCCCAATGATACTTGCAGGAGAATACACCATTTTCTTCGCAATATGAGCATCATAGAGGGACCCTAGCTTCCACGTCTAGAGTGTGAATTAGATTGCCAGCGCTGGCTGACCATGAGAATGATGATATTGCCTGGGTGCAATATTGATATTGCTGTAGCCGGGGTCCCATCCAGCACTGGAACAGTCCATTGATGCCTGCAACATTAAAAAAAGAATATATGTCGGTGTCAAGCCTCCCAAAGTGCCCATGAAAGGTACATATCAGCTGTGTATCGTCTTACACTGAAATTAAGGTCTACAATGCGTAACCCTCATAACTTGACTACGTTGCATTTTCTAAGAAAAGCTGCTTCCAGTCATCAACTTAAGTATTACTGTTTTGTTCTCTCAATAAGTACCCCGAATATGATACCTAGCCATAGATAGATAGATAAGAACTCTGGACCTCCTTTGAGGCCAGCGTGAATAAAGTGTTTGTTCGTAATGACAATGACCTAGTGCCCACTGGACAAAAGGATTACCTAACCACCTTATGAAGAAGCGTAACGAGGATTTCAAAGCCACTGCTTCAACAACAATTCCGAAGTCCAAGCTAGAATAGCATCTAAACCAAAAAACTTGTGGACAAAATACGGTACCTCAAAACGTCCTGGTTAAAAACAGCAATATGCCCACTGCTAGATGCAGTAGCTAGTCAGAACTGGTGCACGTTACTTCAACAACACCAAGAGCTCATCTGATAATGTTGTCCTGCGAAGGAACATGAAATGTATGAACCATTTATGCATTTTTCGAATCCACAACCTATTTTGCCATTAAAAAACGTCTACTTAGTATAATAGGACGTCTACAATGTATTCTTTTGTTCTCCGCCCTAACCTCAGCAAGCAAAGAAGAAAGAATAAACAGACAACCTAAAATGCAATGGGAAAAGCCAACGAGAGGCACCCACAGAATCAGGGTTGTAAATCTTCCAAATATCAACCCTGGTGGAATGCTGAGCCATGATCAGGGACATAGGTCAAGAAGATATTGGAAGTGGAAATCTATTATATTCTCGAATAATAACCTTCGCCGGAACTTACGCAAAAGAAATACTTACCCATGCTACACAACTGCCTGCAACGGAAGAAAGAAGTCAATCAGAACAAATTTCCGGATAGAACTAACCTAAAAAACATTTCCAGTTTAACCCCTACAAGGACCAACGATTCATGGTTTTAAAATGACCAATTCAATGCAGCATACTGTGAAAAAGATAATTCAGATGAGGCTATATGTTATATCACCAGAATTAGTGAAGAACATTGCATGCATTGGTAAAAAAAAAATTGAACTAGAAGAGGCCTCCATATAAGCTATTCAAAAACATGAGGCTCAATCTGGTCCTTTAGGGGTCAATCCATGAATATCCAGACTTCGCCAAGTCCAACATTCAAACTAAAGAGACTATTATCCTCACCCTCGGTTGAAGGGTCTACCAGCGCTCTAATTCACGGTCCTCTCATCAATGTGGCTTGCCTCTGAAAGACTAACCAATTCAATTTATCATACTGCGAAGTAGATAATGAGGCCACATTTTATATCACCAGAATTAGTGAAGAACATTGATGTGTTGGTCAAAACCAGCGATGGATCAAGTGCTGCTGAAATCTAGACCTCTCCTAAATTTTTGATGCCATACTCTTACCCTACAATCTAGAAATGGCCTAGATTTCAGCTACCCTTGGCAATACCTAACCCATCAGTGATCAAATAATAAATAAAATTGGACCACAATTTATTCTACTTAGAGCATCTCCACTCGTACGGGAAAATTTCATCACATTAAAACTTCATCAACATTAAAACTTCATCACTAATGGGGGCCACTTACTTCTCTTGATCACCCCACCCATGCAACTCACTACACCTAACTTCCAACTAATCACATTTTTCCTACCGTGCAAAAGTGAAATGAATCTTCCTCATTTATTATGAAACCTACTAGTTGCACATCCATGGAAAAAAATTGGCTATTTGCTAGGGCAAAGAGAATATTATGGAGTATCCAAACGTCCAAACATTAATTGCTTGCTTTTCATCCAAAAAATGCCATCCTCATCTATTTTGAAGGACGGATGGCAATGCTATACACTATTTTGCAGGCTTAGTGCTAATTCAAACAGTACTGTAGGTGAGGAGCAGGGTCGGCACATCCCTAACCAATATTTATGTTTTAATAAAAATAAAATAAGGTTCAACTTTTTCATTTTTAGGCCACTTGTTTGTCAATGGTACTTTCAAGTACACTAGTTATCCAAAAAAAAAACAGTTCATGAACTGTATTGGTGGCACAATAAATCATGGAGGACACTGAAATCCATGATCAGGTATTCAAACATCCTTAAACACTAAAACAAGCCCAAAGTCCACAGCATGTGCCAAATCCTTTCAAGACAAATTTAGTCAAAAGCTAATGCTCGACACAAAAACTCCAATTCCTTGACATAAACTCGTAGAATCTAATGGCCTGGAACTCAAGCACGAATTGCATTTAAAAGGAAACTTCAGAACTCTAGAATGGAATCTAATGCCTTGCAAACTGCACCATTGCATCTCACAGCCTTAAACCCTAACCCTAACTTTGACAGTAGGTGAAAAAACACACGTACCAAGGGCAATGACGACAACTCAATCTGTCCGCATCGCTGCACTCCCAACGCATCATGATAACCTCCAATTACCTTTCCAGTCTCGAACGATCCTTAAACCCTAAACCTCCCAGTAGCATCCAGATACCTCGTCGACTTGGCATTGAAAGCTGCCAAGCACACTTCCTGCTTGCAATTCTGCCATACTTGTAACATGGATGCTTCCGATGCGCCGATTGAAGGCAGATGTGGCTCAAATTGGGCGAGAAGACGCTCGATGGATGCGCCGTGGAAGCCATTGTTTCCTCAAGCATGAAAATGAG
Organism: Pohlia nutans; assembly: GCA_022496805.1. NCBI lineage: Eukaryota > Viridiplantae > Streptophyta > Bryopsida > Bryales > Mniaceae > Pohlia > Pohlia nutans. The sequence goes on along the minus strand of CM040089.1, from coordinate 44,906,581 downwards.
TTAGCAATCCAATGTCTTCACAGAAAGATTGGATGAACTTGTCACGACGAATGAGAATGGGTTGGTATATACTGTATTCATCTACGAGGAGGTGAATACACATGTCGTGGTCTCGACGAATGGGGATCATTTGAACGGATAGATGTGTAATAAGTGAGGGAGAGATGTATTTCATCCACGATGGTTGGTTGTCTCACCTTTTAACTAATTGTGGTAAATTTAAACATCAATTCTCACCAAACACTAAATAGTCCATTAAGTGTAACTTTACTTTCATATAGTAAGCATTGAGTCGTGTATCTTAAATGTTAGTAATAGTAAACAATATTTTAGTACCATAGCTAGGTTTCAATTAATTAATTAGAGCAAGGCACATACCATTACACATGTCACATGATGGCACATGACACGTGACCCATGGCATATGACCCATGAATAGTGGTGCATAATGTGGAAGTATGCAAAAGTATTATTGTTGCGGTGACACCAAATCTACAGAATGAAACTCTATTCACCATATCCCATTAAAAACACATGAGAATTTGTAACGAAACCTTAAATCTCAACACCTCTTGATTCAATTGCATCCAATTTACAAAGTCCTTAGGCATTTCAAAATGGCAAGCTGCAATATAGATTGTTGCACTAGACTTTGATGCTTGAGCCAATGCTTCATCTCCTACATTGTGTACATTCTCGCAAGTTGTTGTTGTAGTTGTTGTTTGCCCTAATTCAATTACAATCAATATTCCCTCCGTCCCATAATAGATGATGTTTTTGAAATAAAATAAAATAAAAAATAAAGCAAACTAGGATGATTTCATCAAATTTCTAAATACAATAAGTTTCTATTTCGGAATAATAGTCTATCAAAGCAGTATCATATTGCACATGGTATGTGTGGAATGTTGCAGCATGGTGATGTTCGTTGTAGTGTATTCTCTGACGCAACGAACATATGCTAGCATTGATTTTGGCTTCCTCATATGTTGTTTGTGATCCACATGAACTTCACAGACAAAAAAAACAGTTCTTGTGCACTTGACTTGTGAGAATGTGTAAAACAATAACTTCAAATTGAATAAATGATTTGCATTAACCCTTAAACGTCAAAGCAAGCCCCACGGGCTTGTTATAAAGGAATAATTGAGGAAAAAAGTAGTTTTTCTCAACCAAATCAAGAGAGAATTTGTGCATTGGAAAGCTACTGAAAAAACAATTTAGATTCTTGATTTGCACTTCATTGGGAGCTTGTGGAATCATCCACAATCAATCGAAGTAGTCGGAGTGAACAGGAGTTGAAGTTGGGCAGTACAGGTCGTTTTTGAAAAAGTGCCGCAGCAAAGCCGTTTTTCCGTTTTTTTCGATTTTTTTTTTTTTTTTTTTTTTCTGCCTCTAAAATATTTAGATACTTTCCGGGCTGCCCGCCCAGGCCCTCTTGACGTTTAAAGGTTAAGTAATTTGGGACTAATTTTTTTTTTCAAAAACATCATCTATTATGGGACGGAGAGAGCATATATCACATCTACACACGAAAAAAAACAAAGTAATGCTCTTTAACCCCTAAACGCTCAAACAACCAATTTTTGGTCGTTGCCTGAATCTAACGGGCTGCCTGGAACATAAAAATATCCAAAAAGACTACAGTTTCATCTTCTCACTTCAAACGCTATAATCTTGCAATTTGTACGGTCAAACTCTATGAAATTTTTACCATGCATTTTTTTGGTAATCTAAAACAAGATCCTACAGTTAGAGTTGAAATGTAATTTCTGATGTTTATTTTGAGCCCTGCTTGCATTGCCCATTTTCCCCAAAAAAACCCCTTTTGCTCCATAACTTTCACTTAAAAAGTTAGAATCAAAAAAAAATTAGATCTTCATTTTTGTATTGATATACCAAATTCACATAATTTATTTCAAAAAATAAAAATAAAAACTGACACCGTGGGAACCTACCCGAACATTGAAATGTCCTAGTTAGGACACTTGGTCCTTTAGGGGTTAAACTCCACTTGGGAGAAATTTTCAAAGTGGATCACCTCAACATTGTCTTAGTGTTATAAAATTTGCTATTTGGAGAAAGTAATGATGTTCCCTCTATCATTTCTTGTGCTTTTTTGAATTTTACAATAGATAAACCAACTTTAACCAATCATACTAAATTTTAAACACTAAAAGTTAAAATGATAATTTATACAAATTTTCAAAAGGTTAATGCTTTTAAATTTATTAGAAAAAGATCTAAAGTTATTTTTGGAAGTTTGACTGTATGGAAAATTTGTAGAGACGATGCCCTACATTTTGTCTGTTGAACCAAACTTCATCAAACATATGGAAGGCACATATTATAACACATCTATGTTTTGTCCAATACCCCTCGGGCTTTTAGGGGTTAAACCACACACCTCCTCCACCGCATACTACTTCTAAAGCTCTCACGCCTCTTCTACCAAACCAAAGTACAACAATACAAATCCTCGGGGAGTGCACTTAAAGTTGAGACTAGGAATCACGTGAAACACCCAATTCCCTAATTTTGCACTTGGCCAAGTGCACTCATTTCATGAGCAAACTTGGCTTTAAAAAAATTTGTTTGAATTTTTTTGTAAAAAACAGGGATTTTTGTCTTTCTACAATCTCTTCATTGTAAAGAAACAATTATTTAATTTATTTTTTATCCTTATCTTTATCTTATATCTTTATCTTTATCTTTCTTTTTCTTTTATCTTGTTTTTTTTCCTTGTCTTCTTTCTTGTCTTCCTCTTGTCTTCCTTCTTCTTTTTCTTCTAGTCTTCCACTTGTCTTCCTTTTTTTTCTTCACCTCGCCATTTTTGGAGTTTATACGATAATTTAAAAATAAATAAAAATCAGGGAGCAGGCTGAATCCAATACAGGCCCTGAAATGAAAAATGAAAAAAAAAATGAAAAAAAATGAAAAAAAAAAAAAGTTTTTTTTTTTTTTTTTTTTTTCCGGATTTTCCGGGCAGGGAGGGTCCGCGCGCGCGGACCCTACTCTTATTTTGACCCACTCTCCTTTCCTCCTCTCCTTTCCTTTTTCTCCCCTCTCTCTTATATAATCCCTCCCACATTCTTCCTCCCTCACACTTCCTTCCTCCTCTCTCTTCTTCCTTTATATTGAGGAGAAGGGAGAAGGAAGAGAAGGAGAAGAACAAGAGAGGAAAAGGGGTGGAAGGAGAGTGTGAGGGAGGGAGAGTGTGAGAAGGTTTATATAGGGGAGAGAGGGGAGTGAGGGAGGGAGGGTCAAAATAAGAGTAGGGTCCGCGCGCGCGGACCCTCCCTGCCCGGAAAATCCGGGAAAAATAATAATAATAATAATAATAATAATAATAATAATAATAATAATAATAATAATAATAATTTCATTTTTTCTCATTTTTTTCATTTTTTTTTTTTCATTTTTCATTTCAGGGCCTGTATTGGATTCAGCCTGCTCCTTGATTTTTATTTATTTTTAAATTATCGTTTAAACTTCAAAATTGGCAAGGTGAAGGAAAAAAAAGGAAGACAAGTGGAAGACTAGAAGAAAAAGAAGAAGGAAGACAAGAGGAAGACAAGAAAGAAGACAATAATAAAATACAAGATAAAAGAAAAGAAAAGATAAGATAAAGATAAAGATAAAATAAAAGATAAAGATAAGGATGAGAAATAAATTAAACAATTGTTTCTTTATAGTGTAGGGGATTGTAGAAAGACAAAAATCTCTGTTTTTAAGAGATTTTTTCAAACTATTTTTTTAATGCGCTTGGGGGCCAAGTGCATGATTATATGGCCAAGTGCAAAATTAGCGAATTGGGTGTTGTGAGTGCGTATTTTTGACCCCCTTTGTATGTACTAAAAAATCATCTAAAAATTGTAAAAAGAATATGAAGTTGTTAAACACAATCTAAAGTTCTTGTTGTATAACTTTCAAAAAATAATCACCTGTAAATATTTTTAAATTGATTTTTGAAGCAAAAAACAACACATTCTAGTTCAAACTTCTATCATTTTTTTTATAAGATTTTTAAAACTTTTGGTCCTGAAATTTATACCAAATGATAGATATATACGTAATGATTTGGGGCCTAAAAAATCTTAATTTAAAAACTATTTTAAGGCCAAGTATTGTAGGGGGTGTGCTATTAAAACGCACTCACGTGTATTCCTAATCTCAACTTTAAGTGCACTCCCCGGGTACAAATCGACAGCGTACCATTTCCCAACATCAATGAGCTCAATACCGTAGTGCCATAGCAGGTTCACCAAAAAATAATTCAAAAAAAAGAAAATGTAACAAATCGGAAATTATCAGGACAAAATAACGAAAATAGAATAAATTATTTAAAGCTATATTTTGCTATTTCTAAGCTATTTTGGACTATTTTGGGCCATTTATAATCATTTTTTTTCAAAAACAAAATTCAAGAAATTCATTTTTTGAGGAGCAAACCTTATTTTTCAAAAAAAATTAAATATTTGTTCACGGGGTGGCGACCGTGCTATGGTACTACAGTAGCACAATCCTAAATACAAAAGATCTCTCACCAAATTAGAGAAAAAAACAAACAAACAGAAATGGAGAGAATTCCGAAGCATCAACGCTGCAAAAATCTTTGATGTTGTACTAAAATGGTAAACCCTCAAAAATTGGTCTGGAATTACCTTAAATTACTAGATGATGGAGAGGGGTACCCTTAAGGTGTTGCCAGGGTACCCAAGGGGTTGGCGGTTCGATTCCGGCCGTAAAATCACCACTCTACCGGATGGAAAAATCCCGGCGATGGGTTGCCAAAAGCAACTCGTCAGCTTTGCCGTGGGTTGCAAAGCAACTCGTGTGCCTCATATAAATTTTTAAAAAAATAAAAAAAATAAAAAATAAAAAATAAAAAATAAAAAAAATAAAAAAATAAAAAACCCTTGAAAATCAGAAAACACCGACTGTTTGGTAGATCACAAGAGAAAATTGACACCATTTTCTTACAGCGCATGAAATTTCACCTTTGGATCCACCCGCCCATCCGGTCAGCTTCCTGCTTCCTCATCTCTCTCCAGCTTCTTGCTTCAGGGTGTCACAATACACTGCTGTTCTCAAGCTGCACAATCCCAAAGACCCAAATGTCTCTTGCACAAATTGCTCTTGCAAGCTCGCGGATGTGTAAGAGTTTTAGAGTTTACATTAGGCCCACGCACATCGACCTCAACCGCTGGCTGCAACCGCGGCACTAGTATAAGCAACACAATGTTCTCATTGGAAGAGTTGCAAGATGCTGCAAGATGCGATTGTGCTCCCAGGTTGTCCAAAACCTTGCAGCCGCTTGTAGTCACTGTTCACGGCTGTCACAGCCCTAGTTGAACTTCGAAGGCACTATTCAGTGTCTTGCCGAAAATTAATAGCGAACCATTCTTAACCTTCCACATGTATCTTCATCAATGATTCATCAACGAAGACTGCAGCAGCTGTCTGCAACTTGCAGCTACATGTGCGTGGACCTATTAGAAGCAATCCAAACAGCCTCTCACTCTTCGTCATTCGTCCACATTCGTCCACAATCATCCCTTCGTCATCCACGTTCATCCTCATTCGTCAAATTTGTTTACATCATGACACATACCCCTCAGCCATCAAGTGATACCTCACAGGCATTAATTAATTAATTCTTGGGGTCAGAAAACTAATTTTGGTGCATAATAAACACACTCCCTAGCTGAAAGTCACACTTAGGGCATTACTAGTCATATAATCCCGGGGAGTGCACTTAAAGTTGAGATTAGGAATACACGTGAGTGCGTTTTAATAGCACACCTCCTACAATACTTGGCCTTAAAATAGTTTTTAAATTAAGATTTTTTAGGCCCCAAATCATTACGTATATATCTATCATTTGGTATAAATTTCAGGACCAAAAGTTTTAAAAATCTTATAAAAAAAAATGATAGAAGTTTGAACTAGAATGTGTTGTTTTTTGCTTCAAAAATCAATTTAAAAATATTCACAAGTGATTATTTTTTGAAAGTTATACAACAAGAACTTTAGATTGTGTTTAACAACTTCATATTCTTTTTACAATTTTTAGATGATTTTTTAGTACATACATAGGGGGGTCAAAAGTACGCACTCACGTGATTCCTAGTCTCAACTTTAAGTGCACTCCCCGAGCATATACAGTGACTGCCAAAACTGAGTACGAACACAGCTTACTGAAATTTAACAAACAATGTAGGGAAATTGGATGCGTCAAAAATGAAACCATAAATTGCACAGGATTACCATTGCAATCAGTCATACTTCCATGGGGATTGAGGTCTATTACACACATGTATGCATGTTAAAAAAAAAGTAAAGTGAAGTTCAGTCCAAAACTCAGTTTTGCTCACATTAGCTGGAACAAAGTTAAAAATTTGTCCACCTACCCTTAGCAACTATAACAACTGCAATGCGCTTAAGCATGCTTTTATACAAGTTCTTACACTCACTGGGAGTAATTGAAGCCCAACAATCCTCAACACGCTCCCACAATTCTAACATTCCTTTGGGAGGTCTCACATATTGGTTGAGTCGACGTTTTAAAGTTGCCCACAAATGTTCGATCGGATTCAAGTCTGGAGATTGCGCCGGCCACTTCAAAAGAGTGAATTCTTGCGAATTCAGCCAACAGCGCACACTCTTGGATGTATGCTTTGGGTCATTATCCTGTTGAAAAATCAAATTGGCAGGATCTAGATTGTATGTATGCAGTGTATGAACCAGTTCTCGCTCTAAAATTTCTCTATACATGTACTGATCCATTCTTCCCTCAATCCTACACATCATACCAAGGCCACTCGGAGTCATGCAACCCCACATCATCACTCCCCCACCTCCAAAGTTGACAGTTTGTTGCACCATTCCAGCACTTCTACTCTGTCCATCACGAAACCAACACCAACTGCGACCATCAGAGTAAAATCGGTTGATTTTTGTTTCATCAGAAAATACTACACAATCCCAATCATCATCAGTCCAATGGCAATGACGTCTAGCAAATTCTAATTGTCCTTTAATTTGAAGAAGTGTGAGCTTTGGTTTCTTTTGCTTCACTTCACATTTCAAACCTGCTTTTCGTAACATTCTCCTCACAGTACTATCACTCATACCAACATGAAGCTCCTCTCAAGTAATTTCCAACTTTGTGTGCAGTTTCTAAGCCACCTATAGTGATTTCTCTCACACAAGCCCTGCGATCAGCTGCACTGTACACCTATGGCCTGCCACCAAAACTGCGATTCACATCACTCAACTCACTCAAATGTTGCTTACGAAATTGTGCAACCCAACTTTGGGATACTTGTAAGTCTCTAGCAACATTTCTAGTACTTTCACCCCTCCTCAACTTTTCTAAAGTAGCTTCTTCTATCTGCTTTCTATCAACAACAGAGAGAGACCTTAATGAAACCATTTTGCTCAATTTGCATACATGATGTGCATTGAATAGGGACACAATTATAAATGTGAAGGCCAAGAACATGCCCATCCAAAAAAATAGACCCAGAAAACCACTTGTGCATGTCAAATTTGTAGCATTCACCGCGTAATCCAAGTGTGAGCATAACTGAGTTTTAGAGCTAATTTACTTTGATCTATATCTTTCTCAAATCATTTTGCATTGCTGGACTTGTAATTTGGTAGCCACATCATTTACTTGAATGTATACTTGTGCCGTCAACTGATTTGGCATTAAATGCAGTAAATTATAAAATATGAATGGCTAAAGGTAGACTAAGCTATTTCGTACTCAGTTTTGACAGTCACTGTAATTTGTATCTGTAATCTAAAAATGAGATGCCGGTTTGTGAATAAAATCTTTTTTTTTCAAAACGTATTAAAAAGATTTGGTTTTTTTCTAAAAGACAAAGTCACTTTTAGGTTTTACATTAGAGGAGAATTTAGCTTGTTTAACCCTTTAGTGCCCAGGGTATTGTAGCAGACAACTCTGGATTTCAGTGGGTTTTTCCACTGTGGTTGAGACTACCAAAAATAGAATGGGTTAAATTAGAAAGTAACCGTACAATTCTATTCTCAACTCGAGAGCACACATTTTATTAAAATTTGAGAATCATCCGATGGTGGGATCGGAAGATTATAGTATGTATTTGAACTGTATAATGCACGCTCAAAAACGAGATTTTGGGGGGTGTGTGACTTCAAAGTTAAATAGAATTTGAGGTAAATTTTCAAAAATAAAAGCAAAGAAGTTCAGCTATGCCCTATGTCAACACCTCTCCGTTGCAATCTTTCATATCAAAAATAGACTCACACATAATTATTGTGAGATTTATAAGTGAAAGTGACTTGTCCATGTACGGTTTAGGACAAAATTTTATACGTTGAAAATTGACAAGAGTGGGTACATTAGTCAAGATCGGATTATACACACTAATGGAAGATGAAGAAGAGAACACAATCCAAAAAAATAAAACAAGATAACAAACTTCCAAACACAAGAAATACTACACAATACATATGTTGTATTTGTAAGTATTTATTGTATTTTCAAGTATTTGCAGTATTTTTGCGTTCTGTTGATAGGTATTTTGATAGTTGTACAATTCCAAATTAAAATTTTCTTTTTCTGGAAGGTGCGTAATGTATATGCGCAAATCTGAACTTCAAAACTGAAGTTCCAATTCTTCACGGATTCTCTGCTATTTGCATTTCGGACGTTGTAGTGACCATAATGTGGTTTGCTGGGCACTAAAGGGTTAAGGCCCTCAAGTCTTCATGTTGCCCGTCATTGTGCCTTTGAACATGTTCAATCACATGCCGATATGGTGGAAATCACGAAATGTACCACCTTGGCATTTTCACACTAAATGAAATCTTTATACTGTTTTTTAAAGCCCATGCGTTGGCCTTGACCCACAATGGCCTTGGTTCACGCAACGCTTGGCAACGCCACGTGGCGAGGCCCAGCCTTGCCCTTTCTTTTTTTTTAATCGTTCATTCTTCTTCTGTTTTTCTTTTTCTTTCAACCTATAGACCCTTTATAATCCTAATTTCTCTTCTAATGGCACTTAGCTTTTAGATACAAATATAGAGATGACTAATAATGCCCTTGCCGAAAAGCTACCTTATATTCTTGTTCCAATTCTTATATGCTTCAAAGAGATTCATTCTAGTTTGTTGAAAATTACAGTAGGGCCTTATTAGTTCAGACATTTTACTTGCCAAAATTGAATTTATTTTCATGTCACATCAACTTTTTCAACACGCTTCAGTCGTGATATGAGGCACTCTCACTCAAAAGAAAAGTTAACACTATTTTGTGTCAAAACTGATAAAGTACTTATTACAACAATGTATCAGTCCACAGCTAACACAAACAAGACTTTTGTTCAAAGAACAGGAAAGCCGAATTTCTGTGACAAGAAGGACAGTCAACCCTTACAGAAAAAAAAAGAGAATCTGTTATCTGAGAATCAACGAGATAGCTTGATCGACAATTTTTGTTGCAGGGTTCCCTGTTCCTCTGGCACTGAGCAAATGCCCGCCCCTCCTGCCCCTCTCATGGTCGCTCATGCACATCCTTCCTCCACAGGGCGGGCGCGCGGCACTGCCCATGCTTGGCTACGGGCATCCCAATGCAAGAGATGCCCCAGCATCATCTCATCAAGTGCTGACTTCCTGCAATCTCATGCAAACCTCACACGATCACCTAATCCATGGAAAAGAAAACGCGTCTATCCATTGTCACGCTAGGCGAGTACAGTGTCATTGCTTTTCCCGAGGCTGGTCCCAAAATTGATTTCCAGCCCTCAAGGAATAGACCGCATGCACTTCTTGAGGTACACCTGTCACCTCACTTCTCTCATATCACATCCTGGTTGACAAAAGTTACATAAGGTAACTATACCTAAAAGCGTCCAAATTACTAACTGAGTCTATTTACACACATAAAACAGAAAATATTTTTTGGGGTCTTAATACCAAATTCAAGAGGATTCCAAAGCACTTTAGCATGCATTATTTGGACACCGTATGAATAAGTTATGAATTTCCAAAGTGTTGACTATAGGTTGACCTTAACCCCTAAGTGTCCAAGGGTTTTCTTAAGAAACTAAATGTGTTATAATGTTCATCGTACTCAACTTTTATGACTTACAAACCTTAAATATATGTAGAGCACAACAATAAGACAACATCCATACAATTTAATTTTGGAAAAATGCTATGAATTATTTAATAATCAATTTATAAGAATTATTTTTGAAAATTCATAAAAAATGCACGTTTAGTCATTTTGACTTGGAATCAAGTATGATAGGTCAAAAACATTGGTTTTACATGGTGGTTACCTTGTTCGTGTTAGAGCTAATCTTATTTGATAAAAAACCTAAAGATTTCATTCCGAGGAAACTTTCAAATTTGTGACAATTTGAGATACTGTCACTTTGAGGGCTTTAGAGGATATCAATAAATGTTTTTTAAAGTCTTTTATTTGGAAAGGTTGATCAATTTGAATATCTACAAGGGAAAAAAAATCACGCTCAAAAATTGTTATTTTTGCATAAGATATGGACATTTAAAATTGGCTGAAATTTTGATAATCTTGAAATTTTGATGGACCAAATATGATCGGTTAGGCAGTTAGGGGTTGAGACATAAGTGCCTTTGAGTCTCTCCCTACAATAAAAAATTTACCTTTTTTGGTTGAAAATAAAAAAATCTAAAATTTAACTCTTTGTACTGCCCGTAAAAAAATTTAAACTGGTCAGGGGAATTAAACTACCCTCACAGATTTGAGCTCAAATTTTCGGACGACCATATTTTGTCGCTCAAGCAGTTAGGGGTTAAAGTGGCCCTAAACTCTGATGTTCAGATTGTGCACATTCTCATCAATAGTAGGTGTCAAGAATCTACTTATTATAGAAGATTGAGTTAGGAACGCTTTTAGATATAGTTACCTTATCTACAGTAAATGTGATGAAGTTTGAGTAATTTGCTACAGTCTACACTCCATAATATGACACTCCATAATATGACACTCCATAATATGACACTCCATAATATGACACTTCATATTATGTCACTTCATAATATAACACTCCATATTGCATTTTACTAGCACGTTCGACAACCTCTTGCCTAATATTAAATTATTTCTAAAAATAAATATAAGCAAAACGAATATTTTATAAAAATCCATCTTTTCCCCTTACAACTTTTTGAAAAATAATTTCCCAAAATTTTAGGCATTTATTTTTAGAATTGTTTTCCGCCAAACCTAGTAGTAAACTACGGTAATATGACACTCCATAATATAACAATATTATTGTTTCAAACAATACACACGTGACAAGTCATTTTTGTGACCAATCGATGCCTACCACCTTTGAAGTTAGGGCTTCCCAAATATATCATAATGAGAGAGGGACAATTGTATTCACAAAGCAAGCTAATACAACATAGACATATCAACATTTTGTAGGAGTATAGGTCACAAAAAAAATACAGTGAGAGACATTGATATGGGACAAGGGGCAAGTGTCTTGATGTTGTCAATGTCTTGAATGGGTACTTTCAAATAAAATGAACTAAGTAGAATACCTAGGACATTAACGACGACGAGACACTTATATTGTGTTTCACTATCCTATAGGATAGTTAGTTTTCTTTCTTAAAAGTGCTTGGTCTTTCACCAAACCATTACCGTATGTGGAAGGCAGGGTCGGCACAAAATAATTCCCCAAAAAACTGCCGAAAAAAAATAAAAATTTATTAAGTATTTTGTCGAAATCAACAAAAAGCAAAAAAAAAAAAAAAAAAAAAAAAAAAACTCAACGAAAATCCTAGACAAAAAATAAAATAAAACGTTTAGCCGCCAGAAAAAATTAATGTTAGCTATCAATAGCTGATTTCTTAATAATTACTTTTGAAAGTGCCGACCTCCATTGTTTCAACTTTTATTAATTATTCGACATGAAAGTGCCGACCCTGCCTTTCATGTACGGTAGTTGCCGACCCTGCCAATTATTGAGTTAGAGATATGTGGTGGATTGCAAAATCTTCAAATCGTGTAACATTTCTTCAATTTTTATGAATTTCTTTCATATGATCTGACTACATAGCAAATCAGATGTAGACAAAATCCTGATTTGTTTATTTGCATGTACACATCATTTATTCAGGGGTTACAACAAAGCAAGCAGTGCAAATGTTAATTGGAAATTAACCCCTAAACGTCAGACGTCCAGAAAGTGGACGACTAACACATTCAAATCCTTCTCATGTTCTCATCAATACTTGAATGAAAGTCATCCAATTTTTTGGAAATTTTTCACCAAGTTGTTGTCCTATCTAATGGTTGGATTTAGTCATACTTGATTACATATTTTTCTAAAATTACAAATGTAGAAGTATGTCAAGTCATTGACCAAGCCAAAATTGCATTGACTGTAGTTCAAAAGTGTGTTAGAAGTACATTTACCGTGTTAATAATTCCTATTAGAACATGTGTTAGTTATGTACTTTGACAAAGTTGTTAGTTAACAACTTGTAGGCGGCGTAGCCGTAGTTACCGTAGTAGCCGTCATAATCGTCATAGCCGTTTTGGCGGTAATAGCCGTTATGGCGGTAATAGCCGTAGTCTTGTAGGTAATTGACTACGTGTGTTCACACTTGGTGTAAATGGTCTAAGTCACTTAGACCATTGTATAAGAGCTCGGGGGTGAGGCTCTTGATCATATCTTGATCATACCTCTACGGTTGGGTGGAGAGCTCCAATTTCATTTGCATTAGTAAAACTCCTATCTTCATAAACACCTCTTGTTTTTCTACATGGTATCAGAGCTTGGTGCTCATGTTTGCCCTTCGCGGGTTGAGTAGATTTCTTGTGAGATTGTTTAGAAGACTTGATCTTTCGATCAACTAGAGGGAGAACGATTTTTTGTGAAGAAAAGAGGCAGTGAGAGCTAGACAGACCAGCCATAGCTGCTGAACAGACCTGCCGAACCTGCGAGAAATTTCCGGGAAGTTACTGTTGTAGTCGGGCAGTCGCAGTCGCAGTTGGGCAGCTTCAATCGCAGTCGGGCAGTCGCAGTCGGGCTGCAGTTGGGCAGTAAACACTGTCGGGCAGCCCCCTCGGGAACGCGTATCGGGAACACGACACTACGGGAACGCGGCAGTTTGCAACTCCAGCAACTCCAGCAACTCCAGGGAGTGAAGAAATCAAGAAAGGCGTGAGTTTTTCAATTTCTTTGACATCCCATCACTCAGATTGCTCTAACTTCCAAGATAATGGGAGTTTTAGGGTGAATTTTTTTTGGAATTTTGGAAATATTTTAGAATTCCTATAAATATCCAAAGTTACCCATAGTTTGGAGTTTGTTTTACCTAGACTTCATTTCTATCTCTCTGTTATTTTCTTCCATAAATTTTTCTATTTTTGGTACCTTCATTGAAAAATGGCTACCGAGTACCGCATGATAGAGAAGTTTGACGGAGAAAATTGGCACATTTGGAAACTTAAAATTAAGTTCATCCTTATAGACAAGGGCCTCTGGAAAATTGTTTCCGGAAGAGTGCAAAAACCTTTTGGACCTGGAGTGACTCCAGAAGATGTCGAGAAATGGGAGGATCTAGATGAGAGGGCATTGTCATGTATTTGCTTACACATGAAGGATTCACAACTTCTTAATGTTAGCAAAGCCGAAAGCTCTGCTGAGGCTTGGGAGTCTTTAGAGACTCTTTATGACCACAAAAATGCGGCCAATCTTTTATTTCTTTTGCAACAGTTTTTCACCATTAAGATGAGCGAAGGAGATAGCATCGCGGCCCACATCAACAAAGTTCGGGAACTTGCCGAGCAACTTGCATCAATCGGGGAGAAGGTTTCGGACCTTTGGATGATTATGACGTTGTTGGGGAGTCTTCCGGAATCATACCAGACACTGGTGGTGACACTCGGGACAAAGGAGCCCAATGCTTTGACAATGGAGATGGTAACTGTACAGTTACAACAAGAAGAATCGCGACATCAAGGGAGCGGTTCATCCTCGGAGGCGGCACTTATGGTGACGAAAAAAGATAAGTCGTACAACCATAGCCATGGTGATAGTAAATCCTCTCATGATCACAAAAAGAATGCCAAGTGTAGGTATTGTAGTAAGAAAGGACATTACGAAAAGGAGTGTCGGACCAAAGAGAGAGACTTTAAGTCTGGAAAACTGAAGAATAGTTTTCAAAAGAACCAAACTAATACTGTTAAAACCGAAGAAGATGACACGGCTTTTGTAGCTGCTTTATCTGCGTCAGTGTCAAGTGACATGTGGTACCTTGACTCGGGTTCTTCTCAGCACATGACCGCATGTAGAGCATGGTTTTCTAAGTACGAAAACCTATCGCTAAGTCGGACTGTCACTTTAGGAGATGGTAGAGACTTAGTTATCAAAGGGAAGGGTTCGATCCCCTTTCAATTTCTACATGGTGATTGTATGGATATACAAGACATCCTACATGTTGAAGGTTTACGTAAAAACCTTATTTCTTTGAGCAAGTTGAGGGATCAAAGATACCGTATCACATTTGATGATGTAACAGATATCTTCACGTTCACGAAGGACGGCATTTCATTCTCTGCAGTTCGTTCGGGGACTTTGTACTTGTCGCAAGGATCAGTGCAGAAATCATCGGAGGCACATTTATCATTGGCAAAGCATGGCTTAGGGAAGGCCGACCTTTGGCATCAACGATATGGACACTTGTGCATCACCAACTTGAAGAAACTCAAAGAAGACAACCTTGTGCGTGATTTTGACATGGGTAAGAATTCAAAACTTGAATTTTGTGAAGGGTGTGTTTATGGCAAACAACATCGAGACAAATTTCCTAAAGATGGCGGTACGAAGGCTACGCGCATCCTCGAATTGGTACATAGCAATGTCAATGGACCAATGAAAACACCGACGCATAGAGGAGCTAAGTACTTTGTCCTTTTCATTGATGATTTCACCAGAAAAACCTTTGTCTATTTTCTAACACAAAAGTCGTAAGTCCTTGATAAATTCAAGGAATTCAAGGCATTTGTGGAAAACGAGACGGGGTGTCAAATCCAAACACTTCGGTCTGACAACGGGGGTGAGTATACATCAAACGCTTTCAATGATTTTTGCCGAGAACATGGCATTCAACGTTAGTTTAGCACGCCCTACACTCCGCAGCAGAACGGAGTTGCAAGAACCGGACACTTGTTGAAAGTGCACGGTGTATGCTTCAATATGCAGGGCTGTCTAATGTATTTTGGGCTGAGGCAATCAGTACGGCAGTATATGTGCTTAATCGAGCACCTACATCAGCTGTGAAAGGCAAGACTCCACAAGAAGCTTGGTCTGGTAAGAAACCAACCGTTGAACACTTTCGAGTCTTTGGATGTGATGCATATGCTCACGTTTCAGATGAGAAACGTACCAAACTGGACTTGAAGAGTGTTAAATGTATTTTCTTGGGATATTATGGGGGATCCAAATGCTACAGACTTTTTAATCCTGAGAAGAAGACAATTGTCAAGAGTCGGGATGTTTAGTTTGTAGAGGTGAGAGAAACTAAGGAAAAGGAAGGGATAGTTGAGGTTAGTAATGAACCTCTAGAACGTATCATCAAAGTTGAAAATTTTGTTGAATCTGAGGACTCTTCATCCGAATCGGAGAATGAAGGTGAGGAAAAAGTGGGAGATTTAGTTGGTTCAACTGGTCAACGTCCACTTTCTGTCAAACAAATTTGTTCGGAGGCACGTAAAGTTTCACAAACTCAAGAGTTAGAGTCCATCTCTCCCCCTCCACCTTCCCCTAGAATTACTCGTTCACGAGCCCAAGAGATTGCACGTGCACAAGCGGAGTCAGCTTCAAGTGCTTCAATTCCTATCACGACAGTCATAGATTCAGTATGTATGGCTCATGCTTTTCATACAAGCATTGATGAGCCATTAACCATATCTGAAGCTATGGGAAGGGATGATTCATCGAAATGGAAGGAGGCAATGGAATTAGAATTTCAAAGTCTCATCGACAACAAGACTTGGGAGCTTGTGCCATTACCAAAGGATCCCAAATCCATTGGTTGCAAATGGATTTACAAGATTAACTACAACGCGGATGGATCGGTGGAGCGCTACAAGGCGAGACTCGTAGCGTTGGGATACCTCCAAAAAGAAGGTATAGACTATACCGAGACCTTTGCTCCAGTTGCAAAGATGACTTCAATTCGCACTCTTTTAGCACTTGCTGCTATAGACGATGCCGAAATTCACCAAATGGATGTCAAGACGGCGTTTCTAAATAGAGACCTTGAAGAGGAAATTTACATGGATCAGCCAAAAGGTTTTTCATCCAAAGGCAAAGAAGACATGGTATGTAAACTTTCCAAAACCATCTATGGACTCAAGCAATCACCAAGGGCTTGGTACAAGAAAATTGACCAATACTTTGAATTGATTGGTTTGAAGAAGAGTCATGTAGATCCTAATATTTATGTGTTGAGGAATGCAACACTTTATCTTATCATTGCACTATATGTCGATGATTTGATCATGGTTTGTAATGACTTGAGTTTTCTTTTGAAAACCAAAGTTGATCTTTCCAAAGTGTTTGATATGAAGGATCTTGGAGAGATCTTCTACATTTTGGGCTTGCAGATCACTCGGGATCGGACACATTGCATGATTCACATCAGTCAGACGAAATACATTCAATCCATCCTGAAGCGATACGGTATGGAAGACTGCAAATCTTTAGCCACTCCTTTAGAAGCCAACAGTAAATTGTCAAAGGACATGGCTCCACTAACTAGTGAGGATATAAACTCAATGGCGAGTATTCCTTATCAGAGTGCGGTGGGTAGTTTGGTTTATGCAATGATTGGCACTCGAGCTGATATTGCATATGCAGTGGGAGTGGTTAGTCAATACATGACGAATCCGGGACCATTACATTGGACTGCAGTCAAACGGATCTTTCGCTACCTCAAGGGTACGATGGATCATGGACTTAGCTATGGTGGGAGTCCAATTTCACAAGTGGTTGGATATTGTGATGCGGACTATGCGGGAGACATTGACACTCGCAAATCTACTACCGGATACACATTCTTATTGTACGGTGGTGCTATCAGTTGGAACAGCAAGAAGCAACCGACAATTGCTTTATCAACCACCGAAGCCGAATACATGGCAGCTACACATGCTGCTAAAGAGGCAATTTGGCTTCAACGATTTTTCAGAGACACTGGATTTTTGCAAGATGTTCCGATGACCATTTACAGTGACAATCAAAGTTGCATCTCTCTTTCAAAGAATCCTACATTCCACGCTCGAACGAAACATGTTGAAATTCATCATCATTTTGTTTGTGAGAAGAATGAAGAGGGTAAGATTGACTTAGTTTTTTGTGGGACTCAGGATATGGTTGCAGATGTTTTGACCAAAGGTCTTACACGTGAGAAACATAGTCGGTTCAAGGAAATGATGGGGATCATTAAATTGAACTAGTATCTAATATGTCATTAAGTGGGAGTGTTAGAAGTACATTTACCGTGTTAATAATTCCTATTAGAACATGTGTTAGTTATGTACTTTGACAAAGTTGTTAGTTAACAACTTGTAGGCGGCGTAGCCGTAGTTGCCGTAGTAGCCGTCATAATCGTCATAGCCGTTTTGGCGGTAATAGCTGTTATGGCGGTAATAGCCGTAGTCTTGTAGGTAATTGACTACGTGTGTTCACACTTGGTGTAAATGGTCTAAGTCACTTAGACCATTGTATAAGAGCTCGGGGGTGAGGCTCTTGATCATATCTTGATCATACCTCTACGGTTGGGTGGAGAGCTCCAATTTCATTTGCATTAGTAAAACTCCTATCTTCATAAACACCTCTTGTTTTTCTACAAAGTGGCCTTGCAAAAATGAAGTCATAGATTTAAGAAACACAATTTTTTTAAAGAATCACCACGTTTAAGAGTATCTCATTTCAAATTCATTCCAACAAGTTTTAATCAAAAAATATTAAAATTTTGTTTGTAATCAAATTTAGAAGGAATTTTTAATTTTAACTTTCAAATTTTATAATTAAATATTGGTGATAGTATTAGTAAACTGAACAGTACAGATGGAATTTAAAATTCAAAATCTAGAACTTTCATTTGTATATCAATTCCAAAATATTCTTCTAAATAGTAATTTATAATGCATTTTCTCAAATTGTCAATTCCAGGGACACCCTGGTACATTTAGGGGTTAACCTAAAGGTCCTCAGATGTTTTGTAAAAGTCAAATCCCTACAATTTGCATACTTGAAATATCACATTGTATGACTTATGAAATTTCATAGATAGTCATTAACATTATGGAGGTATGACAAAAATTTCAACATGATTGGAAGATATTTTAAATATTTACAAATTTTGCCATGTAAACAAGATAAAAATTCAAAATAAATATGTTTTTGACAAGTTTAATATCAAAAGTTATATTTAAGGTAGATAAAAGTTATGTTTACAAGTGGTTAAAAAAAGAAAGTGAAGAAATTAAAGGAAACTCATAATTGGAGCATTCTTAGAAAGCCCCTTTGTATTTTGAACAATCAAATTTCAAATTTCTCAATAGTGCAAAATCTTCAAATAAAGTCTATTTTCCAATTCCAACGTTCAGAAGATGTATCATAACTTAACTTAAACATCTACTAAAAACACCAACTCCAACAAAGCTAAAACACTTGATCTTTTGAACTTTTGAACCTTTGACCAAAAACCATCCAAAAAATGGATGGTTGGTCTTTTAGTCGTTAAGTATTTTTGGATGAGGCTACTGAGTGTGTGATAAAGTGAGAAAGTATGTGAACTTAAAATCTCTCCTAGAGTAAACAAAGTACATGTATTTTAACTATCGCTTTTTGGGTCCACTTAACTTAAGTGCAATTGATCATAATACCTACAATAAATGCAAAAAGTTTGGTGTAGATTTGTATTCATTCTATGTTTAGTTCTAAGGTATGTCACTCTATTCCTGTTAATCCTTAAGCGTCCACACTACATTAATCCGGTCAAACCTCATCAATTTCTCACATTTTAAAATGTATTATATTTTTTGGGTATTTTTCTCATATAATATATCTATAAACCAATTTACACTGATTTTTTCATAATTATTTAAATGAAAATGAATTTTATATGATTTTTCAAAGTTTCTCTCTTGTGATAGTCATAGTAATTATATAAATGCCTAAAATAGTATGATATTTTTAGAAAAATGTAAATAATAGTGTTAAACAACAAGGTGTAGGCTGCATGCTTGTCGAGCTTACATAAAAAGAAATTCAATTGAAAAACTTTTTCTGCAGTGTACTGTATACTAGAATTTTAGGGCTGTGAGCTTTAAAGTGCTGTAAAAAACTAAATTTTAACAATTTTGAAGAACCGTAAATTGAACTAGAAAGTAGAAGATAACTCCCACACATTCTTAGTTGGGACCAATTTCATTTGAAATTAGGAACTAGGTGAAAATTAGCATTTGATTGAAAAATGATCAAATGTGATCCACGGGGCTCCTTGCGCGCTTAAGGGTTAAAGTTTGGAAGTCATCCTATTTGTGTTAATATACACTACATCAAAACTGTTATTTAACATAGGTAATTAATTGGCAAACATGAAAATTAGTATAAATAATTTAGCAATACTATCATTGCACATCCCAAATGTTATAATGCCATCATCACAAGTGATGTTGAATAATACGTTCTTGTGATAAATTCCTTAAACTATAGTAAATAATCATTTATGTGTAATAGTGTATATTGAAATCAAAATTTTAAATGTAAGACACTCATACTTAATGATTACAAAGTGCCACAAACATTACTGTGATATTTTTTGAGGTGGTCATTAACCCCTAAACGTCCTCACCTATGTCCAATTTGGGCAGTTTTGCAAAGATGCATTATAAAATGCAACTAACATGAATATTTGAAACTTGGTGTACGAATGAAAGTTTTACATTTTGAAATTTAGATTCAATCTATACGGTTAGATCTTTAATTGCTATCACCGATATTTTTCTATAAATTTTGAAACATAAAATAAAAAATTATTTTGTAATTCGATTACGAATAAGATATTGACAATGTGGGGATGAAATTTGTTGTGATGGCTGATAATTTAGTACTCTAGGTGTAGTGATTTTTCGAGATTTTTTGAATGCTTGATTTTATGAGTTTTTTTTTTCAAGAACACTTTTAGACTAAAATCTTCCAAATTTTGGGTGAAACACTGCAACACGAAATGAGGAATAAATTTTTCAGAAATTGTTTCCTTTTCGATCGGATCACACATACATGAAGCTAACTTCCCATAAAAAATTCAGTAAAAAAATCACACTACAAAATGTACATGACGGATGAGAAACTACGGATGAAATCTGTACATCATGCAAAATATGCATGGTTGGACAGTTAGGGGTTAAAAGCAAGACTAAAGTACTAGAGTTATTCGTCAAAGGCTATCAAAGAGGAAAGAAAAGAGGAAGTGAGGGCAAAACTCAAAATACCATTCAAAAAGAGCACATTCATTGAAGTTTTACTATGAATTTCAAAATCAATACTCTAGCCAATGAGAGCACTCTCACACCATACCGAGAGCCTTGCATGGGTCCTATTCATCTCTTAGTCACACATAACATTCAGTAGCTAACAATAGGTCCTCTTCGGAATGTCCAGAATATCCTTTATCATCATTCACAAAGCAATTCGGCTGTAGCTATCATCTTTGACCGACAACAACAAGGATACATTACTTGCACATGTAGGTGACCCTATTGAAGGTTAGATTAGAATGCCAAAGCCTCACACAAACACTTGGAATGCATAGGAAAGAGATAATCTTTACTCATGGGCTGCCCCTCTTAAGTAGCACACCCAAGGGACTCCCCTTGGCAAACCATATGGGACATCAGCCCATACTCCACTCCTAGTACACTAGGATCAGCCCATATCACTTGGGAGACCCAATTCTCATTACTTCTAACTAGTACCACTTCTCTAGTTGCAAGTCTAGCTCATTCGCATCATCTACTCTACCTAATGCGCATGGCTATGAGCAACATCAGCCCGCGCAATCATCCTACTTCAACACTCCCACTTTGCGAATAGCCAAAGCCTTCGAGCCCAAATGCCGCCACTAGTCTTTGATGTCGATCTCTCGCAAGAGCCTTTGTCAGCACGTCCGCCACCATGTGCTCCGTTGGACAATACTTCAACTCTATCACCTTCATCTCTAACTTCTCTCGAATGAAGTGATATTGCACATCAATGTGCTTTGTACGTGAGTGATGTGTTGGATTCTTCGCCAATGACATACTCCCTTGGTTGTCACACATGATTGTTGTAGCCTCCTCTTGAGTGCATCTCACATCCGCCATTAGTTGCCTCAACCAAATGGCCTCCTTCGTACCGTGGCTCGTCGCCATGTACTCCGCCTCAACCGTTGACGTGGCCGTGGTTTGTTGGCGCTTGCTATTCCATGAAACGGCCCCCGATCCAACTTTGAACATGTACCCCGTGGTCGATCTACGATCATTGGTATCACCCGCATAATCCGCATCACAATACCCACTCAACACAATGTTGTCACCTCCAAGACACAACCTCACATTACTTGTGCCTTTCAAGTACCGCATGATCCTCTTGACCGCAACCCAATGACTTGAACCCGGTCTTGCCATGTGTTGACTCACAACGCTGATTGGATACGCAAGGTCCGGCCTTGTTGCAATCATAGCATACATCAATGACCCTACAGCTTGCTTGTATGGCACATCCACCATAGATTGAGCCTCTAATGCATACTCCTCATCGGTGAGTTTCACGAGTTTGGAATTCACATCCAATGGAGTGCCAACCGGTTTGCAATCCTCCATGCCAAAGCGTTTGAGAACATCCATAACATACTTGCTTTGATTCATTGTTATGGTGCGCGTTGCTCTATCTCGCACAAACTCAACTCCTAAACAAAAGTGCAACTCACCGAGATCACTCATCTCGTACTCGTTCTCAAGCATTGCCTTCAATGCCTTCAAAGAGCTCATACAACTTGCAAGGATGATCAAATCATCCACATATATGATCACGATGACCACATGTTGCCCCTTTTGCATGAAATACAAGCTGTGATCAGCGATGCTCCTTGTGAACCCGATATGAACAAGAAACGTGTCAATCTTTTGATACCATGCGCGTGGAGATTGCTTCAACCCATACAATGACTTGTTCAACTTGCAAACAAGGTTCTCATTACCTCGTTGCACAAATCCTTCGGGTTGCACCATGTAGATGTCCTCGTCCAACTCGCCGTTCAAGAACGCCGTCTTCACATCCATTTGATGCATTTCCAAATCCATGGCAGCCCCGATGGCCAAAATGCATCGAATAGTGGTGAATTTCGCCACCGGTGCAAAGGTCTCATGAAAATCAACACCTTCGATTTGTGAAAAGCCCTTTGCCACCAATCTTGCCTTATAACGAACCACATCACCCGTTGCATCTCTCTTTGCACGAAATACCCACTTACAACCGATAGCATTGCGATTCTTGGGGAGGGGAGTCAATTCCCAAGTGCCATTGTCCATCAACGATTTGTACTCCTCTTGCATGGCTTGCTCCCACTTGTTTGCATCATCACAACTCAACGCTTCACGAATCGTCAATGGAGCATCTAAAAGTGCAACGTTTGCATGCTCCTCCTCACCTTGAGGGAGAATATGATTCTTCCACCACTCGCCAAGTGGTCTACGATTTCTCTCTGGATAACGACGATCGCTCGAGGATGCATTGTCTTCAACCGCCGTTGCTTGTGCCTTTTTCTCGCCATTCTTCGTCTTCAAAGGTCGCTCCTCAATATGTTCCTCATCACCACCATCTTCGTCATCTTCGTCTTCATCAACAATATCAATAACGGGAGATTTGGAAGATTGGTCCACAATCGCTGGTTTATCGCCACTTCTCCCACTTGGACCATCGTCCAAATTGTCTTCAACCTTGGAATTCTCGCAAAATGTCACATCACGAGCTCGAATGATCTTCTTGGTCTCGAGCGACATAAGCCTATACGCCTTGGTACCTTCACAATATCCAAGAAACACACATTTTGTTGCCTTGGCCTCAAGTTTGGTTCTTTGAGAATCGGGTACCTTTGCAAATGCGATGCATCCAAATGTGCGCATGTGCTCCACGCGGGGTGGCCTCCCACTCCACGCTTGCTCGGGTGTCATGTTTTGAACCGCACTCGTCGGGCATCGGTTGCGTGTGTACACCGCAGTCACCACCGCTTCCGCCCAAAGGTCCAAACCCAAATTTTGTGCATGCAACATACTCCTTGCCATTTCCACAATTGTTCGATTTGCACGCTCTGCAACTCCGTTTTGTTGTGGTGTATATGGCGTTGTCGTTTGTCTAGCAATGCCTTCTTTCTTCAATAACTCTCCAAATTGGTTGGACAAGAACTCGCAAATGCTTCATCACCAAATGTCGCACCGATAAAAGATTTGCCTTCAATTTGGGAACGTGGAGGACATCATGGATGGTAATTGTCTTCACACGACCCTTCACCTCGGTGTCTACGACGATGGATCCTTTACCCACGGCTTGAAGAACCGTATCATCACCCAAAATGACATTCTTTGGAGATATGACGTGATATGATTGGAAACAAGTCCTAATGGGCGCCATGTGACTCGAGGCTCCAGAATCAACAATCCAATCGATCACACTACCATTGCATGACACGTCACTTGCCATCATTGCATACTCGTCCCCGTCATCACTACAAGAAGAGACGCTAGTCATAAATGCGTACTCATCACCTGCATCGTTGACCTTTGTATTGTTGGCACTTTCCTCTCTCTTGCGTTTGTAGCAAAATTTTGCCAAGTGGCCCTTCTTACCGCAATAGTAGCATACCTTGTCTGTAGAGCTCCCACTGGCACCGCTCTTGGATTGCTTCGCCATAAGCGCCGCGCTATCGCCACGAGTCTCGTTCTCTTTGCGCCGCGAGAGTTCATGCAACAACCGTGATGTCACATAATCAAGAGTGAGCTCGCTAATGGGCCTACTCTCCATAGCAACGATAAGATACTCGTACGACGGCGGCAAACTCTCGAGGAGCGTCATAACGATATCACCGTCGGTAATGTTGACGTCTGCGCCGTTGAGTTGATCCGCAAGAGCCTTGACTTTGTTGATGTGCGCCAACATGTCGTCGTTTTCTTCCATCTTGATGGTGAAAAACTTGCGCCTCAAAAACAAGATATTGACCAAGCTCTTTGCCTCATGAATATTGCAAAGCTTGGCCCATGCCTCGGCGGGAGTCTTGCACGACCGAATATGAGAAAGCTGGGAATCAGAAAGATTAAGAGCCAAAATCGCAAAGGCCTTTTTCTCTCGCCGAGTGTACGCAGTTCGTACCCTAGCCTCGGCGTCGGACGAAGGCGGTTCCTCACTACCCTCAACTATCTCCCACAATTCTTTTTCGGCCATGACCATTTCCATCTTGAATTTCCACAAGTGGAAGTTGACGCCATCGAACTTGTCTACAACCTTAGCACCTTCACCCTCAAATGTAGCCATATCCTTGATTGAAGGACGTACGCTCACAAAATTCAGCCCCTAGAAAGCTAAAAAAATTGTTTTTATGATTTTTTGACAATTTTGTGATTTGTGAGGCAAATTGCACACGTACGTGCTTCTAATGCCTCCAAACTAATTCCAAACACTAAATCAGCACCTTTGTGCTACACATCAACCTCACAACACTCAATCGTGATGGTTCTTAGTGAATTTGCACAAGATCATACCACAACACCCTAACTAGGAGAATTGCGCACTCGTTGGCTCAAATCCACTCAAATCAGCACCCTTGTGCTTCACAACACGTAATGCACCCTATGGACACCCTTGTGCCTTCCAAGGACTCTAAATCAATGCAAATTCAGCCCCTTCAAGTCCTAATTGCATTGAAATTCATCAAATCAGCCCCGTTGTGCATTTACTAACCCAAACTCTAATTTTGAGCAATCCAAGGGCATAACTCACATTCCAAACCCTTGTGCAAGAATTGCAATACCAAAATCAGATTGTAGACTCACCCCAAGAGCCTCAAAGCATAAAAGTGCCTTGCAACAACACAAGTGCACAAATTGAGCACAAATTGAGCCAATAAGCTCCAATAAGCTCCAATAAGCTCCAATAAGCTCCAATCAGCTCCAATATACTCCAACAAGCACCAATAAGCTCCAAAGCTTCAATTCAGCCCTTGTAGACGTGTATAAACTCCAAAGGTGCTCCAAAGTGCTCCAAAAGCTCCAAATCAACAAATGATAGCTCCAAAGTGCGAATTCAGCCCTCCAACACGTAGATCAAAGGTAGGAAGATTGTAATACCTCCCAATGTCGAAATCAGCCCACCAAAGCTCGAATTCAGCCCTCCAAAGCTCCAAAATCAGCGCTCCAACGCACGACCTCCACACAATGAGCAATCTAATCTTTGACTCACGCAAAACACATGAGTGCATAGGAAAGAGATAATCTTTACTCATGGGCTGCCCCTCTTAAGTAGCACACCCAAGGGACTCCCCTTGGCAAACCATATGGGACATCAGCCCATACTCCACTCCTAGTACACTAGGATCAGCCCATATCACTTGGGAGACCCAATTCTCATTACTTCTAACTAGTACCACTTCTCTAGTTGCAAGTCTAGCTCATTCGCATCATCTACTCTACCTAATGCGCATGGCTATGAGCAACATCAGCCCGCGCAATCATCCTACTTCAACAGACCCTGCCACATGGAAGGTTGTACATGTTTGAAATTAACAATGAGCTACACTGACATGGAAGGTACACTGACATGGAAGGTTGTGCCAACTTTATTTATGACCATGGCCCTATACTTTTGCCATTTTCAATGGCCACCTTGCAACCCTCTCTTATTTACCATGGTTTCACATTTATCTGTAACTTGGATGAAGTTTCTCCATAGTGGATGGAGCCAAAAGGCAGTCCCAGTGATGGCTATTGAATGTTATGCAGATCTCAAAACCTCGGGAACAAAAAACGATCCATCATTCACCTGTGAAAACTCAAAATTGGTTGCTTGCAGGCAAGGTTTTTTTTTTTCATACCATGGTGCCAAACTTCTCTATCGTGGCACAGTCATAATGGTCTAAATATGGAGGGATCACTTCTTTTTTTTTTTTTTTGACACAAACAAAGGGAGACCCTTTATTGCAAGAAAAGAGGCAAAATACAAACCAACCCCACCGAGACCGGCGAGGGGGTGACCTAGGAGGAGGGATCACTCTCCATTGCATGCATGGAGCACTGCTACAGTGGAAAAAAAAAAAAAAACAAACCTGCTTGCAGGTACAATGACCCAACCACCAAATGCAGTAAAATGGTTGTGACTGCTGTTTCAGGGAGTCGGTGAACCAAAAATAAATATATGAAGGCAGATGGAACCACACTGCTTTGACAGATAACTCCAGTGCCACCTGCTGACTAAGCAGATGGCTTTGCCTTTGGCAGCCACCTGGAAAAAGCGCGGATCTGCTTGTGGAAGAGACTTTGGAGTCCAGGTCACAAGGTGCATGGAAGTTCTTCTGAGCAGCATTCAGAAATGACCTGTGAGAGTTGAACCCATGATATATCCCCTAACGGTCCAACTGTCCACAAAGTGGACGATGTACGTACAGAAACGAAGCGTACGTACATCCATTGATTTTTGGTAGAGTAAATTTTTTACTACACTAAATGGCATATTTAGTGTCTGTGGAGAATGGATGTCTTTTACCACAATTCGTTCAAAGGTGAAGAGAAATAGTGTCCCTTGACACTACATAGGAGTTCGCCACTTGTCATCCTCACTTTCATTGAGAGTGTCATATTCTTTTCAAGTAATGAGAGTGACACCAGGTGGCATGCCATATTATTACAAAGTTGACATATGTCATTGGAACACTACAATCATTCTTTTCTCACAAAGACACTATATCTCCCTAAAATTAAATAGTGTGTGGGTTTGGAAATAGTGTCATGGGACACTAAATACGCCATTCAGTGTAGTGATTATATGGGAAGTTAGCTTTTGCATGTATGATCCAATTAGAAAGGGAATGATTTGTGAAATTTGTTTGCCTCATTTCATGTTTTAGTGATTCACCAAAAATTTCGAAGATTTTAGTCTAAATGTGCTCTTTTAGAAAGTCAACTCATAAAATTAAGCAACCAAAAAATCTCCAAAAATCACTACATTTAGTGTATTACATTTCAACCCATCACAACAAATTTCATCCACAAATTGTCTATATCTTATTCGTAATCAAATTTCAAAAGAATTTGAACCTTAAAATTTGATTACGAATCTCAAATTCATTGATGGTACAATGTCCACCGGACATCGTTAAATTGAACTGAACTTAAAAGCTAAAACGAAGAAAATGAATTGATCAACAGTCTAATTGGTGCAACAAGGTAGCAAATTGCAGCCATATTTTTTCTAGCAAATTTTTGCTAGAATCTTACTTGATTTTGGGATTGCTACCTTTACACTAGAAAAAACGGGTTAAAAATATATATGAAATCGCCGAAGTCCTCAATTTTTTTCTAAAATCGCCAATACTTGGATAAAAGTTCCTTATAGTAAATAATTCTATTGATTTGATAATTCTATGGATTTGATAATTCTATCCATTTTTCCCCCTACGTGACTACGTTACGGACATGGTGTGTGTTGCTCTACATATCATAATAGAGCAATTCATGAAGTCCCCCTTTTCCATAATTGGCAAGTTACATGCATCCAAGGTCATTGTCTTCATGAGCATGGACAATGTCAACTTTCAACAAGTGAATTATCATGAGGACCTACAAGAATGGGACAACTGAAATTCTAGGCATGGCCCTTGAAGGAAGAACCACCTTCTCCCAGTGGTACGATTTGTTGTAGAAGGTGAAAACTGGATCACATTAACCCCTAAACATCCCAACATCCAGAAACTGAATCATGAACAAATTAAAAGCCTTGCAACTTTCTCATACAATTTCAGATGACTTTCATCCAACTCACCTTTGTAAGCCTATTAAATTCTCTATCAATTACAATAAATCTCTTGTGATGGGGAATATTGGAGAGGCCTCCAACTGCAAATATGTCAAATTTGTTGGGTAGATTTTATGCTTGCAATGGTCCTCACATGTACATGTAAGACATGCCTAATACATGTGAGACATGGCTAATATCTATTTTTGAGGCTAGTATCTACTTGTGTTCAAAGGGTCGGTACGTATACAGGTTAAAACATGCTCATTTGATCCAGTTCCAAAAGGGGAACATCCTGAACTATTATGTTATGTACCAGCGGAAAAATAAAATAAAATTGGCTGGCAAAGAGAGAATGGGAGTTATGGGACTCTTATCATATATGTGGTGTATCCCTAGCCAGCCTTTGACCCCACCAGAGGCGGGTACAAATTATCTTTGACTTCAGTCCTGATTTGGCGTTCTCTGATTGCTTGACACCCAATCAGTCCACCTGTTGACGAAATTGTACACCTGGGACCCCACTCACGCCCTTTCCGCCCCAAATATCACCAGCTGCCCTGGCGGAGATGCAGGAGTTCCACCACTTGCCTTTCACCCTCGTGTCACATCAATCCCCACTTTCCTTTGTACCAACTGCAGCCTTTGCCATACAGTACGTTTATGCCTACCTTACAACAGACTTCACTTCTTGCATAAGAATTTCATTGCAGGACCCACCCTTTTCAGTGCGATAAATAGTCAAAAGTGTAGAATTTGTTCCCCCAAAAAATGTCGAAATGAATCAAAATGTATCAAACGTAATAAGTTGCTGCAAAATTATTGAAGAATCCCGAATATTCTTGCTTCCGAGAGTGGTTTTCTGCACTAATTGAAAAGGTGGTCGTTGGCCACCAAACTATAGTGCTTAAGGTCACTATTGCTAGTCTAAATAGTGACTTTGGGCATCACACTTTGACGTTATTCTTTAATGTTCAAAAATCACCCGTTCTACTTGTGACTATTCCTTTTTGTTTTGTCGTTGAAATAAATTTCAAAACAAAATATTCTACCAACAAAGGTATATCAAAAGTTAATCTCTTAATAACCAAGAAGCCCAAATTGGACCTCATGCATTTTCCAGTACTCTATGTGTGGACTTCTTTTAGTTGAAATTTATATGTTTTTAGTAATGTATGCAATGTTCTTCACTGATTCCAGGTGGTATAAAATTTGATCCCATGTAACTTATATTTGTGACGATTGAATTTGTCATTTTAAAATTATAAATCCTTGGTCCTTTTAAGGTGAAAAAGGATGTAGAAAACACATAACAACTTCCACTGACATCCACCTCAGTCGCTTCGTGTCCAGTCAGACTATTATCTTACTGGCAATGGTAATTTCGCAGGGAACTGAAGGAGTAGTTCAGTTACTCCTCCTTCCAGGATGTTGCAGAGCTGGAGCTTCCGCGGCTTCTCACTGTTGTGTCAATAGCTAACGAGCATCAATTCCTTCAAAGCAGCTTAAATTTGGCGATCAGATCACCGAGACAGGCGCTGATGACGGACGGACGGACCGACCTAGCAAGCAAGCTTGCACAGTATCAATCCAGAAGAGCGATCATATATATTTGATAGCGTGGCCCGCACGGGTTGACGCTCCTGATCGATCATGCATTCATATGGTGCACACGAGCGCAGGCCCGGAAGAGCTCGATCGTTCGAAGAGATGATCGATTGATCGACATATCAGTTCTTGCAGCTTTAGAAATTGGTGTGTACTAGCTTGTGGAATGTTTTACCGCGAGAATGTAACTTAGTTCTGAGCATCGATCGAAAGTCTTACTTGAGTCGATTACCACGTGTGCAAACAATTGTTGCAGTTGCAATCTCAATTCTTGTTGCAGGTGAATTTGGGAAGCACGGAGAGTAAAACCCTTACAGTAGAGTTTGTCCTTGTTTCATATCTTATTGATCAATTTTGATGATTTGCAATTCTTCTGGGAGTTTATACAACCTAGTCTTGATTTGGTCAAATAGTGATCTATAGTCAGGGGTTTCTGTAGTTGAACCACAGGCAATGATCCATCTTCGTCTTTAGACTGCTCATACAGTTTTTCTTCTTCTTCTGCTGTCGTGTTCTCTCACTCTTCTAGTTTCGGAGTACTTCCCCTGAATGTAGGTTGGATTTCTTTTGCTTGAAGTACTTGAGGTAGAGGCTAGAATTTAGTGCGAGTTTGGCAGCAGGAATTAAAGTATGGCGCCTGCGAAGACGGCTGCGCGGTCGCGGCGAACGCAATCCTACTCGTGGTCCAGTGACTCCAACGCTCTGCGGCCGGTTTACCAGTGGCCGGATCATCCCGAGAGCACGAAGGCTGTGACCGGATTGCGCGAGCCTGGCGATGAGCCGCGCGTCGACACAGCAGTCCCAGCAGTTCGCGCCGCGAGTCGGGCATCGACGTTCAAGCCCAAGATTCAGAACTACGACAGCGACAGCTGCCTGACGCCGCGCTCGCGCCGCACGCTGCGGCGTACGTTGTCCGGCGTCACGGAGCCGTGGCCGAGCGTCACCACGCCCTCCACGGCGCCGGCGCTGGACACGATTTACAGCCCCACGCACGAGATTCTGCACCCCATGCAATCGCTCCTCAGAATGGAAAAGTCCCAGTCCATGATTACTGAAGGTCCGCTGACGACCGTCTCTTTCGTCACGGTGCGCACGACGAGCAAGGGTAGCCATTTCACGCCCACGCGCATGACGCAGTCCGTGGATTTTGACAGCTTCCACAACCCCAAGAGTACTGAGCCCAATGCTTTGAAGAGCTTTGAGAGCTACGCGTTTCCTGAGAATGCCCGTGACGAGGACGATGCGCAGCTGCAAGGTGATTCAGACGCGACTGAGAATCAGGGAACTTCCAAAGCTCCATTGTCGAAGAACATTGTGGTCATCATCGTGGACGCGGAGAAGAATCCCGGCTCGAAATTCGCGGCGCTGGACTGGGCGATCAACGTGGCGGTGCAGCCTGGCGACGAGATTGTCATTCTCGGCGTCCTCAAGCACGTCTCCAGTCCCTGTACGAGTCCAGTTCCTAAACCTCTTTAACCCTAATTTCTGGTTTTAAAATGATAAATTCAAACAATCATATTATGAGTTACAATGTGTTTTAGATGGGATCTAATTTTATATCACTGGAATGAGTGAAGACATTGCATATGTTGGTAAAAAATAAATAAATTTAAACACATGAAAGCTTACGTTGGTCTTACTCGAAACTTCTAAAAAGAAATACGAGACCGACCGAATTTGGGCTTCTTGTCCTTTAGAGGTTAACTGGAATATTCCACAAACTTGTCATACATCCAAATTTTGTTACAGTCATGTTTTTGGGACCTCGTGGCGTTCAACTATGAACATTATGGTTATTTTTGGGACCTAAGGGCAGTCAAATTAAAGTGGTCAGGGTGACATGAATTGTGTTTAACTAATTGAACTAATCATAATTCATTTTTACTAATTGAAGTAAAGAAGCTCGCGTGATGTTATTATAGGGAGAAGGTGACTCTGTATCTTGAATTCAGATTTAGTGGTTTAAAGCAGTTTAATTTAGTTCACTTGTTGTGATGCATTCCAAGTTGTGGTGTTCAAATTTCGTTTCATTTCGAGTAATGAGAGGATTCTTATTAGTGGGATTATTCTGACTGTTCAAATTGAATTATCTGCAGTGGGGTATAAGGTGGTGGCAAACACCGACCCAGGAGTGGGCGTGAACCCGGAGCTTCTGCAATCGGAGGTGCACAAGATCACTGAACTCTTTGAACAAAAGTTGTCCGACAGCGGTAGACGCACCGAATGCGAAAAGAAGAATGTAAGAGAGGACTTGCTAAACCTGTGTTAGTGGTAATCGCTATCTGTACAAAACCATCCCAATTTACTTTTCTGGGATGAAGTTTAAACGCTCTTTCACAGGATTCAACAATTTTCATTTTTAATTCTGTTAAATCTTGTTTAAAAAGCATTGAAATAACCAACTTAGGAAGTGAAAACTGGGGTGATTTTGTACCACTGTAATGAATTTTAACATGCATATCATTCAAATTTGAACTGGTTTTTGCATGCAATAAATTTGAGCTTCTAGATTCAGAATCTGTTTGCTGAAATGCTTGAAGATGTTCTGACTGGGGGTCAGCATTTGGGGTTGCAGGTGAAGCTCACAGTGCGAATAGCTCCCGGTGCTCGCGCCAGAACGGTGGTTGTACGAGAGCTTGCAGCTCTCAATGCCACATATGCAGTTTTTGACAGGTAATTTTGTTACAATTGTTCAATAGAATCCCTTAAAAGTCAGAAAAAACGTGCCAATCATAACATTCATTAGAGGTAGGTCGCCCCCCAAATGAACAAGCCGGTTGCATTCATTTCAAAGGTTGATTTTGGATGTCCCTACTACTTTAGACTCGGGTCTTAGCACCATTGTGAGTGAGAAGGTCTCAAGAACAATCAATGAGCCTCTAAAACCTCAACAGTCACTACCCATATCAATTCTATTTTACCTTTTTCAACCCTAATGCTTTGGATTCCATCTCAACAATGCATCCCCCGCACCACTAAAGAATGTTGCGATACTGTGGCATAGATCGTCACAGGATTTATAATCAAGAGTCTACTCTTTGAAGTCAGATTGGAGATCACTTCTACGAGAGCTACACCTCTAAAATACAACATTCCAAAACATCTTGTAGTTGACTATAGCACACTGTCTTTCAAACTAGATGTCATATCAATCTTCTTTTTAGACCAACGTGCACTTGTTGGCCAATATTGTAACAAATGTTGAGATGGCAATGTGCAGGAGGGTAATGAGGGGCACAAGGTACTACAACAAGCACCTGTCATGCCACGCGGTGCGGATGAGAAGCAACGGGCGCTCCATCAAGACCATTTTCACCGGCATGTCAACGCAGAACAACAACAATAATAACAACAAAATAGTAACTGTCAACTCGTTGACAAGCTGCTCAGGCTCACCGACGTCCGACACGGGTGACTCGTCTTCCTCAGCTCCAAGCCCCACGTACTTCTGGCGCCGCTTCACTTCGTTCAAATCCAACCGCAGCGGTAACAAGTGGAGCCCCGGTACCCGCCCCGGGAACAACTCTTCGTCACTGAGCCCTCGGAGCTCCACGGCCAGCTCGGATACGGTTGCGTCGCAAACACCCTCGGTGGACAGTAGCCTCAACCTGGACAGTTCCTTCCTGTCGGAAATGCAGGACTTTTCCATCTCCTTGGACCCAGGGACTAAACAGAGGTCCAAGCTGGCTCAGTCCTGTGTGGCGGCGGATGCGTTTGCAGGGTTCAAGCAGGGCATGGACTCTCACGGTCGCATCAAGCATCGTCCCATCTCTGTCACCATCCCTCCCATCTGCGCCACTTAAATGAGGTATTCATGACTGAGGATGAACTTGGTAATAACTAGGTATTCATGTAAATAGTGTAGTCTAAATGATTGTGAAAACCACTCTTTTTGAATGCCAAAGTTAGGGTGGATTGGTAGACCCTCACTGTTGATGAGACGCCTTCTAAATTCTAGGGCACTCCGTTTGCATTGTGACTCGGAACTTACAGTAACTTATTTAGGATGAAGAAAAAATTATTGTCCTTTGGCAATGACAACACAGTGAGTAGCTGGGAATTTAGCGTCAATTTTGTCTGACTTCTAGGAAGTGTATCATAGGTGCTACCTCCGGGTTCATATAATTCTCTTGTATGAACACCATGAGTAAGCAAAATCAAAGTGTTTTTTTCTTTCCTTATCAATTTGAAAATGAGTTTGGTTTTTTAGAACCTTCTATATCTTTGCAACTGGAGTTCTGGGATGTATATGCTCTTTCTAGAATCCAAATTCTGTATGAGCATAACAACCCAAAAGTGATTTTTCTTTTTTATCGAATGTTGATTTTGAGTTAATTTTTAAATTTTAAATACAAATGAGAACAAGTAAGAAAATGTAGCTGCTGCTTTTTTGTTTCAATTCAAATTATCAAAAATCGTCAACATTGCAATTTAAAACCTTAACATTTTAAAATTCACTACGCTGAATGGCATATTTAGTGTCCAGGACAATATTTCTAAAATCCAGACACTATTTAATTTTAGGGAGATATAGTGTCCTTGTAAGAAAAAAAATGAATGTAGTGTTCCAATGACATATGGCAACTTTATAATAAATATGGCATGCCACCTCATGTCACTCTCATTATTTGGAAAGAATATAGCACTCTCAATGAAAGTACGAATGACAAGTGGCAAACTCCTATCATAACATTAAGTAGCATACATTGTCTCTGCCTTGGCTCTACAGTAGATGGTGTGGAATATTCCTCACCCAACAGTACTACTTCATTGGTAGCTAAGTGGACAAGTAGAGGCTCAAGGTGATGAGCAGAGTGCATGAAGGAAAGGCAGTGGGCATAAAGGGCATGAAGGCTACTAAATTTTATGATGTTAGTAGCATCAAGGGACACTCTCTTCACCTTTGAACGAATTGTGGTAAAAAACATCAATTACCTTCAAACACTAAATACACCATTTAGTGTACAAAAAAAAGTTTTCTATGAAATTCTTTTTGACATAAAGATTTTATGGGTTAAAAATAGGGATTTTTTTTTTTTTTTTTGGCTTTATAGCCAATTTGCTACATAAATCCATTGGGAGAATCACCATATGAGAACATTATGAGAAAAATGCCACCGCATGTAGCCACCAAGGCAATGAATTGCATCACTTGCAAGCCATGTTGGGACTTTGTGAGCGACACGCAGTGGATGAAAAGGCTAAGATGTTGAATGAAAAAGATAGGATGTAAGAAAAAACAAAGATATGTCGCCAATATTTTCAAATAAAAATATATAAAATAACGGACCCAAAAACCACCTCATTCACTTGCATGCGAGCTTTGTAGCCTAAAGCTAGGTGACCCAAAAACCAAAAAGAAAACCCTGGTTATAAAGACAATCATAAATTACTAGGTAGAATTACAGTACATTCAATTTTGGTGAAAAAAAAAGGAGGGGTGAGATATTTTCCATTTATTCTTGGTAGTAGAACACCTCTGATCCTTAAATAGAGATTCTCCACTAGCACTCTAGATACCGCTCTAGCTATGGAAAAATGGATGAGGCTGGGTTAGTGAACAATTTATTTGGCCTCTAACTCTAAATAATCCACTAAAAATCAGGGCGTTCAAAATCACTCTTGCTAGTGTATCTCCTCTTCTTAATTGCACATCATAATTGCACAATCCAGGTGTGAGTGGCTCACTTACTATTTTCAAGAGTAATTGAGTGGTGTTGGTGGGGGAACTACAGGGTGAGGTCTGACTTTTTGGATGACCTTTAGAGTGCAATCCAGAGTGCTAGTGGAGATGCTCTTAGGTTGCAGAAACTTTCCTCACCGAGAGGATTTTAATTTAATTTGCAGATATCTCTAATACCGCAAAATTATTAATTGTAACTTGGTAACTGTGCTGAATTGCTTAAAAGTACTGTTTTAGGTGTTTCTCTTAGTAGAATACAATAGAGCTTGCATTCAAGTTCCTTAAATAATACCTCTCCGTCTGCATCAGTCCACAGAAAAGGGGACGACATGCACAACATGATGCTAGTGAGAGCAGCACTCACTGAAATACTATGTACCACGTGATCGTCACAAATACGTCCGTGGAACCAACCTTGCAGATAACAATCTGGCAGTGCCAGCAGCAGCTAGTAACTTACTCTCTGTGTAGACTTCCAAAATTCATGATTGCAGAGTCTGCAACTACCATAACTCTGTATACCGGTAGTTACCTACGTCACACCCTTGTACCAAACAAAATCGCTCAGATTTCCTTGCCGGGTCCATGGACTGACTGGCTGGAGCTTCTCTATTCAGGCTGGTTACTTGGGAAAACTAACCGTTCTAAAGATACAAAAGCAGTCCACTTGTAATGGATCAGGAAAAAACCTTCAGTTCACGAAGTCCTATCACTATGTCAAATATACCTGTCTCAAATATATGTTCCAGGGGATGAGTCCATTACGGACTTCAATTCGAGAGATGATGATTGTGGTTCCTACAGCCTTTCTACAGTAGGATAAAAATTTACCAGTCAGTTGCTGAAAATATTTGCACCACCAAGTCATGCATCACTCCAAAAGGCGTGACTGGGTATTCGCACCGCACAAAACTCTTGCAACCTCTGATGTGTGAGCTCTTCTCCGTCGCGTACGTCTTCCCATACAATCATCTGATGAATGGAAAAGCCCTTCCTCTCTCACACGCTATACCCTACCTAACAAGATATCAACGTTTTGGACGACTTACACGGTCTTCCCAGCCACTTGAGGATCAAGTGATCAACGAATTCTGTCAGTTTCTTCTACCACTGGACATCAGTCTACTACCACCACCATTAGCCCAAGCTCCCCGGCCAAACCCGGCTCTTACTTCAGTGGCAGGCACAGCTGGATTTCCGACATCAGAAATGACACCCCAAGGGTTAGGATTTGCCACACTATCCAGCAAGGCAGCTGCAGAACCATCACCCAGTCGCACTCTTTGAAACTTGGAAACCGTCTTCTTACGCTTATCGATTCCAGCACTATCAGCTCCTTTCCCTGATCTGGAGGCAACGGCCCAGCTAGGACCATCGCTACCATACGCCAAGGACTCCGGCAAATCCTCTTGATTCTCTAAAGATCTTGCAGCCTGCTGATGTGCAGGGTCAGCTGTGGGCTCCAACAAACTTCCGGTAATTGCCTTGACCAACACTTGTGGCTTTCGGTCATGGCTCATAGCTTCATTGCCACCTTCTGTCACTCCTGAGGTGCTGGAGCTTGTTTCCTCTTGAATTCTGGATTTACCCTTCGCAGTGCGATAGCCTTCTCTTGAAAGCACTTCTACTTCCTCACTCGGGAGTTGTGGGGACGCCCTCCCAGAAGGCCTACCATTAGCTTCTTGTTCTACCTTCCCCTTCCCAGATGAGCTGGGTTTAGGCAGCTGGGAAGTGACAGAAGAATTGGAGATAGATGCCACTGGAGGGAATTCTTGTTCACGAGCCAGCTGAGCAGCATGCACATCGATCAACTCTTTTCCTTTCACGGGATCTGGACAAAGCCTACCAAGTTCAGGCACTACGCGAGAAAGGCCCAGTCGTATGATGTGTCTATAATAATCCAATGTATTCATCTCTCCTTTACTGTAACGTAGTGAAACATCCTTGAAGTCCGAAAATGCTTGTTCATTTCCTTGGAGTCCAGCTTGAATGCTTTCAATCAATGCCTTATTGGCTGTACGTAACTCCTCCCTGCTTAGCTGCTGAACAACATCAACTCTTTTCCCTAATGTATCAGATTTAGCCCTGCTATGAATTCCATTTACTCCATGATCGACAGCAGCACCACGTCCAATCACTGCTGATGGAAGTCCCACACCTATCACAGGGAAAGATTCCAGATCTTGATTGTTACGAACTTGAGGCCTCCGACTGGGACTAACACTTGTCCAACCGCCTCCAGGTCTCACCTCAGCACTAGACGAGGATGGACGTGTATTGCTGCTAGCCCAAGTACCTCCAACTATATTAGAATCTCCATTAGAAGAGGATGGGCGAGAACTCGATGATCCTCCTGGAGGAGGCCTTGAACCTGCAGTGTTCAGAATTCTTATACCCCCACCCCTTGCCCCATCACCACCACCCAAAAGGGCAGCCATCGATTTCTGATTCTTTGCTTTATGCTTGCTTTTAGAAGTTCCTCCAGGAAGGGGCGGAAATGCAGAGTCGGCTAGTGTGGAAGGACCGGTTCCTGAGACTGCGCTGGCATATCGTGAGGGAAGAACTGGAGGTTCTCCATCAACTAATTCGGTTTCGCTTTCACTGAGTGCAGCAAAGGAATTCTGGCCCTCACGTGCGTCCAAGTCAATGGCACTTGCAGCCATCGCCGCTGACTCTCGAACTGCATCATCTAGCATTGCTTGTTCTACACTCGCTTGAACAGCTGCGTCCAGGCCATCGGATTCAAATTGAACGTTCCCTCTTCGGCCTCTACCACGGCCGTGTCCACGGCTGCTATTGCTGCTACTGCTATTTCTGCCACCTTCGCCACTGGCCTGTCCTGGTCTTCGAAACTCAATCGCCACTGGAATCTATCACATGAAGAGACAGTTTAAAACTTAGAATAACTGTTTCAAATAGGCACATTAAAAAAATCCAAGGGCAAGCTCTAAAATCCCCTGCTTGTCACCCAAAAAAATCTGAGCGTGGCCACAAATCAATGTTGCAATAAATATGAGAAAAAACAACCTGGCTGCTGAGAAGTTCATAGCAACCTAGAGAAGACCGTAAACTTTACCTGCAATGCAGCATTACGTTTAGACCGGGTCATACTGCCTCCGTGTGTTGTGGCGTTGTGACGCTGCAGCACAAAGAGATATTGCAACACGTTAATACATATAGCAGAGTTATAACATTACTCTTGAAAATTTTGCGAAAAACCAAGCGGATTATCCTCGATTACTCCATGAACGGTCCAACACAGGCAGATAGATACGATTTGTATGCATATAAAACAGAAAAAACTAGAAAAGCTGAAGTATACCTTTAACTCCGCTTCGCTAACAAAGACGATAAACTTCTTGCTTAAACAGTCCGGGTGCTCACACAGTGAATGCTTGTCTCGAAAATGCATCTGTTAACCCATCCGACACAACATTGGCGATCGTCAGACGGAGGAAACCAACAGATAAAGACGTAGAGGATGAAATTCTGCATAGAAACTTCATGAAATAATCGGATTCTGAAACAAAACAAAGCCTTTTCTTCTACACTTACATCAGCTTCAAAGACAACAGTATCAATCCAGGCTAAAGAAGAAAGAAATCACCGTCTACCTCAAGGTCGTCATAGTTGCGATAATACTCAAAATGGCCAGGCCTAGCTCTGCACGCAACAATGTAAGAAAGAAATTTTTAGACGGAAATGTAAGAAAGAATGTAAGAAAGAAATCTAGCGCAACTTTTTCTGCAGAAAGAAATGTTGTAAGCTACATCCTTTCGCCACTCCCACACATTGTCTACGCACTAGTTCCACACCACAACCTGTCAGCAAGAGCAGAGACAAAATTACTATACCGTTGACAAAGATGACAGGTGTAATGCTCCGTGGACATGTGCTGATACAGCTCGTGTTCCCCGTAAAAACGCTTCCTACAGAACTCGCACATTGGGTGACCAGTAAACCCTCCCCTCTCCTCTTCGGTACCATCCACTTCGGAGTCTCCTTTTTCTGAATGACGATCCAGCTGGCTTCTTGAAAACAGATTTTGTTCACATACGAACACCTGTCTCAACACAGCGTCCAACAAACAACGAAGATGAGAACCAAATGATTGCACCACAAAAGCAGCACGATTTCCAACTAGATTTCTGGCCTCTCGAATAACTAGAGAGCAACCTGCGTTTGCTTGTTTGGTAATCGCATGGTAAATTCCTAAGTCACTAACAGATTTATACTAATATCACAGTCCAAGCGAACAGCACAATAGAAACGAACAATCTGGGGTAAAAACAGAGGAGCGGGGTGATGCTGACGTAACAAATTTACAGAACAACTAAGTACGTTAATAATACAGGGTCCTACCTTCCGCCCTTTTAAACACAGTTCGCACATAATGAGTTTGTGAGTTTGAAAAAGATGGCGTCGGAGGGACTCAATGCTCTTGAAAATGTGACCCTTTTTAACCGCACCCTTTGGTAATGGCTCGTCTGGAGGTGGCGGTGCAGATTCCTCGCATTTGCTGCACGAAAGGCGACACATGGCTTTAATCCTCCGAAACGGGCCCTCATCGTCGAAGTAGGCTTGCACACTATCCTCGTAACAGAGACGAGTGCCGCCCTTGTCTTTCCGACGAAGCTCTTCTTCCAACCCGTCGAAATCCGTCACCACCTTCGTGAAATCCCCACATGCCTACTCGAACAACAACAACAACACCGTCAGATCGCCACCAATTCATTCCAAACACGAAACCCTAATTCAAACAATCCGTGCTTACTACGATACGCACCTTGGTGACATACACACTGGGGCAGTCCTGCTTGCAAATACAACAGCGCGAATCCTCCATGATGAAACGCATTCGCGCGGTGCACTCGTAGCACACATCCCGGTGACCGCACGGCCCATACGCCACCCAAATCAGCGGCTCCGCGCACACTGCACAGCACTCCTCCATAGCTGGCTCTAAAAAATGCTAAAGCTGGCGGCAACAAGGCCGTGAAAACACACAATCTGGACACTCTCTCTCTCACTCTCTCAATCTCTCAATCTGCGATGAGCGTCACGAACACAATGAAAGCAATTGCGCGTGGTCGTCCCGCAATGAACCCTAAGGTGATCCCGAAGCTTCTCGGTGACCAGGCCCGCGGGCATCCACTCCCTTTCCTTTCCTTTCACTTTAAAGTCCTCCCTTTCAATTTAAAGTACTTTTTTCTTGTACTTTCATACCCCCACTAATGTTATGACCGCTTCCAAAACATCATTAGAGGTAAATTCATGATGGTGCAGGGGACGTTTTGATTTGTGTGATTACTGTTATATATGACAGACCTGTTGAAAAGTAAAAGTAAAAGTAAGGAAAAATGATAGAGGTTCGATTTATGTAGATCACAGGTTGTTTATATAGAAAAACAAATAAAAGTCAAAGGTATAAGTAAAACATAGCATAATAGAGGAATGGGAGCCAACATCCTTTTGCAGTGGGACCGTAGTCTAGTTATAATTAGAAATTAAGTTTACGTGGCAATGGCAAAGTAGTCTCAAATTTCATGGATATAAACGGCAGTCCTTCATCACTTAGAAAAGTGAATTTAAGTGAATATTCTTTTTTGATTCAGTTTTCAAAAGGGTACTCCATTGTACTACTCTATTATGTTATGAAGCTTGTAACAGAGTATGTTTCAAAGTAAAAGGTGTGATGTTTGTCGTCAATTTTAGAATAGAAAGAGATTGTTTACTTTATTGATTGTATTTTAAGCTTAAAGTTTTAATAAATAACGTAATCAAAGTTGGTATAATAAACTAGTATTGTATATGAGCCTAGAAAATATTATAAAGCGCACTTTGGATATAGAAGCATACATTGAAGCAATACTTAGCAATTCCATATAAAACGACAACGGTGATCATAAACAAAGACTAAAACAAAATATATAATTATATGATTGATGTTGGTTTAAAGATTCTGTGATTGATTGTTTAAATGATCACAAACAAATAAACACACTTATAACCGCTCAAAAAAGACCTAGTTTGAATATTCATATAAAAGGATATATCAAATTCAACTTTCTCATAGTATAGAGAAGAATTGCAATAAGAATAGGAATTGAATAGAAGGTAGGACTCTTTATATTCTACACAACAAATC
Organism: Pohlia nutans; assembly: GCA_022496805.1. Taxonomy (NCBI): domain Eukaryota; kingdom Viridiplantae; phylum Streptophyta; class Bryopsida; order Bryales; family Mniaceae; genus Pohlia; species Pohlia nutans. Next base: position 44,865,036 of record CM040089.1, on the reverse strand, counting down.
CTACCATCAAGATTCAATATACTAAACATTCAATCCGAGTTCCTTTAACAACAAAAATTCTAAATTACTTAGTAATTGTACGCGGGACCAACTTTGCAATTACAACTAACCCTACTATCAAGGTTACTATAAAAGGGCTTAGTAATACAACGCAAAACCACCTCAATGCTTATAATGAAATAAATATAAACCATCATGTCATTATGTATAATTTAACCAACATCACAATTATAAAGAATCCTATTACTAGGGTTACCATATTTCTAATTTTCTATAAAATTATAACTTATAATAATTAAAAAATTAAAATAAAATTTAAAATGGAACATTTATGTAAGTGACAATAATCAAAGATAAACGTTTCAAAAATTAACAATTACCAGTGATTTAGAGTTACTATTAAGAAATATAACAATTAAAATAACCTCTATACTAATGACTATACTATTAGAAAATACTTGTGAATGGTGAATTGGCAAATGCTTATGATATTCAAGATAAATTCAAGATAACTTAAAATGGTATTGAACTTGAAAAGTTCTTTTATTTTGATTTACACTAGTAACAATGTCTACCTTAAAAACTCTAAACTCCAATCTTAAATTCATATATACATATGCATGATTGTTTATACATACCACATATTAATAAAAACACCATATATTAGTAGAAATGACAAAAACAACATTTTCAAAGGCAAATTTATTTTTATATCGTCTAACATTTAGTATATAACATTTGCAAATGCCTGTTTTTTAAAATAACAAAAAGACAACAATTAGGACATTGGGTGAAAGCATGGTAAAGTGAACCACTTTTGATTCCTATGAAGAAGCAACAATGCAAGGTCAAAAAACACATTAGTTTTTTTTGGTAATTCATTTTTTGCTAATAAAATAAAAACATGGTGTTTAACAAAGTCCCACAACAAATTCGAAAAATTCATTTTCAATAAGTACTTATGTATGTTTTAGTGACATTGAGGTCGTTAACATTGAAAAAGTAATTTTGAACCAATTGAAATGTTGATAGAAAACAATCTGAAGATGCATTAACTATTTTTTTTTTCAATTTTTTTTCTTTGGAGTTTAAAAATTATATTCATATTAAACATGATTCAATGATTTTGGTTATAATTTTAATGAGGTAATATTTAATCGGGGTCTACCATATTCAAACATTTCAATCTTTAAATATTCAAAAATTCAAACACTCAAGTATTTAAAACTTTCAACGTTTAAACATTCAAACTTGAAATTTATTAGAATTCAAACTAGGAAATTGAATACATTTAAAAAAATCAATTTCTTAATTTGAAAAAAATACCAATAATATCATAAAATCATTCAAAAATGTATGTTGTATACTCAACAATGTATATTTTACTTAGGATCAAACACTCGGGGAGGTCACTTCCAAATATTATGTAACAACATGCGAACGAAGATAGGGTCAAGATAAATCTTTGAAGGTAAATTTTATAAATGATTTACGTTAATATAGGATGCTCAAAATTGATAATAAGAATAAAGAAGAGAATACTATCAGAATATTACTAATTATAGTGAGGATTATTTTTAAATTTTAGGAAGCTTTTAAATACCCTTTGTTTACAAGTGATACTCAAAAGATACAAAGAATGACCTCCCCGAGATCAAACAGAACAATAGTCTAATGTACGTGCAATGAGCTTTAACACTAATCCTCATTGCCTATATTGTCAAAGGCATTCCAACAGTAGTATAATGTACATGGAATGCGCTCTAACACTAATCATTTTTGTGTAAACTGTCAAAGGCTTGTTCCAATGTACACTTATCAACAAGATGAGCAAGGACATCAATAGGTGTATAAGAACTTGAACTCAAGGTTGTTTTTGAAAACTCCAATGAACAATAGAGTCCCAGAGGCTTTGTCGCTGGCAAGGAAGGCATTACTATATTTACAATAGTAGATGCACTCTCCAAGTTTCGTATCTGTTCTAATATTCCATTCACTTCTCCCATGGATGGCCGAGCTTTTGGATTCGGAAAACAACACAAGAGTACCAAATGCAAGAGATTTACAACCATTGTTTTATGGACTTCTACATCCACGTCTACAATTGTTGAGACAGATATGTTGTTCTCGGTCATATTGTGAGAGTTTGAAGCCAAGGCAAGAGGTTCTAAAGGATATGCAGACTTATTCTCCTCAAGAACTATAGATTTTGAATTTTGAGGAGTTTGAAGACTTAATCTTGGATCTACCACATTGAGGAGTAACCCAACTTCATGAGCTCGCCAAACGGCATACAACAACACAAGATCCTCGGGTTCCACTGCTTGCATGTCTATAGGGCATCTCCCACACATGACTCCAAGCACCACGTTGCCAAAACTATAAACATCCGATTCCTTTGTTGATTTGCCAAGGTAGGGCATCTCTGGTGCCATTTAGCCGAGAGTCCCTACTGCCATAGTGGTTTTGTCCAACTTGTGGTGATCCATCAAGCAAGCAAGTCCAAAGTCTCCTAAATGGGCATTGAAATCCGCATCCAATAGCACATTGCTAGACTTAATGTCTTGGTGCAAAATGCAGCTCTGACAATCCTCATGCAAGTACTCAAGAGCTGCACCTACTCCTTCAAGAATGAAATGCCGCATTTTCAAAGATAGTACTTGTTAGTGTTGGAAATGGCCATCACTTTTATGAAGCCATTCATTGAGGCATCCATTGGGCATGTATTCATAAACCAACAACAATCGACCCTTTTCTTGACATCCATGCAACTGTACCACATTTCTATGCCGAATTTGGCCTAGGCTCGACACTTCAGCATGGAAGAGGGCCTCTGCTTGCTTAGACTTTGAGAAATTGATCTGTTTCACTGCATTGTAAACAGATCCTGATCCACCAGTTCCGAGTATATTCTTTTCATCAAAGTTCTGAGTTGCCTTCCGGAGCTCTGCATACAAGAATACATGTGGTCCTTCTGTATATTTCAATTTTGAATAATACTGGAATCTCGATGGCCTCGCAAAGCGAAAGATGGACCAGAGAATGAACAGGGCAGCCAAAAGTCCTGTAGTGACACCAGCCCATGTTGTGGCCTTCGTAGAATAAAATTGAGTTTGGGAGGAAAGGACAGTACTAGGCTCGGATATCCCACTACTGAAGAAGCTCCAGGACAAGAGCTCATGAGTTTCCACATGGTTGACATCCGAGCTTCCCCAAAACGTGAGGTACACATCGTCGCCAAGCGCCGTGGGTATCTTGTAATTGGGAATGAGCAGCAGAGGTTGTAGGGGTTTCTTCACCCTGGCAGAGGACCCATTGGCGAGCCACACTTCCAAAGTCTATGCTGAGCTACTGAAATCAATCCAAGCTGTAAAAAATTTCCCGTTGGAGAAATACGAGCAGTGGGTGTCATTTCCACAGAGGTTGTGCGTATATATACGCCGGGATGTCATACTCGTGCTCCAGGTTTTTCCCGACCCTGAGGTAATTGTTGCTGGGAATGTTCTGGACAGGATTGTAATTCGTGCCAATAACGAGTTCAAAGCTCAAAGGAGTGAACGAAAGCACTGGATCACTTCGAGAGCTTTTACAAGCCCCAGTCCATCCCACAACGTCCATGAAGTCCTGCATTCTAGCATACCACAAGCTCCTGAGAAAGATAAAGGCAAAAGAGCTCCCATCCCTGGGGTGGGGTAAGCAGTGACATCCCAAGGTGAGCCATGCGTTGTGAATTTGAAGGAGAAGGAGGTGTTGAAGGAAGCATCTTGAATGCGGACCTTGTTCCCATACAACAACTCCCCACAAGACCCACGGCAGTGCGTACCACGAGGTTTAACGATGTAAGAACGAGTCTGTGGCAGTATTATGTACAGCAGCTCCATATACCTTGAGATTATCTTTAGCTGTGAACTCTGGGAAGGTGATTCGTGTCTCTTCACTCGCAGCGGAGAGAAGGAAGGCAAACGGGATGATGAGACGCAAGAAGAGGAGTATCATACTGCAATGCGCTCAAATTGAAGGCAATTTGTGTACTCTATCGGCTTCATGCTTCTGCTTGCCTTCAACCCTCGATCGATGGTATTCTAACTTACGTAGTTACTCTCTCAGTCTCTCTGGGGTAACCTTGCGTTTTGATTCAGGAGCCAGCTTGTCAATGAAGATCAGGAACTTAGTGCAACCTAACTCCTTGCACATCTATTAGTGTTTCCAGACAGGCTTTCTGTCGGGCCAATGGGCCATGTTTTTGTAGTTGTTATTTAAGCTTTGTACCTCCTGCAAAGCCTTTTTTTTCACTTCACAATGTGTCAGCGTGTCTGAAGTCATGAATCTTCGTTGGAATTAATATTCTCTGCACTTAAACCTCATTAATCTTACCAGGTAAGGTTCCAAAGTTTTGACTGACTGTGAATGTGTGACAAGGGTGGTACGGTCAGCATTATCTTGCAAACATGCAACATGTTCTTGCGTGTCACTGTAGATGTCATAATTAAGAGGTTTGACTGTAGTATGCTTCTGTGCATAGAATTCAATAGTAGCCATCGTGAATGAATTGATTGATACTTAGTCGGAAACAATGTAATAAAATCTAAGCAAGTATCCACCTACAGGAGTAGCAATCAAGGAAGCAAACAGCAACCCACGTCCAGAAGTGGATATGGCAGAAATCATGTAACTTACCTCGACTAGTTCACATGTGAGTATGGCCCATGTCATGTACCACCTGGATGATGTCAGCACCTCCTTCACTCCAACAGTAACGCAAACACAGTCTTACACATATACAGCAACCCCAACAGCAACGCAAAGGGAATTCGAGGGTAGCATAGAGGCAATTAAATCCACCTGGGACTCAGTACACCAACGAGTTCGCCGTTTCTCAGTTGAGTTTTTCAACGTCAAACAAAGATCGTGTCGATCTGCCAGAAACGTGGCATAGCAGACCAAAAATTATATAAAGAAAAGAATCGATAAACAAAGGTGTAGTCGGCAGTCTAGATAGACTGCAATAATAATATCAATAACAGATATATATGTTCCGAGCCTTCAAGGCGGCGGGCCAGGCGGGCCCTCTCTGACAATAAATTGCTTACACTAAAATATTCTCTTCTCAGCATCGACATTGACGTTCCCAATATAGAACATCTCCAGATGCACCTTGACTTCCTGTGATTGCAAGAATTAGTGTATTATACTCCCATGTAGAGAGTCTCCTAAAATGACGAAAGACACATGAAGCGATCGACTAATTCACTAAGCGTCATTCCCTGTCCGTCAAACCTAGTAATACATCGTGGTACTCTGAGCGTCTTGCTTCATTGCACTCCCTAGGGAGGAGAAAAGCCCAGCTGCTTGTACTGGCAGCATATCACCAAACGTAGAAATAGCTGCAGCTGACTTGTCTTTGAACCGGCCTACTTGCCCATCCCCAAGCAGCTTTCCGAAAGTTCCTTCTCCAAACTTGCTTCCCACCTGCACATGAATCACGTTAAATGGTCATATTCATTAAAATGGCATGTTTCACAGCGCCTAATTAAATTGTGACATTCAAGTGCACAAAGCTTCCATAGCTCACGTTTAGGATATGTTTAGCTCACGTTCAGTAGACCTATATTAGCTTCTGAGAGAAGAAACATAACAATCTTGCACAAATCGGATTTCATAGAACTGCAATAGGCATTCCCAGAAAATGGTTTCTGTATGTTCCACCACTGGCCAATGTGTAAAGACCTAACTAAGGGAACTAGTAAGCCCAAATGTACACAAGTTTGCATGCACTAAGCAGCTAAATCCAGACACATTTAAGCACCTTCCATGTACCGATCAAATGCATACAGAATAATACACTAACTCACCCCCATAAGTTGTTGCAGCAGTTTAGCAGATCCTTGGGAGTTCTGAGACGTAAGATCAGAAAAGGAAAATGTAGATGCATCGTCACTATTCAATGATGCCCTCCAGACTGCATCGTTCTCTTCCTGTGATTGGGTTCGTCGAGACCTCAATGGAGATGCCCTTGTGACTGAAAACAAGGGAGCACTGCAATGCAATTAAGAGGCACATCAAAAAAATTAGAGAAAGATCTCATTCAACAAGGTATAGCAAGCAAAACAATGCCCAGTCACACGCAAGTCACACCAGTCAAAGCATCACTAACTCTACATTTTAAAGCATTTGTTAGCCTCTGCAAACAAGCATCCAGATGCTTATCAAGCAGTAATATTAGTGAATATAATGGCAATATGACTTAGTCCGCATATGCATCATGTGTCTGCAGCTATAAATGAGAAGTAATTAATGTTTTATTTCTCTGACGACCTCGCCTTTGAGGCAACCCTCTTTAAGAGGAGCCTGTGATGGAAATAAAACGAACTCCAAGTTAGGATGATGTAATTGCAAACAGATAGATAAGTAGTCCTTATACCTGATAGGAAGGTACGTAAAACGTGGAACAGTTGCAGACATGTTGAGAGTATTGGACTCCGATGTAGACATGTGTTTCAGTGGAACATCAGTATGAAGACGTTTCAGCTGGATCAGAGAGCCAAAAAGCACTGCAGAGCTTTGGTAATACCGCCGCTCCTGTTCCCACAAGTAAGACTCGTACCTGCAGGTTGAAGCACAGTGAGACCTCAAAGCTTACTAGATGTGCATACATCTTCACAAAAAACAACTTACAGGTGGAACTCAATGCAATCTTAAAACACATGGCCATTATTTTCAAGACCAGCAAAAATATTGTAATCTTTTCAGATGCAAATCTCTTACTAAAATGTATTAATAGGGAGAAAAACACTTACGTGGCCCAATCAATAGGGTCAATATGATTATGCAAATCATCCAGCAATTTGTTGACCCATCTCTTGCGGCCAATATCTGATTTCAAGGCAGATTGCTTTGAAGGGGCCAGATTTTCAGACCCTATCACTGCACCTACATTTTCAAGATGCACTCCATGTCCCCCTGAAAGCACATCCGCTAGAAACTTGACGTCAAAAAGGAGCTGCAGCAAGCCCTTCTCAGACACACGCGAGTTCATGAAGGAGGGATGAGACATGAACTTCTCATATATCGTCAAAACCTGCATACACGATTTTGAAGCATGCATCAGAATTTCCACTTTAGTTTTGAATAGTGCACAGCATGATAAACAGCATGTAACATTCAAGCAGTTACTGATGTGATTCCACGAACTAAACCCTGTACTATGTTCCTGCTTGTGAACTTAGCATTGAGTAACTCTCGTCTTTGAAGACCCGACTCGCAAATGACAACTTCGAAGTATCTTAAGAAGCTTAACGAAGTGTATATTCCGGTGCCTCATTGGTTCTTACAGTGCAAGCTTGTGGTATGCATGCTCTGTAGCAGTTCAAGAGAGGTGGCAATCAGTCAGCTCTGCTTACCTTATCTAGGAGTTCCCACGCAAACAACTCCAAAACAGCTCTGTCTAGGACATGGCCGCCAATCCGATGAATTTCTCGACAAGCAGCAAACAGAAATGCAACAACGTAAGGTGACGGCATGGCTGGCACTGATATCCGTGCGTCTACTTCTTCACCTTCCTCTCCCATGGACTTGATTACAGTCTCTTCCCATCCCTTCAAAGCAATAGAAAGACATGATTACTCAACCAAGTTAATTTGAGGACTTCGAAACTGTATGTACACTTCCAGATCCCATGTAAAAAACATTGCGGAGCCCATATTTGAATTTCTAAAGCAGTTAGTAAACCTGGACGAAGCGCCCAGCCAACAATATGGAGAAAGCTAGTACGTCATGCAGCTGAGAAAATAAAATATTTGCACTTCATTTAATATTCCCAAGTGAGATTGAACCAACTGCAGTGGCCAGGTATTACGCTGAAGATATATGTAGACAGGGCTTACTTACCTTGAGCGGTGTGGGAGTGGACAAGCATTCATCTTGATGCAGATCTCTCAGAAGGGTGCCAGCCAAGCCATCAGTGCTCCAACGAGCCCACATCTGGTGAGCAGCAATGCTCTGCTGCCGAAGGCTCCTTCGCAACTCCCGCAATTTAGCAGCCCCGTCGTCGGAATTAGGCAAACCGGCGGCGGCGGCTCCCACTCCCCTTCCAAAAGTCCACTTTCCAGAACCCTCAAAACCAGAGTTTGCTTCAGACCACAATGATTGCCGCAAAATGTGCGACGGAACCTTTGCTGCAGATGTTTGACGGATACTAGGTGCAGTCCACGATGTGGAGGACCCTAGAAGAGAAGGCAGGGAAAGAGAATGCTCTCCAAGAGCTGCAGAGAGTCGACCCAAGAATAGTGCTTGTTCCACCACCACTGAAATTATGCTTCCTGCAGTCTTCGAATATGCATGGCTATAATCCAAAGCAGGCCTCCTGAGTGATCTACCCTGAGATGCATTGCCAGCTTCCAATGCGTATTTTGGACTCTCAACCTGACTCAAATTAGAGGCTTCCGTAGCTGCCTCGGCCATAGTCTCTGAAAGCTTCGAAAGCCGAGCTTCAATCACCTTGGTAGCAGCAGATGCCCATTGAAAGCATTGTTTCTGTAGGTAGGGCGCTAGTGAATCTGTTCGTATCTGTACATGAGGACCTTGCAGAAAGCTCACAAGGTCTCGAAGAATGAGACTCAAACTTTCATCCACTTTATCCTTCACATTAGTAACCTCTGGTGTGAAGAAGAATCGAGCGTCACCGTCCCACTCGCTCTGCGCATTACCAGATTTCCACTGATTCAGTTTACTGTTGGAATTGACGTCCAATTCCTGCAGCACGTCGCCACTTGCTAGCACTTGCTGTTTTATATCAGTGCCTAACTCTAGGGCACTCACAGGTCTCATCGCCTCGAGGCAATCATCGACCGTCTGCTTCACATCGATTGCGACAAAACCCGAGTTTATGATGGTCTTCATTTGGCTCACAAATAGGCCCTCAAGCAATGTGCCCCACAAGTTCGTGGGAGCCTTCAAGAGAAGCTCACACACGCAGTCCCAAGGAGAGTCTATGTTCTTTCCGAAGGTGCCTTGCAGCCAGTCGAGACTCTCTGCTATGGCCTCCTGTTTATGCATATCCTCGCGAACCACGCTCTCAACATCAGCTAATTGTTTCCCCGTCTCCAGCTGCGTTATCAATGGTAGCGCTTCCACAGCAATCTCCTCGGCGCAATCCTTGAGCCATTCCACACAAGAGTCAGAAATGTATGCTCCTGTTAGAGAAACCATGCTGCTCTCGAGGTGCACTCTATATTTCTTCCACGCAGCCACTTCCATCTCCGGATTAGGGATACCTCCAAAGAGCTGTGATCCCGGTGTAGCTGCCAGAACAGTGCTGTAGAGCAGGGGCATCTTCCCGGTCGAAACGTCCAAGAAAAACACCCCGATTTGGCACAAGGAGCTCTGGATCATATGCAACAGCTTACAAAGGGCGGCTGCCACATCCGCCGTGAATTCACTCCCTTCTCCTTCATTCTTCCATGCACGGAGATGCGACCTCAACCACAGCTTGCGCGATTCAAGAAACAGAGTGAAGATCTGCGAGGAATTGAGCTCGTCGATAATGCCGCAAGCAGCCAGTGCAACCGCATAATGCCCGACGCTCAACCCGGGCTCCTGCAACCGATCCTTGCTCCGCTTCGAAATTTGCCCGCGGAACCGCTCAATCAAGGGCCATTGCTGACGCAGCAGCGGAAACCTGCCAAGGAGGTCCTCCTTGGTCCCTGTCCCAGTCAAAAGCGAGTAGACCTCCCGGGCTCGCAAGTACCGCTCCGCACCTTCCAAATACATATGCTCGTCCAAGCATCCCCAGATTTTCTCCGGCGTGTCTACGAGATACTTCACGCGGGAGCCGACCTCGTACAAGCGCTCCCTCCGCTTGCGCTCCAAATCCGCAGCAGGCGTCGACACATTGACACGCACGCTCCGCTTCAAATCCTCGAAGCCGCTCTCCATCCGGCCAATGTTGGCCACCACGGCCTGACACGACTGCTTCATGAGCGAAATCGAGTCCGCGGACTCGATCAAGTCGCGGTAACTCGCACCGACGAGCTGCCGGAGCTCCTCTTTCTTCTCCTCGATCTCATTGCGCGTCTGCGCGGCCACGAGCCGGATCTCCACCACCGTCTTCGCCTCGAACAACGCCTCGGCGTTGCGCACCGTGGCATCCTCGGTGCTCTTCGCTTGAAACCTCCCGCCCCTCATCGTGCGCCCTCTAGCTTCTCCCTCACCACATCACAACAATCAAAAAACGCATCACGCTTTCAAAACATGTTCTGAAAAAAATGAACGCATCACGCCATCGCCAGAGGATCACAGAAGCTCCGCCCTAGCTAACTTAAGCCTGTGCTGCTGCTGCTGCTGCTCCTGCTCCATAGCTTCCAATCCATCACGACCTAAGCTCGTCCGTGAGGGCAGCAATCCCTAATCGGAAAATTAAGCGAAGAAATGCTGGAGCTCCTCTCACACTACAGAGGAGAGTGACAAATTAGGTCACGCGATTCACGATGTGCTTGGCACATGAAATTCGAAGCCTTCGTCACTCACTGATTGAATGAAGAGTGCCTTCACCGGATCGGAGCCAAAGCGTGGTTGGAGGTGACGAAGGGTGGACGATAAACAAGTTTCTGGTAGATGATGAACGAGTTACTAGTGCACGATAACCCCTAAAAGTTGGACCTATGACCGTGGAATCATGTTTTACCTGTCACACTCAATTTTGCCACTATAAATAATACAAGAATTCAACTTTATATTTTTAGTAGATGAACCCACGTGTCTACTACAAATCATGAATTTTTCTTAAATTTTGGTGAAATTTTGAAATTACTATGATTTTTTGAATTGATTGTAAAGAAAATTCATATCAATTACAAAATGTACTAAACAAATTCCGTTTTCTTACCAATAGTGTAAATTACAATGAAGAAAAGTTTAGTTATTGAAAATCATCCGTCTATCTGAATTTAGATTTTTTTGCTATACCATGGTAATACCTACCGAACATGTAACTGTAATAAAACAATCAATTTTCAAAGTTTTTCAAAAATTCAAATTGTAGTAGAAACTAGACTTGGCAAGCTTCATTTTGTTGGTTACGCTCAAATGCAATAGAACTCATTTTCATGGCCGAATTATAGTTTAAGGAGAAAAAGCAAAAAAATCCAAAATACACTACATAGTGAACCATTTTTACTCTTTTTGTGATTGGGACCCCATATCAAATTTAAAAATAGCTTGAATGATCTAAATTTAACTTGAAGAGGTGGCATGACCAAGCAAAATCCTTCACAAAAAGAATTGGATGGAAATCCACGTAGTAGTTGGAATCAAATAGTTAGTTCTTTTCATAAACCAAATTTTGGTATGAGTGGCGTTTAAGGGTTAACCCTTTAGTGCCCAGGGTGGTTATGGAGAAACCAAAGATTTTTTGGTGTTTTTTTTCTTAAAAGTCTCTTTGTTCAAATTGTGAATACTATTGATAGCAGTTCAAACAATATAAATGTAAGCATAGCTTAATCAAACAAGTGTCAATTACATCATGGTAAGATTAGACAGTTGGATTGGAAGATTGTAGTATGTCTTTGAACTGTACAATGCACACTCAAAAATGAGATTTTGGAGGGTGTGTGACTTCAAAGTTAAATAGAATTTGGGTTAAATTTTCAAAAAAAGCGAAGAGGTTCAACAATGACCTATATCAACACCTCTCCGTTGCAATCTTTCAAGTCAAGAATGGACTCACACGTAATTATTGTAAATTTTATAAGTGATAGTCACTTATCCATATATGGTTTAGGAAAAAAATTATACATTAAAATATGAAAGGAGTTGGTACATTGATCAAAATACATACACTAATGGAACATGAACAAGAGAACACAATCTAAAAAAATAAAACAAGATAACATACTTTCAGACCCAACAAATACCGCATATTTAGTACATATGTTTTATTTGTAAGTATATATATATATATATATAGTATTTTCAAGTATTTGCAGTATTTTCACATTTTTTTTATAGGTATTTTGATAGTTGCACAACTCCAAATTGAAATTTTATTTTTTAGAAGATGTGTGTTATAAATCTCCAACTTTGAACCTCACAATTCAAAATCCAATTGTTCTCGGATTTTCCATTTATTGCGCTTTTTTACACAATCAGTGACCACAATGTGGTCTCTTGGGCACTAAAGGGTTAACAAGTTTATGGTGATAAAAAAGGGTGGTATTAACTTATTAGTAGCACCATGGACCCGAGACTCCTTACAACATGTTTCCATGGGCTCCTATAAACAAGTTGCCGTGGCAAACTAGCAGACCCCCTCCCCTACCCTCTAGCCTGATATAGAACCGTTTTTAGAAAATATTTTTTGCTTGTATGCCTAGACAGACAATCGTGTAAACTGGTTCTTAATCTCATTTCAACCTCCTATAATGAGAGAAAACTTCAATTTGATTTCCAATATTTACCTAGTATTCAATTTTATATCAAATTGAGTAAACAACTATTTGATCTTGTAGAGTTTACTTTTCAAAAAGTCTAAGTTTGTTCTTTAATTTGACATTGTTTGTACGCTATAAGTGTTTAAAGAGCCTTTGTTTTAATCTTAGTATGGTTTGTTTTTCTAGGGGACAAAAGTTTCATTGTATTACATTCATATATTAGTGTTGGGCTTTTCTCTAAATATTGACAATGAAAGGCTATTGTCACAAAAGGGTTTGCCGCTAGGTAACAACTAGGTTACCTCACATAAAGGGTGACTTTAGCAAAGACAAAATGGAATGGTCTTGAAGAACAAAATGGAACCATTCAACCAACGAGGGGACCCTACATTGGAATTTACATATAAAATGCAATACAAGAAAGGAAAAAAAAAAACCAGATAAAGTCAACTTTATCAATAAAAAATAATGACAAAAATGAACATATAATCTATTTTTGGTCATTTCATTTATTTGCAATGAACAAATTCAAAAACTTGAAAAAAGTAGTGAAAATAAAAAGGTAGAAATAATAATAGTAAAATGATCTTTATTTATTTTTAGCCCTCTGATGCACATGCATTCATATATTGGACGACGAACAGATTGTAACCTTCCTCTTGACTACATCTTGTACAATTTTTCATCCATACAAATTTCTCTTGGTTCTTGTGCTAGTTGACTATCATTTGTACGGTATGGATAAGATATTGTGGTTTATTTTAAAATAACAAAATTGGTTTATGTCAAGTTTCATTCTTAGTTCAAAAAGTGAGACCTTAAACATGATTTTCCAAAATAAGTAGAATCAAATAATGGAAATTATACCATCTCGTAGTCCATGTTATTCCAAATTCATTAAAACAATTTTTAGTTCTTTTTTGTTAATTTTGGATTTTTAATTGAATATCTAAAGAAAAGCTTGAAAATGAATTACAATTTATTAATAAAAATTATGATGAATCCAATCGTACAAATGTGATCTTCCCATCGACATTTACAACTCAGCTTTGTACATCAACTCCATTTTTGTTATTCAGCAAAAAATTTAAAACACATCTTCGAAATCAGTGTTAAATTGGGGCTTTAAAGGGTTAAATGACAGGAGACCGAATAGTCATAAAAAAATTAAATCAAAGTTTTGAATTTCATAAACCAACATAAGATGCACCACAAATAATATTTTAGTTTAACCCCTAAATGCCTACAACCCTCTCCAAATTGGGCAGTTTTGCAAACATGCATTATAAAATGCAATTATGAAGAATATTTTGAACTTGATGTATGAATAAAAAAATATATTATAAAATTTAAATTCTATTCATACGGTTAGATCTATGAGTGCAATCACCGATATTTTGTATAAACTTTGAAGCTTAAAATTTAAATTTCTTTTGTAATTCAATTACAAATAAGATATGACAATCTATGTATGAAATTTGTTGTGATGGGTTGAAATGTAACACTCTAAGTGTAGTGATTTTTGGAGAGTTTTTGGTTGCTTAATATTATGAGTTGACTTTTTCAAGAGCACTTTTGAACACTTTTGAACTAAGATCTTAGAATTTTTTGGTGAATCAGTGCAATGAAATGAGGTATAAAAATTTCACAAATTATCCCTTTTCTAATCGATTCTCACAGGCATGAAGCTAAGTTCCCATAAAATCTATAGTAAAAAAAATTCTCACTAGAAAAAGTGCATGAATGATGAGAAATCGTCAATGAAATCTGTCCAAGAAATGAATGCTTAGGCAGTTAAGGGTTAACCCTTAAAGGTCCAGATAGCCCATTCCGGCCAGTATTATACGGCCGTATTTCATTGTATTTGGAATGGTTCTACACCTCCTATGAGTTTCATATCAAAAGTGAAGTTAAAATTCATGTCTACATGGTCTTAAAAGCTATTGGGATCTCAATTTGGAACTTTCTACTTACAACAAATGTCAAATATACGGCAACGTATCTACTATCCCCAAGGACCTTTAAGGGTTGAGCAATAGAATTACTTTTGTAGCATTTCCAGAATTTCCATTTTGCATTCTTTTTGTATCAAATTCAATATCAATTTTATAATGGTGATTTTATGAGGGTGTTTTTAATCATGGTAGGGTATATGCTTTTGTATAGTCAATGATTATTTTGACATTTTGAAAATTCACGACTCATTTTTTATTTAATAAATAAATAAAATTGGATTTAAGAGCTTTACATTAGTTTTCATAAGTATGAAATAATTGGAATTATTATAATAAATAAAAGTCATCAAATGGAACACGCAATTTGCTATTTATGCACTTGGACAAGTGCGCTCATTTGATGAGCAAATTTGGAGTAAAAATATTTGGTTAAAAAGTTTTTTTATAAGCAACAAATTTTGTCTTTCTACAACCACTTACATTGAAAACAAACAATTCATTTATTTTGATTTCATCCTTATTTTAATCTTTTCTTTTCTCTTTGTTTCTTTCTTGTCTTCCTCTTGTCTTCTTGTCTTTTTTCTTGTCTTTTTTTTTGTTTTCTTCTTGTATTTTGTTTTTATTCTATTTTTTCTTCATTCATTCCTTTCCATTTTTGGCTCTTCTTGTGCAGCCGCGGATCCGCACTTGTACCAAGGATTTCTTTCCTTCTTTGTTAGGGTTTAGCTTGCCATTCGCGACGTTGAACCCTACTAATTTTAAATAATAAATAATAAAAAAATAAAACATTAAAAAACATTAAAAAAATAAAAAAATCAGGGTGGATACAGCAACCGGCTAAACCCTAAACGGCGGCGGAGAGAAAGGTTCTTTTTCATTTTTTGTTTTTTTTCCTCGGCCGTTGGGTGCGCGACCGTGCACCCTATCCTATCTTTCTCCCTCCCCTCACCCTCCCCTCTCCTTGCATAAAAAATTAAAAAAAAAAAAAAAGATGAAAAGAAAGAAAAAAAAAGATGAAAAAAAAAGAAAAAAAAAGAAGTATACATTTAAGGTGGGTACAGTCGTTGGTTGTACAGTAAACAATGGTGGAAAAATAAAATAAAACAAAATTTGCTATTTTCGGCCGTTGGGTGTGCGGCCGCACACCCAATTCCTTCCCTCTCACTCTCTCTTCCCTCTGACTCTCCCTTCCCTCTCACTCTCCTTTCCCTCTCATTCTCCCTTCCCTCTCACTCTCCCTTCCCTTCTCCTTCATCTCTCCTTCCTTTCTCCCTTCCATCTCCTTCTCTTTCATGTCTCCTTTCTTTCTCCTTCTCCTTCCCCTCTCACTTCGTTCTCCTTCCCCTCTTCTTTCTCCTCTCACTTCCCTCTCCTTCCCCTCTCCTTTCCATGTCCTTCCCTTCTTCCATATATAAGTGAGGAGATTCTTCCTCCCATCTCCCCTACATATATGAGGAGATGGGAGGGAGAAAGAGAGGAATGAGAGAGGGAAGGGATAGGGTGCGTGGCCATGCACCCAACGGCCGAGAAAATTAATGATAATGATAATAAAGTATTTATTTTATTTTATAAAAAAATCCTTGGTGCAACTGTGGACTCGGGGAAGTCACTTAGTGTAAATTTTAGGTACATATGAGCGAACAAAGGGTATCTAATGGGGGGCTATGAAATAATTGGAATATTCGTCTATTTATAGTATATTTAGGGCATATTTCTCATATATAAGGAATATTCTTAGAATATTCCTAAATTGGTTTTAAAACACCCTATATTACTTCTATAAATTTTAAAAAATTATCTCAAATGAATAAAAGACACCCTATATTTGTTCTCTCATAGTTATCTAAATTCTTGACAACGACTTTCCCGGGACTGTGGGATGCGCGGATACACAAGAAGAGCCAAAAATGAAAAGAAAACAATGAAGAAAAAATAGAAGGAAAATAAAAACAAGAAGAAAGACAAGAAGGAAGACAAAATGAAGACAAAAGGAAGACAAGAAATAATACAAGATAAAAGAAAAAGAAAAGGATAAGGATAAAAAATAAATAAATGAATTGTTTGTTTACAATGTAAGGGATTGTAAACAGACAAAAATCATTGTTTTTTAGAGAATGTTTTAAACAAAAAAATTTAATGTGCCCGAGGCTAAGTGCATGATTATATGGTCAAGTGCGTAAATAGCAAATTGCGTGTTATAGGCTCCTTTATAATCCATGACACTATGGTCATTTAGTAGAATGCACTAAGAAAATGAAGCTCAAATAATTTTTTTAGCTTCAAACTTTTACAAATAAAAAATGTATAATTAGAACCGATTTTTGTATCTTATTCCAGTGACAACGAAAGTCGAAGCTGGTTTAGCATGCATGGGATGGTAGGTTCGTCGTCATGACAATTCCATTTCGTCACCATGACTGATTCTATATTGTCTCGTCTCCATGACCGTTCCAACTATCTCCACGACAATTCCAACGGTTCACAACATGTTCACATTCTCAGTCCGCATCGACGCAAAAGAAAGTGTGCTCGTTTCGGTGTGCGACGATGGTTTGTGATGAGAATGTGCGGAGCCTCAGTTCATGTTGTTGATGGAATGGATTGTGAGGAAATGGGAATAGAGAAGAGCGGAATTTAGGGTGAGGCGGGGAGAGATGGACGTGGACGGAGGGGGCTGAAGAGGGTTTGCCGCCTCTTGATTGTCATGGTGTTCCTCCAATCGGGTCATTATCGCGTTTTGTTGTTTGAACTTTCGGTGCAACTTTTGTACAAAGTATTAGGGTTTTAAGCTCTAAAGTTCCAGCGATGGTGTTTTTCTTCCTCCCCGAATTGCAAGCAGCACAACATCGTTCCCTACACTTAGCAATTTGGTTGCCGTCAACTTTTGTATACATCCCTCACTCTGTGAAATTCTGTTTGAAATCCAATCTTTCAGTGGACACGGAGCACTTCTTCTTTGAAAGGCATGAGAGAATGGCAATGGTGATGGTGCATTTGACTACTACAACTATTGTAGCAAGTTTTGGGAATCCAAAAGGGAGACAATTTAAGTCATTTACTGTTGCAAGTTTTGGGAATCCAAGAGGGAGACAATTTAGGTCATGGCGTGTGCGCGCCCGAGTTGTGAATGAATTGCAACCCGCCGAGGACTTGAGGCGCAACTGGAAGCTCTGCAACAAGAAGCTGAGTAGGTGCGGAGCAAAGGTACTAAGTTGTTTTTCTCAAGCCATTCATTGTCTGATGAGTTTAAGAAAACTCGGTGATGAGTTTAAGATAACCCGACACATGCAATAATATATTTCAGCTTTGTGGAATAAGATGCAAGGTTTGGGCCGCCACTGTATTGAACCGATTGTTGTTTGAGTGAGAGTCGGTCAGGATTGTATTGAACCGATTGTTGCTTCAGTCGGTTGAGGACTTGAACTGACAATCTGGGAGGGGTATGAAAAATCTAGAGGTTCATGGAGTTCCTCTATTGGTGAATGTTGTGATTGGCTTCATGTCAATTCTCTTTCAACGTCCATTCCTCATGATCAATTGAGGTTCAAGCCATGAATCCTTGGTCCTTTAGGGTTTAATGCATGGATGCATGTTCTCCGTAAGTTTAGAAGTGTCTGTTTTAGGGTTTCAGTTGTAAACTAATTGTGTATTTAAAATATCTAGCTGACTAATACTTAATTTCTACCTTTGGAAATGGCCATTTCCTAGAAACAATGCTAATCGTGGCGGAAGAATTGAACTCCGCTTCTTGACGTTACTTGTTTACACTAGAAAAAATCCGATCATCATGAATTTCTTATATTTTGAGGATCAGAACTACCTTTGCATTTCAAAAACCAGCTCTTCATATCATTACAGTTGTTCTTTAACTGCAGAATTTTCCAAGCGTTTGGTAAGTCTTTAGTTCTCAATACTGAAAATCTTGTTTTAGTTCTCAACACTCAAAATCTTGTTTTAGTTCTCAATACTCAAAATCTTGTTTCTTTCGTCTGCACTTTTTTGTGGTTTGCAGAATTTTGCAGATAATTATAACTCTATTAGCTCAAGGATTTTCGGTTTGATTTCTTGTGTTTTCAAAGTCTGTGTAGTCAAATTTGTTGATGAATTTGGTGTGGGGTTTTTTTAAGCAGGTATTAATGAGAAATTTGATAACCAATGTTGGAAGACCAGCTTGAGTCATTGTACGACCCCCCAGAGATAATCTGCTGCGATGAAGAGTGATTGGGATAAAACTACTTGTTCTGTAGACTTGCAGCATAAAGGAAATGAAAATGCATCCTATTTCCTCTCTTGCAAGATTTTTGTAAAGACACGAGCTGTTAACCCCAAGTTAAATATTTGTCCCCGCCTCAGGTATTCAATATAGGCTTATATGTAGCATGGTTGGACATGATGTTGAAATTTCTTCTGATGATAGTGATGATCAACTCCTTTGTAATACACCAAGTTTGGATGTTTATCCACTTCCAGTTTCTATTGGACAAACTATACCAAAAAGCCTTATCCATCATGCTATACAATTTTTTTTGCATAGGATGATGCAGTATGTCACTCATGTACGACTCACACACATTCGCTCGTTTATTATTAAGGTAATTAATACATCAATTTCATGGTTTCTACTTTCCAATGTATCATAATATATCATTCGTCACTGGTAGTGCGAAGAGTAGCGAAGCCCTAGTAAATTCATTCTATTTATTTATTCTATTATTAATGGAAAGAAGTCTGAAACACGGTTTAGAACATGTTATAGTTGTTTTTGATATCATCAGATCTAAAATCTAAATTTTTTTAATATTTTTATTGCACCTTGGTAGAACTTATGCCTTCCTATCATTCTATGATCAATATCATAGAACATATACAATTTTAAGTTCTGGATTTAGGTTGTTGAAAACTATTAATGAAGTAGGTTTTTGAAATTAAAAATCTTACTAGTAAAGCATACTCATAACATACTTGCAATGAATTCTAGTTCGTTACTTCTTTTTGGTTGTTTATATATATTTTGAATTAAGACTATTTATTATAATAATTATTCAAAATCATCATTTTATTACAATTGAAAGTTATCACTTTAATTTACTCTACACATATGTTCATAGTATCTAGTATCTTTTTTTGAACACCCAATGTTCACACCATACCATGAAAACATCCATAAGAGATGTTTTCTCAAAACAAAACAAAATTATTTGTCATCAAGATAATCATAAGATTTTGTATCCAAAATAATATTTTCAACCCTACGTATATCAATAAAATTTGTAAGATCCTCAAAGAGGTTCAAATCAAGTTGTTCTACAAAATTCATTCGCATAGATAGATAGAAACTCCGGACCTCTTTTGAGGCCGGCGTGAATAAAGTGTCTGTTCGTCTTGACAATGAGCCAGTGCGCACCGGACAAAGGGCCATTGGTGCAAAACTACTCTCCCCTTTCAGGAATAAACACTTTAGTGACTAGTAACAAGTACCAGTAACATCGGTAACAATGAGTGTTTAGATCTAGTAGGGGTATAATTTGGTGTTTGTTTTGTTGGTGGTCGCCAAATCATGGTTCCTCGGTTGGTTGATGAAGGACGTTGTATTACAGTTATATGGTCCAGGTTCGATTCCCATTGAGTCCGTCTGAGCAGTAGTGTGATATACATTATTTTGTGCATTCATTCGCATACCCCCATATTTGGTAGAAATTATGTGACATGAACGCAATATAAGAGTGTTCACCAAGTCTATATCAATATGCAACAAAATGGATGCGATTTGTTCTTCTATGTCACATGCAATATATAATTTCCCAAGCTCTACAACGAGGGTTCTTGAGCTTCTGACATATCGCCATGCACTCCAAAAACCATGGTAGAAACTTTGGCCAATTTTTACTTTAATCTCCTCAATCACATCGTATGGTAAGGTCTCTAAAAGTGAAGCTTGGATTTCTGAAAACATTTGTAATTTTGAACATTAATATAATTAAAAGGCCTAACAAAGTAATTTGAATTATACAATACACGTACAGTGACTCTCATAAGTAGTTGGCCGCTCCCCCCCTTGATGATGAAATGCTCTCATTAAGAAGATCATGTTTTTTATAGAATAAAATTTGTATACGTCGTATTAGACTTGGTGCTTTACAATGTACTATAGAAAATTTTGAAAATCAAAAATAATTTATGCCATTTTTAGATCCAATTTGGAGTCCTATTTTTTGGTATGTATTGTGTCAATGTGAAGATGAGTTAGAAAAAGAAATTTGACTCAAATTTTAACCATAGATGATGAAAAATAGCCTTGACAATCATATCCCAAAATAAAATTTGAATTTTGAGATATGATTGCAAGAATATGGCAATTTAAATCATAAGCAATATTTTTTAGAATCTAACCACACTAATTGATGAACTTTTTATTTTGATTTTAGAAAATTGTATAAAATTACACCCATGTATATAAAGATAACTTAATCATAAAACTCTAAAAAAATTAGAATTATTTGAAAAATTCATCCAATAGAAAATATGATACCAAACTTGGTCATCAAATTATGAAAAATACTGCTTGTGATTTAAATTGCCATATTCTTGCAATAATGTCTCAAAATCAAATTTCTTTTTGGGATATGATTCTCAAGGCTATTCTTCATCATCTATGGTTAAAGTTGAAGTCAAACTTCTTTTTCTAACCCATCTGCACATTGATGCAATACATACCAAAAAATGGGATTTCAAATTGGATCTAAAAATGGCATAATTTATTTTTGATTTTCAAATTTCTCTATAGTACATTGTAAAGCACCAAGTCTAGTAAGATGTATACAAATTTAATTCCATAAAACCAATTAAATTTTAAATGAAAGCATTTCATCCATCAAAGGGGGCTGCCAACTACTTATAAAAATCACCGTATTATTGCCATTCCAATATATATATTCCAAAAATTAAATGTTTATATCATTATCTCAATTGTAAAATTATTAAAAGAATTCAATCGAATTAAGTTGGTTTGCAAAAGTTTCTCAATTTATTTTGAATTTATAAAGAGGTTTAATTTTATAATTTTGAAAACTAAATTCACTACACAAAAATCACCTATTAGTATGAAATCATAATTATAGCAAATTCAACATATTGTGAAGCGGAAAGTTTCTAAATGCATGACTGAGTGTTAAGATTCTATTATATGCATGAAAATTGTATATTTTCTTAAGGCAAATTTTAATGAACCTCCAATGACTAAAATTTGGAAGGGTTATTCAAAATCTTTATTAAAACAAAGAATTTTGAATTTTTTAAAGTAAGTTTCTTTTTACCATATGTAAACATTATAACTTGGCTTTAACCTTTAAGCGCGCATGCGTCCATAGAGTGGATGTTGAACTGACTATGAACGGTTTTTTGAACAATAAACAATCACATTTTTCATCCATCCAAATTTTTCTTGGTTCTTGTACTAGTTGACTACCATTTATACAATATGGATCTTCAAAATATGATATTGTGATTTTTTTTAAAACAACAAAATTGGTTTATGTCAAGTTTCATTCTTAGTTCAAAAAGTGAGCTCTTAAAAATATTTTTTAAAAATAACTAGAATCAAATAATGGAAATTATACCATCTCATAGTGCATATTATTCCTATTTTTTTATTTTTTTATTAATTAAGTTGTTTGGGATTTTCAATTGAATTTCAAAAGAAAACCTTGAAATTTTAATTAAAAAATATTAATAATTTTTTTGATAAATCCAGCTGTACAAATGTGATCTTCACATTGATATTTATAACTTTTCTTTGTACATCAACTCCATTTTTGTTTTTCATCAAACATTTTATAACGCATCTTTGAAATTGGTGCATTATCTGGACCTTAAATGGTTAATTTGATGTTTAATTATTTAAACGTTAAATTTTTCTTTTGCTAAACTTGACATTGAATAGAAATTTCGAAAGAGATACATTCTAATTATGTGTGTTTATAAACTTTGTTCTACTGTATATACCAAAGAGGTGGTTTTCGTGCATAATGGGATTGACATAATTTTCATTGATAAAGTAAAATAATAAACTTCAAAGTACATAATCTTATACATTGATCAATGAAATATATGTGACACTTCCGTTCTCATACTTAGGTTAAAATTGATATTTAGAAATTGCTTTTTTGAAATAAATATAAAGATCGATAAAATGATGAAAAGAGATAAAACCATGGTATGATTTGTAAATGCAGGAACTTATAACATATGAAAAACATATTTGGTGTGATAAATTCACTTTGAGGAATTTATTTATTATAGTTATTTCGACTTAGTCTCTTTTCTACATTACTCTTGTAGAGCCATGGCATGCCTCAACAATAGAAACAATCCCTCTATATTAGCATTATAAACCTTGAATTTAAGATTTTATTTTTTATTTTTTATTTATAAAAAAGGGATTATAGAAAAGAAACTAAGCCAAGCTTCTTAAGAATGATATGAATTTGGTAAATAATGTTGATAGGCATAAAGTTTTTATCCTTGTTTCTTCAAACACTAGTCCTCGTTATTGTTTGTTGCTTGCTCGCTATTAGTTATTGGTTATTGACTTTTGGTCCAAGTCATAGAATCTACCTTTAAGTAGAGGCACCGACAATAAACCTCTCTACCTGGCATGCATGTGTCTAAGGCATGATTTAATGAACTACCTCCAAAAAATCTCTATATTCATGATGGCCTTTAAACTGGCGTTTAGATTATTTTGTTGCCTCTTCTCTTGCTATATGGAATAGATAACAATGATGCAAATTGACATTTATATTTTAAGATGTTAAATTGGTAGTGTTAAGGAAAGAGAGGTGCCAACCACCAGAATTAAGATGACCACTTAGAGTTAGGCTGAGGTGGCAACTTCTAGTTGTGTGCAAACTTCAAAATTTTGTACCAATACCACCATTTCTAAAGTGAATCTTTGATCATGCATGACATACACATTTAAAAAAATTAGAAGTTAGGCATGGTCTCATTGGATTTATCTTGAAGAATCCTTCAATTTTATACCCAATTCACAACAAATGGTATCAAGTTGTGCAAGAAAATGCCCTTAAACACACCACAATAAAGTTAGATCAACTGCTATTTGAATGCTTGTAATTTGCAAATGATTGAATACAAGTTTAGGTTTTTGAAAAGTCAAGATGATTTCCTACAAGATTGAATGGTTATTTACTTAATTTGACTAAGAATCAAGTATAAGATAGAGTTGCCTTTTTTGTTCCTATCAAGTTGTCTATTTTGGGTTCCTTTCTAGTTCCAAATCCAATTGCATTGACCAATAATATTCTTGTTTTTTACTCATGTTTAGACAACCCACAAGGTTAATTGAGAAGGTCAGTTGCAAATATGGACTCAAATTTATTGTATGTATGTTTTTTGAGAAATCATATACATTGAATTTTCTGAAATTTTCTTGTGAAAGTCAATTTTTTTTAACTTCCTACCCTAACCTAAAAATTTCATATTTATTACATCAATTTTCATGGTCAAAAACAATTTGAATGGATAAAGAGATTGAAGTAGGTTCTAAGGTAGTATCATCTAAAATTGCCAACGATCCAATGTGGCCAGCTACTTTTGAACCAGAAATGAACTACTTTTGAACTAGAAATGAACTCTTATAAGTCTAAAAGCTACCAGCAGCTTCACAATTGTTGCTTCACAATTGGTCCGGTTTAATGTTGCGTCACATGTGGTCCTTTGTTTCTTTTGGGTAAGTCTAAGACTTAGAATACGTGTCTACAACACCCTTGCTTCAAAAATTCTTGTAAAATTGCTCATGCTTCCAAAAATTATGATTTCAAGGCCCAACACTTCCTCTCAGATTTGCTAAGACATTCATGATTTCATTCCATGTTGGATGCACTCCCAAGGTACCACATCTCTTATATTGTCATGATTAGGTGTCTCTACCTTACTTGATTGGGGATCAAAATTGAGTCTCTTTGAGAGGTTGAAGTGAAGTGGAAATGAGTGATCTTGGGTCCATGGTGGGAGGGGAGGGGCTTATGAGTGTCTTAGGGCCGCTTCACACTATGGCCGAAGGTCGGGAGGCCGTCGATTTCCACCAATCGGATTGCAAGAAACCAAGAATTCGGCCTCTCGACCCTTCACACTAGAGACCAAAGTCCAAAGGCCGTCGCCCTTCAAAATGCCTACATGACAACACTTTTTGACCAAGGTTAACGAACTCTCAAATTTTTTTTGGGTCGAATAGGAATAGAAACCCAAACTATGGTTGAGAGGCCGTCGAGTTTTTTTCATTAAAAATCAAAACTATATTTTATTGCCTATTTTCAGCCCATTTCTTTGGACTCTCAACAAAGTTTGGCCACTCAATCCCACGGCCTCTCAACTTGGACGGCCGTAGTGTGAAGCTGTACCGGTACTGCTACTACCAGTTTAACTCCGGAGACATAATGCAGCAAATCCAAGTTACTTGTGGAGTGCAGAAACTCCCTAGTACCAGGAACTGTGAGACTTCACTTCTTCCACCCATTTCTCTTCAAAATTTGGATGTGAAAGCCACCACGCGAAAAAGGCACAAACTAAATTAATAGAGCGACAAGTCGATAACAATTAATACCGTACGTGCAGGGGATGACAATGTGCGTGGAAAGAAATTCCAACCGTAATTCAATGGATTCAATCATCCAAGAACCTTACCAAGGTCAAACACAGATTAAGTGCAAACTCAACATAACTGCTTATCTGATCACGTCTCTTGACCATATCCTCCAAGGTCTTCAGCAAATACCAGACCACTAACAGAAGCTAAACTAGAACAAAGGATCCGTAAATTAGCTACACCTTAGGTCGCAAATACATTCTAAAAAAGGATATATTAGATAAAGCACCACGATGACAACTACAGTCCTACAATCGGTCCATTATCCGGTCATGGGCGTTGACAACAGAAATGTCCAACTTCTCCATACACTTTCCCGAAAACCTTCACCAATTATACTAAGTCATACGTGAGTGGGGCCTCATAAGCTCCAGCCGAAAGTTACGTCACTATATTTCCCACTTTTTCATATCCATACCTGATGGCGCACTGCCCTCTATCTTCTTCTTGCCAACATCCTTCCAGTTTGTGGAAAGTACTGTGCCATTGGACTCCACCTGCCCAAACATTCACAACTTCAGAACATCTCAAGCCCATCTAAGCTTACACATTAAATTTGCATTCTCACCAAACCAGTACTCATTTGGAATTTCCATCAGCTACTTTGCATAAGGCTATAGCCACTTGTAAGAATAATGGAATCCCTGTGACAAGACGTAAATCTCATTTTTCTGCTGAATTTACTTCATGTACAATTTACTGCAAACAACAAATTGGCAAAAGCACGGTAAAAGAGACATACAAAAGATTTATTCATTGCCCGCCTTGTATCCTCATCAGCATTTGAGTATATTTCTCGGAATAGCTTGTTAAGAGCGGCATCCCCTTCAAGTTTTTCATCCTTCTCCTACATAGACAAACGTCAAACATTAAGGATTATCATCATGTGTAGAAGGATCACAACATCCTGAGACGTCTCCCTAAGTCCAAGGAACCAACAAATCCTGATAACCAATACACAGATCACATTCAACAATGGAGCATCGGAAGGCTCAGAATGGCAAACATTAATCATTGGCACATGAACATACTTCTTTCTTCACTTCTGCCTCCATCTTGTCCCAGTCCTTCGCGGGCTTCTTGTTTGATGTTGGGTAGTTCACCTTATTATCAACTGTGGGTCACACCAAAAATTTAGCAAAACAATAATGAGATCATAAGCTGTATCTAAGATCAAATAAAGATCGTGAATGGAGAGCACAATGAAGCGAAAATATGTAGGCACCGAATCAAGACCTTTTGGAATAACCACAGTCTTAACAATCTGTGGCTTTGGATCAAATTCAAGCTGCTTCCATTGTATACTGTCGGCCTTGGCGAGCTTAATTTCGACCTTCGTACTCAAGGGGTTGTAACTGCATTGTGCTGGAACAATCTGCATTTCCAAGCTCTCAGTACTGAGAGCATATAATACACGGTCTCATCCAGACTCATCGATAAATAGCAATTCAACTTGAGATGAGGTCGGCACCATCGACAGCCTCAAAACATCCACGTACCTTACCAAACAGGCGAAGCTGCAAAACGAAAGGCTCTTCTGAATTGGCAGAATTGATCACCACACGAAGCTGCAACAACAGCCGATTGTTTTTCAACCCACAGATTATGCATGTCAGTTTAACACCCAATACTACAAACCTCTAAACGGTCCAGATACAACAGTCATCTCAAAAATCACAAGGCGGACAACACCACAAAGGTAAATCTGGCAAACTGCCCAACTAAATCCTAAAGAATTAAACATTCAGTCACAATAAGAAAACAAGAATAGTCTTAAGACGAAAGCAAAAAGCGGGTATAAGGAGGCATGCAGTAGATCACTGATTACAATTTGCTCTCCGAAGTCCACTTCCAAATCCGCCTTCTTAACGCCTTTTGCAAATATCTCAATGAAAGTATGAGACTGAGACTGATACCAAGTGTGTCTGCAATGAAAAGAAAGTGTTCAAAGCCATTGGAGATATTTGACAAAGATGAAAGCACAGAACAGCCTGGAGAACTACAAATACAGTTTTAAAAAGAGAAAAAGTACACATCGGTGTGATCAACTTCGTGAGAGAGACTCGTCTAGCTGTAACTCTGCCCATGAATAACAGGACAATGACAACAACAATAATATTCTAAGATGGACCACAGCCCTGCCTTCAAACCTCAGTTATATGTATAGCTGAATACATAAACTATGAGTCAATACAACAGCCGAATCCCCACACCTGTATTTCGGTGGTGCAGGCGGACTAGGCGCAGGCACAGGTGCAGGCAAAGAGCTTGAAGCTGGCTCTTCTTTCTGAGATTCGGCTCCAGAACTCCCCGGTTGCGCGACTGCCTCTGGTGCGTTTTCAACAGCAGCAGAAGTTGCCTTGGAGGATGCAACTACTTCCGCATTTTCCTCTGCACACACACATTACAAAAGACCGTTGCAGTAACTACATCTGCAGTTCAACCCAAAACGATAAAAAGCCTCCTCAGCCATACTTGAAAGGATGGAGCAGTACCCCTGATCTTTGCATCGCATTTTGAAATCCACGTCTTGAATGTTGAGGTCTTTAGATCTAAAGCGGCTCCTGCTTCGAAGGATGTCTTTGCGGTTTGATATTCTTCAAGGTGGAAGCACGCTATACTGAAAGACATCAGACAAATAACTGTTCAAGAGGACTCCGAACACAGTAACAAATTGGAGACAAATGTATTTGTAACATGACAAAAATCTTTAGTTATCTATGATATGCAGCATTGTTTGACACTCATTCAACAATGAACTCTCTTGGTTCGACAGCGTACCCTTTTCGAAGATACGCCTTGGACAGTTTTGGATTTAGCTCAATCGCTCTGTTTGCATCTGCAACAGCATCTGTTACCACCAACATTGTCCCATTCTGTCAGTGCTCACTCCTTGCAAACTCTTCCTTACTAACGGAGATGGTGCTAAAACTGCCCCGTTCTAAATACGTCCCCTAGGAAAATGTTGCACATGGGGTGATATTGAATTCTTCAATGTACTCATGGTGAACATTTTAAATAAGGACATTTTTGGAGCACTTCCAACTCCAAAAAATCATAACTAACTCCACTTGACTCCCAAAACATATGTATCTAAGTGGGTTAGAAGCGGCGTCAATTTGTCGGTAAAGGAAGGTTTACTGAAAAAAATGTTTGAAGGGGTTTAGCCCCTCCAAAAAAGGGATCAGATGCTTTTTAGTGCCTCTACCTTACTACAGCAGGAAACCACATTTAACAGCATGTAATTTACCGACAGTTATATTCCCTGTCCAACGAAATCATCATAAAATTTCAAAACTCTAATCCAGAACCGCTTCAAATGCTAACCATCTACATGCGCATTCTCCACCTAGAGTGAATGATATTCCTCAGAACTACGGTGCAAGGTCCCCGAAATTCTCAATAACACTGAAGTGTCAGAATTCTCTCTTAGGGCTTGGTTCAAAAAGGAAAAGGGCGAACTCACTCCATGAATTTGCAAAATAGGTCAACTTGATTCCAAAACCTCAAATAGCAACAACATCAACAACACAAACAACCATTCCATGCATCAGTTACAGATCGATCCGTCTACCAACAATCACAGCACTCAACCCTAATTCATTTATTTACCAGTGAAATTCTCGAGCTTGACATGAGCCGCGGCGCGATTAATGTACACCGACGCATTGTCGGCTTCCAGAGACAACGCCTCCGTGTAAAAATTCACAGCACCTTCGTAATCCTCGTCCACAAAGGCATCCAGCCCTCGCTTCTCGAGATCCTCGCAAGTCTGGAAACCCACCATCGGAATTGCTCCCAAACGCCCCAAAATTCAAAAACTAAAATTAAAAAAACAATCAGCAGGTAATCAGTTCCCGATGAAAGGCCTCTTTCTCTCACTCGCTCGCTCAGCGATGATCGAAGAATGGCGATGGCGCAGTGAAGTATGAGATGGGCCCCGACTGACGGACGCAATTTGGCTACCGACCGACTGAGGAAGGAGTCAAACGAAGGCGGGCGTCGAACTTTCCAGAGTCTGTACACGGCTTTTCCCGGAAACAAGCGTGGCTTATTACCGGTAACTAAACCCAATAAGGATGGGCCTATAACCGTGGAATCAAGCTCAGTTTTCATTCAGAGAAACTCTGGTTCGAAGGGCCAACGTGACTGATGAAGAGTCTGTTAGGGGAAGTGTTACCATCTTGACCGCAAGAATCAAGATGGCGCATGCTACCCCTGATGCTCTCTTTTGAGGGTAAATTTTATAATCACAGAAAGTAACGAGTAACAAGAGACCATAAGGTTATTTAGGAGTTAGTGTAGTCCACCCTTTTCGATAGTAGTACTATAGAAGCTGTAACATTAAATAAAATGTCTCACCACCCAATTTTTAGTTAAAAATGACATGGACTCGCTATGATTTGGGTACTTGCTACAATGATTCGGGAATGGTGGTAAGGTGTTTCATGGAGGGGCTAAAAGATTCTTATGACAAGTAAAGTTAGTATTTTGAGCTTTTCATTCACTCTTAATAAAAATGGTTTGAAATATCGTTAACCCTTAATCCTTTGAGGTTTAGATGATGCACCGATTTCAAAGACGTGTTATAAAATGTTTGATGAATAATAAAAATGGAGCTGATATACAAAGCAAGTTGTAAATGTCAATATGTAGATCACATATCTACAATTGGAATTATCATAATTTTTACTAGTTTTTAAAAAATTGTTGTAATGAATTTGGAATAATATGCACTATCAGATGGTATAATTTCCATTATTTGATTCTACTTATTTTGGAAAATCTTTTTTAAGATCTCACTTTTTGAACTAAGAATGAAACTTGACATGAACCAATTATGTTGTTTAAAAAAAAATCACAATGTCTTATTTTGAAGATCCATACTGTACAAATGGTAGTCAACTATCACGAGAACCAAAAGAAATTTGGATATATGAAAATGTCATTGTGTGTAGTTATGATAACAATTGGAATCTGTTCAACGTCCATATATTGAACGCATGTGTGTCAAAGAATTAAAAGTCAACTCAGCCCCTCGGACTTAGTTTGAAAAAAAATTCAAATCACTTTGATGATGAAATTGCTAATAATGAAGATTTTTTATAAATTTCCTTTTTTCATGCATCATCCATGACAATAATAGTATGTACCTATTTTTTTAGAATGTCAATTATTTCCATATTTGGAGGTTAAAATTCAAAAGACTCTTTTCTATCTAAATGAAGAAATGATGTTTAAGGGTTAAACTAAGTTACTCGGACAATCTCAATTTTTGACTTTGTTGATTTGTTTTGGACTTGTGAGGTAGGCAGTTCAATTCCTATCGACATTCGTAATCCAAGTCAATTCTTTAATAAGTCAACGTTTTAGAATCTTAGGTATATCTATATGGTATCTTAGGTGTACCTTAGAATACCTTATGTGGTTCCTAAAAACATTCAAGTGCTTATTAAAAACTATGTATGCAACTTTTTAAAGTATTCATATAACCGCTAATACGTCTTAATGTTTGCTAGGACATCATGGTGTCTTTCACACTATATAAATATTCTTTCACACTATATAAATATTTACTACTCCCATACAAAACCCGACAATTTTATTTTTATTTTTTAACACAAAATGTCAGACAATCACAAAGTTTATTTTACTTTTGCCAAACGGTCTGTATTTTTTTACCACAAGGAAAATTTTACATATCAAGTCCCTTCAAAATTTTTGGTCCTTTTAAGACCCTAATTCAATGTAGAATATCCGAGTCCCTTGAAAAGTTGTGTAAGGAGGGGCATGCAAAAAATTAAAAAACAAAAAAAATTAAAAAATGAAACATACACCCCTGAGCTTGACGCCAACATGTGCTGCAATTTTTTATTTTATTTTATTTATTTATAATTTTGTATTGGGTCCCGTTGTTGCATCGAGCCTGGTTGGGGGCTTTTCTTTTGTTCTTTTGTTTTTTCTATTGTTTTTCTTTCTTCATTATATCAATTTCACTATAGTATTGTTTGTGAACTCGGACATGACAGCTCATGGTTGACCATGCTCATGGACACCATGGGCAAAAAAAAAGTGAATATTTTGAGTGCCTCTTGCAAGCCCATATTTCCTCTAATGTTTGTGTTTTAGGTAACAGTGAAGCAGGGAGCTCCTGCCATGACCGTGACTCCAGAGTTCCTATGACCGCCTTTACAAGCCCCCGCTTCAGTTCGCATTTGTCCACCACCTCCGAGCAACTGACGTCAGTCTCGCCCGTTGCATCACAATTTGCGAGGCTTTCATGTCGCAAGTATTTCGCAGGAATCTGGAGAGATTGAATGTGGAGCTCGAACATCGCGGTTGAAGAAAAGGCGGTTTTTTCGATGTACTTTCAGTGAAGAATGATGCAGCTGAGCTTAGGTTTAGGCAGCTGAGGTTTATCATCGCAGCAGGGAGCCTGGCTAGCTTCCAACAGCGATGGCTGGCACTGGAGCTCACGAGAGCGTGGACTCGCTGCCGCGCTACCGAGAGGCGCTAGCGCGGCTGAATTTGGACGAGAATTCTGCCGAGGCATCGGCTTTGCCTGATTTTCCTGCCAATTTCCCTGTCGTGAAGCAGATTCCGGGCACGAGGTTCGTGGTGGATGGCTTTCGATCCGCCGGGAGCTTCTGCGTGGCGTATTTCTTGTCTCACTTCCACAGCGATCATTACACCGGGATCACGCCGTCGTGGAACAAAGGCCTGATTTATTGCTCGGAGATTACCGCGTCGCTGGTGCTCCAAGTTCTCAACGTGGCGCCGGAGCTCGTCGTTGCGCTTCCCATGGGAGCCAAGGTGTCCATTGATGGCGTGGAGGTTCGTCTCGTGGATGCCAACCATTGCCCCGGCGCTGTGCAGTTCCTGTTTCGAGTAGCGATGGCTGATGACGATGCTGGATTTCGGTATGTTCACACCGGTGACATGCGCTACGCGAATTTTATGACAGAAGACGCTTCCCTCGCTGAATATGTAGGCGCCGACGCCGTGTTCCTGGACACAACATATTGTAATCCTAAATTTGTTTTTCCTAACCAATTGGAGTCTGTAGGTTACGTGGCCGATACTGTGTTTAGTCTCATGCAAGGATGTGAAGCTCGTAGCGTCGATGTGGAGGGGTTGCCCGCAAGTGTGGATGGCGACTTAGAATGCATTGATAATGAAGGGCAGGTTGTGGAGAAGGTGCATAGTGATGACATGAAGGGATATGGCGAATTAGGTCAAGATGACGAAGACGTGTTTCGAGTTGCGGGAATGGCTTCTACGAGCAAGTCTACTCTGTTTCTGATTTCGACCTACGTCATAGGGAAGGAGAAGATTCTCACAGCCGTCGCCAGGAAGTGTGATTGTTTGATTTATGTGAATGAGCGGAAGCTGTCGATATTGAAATGCTTGAAATTGGAAGACATGGGGATTTTTACCACGGATCCTACGGCATCCAACGTGCATGTTGTCGGGTGGAGCTTTCTCGGCGAGACGTGGCCTTACTTTCGTCCTAATTTTGGTAATATGGAAAAGATTTTGGCGGAGTCGGGGTTTAGTCGTGTTGTAGGGTTTGTTCCTACTGGTTGGGCGTACGAGCTGAGGAAGAAGACGTTTTCTGTGAGAAGGAAGGGTCCTTGTGAGATCCATTTAGTTCCATACAGTGAGCATTCCAATTATGATGAGCTTCGAGAGTATGTTGGTTACTTGAGGCCGAAAGAGATCATTCCAACGGTTGGGCTCGAAGGTGGTGGGGTTGACGGGAAAGCAGTTGCTGCAATGCGGAAGCATTTCCGGAATCTTGTAGACGAAACAGCCAGCAAGAGGAAATTCTTGAAGTGTTTTAAGCGGAGGGTGGTTAAGGGGAGCGATGTTCTTCCTAGTGAGCAGACGGAGGCTGAAGCTGATCTTGTTGGTGTCCAGACAGATGCCGCTGTTGCTGACAAAGAAAATGTGGATACAAAAGGTGCGTTGACATTTGTTGATATGCACCTCTGATAAACATCCAGCCAAGAATATTGGCGATTTCATTTAGATATAGAAGGGTATCGTGGAAACCAATCTCTTTGCTTGTATGGCTGAATGTTCAGTTTGCGGGCTTCTGTCCAATCTGCTGCAAATCCTTCTGTAGGATTTCAGAAGTCTCATTCGTCTTTACCTACTTTGTTTTTTCTCTCATTGAGAAGGCCGAGAGTCAAGGAAGTTCTGGAATGTAAAGTTGTGAGCAAGAAGCTGGAGAGGTTTTAGTGTAGGCGAAACAAGAAGGGACCTATAGAGCTTGAAAAAAAGTAGCACTTGTTTAGAGATGCTGACTAGAGTAGAAATTGCATTGTAGAGTCTTATCGTGTTTGGACTTGGATATGAATCTGGAATCGGTCTTTTGTAACATGATGAGCGCGAACCACCTTTGCCGAGATAGCGATCTACTGTTTTCCCTTTTATAAATTGCATGATATTTATATGCCACTTCTCGATGGCGCTTCTGCTTTATGCATTTGATGGTGTGTTTGGAGTCATCACTGATGCTTACGACGCCCCTTTTCTGACCGGTTCAATCGCGTTGCATTTTTGTGATCAGATAGTTTTACACTTCCTAAAGCCGCTTTTGGGATAGGAGCGAGGAAGAGGCGACGTGAGATTGACTCACTATCTACAGATGCTGGGAGAAAGCAACAGGATATGGCAACTTCTATGGGTGAGTAAATGCTTGTTCTTCACTTCGGAGTTTTACTCATGAGTCTTTCAATCTGCGTAACCTCAGGGTTCAGTGTTTCGGTTGATTTGCATTTCATTCATGATTTCAGCTTCTCATCTTAGTGGTGAACACTTGTTACAAGAGTAGGGATGGGTTTTCTGTGTCATTTAGTAGTATTGCCGTCGTCGTGTCGCAACATTATTTCTGGAACCTTTATGTGATTTTAGCATACAAAGATATTTTGCAGGTTGCAAGATGATAATCATTCTTATTGCTGTGTCTTTCGTCCCTATTTTTTAGACTCTTTTCTTCTGCGCAGCTTCTCAAATATCCTTGGTAGTGAAGACAAAAAACTCTACGAAGGATGACACTCCACCAGCAGTCACACATAATGAAAGCGGCGTGAATATGTTTGTTTCTTCGTCCAGTTCTGAGAAAATGGACTTAACCCAAGGGGCAGGCGGAGAAAATCATCTGTCGTCTAGTGTTGGTGCTGGTCAAGAGATTCAGGAATCGTTAAGATCAGTCCTTCCTAGTTGGGTGACCGAGGAGCAGGTTGAAAGACTCATGAGTAAAGCAAATGGAGACGTAAATATGGCAGTTGCAAACTTTTATGAGCAAGAAACGAATCTGATGGATGAGGTCCAGGGATGGGCAGGAGGTCTTGCAACCACTGGCGGTGTTGTTGTGGGAGGGTTGCCAGGTGCCGTTGCATCCAAGGAAGGTGATGGGCTGGGAGAGCTGAGTAGCCATCATGAACCGTTGAAACAGGGGAGTTCTGAAGGTATAAGACTCTTACAAAGTTCTGGAACCGGAGCTACTAAAGCCAGTCCTTTAGGAAAGAGGTTGGCAAGTGCGGCCGCCTCTAACGTATCTACCTCCAAGAGTAGAAGCCGTTTGCAGTCGACTGGGAAAGCTGCTAAACCCACCACTGTGGCATCTGGAAAGACTGGGAAGAACAAGGCAAAAGCATCCGTACCTGCTACATTATTGGACAAAAAATCAGCATCTCAACCAACAATATTGACTTTTTTCAAAAAGGCAGGAAACGAGTTGCCCTCTGTAGCGGTCAACAAGGGGAAGAGTGATTTAGATGGAACTGGAACCACGGATTATTCACTTCGTGCTATCGATTCAAGTAGTCAGGTCGGGGTGGGCATGGAAGCGGAGAAGCTTGTGAACACCTTCCCAAGTTCCGTGTCTGCAGATTTGGAGGGTGTTCCGATTGGTCAGCCTGCCCCTTCGGAGGTTGGGGAGACCGGTAGAGTAAAAGTTAATGGTGTGAGAGGCCCTTTTCATTACAACGACGAAGCTTCTCAGCTTCTGTTAATTTTAGATGGACGTATAAATAAAGAGGAAGCTGAAATTTTGTTGCAGAAGGTGCATGGCAACGTTAGTGAGGCCCTTGATTTGCACTATGAAATGAAGTCAGAGCATGACCAAGCGAAATCATCAGCTTGCAAAACAATCAGCATTGGATGTGTTATTGAAGCTACTGCAAACCACCACGAGGCAGAGGAAACGTCAGTTGCCAAAGGAAGTGATTTCTCGTTTGTAAACAAAGATTTAGTCAGTGAGGACCTGGAGGTGTCTAAGCCAGGCCCCTCTGGCAGTTCAAATGACCATCTGGAATCTCTGGTCGTTAAGTCAGAAGATCATATTTTAGTTTCAAATGTTTCTGTTGGCTTGGACCCAAATGTTGGTTCAGTTGCATTGCCTATCGGCCAGTACAATCCGATCGCACATGGTTCGTTCTTTTCCTTTGATCTCAACTTGGCTCTCGCGTCAATGCCAAGTGTCTTGTGTTTCCTTGACATTGAATGTCGAACACATTCTGACTCTTTATTTTCCGTTTTGCGCTGGGTCTTGCACTTAAGCAGACTTAAGGTTATTTGTTGACTTCCTTAAAGGTTTATTATTTTATGCTTTCAATCAGTACCAGTTTGCTACTAACCTCTTTGTACGATGCATGGCAGCCTGTTGGAAAGTTGGGGAGCTGGCTCCTTATGTTCATCTAGCACGTGCTTTTGATTTGGTAGAGCATGAAAGTGGACGCTTGAAGACTGCAGATATGCTTTGCAACATGTTTCGAAGGTGAGCTGTGTGCAGCAATTTTGTCTCAGTTTACTGGGTGTTTGCTAGCTGAATGGAGTGAGCTCTTCAAGATGACTTTGCTTCAACAGTTGATTGTTAAGGATGCACTTTGAAAGACATTTTCGTTATCTCTGGTTTACTCTGCTGAGGAGAAATCAAATGCCAAGGATGGACGTTGTTCGAGCATGAAGGTTGAGTGTTTTCATATCATCAAATTCCAAGTACCACTTTGTCAGCAATTTATAAAGTAGATCAAGCGTACTACCTTCTAATCAATTATCCTTCCCTCATGCAGCTTGTTAGCGTTGTCACCCGAAGATATACTTCCTACAGTGTACCTTGCAACAAATCGCATTGCTCCTGATCACGAGAGTACGGTGAGTGCTTCACATACATAACTGTGAGTTCAGGAACTATGATCTCGAAGCCATTAGATTCTGATGAGCCGTAAATATGACCACCTTCGGTCAGCATTGGCTTCTTAGTGGATTGCTGAAGTCTCCTCTGTAAGTCTGATGGTGAACATCATGGACTGCAGGACTTGAACATCGGAGGGAGTATAGTTGCAGCAGCTATAAGTGAAGCGACAGGAACACCAAGGGCGAAGCTAAGAGACATGTACAACAACATGGGGGATCTTGGTATGTTAATCAATTCTCTGCCCGTAATTTTGAGGAATATGAGAGGAAGCAAGGATTCGAATTTTGAACAATTTTGGGGCTAGAATGTAGTTTCGGGAACCTCCCGTGGAGCACCCCCTGGAGAATGTCGCCAGGGGGGACATTTGCCGAGGTGAGGTTCCCGATACTACATGTGTCCCCAATTTTGGTAAGGGAGTTATGTGAGAGCCAAGCATTATCTTCAAGACACATTACAACGGAGACTGGAATTTTCCAGGTGACGTTGCACAAGCTTGCCGGCAGAACCAGTCTATGCTAAGGCCACCGCCAGCCCTCCGAATTCAGAAAGTCTTTTCAACATTACACCAGATCAGGTGAGTTTCTAATTCATGGGCTGTTAAAGTCGTGAACCTCGTATGCCTGAGTGTGGATCATTTTAAAGAGCCCTTACTTGGATATTCATATCCAAATTAGGATAGGCGTATGTTCAGCTGCTGGTCACTAGCCTGCCGGGTACCGTTCAAGTTCTGCGGAGATTAGAAATTTCTCCCATCACAAGATGGTTGTGTAATCACAAGTTCTACGTTCCATGTGCTTATGGCGAACTCATCGCCTAAACTTCTGTGAGTATATGGTCCTTGTGTCGCCGTTTGCAGCAAAGAATCTGGAAACGGAAGTGGAGGTCGCAAGAAAGGATTAGTTCTGGGACTTGTACGAGCTTGTAGGGAGAAGGAAACAAAGTACATTGTCCGGACATTGGTAAGTTTGAGGCAACAGGCCAGTTGTTGTATAATTTAAATTCCAATGGTAAGGTTTGGCTGTTTTCAATAATCCTGTTACTGATGTTTGTAATTATTGTCACTATCACAGGTTCAGAATATGAGGATAGGTGCCATGATGCGGACCGTTTTGCATGCCCTAGCACAAGCTGTTGTTCTCCACAAGTGTCTTCCTTCAGACCGTCCCACAGAAAAATTACATGAAAGCCTTAAATCAAAGCTCCAGGTTAGCTCTTAATATTACAAACTACATCATATGATATGAAATCTGGTCTTTCATTTCACAATCACTGTGGTCCATGTCTGATGGTGTTCGGGAGCTTCCTGCTATATCTGAGCCCTGATATTCTCACATATGGGATTGTTTCAGGAGGCATCGGCAGCAGCTGTGGAGGCGTATAATTTTCTCCCAAATCTGGTTTGTAATCGAATTCTTATGCCAATGGTCCAGAGTTTGTCAAAGATAATTTTAGGTCACTATTTGCTTGGTCTTATTTCTGACCTTGACCCATGCCGGCAGGATTTGCTGATTCCCAAGCTGATCAATGAAGGAGTAGAGGGATTAACTGCTAGTATATCTGTGCGTGCGGGTACTCCGATCAAGCCTATGCTTGCTAAGTAAGTTCTTAACCTAATTGATTGAAATGTTTGGAATTTCTGCCGACTGACCTGAACATCTGACACTCTATATATGAATACTCTTGAGTTACAGGATTACAAATGGCATCCCTGAAGTACTGAAAAAGTTTCAAGGAAAAGCTTTCACCTGTGAATACAAGTACTTTTCAAACTTTCCTTTTGATTTATATAGTATGTCTCTAAAGAAGATGTTGGTTGATAAGTGGTCTAGTCGACTTGAGATGACGTAATCATTAATTCATTGACACCGATTCATTCATTGAACCGGTAGGAGGCGTTCTATTTTACTGATCACTGATACTTTAATTGTTAGGGGAGGTTGTATGGCATTTGATGAATTTATGGACTGCCTATTCTTAAACAGCGATTCTCTGGCCTCCAGCTATGCTCACAACCATATTTTCGTTCGATAGGAGGGTCACTCTTATTGTCTGTCACTGGGTATCAATATTCTCTCTTAAAGTGGACAGATTATCATTAAGAGCTGTATCCTGATTTGCAGGTATGATGGGCAACGAGCACAAGTGCACTTGATACCTGATGGGTCTGTTCGTATATTCTCTCGCAATGGTGAGGATAATACTTCTAAATTTCCAGATGTAGCAGAGATCGTTCGATCTGCTATGCAACCGGGGACGCAAATGTTCATCATTGATGCAGAGGTGTGTTTTTACGACACATTCAAGGGTCTCATTTCTGGTTTCAAATACTGGATATTGATGCTTCTTATAATTACTCTCTGTAGACTCGAATAATTCTAGACAATATGAGCGAATCTTTCAAAATGTGTTGTGCCAGGTTGTGGCTGTTGATAGGGAGAATGGAAACAATCTCTTGGCATTTCAGCATCTGAGCACTCGAGAAAGAGGATCAAAGGATGGCAACATTGTGCAGAATATCAAGGTTGAAAATTTACGTGTGAACTTTATATGCGATCATCTATTAACTGCTCGAGATTTTGAGCAGAAACTGTTGTATTTTGGTTCAAAGTTCCTTGGCCATTTGGGCTGTGTTCATGCTTCGGATGTTTGGGATTGGATTTTGGCTTTCATTCTAATCTCTCATCTTTCTCTCCGAAACTGAGCTGAAATTTTGTCTTGGTCCAGGTGGAGGTGTGCGTTTTCTTATTTGACATCATGTTAGCCAACAATGAATCGTAAGTCTATCTGTGCCCTAAAAAGCATTTCTTTAAGATTGCGGGTTGAGTTTATGTAAAAATTTGTCACGATGTTAGGGTCCTGCTTATGAGTACGACAATTTCACTGATTTCTTGTTTTTGTGCGCAGACTAGTGAAGTGCCCTTTACGAGAGCGACGAAAATGTATGCAATCACTCTTGGACTTGGGAGTATGACTTTGATTGTAGTATCTGTAATCTAGAGCCTTGATATTGGTGTGTGTTGCTCAACATTGAACAAAAGTCTTGTGTTGCAAAATGTGAAGCTATGTGGTCTTTATGGTACCCTCATATTAAATCGGGTTTGCTCTAACTAATCTCGGTTTTCAGATATGCATACAATGTTTCCAACCGTGAAGCCTGGGTATTTCCAGTACGCAAATGAAATTACAGTGAGTTCCAAAGCTCTAAATTTTACCAATTATTATCGCTCTTTATTTCTGTGTTGCACACATATTTTAATTGTATCATCACCTAATTGTGCGTTGACTTCCTCATCTTTGATCCGATGAAACATACAGGTGGAGTCAGATGATGCGCAGTCAGAATCAGCATCAACATCTCAGAAGCTGGACAATTTCTTAGATGAAGCATTTGGAGCATCTTGTGAAGGTCTTATGGCCAAATCACTCGATGAGGATTCCACATACATGGCTTCCAAGCGATCTGATTCCTGGCTGAAGGTCTAGCTTCTATACATCAACTTTTAACGCTCTTTATTTTTTCTTGACGTTAGTTTTATCATTTAATGACGTTCATGCTTGTTCATCTGCATATCAACCGATCGACTGACATCACACTTATCAGGTCAAGAGAGACTACGTGGAAGGATTGCACGATACTTTGGATTTGGTTCCAATTGGAGCATGGCACGGAAACGGACGAAAAGCTGGCTGGCAAGTGGCTTTCCTTTCAATCTGCAAATGGGGATTTTGAAAATAAGTGCTTATGTGACTCTGTTCAAGTGTTTTATTTTGTGTGTTCAGCTTACAATGCTCAGAAGTATGACTGGAAGAACTGTGTAGATTGTACTTACATTGTAAACTCTATGGGCCTAAGAATCTTAATGTGAGTTCCGATTGCAGGTTCAGCCCCTACTTGGTTGCTTGCTACGACTCCAACAACGAGGAATATCAGAGCGTCTGCCGTGTCATGTCTGGATTCTCTGATGCATTTTACCGAGAGGTATAATGAAGATTTTTCTTAGTTGTCTGGCTTGGTTTTACAATTTGTAGTTCTACGTAGTAGAATATAGGGCACGATCTGCCTTCACCATTGTTGAAGTTATTATGTAGTAAATAGCTCTATTCTCCAATGCCTCGTGTTTTTGTACAGAGCAAAGAATTCTACACTGACGGGCGAGTTTTGCCAAAGAAACCAGTATATTACCAGACTCGAGAGGAATGTGATGTCTGGTTTTCAGCAGAAGTTGTTTGGGAAATACGTGGAGCAGGTACTTCATTCCTCGTTTTGGTGAAGCAACATTAGATATATTATTGGGACTGGACTGATTTCTCGAGCAATTGATCTCATATTCGGTTTGAATATGATGATTACAGTACTTATTGCATGAAACGTCCCTGAGGCAGTGTTGTAAATGATTTGGTGTGCTCATTGTGCAACTTTGTGTGTCGCAGACCTTACAATATCCCCTGTGCATCAGGCAGGGGTTGGTCTTGTGCACCCATCCCGTGGGATTTCCATGCGTTTTCCAAGGTTTATTTCGGCAAGGAATGACAAGAAGCCTGAGGATGCAAGCTCCCCTTCAGATATTGCAGACCTCTTCCACCAGCAGACGCGCAAATTAAGTGTCCCAGGAATGGTGGGAGAACAAAAGGAAGATTCCGAGTGATCATTATTCAGTCTCTCCCAAATATTGATTGAAATTGAAAATCACAGCTGCAGCTCTACCAGCAACTTATCCAAGGTGGGACCAACTTGCCACTTCCGTATTATTTACCCTGTGTAATGGTGCATCCTATTTATGCGGATTGTTGAATAGTCTAGTTGGCACTTAGCGAGACTGGATTATTCTGAAGTTCAAAATGATGACATTGGTTCACAATCTTGCACTAATATATGCCCTGTCAGTAGGGACCGAAGAATCAGAAGTGATTTCTGTCGTGCCACAATGCGAAAGCCATGATGCACCACGATTCCTCCCATACAGATTGGCCACCTGCTTAATGTATGCTTTTGGTACGTGGTACATCCTTTTAAAATTTAGGAAGATAAAGGAATTTCTAGCTGCATGTGTGTCTTACGAAGGCTGGATCTCTAATTCTTTGCATCTTCTTGACACATTCAATATGGTAAGTTTACGATCTGCCTATCGTGATTGCCTTTTCCTCAACGAGAGCTCCGTCTTGACTGCTGAGTTATGTGCAGGAGATACATCACCACCTGGGTCTAAGGCCACACGATTTGGCTCTTGCATACAAATCGGACAAAGGCTCGCTTTTGAGTTACAGTATTCTCACTGTGAATTAGAGATCGAAATTGGTAAATTAAAGCTACCGACAGGAGCCGAATGCATAGTGGAAGGATGTTTGATGATACACACGCAGCGTAGCTGCCATGAACCGAGTTTAAGATCAAGTTAAGTCAGCTTGGCCAACAATCTTCTGCAGCTTTTGCAGGTTCGTGGCTTCTGTAATCCCACACGCAGAGATTACAGTTAGGTCTTACTGAAGCATTTTCTTATTAGGTCTTGGTTCAGCCACTTGGCTAGGGTTGGGTTGTTCGCTCGT
This sequence comes from Pohlia nutans, assembly GCA_022496805.1. Taxonomy (NCBI): domain Eukaryota; kingdom Viridiplantae; phylum Streptophyta; class Bryopsida; order Bryales; family Mniaceae; genus Pohlia; species Pohlia nutans. The sequence goes on along the minus strand of CM040089.1, from coordinate 44,823,243 downwards.
GCAACTTTGTGCTTGGGATTTCTGGTTTTTCCATCATTGTACGACAATCCAGTAGATTATAACAAAATGCTAGAATGCAGAGTGAAAATTTCTGTCATTCTGTATTTAGGAAATCAGTAGGTCATTGATTTACGCCCATATGTATGACTACTGTATATTTTCTTGTATGTTCTGTTTAATGTACTAAAATATGATCAATCATGTATTCAAATATGCCATATATTCGAATATAAGGGTGTATTCAAGTATGTTGATACTGCTTGTACCCAAATACCCTACTGATTTTCTAAATATAGAATGATTAAGCATATACGTGCAGTATATATAAAATAGATTAGGTTGGCTTGTGCCAAAGTTTGACATGATAGTTTCCTTGTGTGCCTGTGTGCATAGTTCGTATTTTATAATAGGCCTGTGCCGGCGTGCAACATGACTGTTCTGAAGTAGGTATGTTCCAAAGTCTAGCACAACATTTCAATTGGTAGTACCAGCCTTGTGCTGTGCGTGCACGGTTTAGGTTGGCCCGTGCCAGAGTCACTCTGGCCCGATGGTTCCCATGGGGGGAACTGTTGTGGTGAGCATGGGTGCATGTGTGCTCCACTCTACGTTATTTTTATAAATATTATAAGCTATGAAGATAGTTCCACATAACATTCTTTAGTAGCCCCATTGTTCACCCTTAGGAATTAGCATCGCAAGCCATAATCATTGCAAGAATCATGATCTTTGGAGAATCAAAACCTTCTTTAGCTAAAGATGGCTTGGCAGCTCAACAAACTTTTGTTTTAAAAATAGTTTCTACATGTTCCACATCATCAATTCCTTGTTCAGATGTTGATTCTCAACAAACTTTTTTTTAAAAAAAAAATAAAAAATGATTTCTACATGTTCCACATCATCAATTCCTTGTTTAGATGTTGATTCTTTGCACAAGCAAAAAGGTGTGCTGCAGTACTAGCTAAAGATTGTTATGCACCTATAAAATACTATAGTTTGGAACTAAAATGGGACAACCTATCATACAATGCAAATTTGCACACATGTACAATAAAACTGTTCTGCCATTGGAACTATCGTGCCAACCCAGTAATGCATGATTCTTTGATTATATTTCTTTACAATTTTGAATGTATACAACCTGCAAAGGAGATTAGTATTACTCCACTGGTGAGGTCTATTGACTGCTTGAAATACCGGTAACTTTATGAAACTGATAATATGCTCAACTGGCTTGAGTGAGTAGACCATAAATTTGACACCCTGCTCCAATTTTTGGAGGTCCAATTTGACACCCTCCGAGATTTTCGGGATTTTCGGTTATATTTTTAAAGTGTGCGCTTGTGAGGGAGACTCTGCAATACGATTCAAATGTGTTGGCATTCCATAATCCACGCTCACAACTGCAAGACTCTTACCAAATCTGTTGCCTTCTACATATGAATTAAAACCGTGAGGTTCTAGGACCGCCTTCCAAGGAGACTTAGGCCATGTCCTTGCTAGAAAGTTTGTTGCAGAAGCTTGTGCAAAAGATGGCATGAATACTCGCACTCTAATAGCGTCTTAGTGAAGAGATTTACACAAACCTGCAACTTTCAAGCCATAGCCCCACTCTATTCTAGATGAAGGTCAGATTGAAACATAAAAAAAATAAAATTGGAATGTCTGCAATTGAGATATTATTAGTAAATGTCTGAAATGTTGCAAATATTCTCCATGTACATTGCCTAATACTGTAATTATTTCAAAACTATGTTAGAAATTGCACAAAAGTTACAATTTCAAGACGGAAACTTTGAATAATGGTGATCAACGATTTTGAATTAATTGCAAATGATCATGATGTTGATGCATGATAACACTAAACAAGCATGTTCATGAACTTTGACATAGAAATGCTAAATTTCAAGCCTGTTTAATTGAAAAAAGAATCACATGTCCTTTTGTGCATAGAATATGTTCAAATATTTTGAAAATATATTTGAATATGCTCAAATATTTCCATATCAAACGGGTGGGAGGATAATTGAACAGTTGAATTTATCTAGATGGGCAAGCCCGTTGGGTAGCCACGACAACCCTGGCCATCAAAAAATAAACTATTTCTACACTTACATAAGGTTCTTTAGCAGTTAGTGGAGTCCACCCTTTTCAGCGGTAGCACTGTAGAAGCTTTTAACATTAAACACAATGTCTCACCACCCAATTTTTAGGTAAAGATGATGTGGACTTCCATGATTCTGAATCTGCTACAATGATTCGAGATTAGTGTTCAATATTCTGAGGTCAACAGTGGAAGGGCTAAAGAACCTTATGTAGTTGATGAAATATACCCTCACGTACGATACCTGGCAGGGTAATGTAAATAAGTTGGTGGTCTGTATTTCTCTCAAGTCAGGTTATTTTGGTACATTTGCTGGTCTGTAAGAAATGCCTCTTCTGTGATGAGATGATTGTATCTGCATGATGATGATGTTGCCTTCTGCCCAGCCGGTGGAATGCTGCTCAGCAAGTCAGCAACATTGCACTTGAGAACACTAGTAGCATGCCTGTCGTTTTTTATTCCCCACTTTGTGGGAACAGTGAACAATGGCGGAATATTATGCCTATATTTATGTCTTCTTGTGATCAAAACCACTGATCATCACTGACACAACCCATGTGTCTGGCGCGGTTTCATTCCTTTTTCATTTATAGTAACTGAAAAACGACACATTTTCTACTAGTGGAATGAGGAGTGACAGAAGCCATAAAAGCGCCAATCAGTGCATAATAAGTGATAACTGAATTTATCATTGATGGCCCATTCACACCAAGAAGCTCTAGCACTTGCGTTGCATTCCTGGAATGTTGCAAGGTAAATTTTGAAAATAATATACAATTTCTTGCGGTGTCGGAGCCTTGTCTCTTCTTGCTTTTGGCAATGCATGTGTGTTGGTGGAGCGCAAATTTCTTGCGGCACCTAAATTGCGTTGGAGCACCTTCTTGCATGCGTTAAGTTAATTTTTATTCTTTTACAGGAATACACTGTAGCTACCAAAAACTTACTTGATGAACACAGGTTCTTTGCCGCACTCGCATTGGGTGACTGGTGTGAATGGGCCATGATTGGTGCATCAATTGAATTGGAGTAAAAGCATCTCTAGTAGGCTTGGGTTAGCGGACCTGCAATTGGTGATGACGTGGCCGGAAGGCGGATTGAGAGCCAACGGGTCGCCGTTCCAGGGCTCTAGCAAGCCAAACCCCTCAACGGTACAGAGTTAGGGGTTGTTTGCATGCATGCATGGACCTGACTTGATCTCTGGCTGGCCCATGTGGTTTGATTGTAGAAATGATGGACCTGAGGTGGATCTCTCAAATCGGGTTGTCGAAAATTAAACTCGAAATGATGGACCTGAAAGAGAAATCTCTCAAGTCGGGTTTGGATCTTCACAATGAACATAATTCTAAGTAAACAAAACTCTTTTACTTTTTCTTTGGACATCAGTGATGCATCCGGAAGCAAGATTTCCTTGTAACCCGACCTTGAAGGCCGGGTGACCTGAGATCCAAAGCAAATCGGGTCCTTCCATGCCAAGAGGCTTTTATTAATTCGATGGTGTCGCGGCCTTCTTCTTTGCACAATTATTATGGATCATAAATACTACCAACGAGGCCAAGGATGATGGGGCGTGGAAGCATTGGATGACAAGGCTTTTAAAGAGACGGTTTGTAAGGTGCAAGGAAGGAGTGTCTGCTGTCACAGCTGGAGGGCGGAGCCGCCACCGACCGACTGGTGGATGTAGTTGCTTTTTCCGGCCAACTTCTGTATATTCTTGCCTCACCATTTTATTTAATTTTTAATTTAATTTAATTTTTTTGACACAAATAAAGGGGGACCCTTTACTGCAAGGAAAGAATCAAAGTAACATACAAACCCACCCCGCCAGGTCCGGCGAGATCGGTGGACACCTAGACCTCGCTAATGCCTCACCATATTTGCAAATTCCGGGCTGAGCAGTCTTGAACGCTGGAGATGCTCTAAAGTAGAAACATCTAATTCCGTGCTTGTACCCAACCCAATTTTCTTGGAATATGGGTTGAAGGCCATATTCGTTATATTGAGACTTTTCGCAGATTTTGAAACAGAATGCTAATTATTCAAAAATTCATTTTTAAAATAATAATTCAAACCCAAAAAAAAATGCTTAAATAGTGATTCTATAAAGAAATTCTAAAAGTTGGTGTTGTTAAATATTTATAAAAAAATACTAGTAAAGAGATAAAACGGTTTATTTTTGAGTTAAAGATAATAAGACTACGAAAAGTTTCAATGTAACGAATATGGCTTTGTTGTAGCGTACTAGATGGCTTTCCATTTTTTTACCTTGGATAAATTTTGGCTAGATGGTAATTTTTTAATTTTTTTTTTCACAAGTGTTGGTTTTTAATTTTTTTGGTGATACCTTTATAGCTATGTGATGAAGTTTAGGAATTTTACATTTTGCAATTCAACCCTTGTTAGACTATTGTGATGGTTAAAGGATTTGTGATGTTGTATTTTTACAATACTTAAAGAAGATGGCAAACATTGATGGTGGATGGCACCTACCGTTACTCACCCTAAGTGGCTATAGGGCTCTTTTTACATGGACGTCTAACATCTAGAAGGCATTGTGAACGGTACTTCACGATAAAAGATCAAAAATATTTTTATTCTTTTAATGTTTCTTGGTCCAAAAAAAATATTACGATGCATGCACCAAGTCTTTTACCGTTTTGACTTGCTTTTAAATTGTTCCACAATGAGCTTTTGGAACCATTCCCTTTCTTAACCCTTAATGGATGTTGAAAGCCCCTTGGGCTTCTTTACAAGAGAATCTTGAGCATAAAATTTTCTCTAGTTAACCAAGTTTGAGGCTGTAGGCTCAATTGCTGCATGAGCTCAAGAAAATCACACTTGTGGGATGAGCAGATCCTATGAAGAGAATCTTGAACTCTCTACCCAAAGGAAGATTTGAGAGGGAACTCAAATCTTCAAGGAATAAGGAGGACGAGCTGGAAAGAGGAGAGGAGGGTGAAGTTTTCAAGAGCCGTCTCTTCATTTCCCTACAAGGAATAAGGGAAAGAGAATTAAATGTTGCCCGGGTCGGAGGAAGATATTTTGATTTGTTAAAGCTGCCCTTCGGGAGGCCCATGTCCTTTAAGGGTTAATTCTCATTGGTTGAATTTTATAGAGATTGGATTTTCAGCAACTCAATGGGACAATTTAAGTGGTTTAGGCAACTTCGGCTTTGAAAATTCATAGCAATTACATGGCTTACCCAAAGAACCTATTTTTTTTCTTCTTGTAAAATCATCATATACTAAAAAAATATTATACCTTAGAAAACGTGCCCCTATTGTGTTGAATTACTTAAAAGTACAGTTCAGTTAGGTGTTTCTATAATTCTACCATAACGCTCAACAAGACAACAAGTGCAAATCTGAAGCTCCTGCAGATCTTATAATGGTATAGTATACTCTTTAAGTAGAAGTCTTGTCAAATGTGACTTGTCTTTAACGACTAAATTTTGTTATGACTTATCTATAATGACTCAAAATTAAAAATTTCAGTTACTATGTACAAGTCACAACGGAATTTAGTCATTCAAGACAAGTTGCAGTTAAAAGGATTTCTACTAGTGAAATTTTAAGGAAAAATTGAATGAAAATCATCCAACATCAAAAGAATCCAACTAGTCTTTGTCATTCAAAGGTTGGAAATTGGTCTTGGTGACGTTCCAAGATTAAGAGTGTATCTATGAAGATTTGAATAATTCCAAATACTATAGAAGGCGTGCTTTGAATGGAGTTCTTTAAATTAAAGCTACCAACGTGAGCATTTGAGGTCCACATCAAAAATTGCCCCATATTTTGAACTTGTGTAGGGCCTCAAATTTTTGGGGTAGCTCTTTGAGAGAAAGCCCTTGCTGGACCACACCCTTTCTCTACAGTGTAAACTACTAGTAAAATAATTCAACTCTCCAACCCTCTTTGCTTGGCCGAATTGAAGTTATTGTAGATCCTTCAAGATGCTTGTGATTCCAAAGCACTATAGATGCAGATCCTTCAGATGCCCCAGGTACGACAATACCCCCTCTAAAGAACGTTATGAGAATGACACATCCAAAATGATTGAGAAATTGGGCTTCATCGTGAAAACTCTTTAACACAGAGTTGATTTTCCACCACATGGCCAGCCATGCTCCAACTTCCTGTCAAGGCCATGATTCTCTGTTGCAAGATAAGGATTGACTCCCAGGGTATGATGTTGTCTTGTCCAAGGACGGAGTTGCAAAAGTGTAGTAAGCAATAAAATAAGAGGCGGCTCGGTGGCTGCCGGCTACAAGTGCACCTCCGCTCCCTCATAATGTTGTGGAAAGTTCACCATTCACTTTTGAGTGGCATCCTGTGTGAAATCCAAGAGAGAGCTGTGCCCAATGTGATTGGACAATCCGGTGCAACGAATTCCTGCCTCCCACCTGTGTGAAGTCTTCTTGCAATTGAAACCATTGATTGTGGAGAAGCACATGTATGCTACAAACTAAAGGTAATGGTATAAAGTATATGGCCCGGACACAATGAAACCATGTGATGTGAACAAGAACATACTGTCACTACGACAGAATGAGGGTTCATAACATTCAGTAACCTCTGTGATTGCTGCCTTCCCTCAACAGAATGATGTGCAATATCCCACATCATTTCATCCTCCAAATGAAATGATGTGGGATATTCCACATCACATCAGTAGCTATGGGAGCAAGTGGCATTAACCAAGAATAATTAACCATGGTGAACAGTAATCAAAAGCACTCACTTGGTCACAATTTCAACGTCTTGTAATTGATTATTCGATTCAATAGCCCATTCAATTCTTTGGGATACATGAGCGTACAACACATATTTGTTGGGGGGCTATTTACCTCAATTTTTGCATTTTAGTGGACCCTATATTTTTTAATAATTATCCTTTCTTTAATTTCTTACCACCTTGTGTAATTATAAATCAAAATCTTCGTAATATTTCAGTTCCTACATTATTTATAATTTTTTGAATTTTCCTAGAATTGCCTTAGCATTGTACTACAAAATTAGGAACACAAATCATCACACATCAAGATTTATGTCGTGTATATAAGAATCAACATCTTATTTATAGAATTGGTTACATGTTTAAAGCCATTGGTAATGGCAAACTTACTTGTTTCACCAAAACATTGAAAGAAGTCCACAAACTCCAAAAAAAAATTCCTTTAGCATTACTAAAGTGTTCATAATGTAACAAGGGTTTCGTTAAAAGTGCAATTCAATATGTAAAAGTGCACATGAACAATTTTTTGGAAATTTATAAATTTCATTGAAAATATGATCATTTTATAATTATCCTAGTAAGAAAAATATCATCATGAGGGGTGTGGCATGTGCCTCACCCCTTAAGATAGGCAAAATATTGTTATAAGGGGTGTGGCATGTGCCTCACCCCTTAAGATTTATCAAAATATATCTGAAAAGACTCTAGCCAAAGTACAATATTATTGCTTATACATACCAAAATTTGTGATTAAAATATTCAAAAATAATCCCAAAAAATAGTGCACATTTCAATAGGCACTTTTAACGAAACCCTTGTTATGTGTTCACTAACATGGTTGCACATGTTCTCATGCAACGGTATTGAATTAGCCAAATTTGGTATTTTTTAATACACAATGATAGAATTTTGCCTTTATGTGGGAGGAAAAACCACGGAATTACACAAAAGCTTTTAGAATGTTCCTCAACTTTTAAAATGTTCCTCAAAAGTAGTGGTGTGTGTGTTGAACTTAGCTCTTGATTTCTTGACTAACTCTTGTAACAAGCTCAATTCCTCATTGATGTGGGGTGATTTTGATCACCGTTGAAAATAAAGAAGATTGATATAGCTTTTGTATGAAAAAGGATAAAAAAAAATTGCACAATTTTGAGAAAATGCCACCATAATTGAGATGATTCATAGAACTCGTTTGAGGTATTTTGTACACATGCTGAAATCAGATCAATCAAAAGTGCTCCAAAAATTATAATTTTTTTACCATGCGTAGAGGTTATCATTTTGAACACGTGCAAAAAATTTCACGTAATTTGGAAGTCGACGTGAGAAGGAAGATATGAGGGTTTGCCTAGATAGCCTCTTTGAAACTCAAAAAAATCACCAATAATCGTATACTTCCTGAATTTTCAATTTGGAAGTACCCACAGATTTAGTTCTCAAAAAGAGCTAAGGTCTCTTTGTTGCTCACCCTACAATTCACCGTCCAACAACTTGAATTTCCTTACTTTCTAGTTCCAGAAGCCACATGGGGGCCTTATGGTCCATTACGAGTTAAGCACTTAACCCTTAAGCGTGCAAGGAGCCCCGTGGGGCCATGCTTGATCGTTTTTCAATCACACGCTGATTTTCACCTAGTTCCTAATTTCAAATGAAAATGGTCCCAACTAAGAAAGTGTGGGGGCTACCTTCTACTTTCCAGTCCAATTTATTATTCTTCAAAATTGTTAAAATTGCGTTATTTATAGCACTTTAAAGCTCAAAGCCCCAAAATTCCAATATACACTGCAGAAGATGTTTTTTTAGATGTTTTTTCCATCAAATTTCTTTTTATGTAGGCTCAAGAAGCATGCCACCTACACCTTGTTGTTCATCACTCTTAGTTACTTTTTCCCTAAACGATTCGTACTATTCTAAACTTTTTTGTAATTATTATGATTTTTACAAGAGAAAAACTTTGAAAAATCTTATAATTATTTATTTATTTATTAAATGATTATGAAAAAGTCAGAGTAAATTGGTTTAACAATACCTTATGTGAGAAAATACCAAAAAACATATATATCCATATAATAAGGAAGAAGGGTGTTTTTTGTGTGTCTGTCCGCGCATGACATTTTATACATGGAATAAGTGGTTATTTGACTAAGTTCCGGAGTGGAATCTGCGAGGTTATTTCAAAGGTTAAATATCTTCTTAATAAATGATTTCAAAGGTTATTTCAAAGGTCATTTTAAAAGTTATTCAAAATATTGACTAAGTTCCGGAGTGGAATATGCGAGGTTATTTCAAAGGTTAAATATCTTCTTAATAAATGATTTCAAAGGTTCTTTCAAAGGTCATTTTAAAAGTTATTCAAAATATTGTTTAAGTTCCGGAGTGGAATCTGCGAGGTTATTTCAAAGGTTAAATATCTTCTTAATAAATGATTTCAAAGGTTATTTCAAAGGTCATTTTAAAGGTTATTCAAAATACCAATTTTAAACCTCAATGTTGACCTTTGGGAAAAAATGACTATTATAAATACATTGAATTTTTTTGGAAATTTGGAAATATTTTATGTGCTGGTGGCCGGCACGGGTCAAGCTAGTATTTTAAAATGTGAGGAATTGATGAGGTTTGACCGGGTAATTGTAGTGTGGACGCTTAAGGGTTAAGTTACTTCCAGCTCTCAGTGGCCAGGACGGCAGTTGGAGAGTAACATGATTCTCATCAAATTCTCATCCCTCACGTCCAGACCAGGCCACTCACTCCGTCAGGCCACCAACATCACTCCTTCACAGACTGCCCCTTCTGAATCGATCACCGCCGCGGCCACTTGCGCATTCTTCGCGGCACGATGGTCCCTTTCGGCCTGTTTGAACCCCGTCTAACCTCCGCATTGCTAGCTTGCTAGACTTTCCGCTTCCGACCCATAGTAGAGGTGGAATGCCCACATGTCATTGGAGTTGCCCTCCCGCCCTCGTGCGCCACGCCCTGGACCCAAGTGGTGGCCGCCCGCCCGCCTGCATCACCCAATTCCTCCCTCAGATTCGCTTCTTTCGATCACCATTCATTCGTCCTGGTGTCGCAGTATGTAATTATTCCCACACACGGGACAAATACGCACTGCCCGGGCCCGTGAATTCCATGGCGCTGGCCACACGTACGTAACCACTGCAGGGTGACGTTGGCGGCGTTGCCGGGGTGGGAGCGTTGACAATGTCGGTGGGATTTGGGACGGCAGGAATTCTGTAGCAGTGAGAGTGACGTCGAGAAGCTGCAGTTGGTGAGCTGAGAAGGGTACGTAGCGACAGGGAGAGAGTGTGCATGGTGCGTGACGGTGATGGCGGGACGTGTGGTGGACAATGGGCATGAAGAAGTTCCTGGAGCGTCGACGTCGACGACGGTGGTGCAAGTGGCGGTCGGAGAGGCTCATTCTCTTGCACTTACAGGTGCGTCTATCTTCAAGTCCACTTCAGGAATTTTTTCCCTCTCTTGCCAAACAAATGACTCCACGGCGCTAGCCAAAACTAGTTGAGAGATTTGGTCAATGCAGTACATGTCCAGTTTTGAATTTCGCGTTTGAGAATTGAATTCTTAGGGAATTAAACTGTTGGAGCTAGTTGTAAATTCGTGAATTTTTCCTGTTGTAGGATATTTCTTTCATTTCCTTGGAAAGGGTATTACAGTTCTGGAATGGAAGGCAGTGAGTGACTGACATTCGAGAGCTCGTAGTCATTTTCTAGCTGTAAAGGCGCGTGTGTGTCTGTGATGAGAGTGCAGCCGACGGCAGTGTGTACACATGGGGCAGAGGTCAATTTGGCCGCATGGGCATGGGCGCGTTCCAAGACGAGCTCGTTCCAACGCTAGTGGAGATTATACCAATGGGACTGGAGCTCGACGAATCAGGCTCCGAGAGCCCTGCCGCTAGAGAATCTGACTGTGAGCGGTCCCGAATTACTCAACTAGCTGCAGGGGCGTATCACAGTCTTGCTCTGTCAGGTACCCCCGATTTCTTTCCATCACCACGCTCCGAGGCTCCCCTGCATTAGAACTATCATATCATCTACATTACAATCACTGTCAAATGCAGAATTCATAATCTTTTGTGCTGCGTACGTGACTGGTTTCCAACAGGTGACGGCACAGTGTGGTCATGGGGATTCAATGCCTGTATCCTACTTGAAACGTCCATAATTTGATTGATATGAGTTGATTGATTATAAGAGTTCATTGAGAGTTTAGTGCCACTCCTTAATTGATACATGGACGGTCAGCTGGGTCGCAAAGGGGCCGCGGCGTTCCCCACGCCGATCTCCGTCTTCCGCCCCTGTAGCTTTTCCTTCGAGAAGAACCGCCGGGATTCTCAAAACACGACAAAGGTACAGTGATTGATTGATAGCGCTAGTGTTTCTTAAATTGCATGTTTGTTTGGACGTGAGAGATGGTGATCGATTGGGCTCCAGCAGGTCGCGGTGGTGGAAGCAGGCGGCATGATGTCGAGTGCCATCGACAAGGACGGGGGGCTCTGGCTGTGGGGAGCAGTGCCGGAGCCGTCGGCCGGCGTGCAGATCACGGACTCCGACTCGTACCACAAACCCGACGCCTTCGAGCTCGTCAACGTCGACAAGCCCAGCCGCGTGCTCGCGCTACGGGATCAGCGTGTGCTGCGAGTGGCGTGCGGAAACGAGCACATTCTTGCACTCCTGGAGGGGCGCCACGGCAACGGAGTGGATTGCTACGCGTGGGGAGGCAACGCGTACGGGCAGCTGGGTCTCGGCGACTTTGAGGCGCGCGACATGCCCACGCTCGTCACGGCCGTGCCCGCCGTGCCCGGCGCTACCATCGTGGACTTCGCCTGCGGGGCGTTTCACAGCGTCGTCGTCACCACGACATCTGGTGACGAGGAGACAGAATCGGATTCTAGCACCAGGAAATGGCAGGGATCAGGCCACTCGATGGATCAGGTTAGTGATTTTTTTGGTTGCTAATTTTGGCCGAAATGCTACATGAAATTTGGGCTGGCTAATTGATACAAAGGATTTTTGGAAAACGAAGAAGGGAATAACAGCCAGATTTCCTACATGGAATCAAGATGTGTAGCGTCCTTAAACCTAGGTATCCACGAGGTATTGTCTAAGTAGCACCTAGCTAGCACATGCATATTACCCTGATATTGCCTATATATTTATATGAAAAGAGTATACAAGGAGCCTGGATTTCTCTTCATGCCATGGAAATGTAGCAAAGTGCTAAACTGTCTCCTGACCAAAAAATTCACTGGATCAGGTGATGGCGTCGCCCAAGTTACGAGGAAGGCTGACGCCTGAGGAGGGGTATCCTTACAATGGCAGGAATCTGAGTAGCTATGGAAGCGAGAGAAGCTCAGGCAGGGCCTACTCGCCGCAGAGCTCCAGTGGCGGACGGGCGCTGGCCAGATTCTCGACGTGCTGGACGTTTGGGCAAGGCGAGAATGGGCAACTGGGGCACGGCACAAGCGCCAGCTCGCACATGCCCACGGCCGTGGAGGCGCTGCCGACGCGCGAGAGGATTCTCACCGCCGTGTGTGGGCTGTTTCACACTGCGGTGGTGATGGAATCCGGTGACGTGTGGGTGTGGGGGATGGAAGGGGGATTGGGAATGTGCCCCGGGATTGGACCCCCAGGGTCCAAGAGCGGCGACGCTCTCACGCCGGTGCGCGTATTTGGGGAGTCGTCGGCGACGTGCCACCCAGTCACGGGCGCCAAGGGGATCGCCTGCGGCGCGGCGCACACGGTGACGGTGTCTAACGGTGGGGCGGATCTCTGGGCGTGGGGGCGGGGGAAAAATGGCATGTTGGGATTAGGCCATCACTCTGATAGCTGGTTCCCCAGCCCTGTTGTGTGGCCGCCTGGATCATCGCAATTCAGGGACTCTGCCGATGCGGAAGCCATCATGTATTCTGATCTTCGGAAGTCATCCAGTCGCACGTCAAGCCGCGGCGGCGGCTCGCGTGGCCGCGGGGACGAGATTCGCCCTTACATTCGCGACGTGGAGGATTCCAAGCCGCCTCGCAGCAGCTCGTATGGTCGATTACCGGTGGAGCAATATGTTGATGATCGAACACCGCGAGCTGGGTACGCCAGTTTTCGGAAAGGTTTGGAGTCGCTGGGTGGTCCATCTCGACATCAGTCTTCTGCAGTTGGCTACCCGACATGGCGAACCGCTGGAGGTGTCGACTCGCTGGGGCGCGCGTCGTCTCGAGCGGGAGGGTTGCAGTCTCCCAGTCGACCATCACGACGCGGCGATCACTTCTGGCCTCCAGTGACGCCTGAGCCTGAAATTCCACCACGGAACTCCTCCGGGGGCGCATTGCAGTCTGAAGACTTGGCGTCTCTGAAAGCCGAGCTCACTGAGTGCCGTCGCTACGCCGAGAGCCTGCACGCAGCAGTTTACGGCGGAGTTGAATTGTTTGCTCTTCCACTCCAACGCAACGCTGTGTATCACGACCCCAGATTCAACGCGAGGAAAACGATGCAGCCACATGGGTACGACGCCGGCTCCGCCACGGGGGCGTTGCAGGTCTGGCAGCAGCATGTGGAGGAGGCGCCACTGGAGGAGCTGGCGAAGCTGGAGCTGTTCTACAAGGACATGCGCAATCGGTTGAAAGATGTGCTGTTCTATCGCAGGATGGAAGATTGGTGCCACCGCACCATGTCGGGGATGGCGGCGTCATCGTACCAGGAGCCTCCGCCGGTGCGGGACCCCTACTCGGTGCAGAGCACGCCCTACTATGACGGGCCTGGCGAGCTCGCGCTGCGCATGTCAGGCATTCTGAGTGACCGTGGCGAGATTCTTCCTCCGGCTGCATTAGCAGCTTCCCTTGCCGAGTTGCGAATGCACTCCCAGCGGCGCAGATAGCATATGATCGATCGTCCTCACCAGGCATGCACGCATCACAGCCATTCTGGCTCAGATACCATCAAGGTGTAACATTGAAATATTTGTTTAGTTCTGTGAGGCTAATATCGTATGTGCAATCAGTGCTGTGGAAACACAGAGATTGATGTACCGTAGAGTTGTGACATCAAAGCGAGAGATTTGGCAGGGACCCTTTCATTTCCGGGCTTCTCAATGCCGCCATTAGCACAAGCTTCTCGAAACGTGTAATATATGTTTGATCATGTCATTTTATCAGGGCTGGCCGTGGGCTTGATCCGGGTTCACGTGTCAACTTTAAACATCTCTAAGACTATTTCCTTCTTCATGTGTAATATCTCAGATGAATTTCTTTTTGTTGAAAAACTGTAAATTTCTTGACCAAAAATATATACTAGACACATACAGTGTGCATGATTGTGTTTGAAAATTTTAAGTGAGGCTGAAACTCTACTTTGAAGTCATATCATTCTTGAACACATTCTTAAACTTTATTTACCCTAAACCAGGTATTACACAGGCTCTAAAACGATGATTCTCACACAGGACCAATCTTGAATTTTTGGTTGTCTTGAATTGAGGGAGCTCTAAATTCGAAGCTTATGATGAGTTCGTCCTCCCAGAAAGTATTTGCGCTTACCAAGCATTGTGATCTGTGAATCTGTGATGCAAGGAAATCCACTTTTCACGAGAATCATGGACCCCGTTTATGAGATGATTCCACATTTCACGGAGGCTGTGGTTTGGATGACACAAATCATCTGGTCGAAATTGAATGTGGAGTTGGAAAGCGTGCACAGCCATTCAGCAGACCGACACCGTGCTTCACGTGTGCATCTTTTCTGTGGAGAAGCTCTCAGTGCACATGTTGCTATGTTGTTGCAATTGCGGCACCTCCTAAACCGTTGCATTGGCTCAATTTCTATGAGCCTATTAGATTACACAAGAAAAGAGCATAAACTAGACTGAGGATTAAGTTGAAGTAACCATCAATCTCGTAGTGGGTTCCTGGAGTGGGTTAGTGCATAAATTTCCCTTTGCTATACACCTCAGGGAGGGCACTCAATGTATTCAATGTAAACCATGTGTGTTAAGATCTTTGACCTCCTATATTACATTGTAAAAAATCAATCAAAAAACTTGAAAAAATTATAGGTTTTTTTTATATGTTGAAAGTGTATATTGCGAATTTTTGTAAATTTTCTTTATTCTATATAATTTTTTATAGGTTTTGGAGAAAATAAATACACAGCTAAATTGTTTTTTGGACCCCTATATTATATTGTAAAAATACTTTTAAAAATACTTTTAAATTTCCAATAAATGAAGGCTCATATAGTTTACGTATACTGAAGTTGGATGCTATAGTCATCCAAATGCATTCTTGATAAATGTTCAATTGAAAAAAAAACCATTTTAGTTCAATCTTCAATTGTCTTTATAGAGGTGATGTTGACTTTAATTGAATCAAGATTTTTTTCAAATTAAAGATATAATGATTATGTGACACACTCAAAAATTTGGAGCTAAATCAAACTTTATTATAAAGTAAATAGGGGGTTGAAAAATCACTTTAATGCATGTGGTTTACATTGACTACATTGAGTGCCCTCCCCGAGTTTTACACGTAGTTGAAGTCTTTGGAAGTTGTTGTGTGAGTTGATTTCACCACTTCATTAGACTTTTAATCGTTTTTTGCGTTTTGACATGCATTTGAAATTGCTTGTGTTGTCTCAAATGAAATTTTAATCATGAAAAACTACAAACAAAAAACATAATTCTTATACCATGAATACTACGACCAAACTGAGAGTCTAACCAGAAAAAAGCCCCAAAATTAGTCATGAGAGCTTTCTTTGTTGCTCCAACAGTGACAATGTGCACAAACTCTACAGACATCCTCTAAACCCTAAACCCTATTCCTCACAAGAATGAAGTGGTTCCAAATGCAGAGATTGGAATGGATTGATCTTAACAATCATTCAGTAGCCTTCATACTCTCTGCCATTCCTCCATGCATCATCTTGGGACTCCACCTGGCCACTTGATTACTGATTTGGTCTTGTTGGGTGTGGAATATGCTGCACCATCTACTTGGGGCAAGGCAGAGCCACTACAAGCTACTGAATGTTATGATCAGCTGGAATCACTGTATGATGAATATCGGATCGATTTTTTTCTCATCTGTATTCCATGCTTCTGATCAAGTCTGCAGTAATGAGCATCTTGTGGGGTTTAGGGAATCCAATAGCCTGTTCACAGAACAAGCTGATCGACCACAAACGCCAGATTAAAAACCCGATTAAACTCCAACTTATATTGATTAATGTTAACATTCTGTTCATCATCAGTCTGAGACTGATGAACATGTGTGTCCACCTTAACCCTTAAAGGACCAAGGATTCATAGTTTTATAATGACAAATTCAATCGATCATATGGTGAAAAGTATAATTCAGATAGGATCATATTCTATATCTTTGGAATCAGTGAAGAACATTGCATTTTTGTTGGTCAAAAGACAAATAAATTTGAATAAAAGGAAGTCTACAAGGACCTATTCAAAACTAATATGAATAACATGAGGTCCAATTTGGGCTTCTTGGTCCTTCAGGGGTTAATTCATTAGTGGACATAAGTTCATGTTACTTAAATTGGAGTGTTTCAAGTGCCAAATGTGAGATTCAAGTGAGCCTCAGAGCTCTGAAAACTAGAACTTCCACTTATCTGAGGTTCCAGAAGAGCAGCTAGTAAAGTGCGAATTTCTTCCAATTTTTGCCACTTCAACAAGTATGGCAATTCCTCTTCATTTGGCGTCCACTGCATCAACCTGTGCAAGCAATCTATGAAATGCCAGCCTCATCTGAAGGCAACGTGCTAAAAAAAAATGGTCATTTTCTTTAGAATGACATTTTTCAAGAAAAAGTAGCCTCAGTTTCCAGGCTGTCCACATATTGTCATTAATTCTGAGTCTGAAGGTTGTTCAAACATGAACACAGGATTAATTACTGAACTTAAGGTGAATCACCCTATTTGAGCCATGTGATTATTTGTCAGTTTGATCACTATGTATCAGTGTTTTACATTTAAAATTTTAATGTATACATTACTAGCACATAGTAACACAAATTTAAGTTGACTTCCAGATTGTGGCTCAAATTGGGTGGCATAACTTAGCTTCCTTGATGTTGACAGTGATGGTGAATTCCGATTCTTGACAGTTGAATAAGAATCCTAGCAATTTTTTGGACATCTCTATTTGCAAATTGCAAATGTTTTCCCGAATGCCACGGTCAACATTCATAAAGCATCAAATAGAAAGTAACAATTTACTTATAAATAATTGTACATATCGTAACATTAGATGGTGCAGCATATTCCACACCCAACAAGACCAAATCAGTAGCTACGTGTACATGAAGGAAAGACTGAGAGCATGAAGGCTACTGAATGTTATGTGAGATAACTAAACTGCGATTTTCTAACCATATGTATTCAATACTCAGGCCTAGTATCTGATAATCAAGCAGTTTACTAAACATGCAAGAGACTCTAAGACTAATCATCTTTGTATAAACTGCCACCACCTTGTTGTGATGCAGAATTCTCTGGAGAGGACTTGGAATAACTCAAGGAGTTAGTGGAAGGTGCACCTGAAGTAGAATTGACGGCTGTTTGTGAGAATTCCAAGGAAGGATACAGTCCCAAAGGCTTGGTGGCTGGCAAAGAAGGCATTGCTAGTAAGGTGATGGTAGATGTGTTCTCCATGCCTCGAATTTGTTGTAAAATTCCATTCACTTGTCCCATGGATGGTCGGGCTTTTGGATTGGGAAGGCAGCACAAGAGACCTAAATGCAAAAGATTTACAACCATTGTTTTATGGACTTCGACGTCCACATCTACAATTGTTGAGACAGATGTGTTGTTATAAGTCGAATTGTGAGGGTCTGAAAGTAAGGCAAGAGGTTCTATGGCATATGTGGACGCATCCCTTTCTAGAACTATTGATCTTGAAGGTTGAAGAGTTTCAAGTAGTCTTGGATCTACCACACTCATGAATGACCCAGCTTCATGAGCTCGCCAGACGACATACAACAACACAAGATCCTCAGGTTCCACTGCTTGCATGTCCAAAGGATGCCTTCCACACACGACTTCAAGCACCAATATGCCAAAACTATAAACATCCGATTCCTTGGTTGCTTTCCCAATGTAGGATATTTCAGGAGCCATGTAGCCAAGAGTCCCTGCTGCCAAAGTTGTTTTGTCTACTTTATGGTGATCCATCAAGCGAGCAAGTCCAAAGTCTCCTAAACGGGCATTGAAATCCACATCCAACAACACATTGCTAGACTTAATGTCTCGGTGCAAAATGCAGCTCTGACAATCCTCATGCAAGTGCTCAAGAGCTGCACCCACCCCTTCAAGAATGGAATGCCGCATTTTCAAAGATAGTACTTGTTGGCGGCCACGACTTTTGTGAAGCCATTCATTGAGGTCTCCATTGGACATGTAGTCATAAACCAACAACAACCGATCTTTCTCTTGGCACCATCCTTGCAACTGCATCACATTCCGATGCCGAATTTGGCCTAAACTCATCACTTCGGCATGGAAGAGAGCCTCTGCCTGCTTCGACTCCGAGAAATTGATCTGTTTCACTGCAACAAATAAGGCACCACTGGGACCTTCCAAAGAGCCTTTGTAAACAGATCCTGATCCGCCAGTTCCGAGTAGGTTTCTTTCATCGAAGTTCTGAGTCGCCTTCCGGAGCTCTGCATACGAGAACACATGATGTCCTGTGGCATATTTCAATTTCGTATAACGGTGGTATCTGGATGACCTTGCGAACCGAGAGATGTACCAGAGAATCACCAGGGCAGCAGCCATTCCGAAAAATCCTTCAGTGATTCCAGCCCATGTTCTGGCCTTCAAAAAACTAAGGAGAGTTCGTGGGGAAGGGATACTAGACTCGGATATCCCACTACTGAAGAAGCTCCAGGACATGAGCTCATGAGTTTCCACATGGTTGACATCCGAGCTTCCCCAAAACGTGAGGTACGCATCGTCACCAAGCCCCTGGGGCATTTCGTAATTGGGAATGAGCAGCAGAGGCTTCACCGGTTTCTTCACGCTGGGAGAGGACCCATTGGCAAGCCGCACTTCCAGAGTCTGCGACGAGCTACTGAAATCAATCCAAGCTGTGAAAATCTTTCCGTTGGCGAAATACGAGCAGTGGGTGCCATTTCCACAGAGGTTGTGCGTATAGGGTGTAGGGTCATTCTCAGGGTCCACGTTCTTACCTATCCTGATGTAATTGTTGCTGGGCGCTTTGAGCTTGGGGTTGTAATCGGTGGAAATGAGTAAATTGAAGCTGGAGGGGTT
The DNA here is from genome assembly GCA_022496805.1 of Pohlia nutans. NCBI lineage: Eukaryota > Viridiplantae > Streptophyta > Bryopsida > Bryales > Mniaceae > Pohlia > Pohlia nutans. The sequence continues at coordinate 44,804,130 of CM040089.1, read as the reverse complement.
GTACAAGAGGTTTGGATCACTTCGACTTTTACATCCACTGGCCCATCCCCATTCGGACAGGAAGTCTTTCGTGGATGCCAAGTACACGCTCCTGATGAACATGAAGGCCAATCCACTGCCCTCGCTTCCGTCGGCTGTAGTGTCGTTTAGAAATAAGCCGTAGGTTGTGAATGTGAATGAGAACGAGGTGCTGAATGAAGCAGCTCTCCCTGTTTCTACATCCTGGATGCGGACCTTGTTCCCATACATCAACTCTCCACACGTCCCTGTGCTCTGCATCCTGGCGTCTGCGTTCATGACGTAGGATCGATTGGCGATGTTGTGTCCAGCATCTCCAAAGGCCTTCATGTTGTCGTCAGCTGTGAAGTAGGGGAAGGTGATGTGCGTGACTTCACAGGCCACAGAGTGAAGGAACGCAATTAGGAAGCTGAGACGTAGTACTACGTACAAGAATTCCATCCTGATAGACCTGTGAACCAACTGCAAATTACAGCTCGCTTAAATCAAGGTTAGGGAAATGATCCTACAACTTTGTGATTCTTGTTTCCTTCAACTTTTGAGCTGCAATGATAGTCTACGTACTCCCTCGGCGGTGATCGAATCAGTCCTTACATAATTCTATACTGGTACTAGGGCTCTTCAACCCGGAAAATGAAATTAACTTGCAGCTAGATAATGGTCAGATTATTGGGGAGCGTTGCACCTCAGCTCCTTAGATAAGTTACTGCAAGTTATGCGTGTTTCTATCCTCCTCTGAGTGGCCATGTTCTTTGACAGGCTTTCCATCCTCCTCTGAGTGGCCATGTTTTTGAACGTGCAAGAATCTTATTAATGCAGCAGAAGTCAACTTTAATAAACTATCGATTAGAATATTGGAATCATGTGCATTCCAAAAATTACTAATTATTGTGGTGTCTAGTTCAATGTATCTATAAATCAACTGTGGCAATATTTCTTTTGTCCTATTTAGTACAACTTCTCAAAACATATTCTCAAATTTGACACTCAAACACACCATTTTCACAAATATGACCATTCTATGGATTCGTTCACACAGGATGGATCATGAAACTTTCCATTCAAGATGCACAACTTCAAACAAGAGGATGCATGGTGTTGTCAAACAAAGTTGATCATGTCGGAGGTACATGCATGCATTAACTTGCCCAACCATCCATTGAACCATGCATATTTTGCATGATGTACAGAAGCAAACTTCATTTTTGCATCCATCATTTATTTTTTGCAGTGTGAAATTTTTACTGAATTTTTTATGGGAAGTTAGCTTCATGCATGTGTGATACTGTGATTCGATTAGAAAGGGGATGATTTGTGAAAATTTTATGCCTCATTTCATGTTGCCGTGTTTCACCAAAAATTTCAAAGATTATAGTCTACATGTGCTCTTGGAAAAACAAACTCATAAAAATAAGCAACCAAAATATCTCCAAAAATCACTACACTTAGAGTATTACATTTCAACCCATCACAACAAATTTCATCCACAAATTGTCAATATCTTATTCGTAATCAAATTACAAAAGAATTTTGAATTTTAAGTTTCAATTTTTTAGAAATACATTGGTGATTGCAATCGTAGATCTAACCATATGGATAGAATTTAAAATTCCCTATGTACAACTTTTACCCATACATCAAGTTCAAAATATCCCTTTTAGTTGCATTTTATAATGCATCTGTGCAAAAGTGCCCAATCTAGACAGGGGTGAGGAAGTTTAGGAAGTAAATGAGATTCCAATTAATAAGTTATTACAACTAAGTTGACATGCCATGGACCGGAGTTTAGCACGACATTACTAGCGGCAAAACTATCCTTGGGTGTGTACAATATAATCATTGTCTATAATAAATAAATAAAAATGTAAATATATAACTATATATATATATATATATATGTATATTTATATTTATATAAATAAATAATACATTGGCTTTTGTACTAAATAAGGGACGCTTAACACTATGACCGAAGATCAAGTGGCCGTTGAATTCCACCAATCACATTGCAAGAAAGTCATGAATTGACCTTTTGGCCCTTCATATTAGACGCTAAAGTTCTAAGGCCGTCACCTTCCAAAATGTCTACATGTTAGCACTTTTTGACCATTTTGGTGCCAAAGTGTTGAACTCACAAGGAAGAATTGAGTTGAACAAGAATGAAAACCCAATCCTCCCAAGTGGAGAGGCCATAGATTTTTTTGATAACACTACTAGAAAATCCAATTAATCTGTTGATTCGGTCGCGTTGATCAGGGACACTTTTCTGTTGATTTGAACAAAAAATCGACCAAATCAACAGAAAAGTGTCCTTGATCAACGCGACCAAATCAATAGATTAGTTGGATTTTCTAGTAGTGTAAACTAATGAGATTTTTTATTTTATCAAAGGCTTGGCTATCAAAGACTTGAACTTTGGATTTGGTCTTTCAGTTGGGGCTTCACATTATAATTGACCGAAAAGCTTGAACTTTGGGGCTTCACACTATGGCTAGCCGAAGGCTCTACTATTTCTATATATTTTCAACCCAAGCCTTTGGACTCTTAATCCTTTAGTGCCCAGGTAAGTAACCACTAAATGGTCACTAGATCATTAGAAAATGAAATGCTATAAAATCTATGAACCATCTTAGTCCGGTGTCTGAAGTTCAGAAGTGTAACTTTTGATAATGTAGATGATGCAAAAAGAAAATTTGGAATCTGATTCTCTTAGATATCCAAATACCTATGTACAAATCACCAAAATACTGCAAATACTTGAAAATACAGAAAATACATACAAATACAACACATGTACTATGCGGTATTTCTTGTGTTTGGAAGTTTGTTATCTTGTATTTTTTTTTGGATTGTGTTCTCTTGTTCATGTTCCATTAGTGTATGTATTCCAATCTTGATCAATGTACCAACTCCTTTCTTATTTGAACGTATAAATTTTGTCCTAAACCGTACATGGATAAGTCACTCTCACTTATAAAATTCACAATAATTATGTATGAGTCCGTTCTTGACATGAAAAATTGCAATGAAGAGGTGTTGGCACAGGTCATTGCTGAACATCTTCACTTTCATTTTTGAAAATTTAATCCAAATTCTATTTAACCTTGAAGTCACACACCCTCCAAAATCTCATTTTTGTGTCCATTATACGGTTCAAAGACATACTATAATCTTCCAATCCAACGGTCCGATCTTACCAAGATTTAACCAACACTTGTTTCATTAAGCTATGCTTACATTTATACGGTTGAATATTATTAATAGTATCCCTAATTTCAACAGAAAAAGTTTTAAAAAAACATCACCCAAAAAACTGTGGTTCCTCTAGAACCACCCTGGGCACACTGAAGGGTTAACATGAAGTGGCCATGGGACTGCGACGACCTCTTGAATTCAATGGCATACTCTGAACCGGCCCTAAGATTTCTAGCACGTACGAAAACGCGGCCCATGAACATGGCCTGCAAATACTCATAATTAGGTAGATAAGCCTGAGTTGGGTGGCACTGAGTTTTCCCCAATATTAAATTTGGGCAATGAGTTACACTAAGTATTCTCATTTTGAAGTTGGCTGGCATCCAAATCAAAATGCAAGGACCTCGATCACTCCCAAGCTTTTAGATGATCACTGTGGGTTGACAGTCATGCACGGAGTCCCTAGACGGGAATGGTACTCTTCTACTTAGTACGTGTCATCTTCCTTTTCGCATTCCTAGTCTTAGTTGCTGGCAGTGAAGAAACGCGAATCACCTTCCCCTCGTTCTCCTTGCAAGAAAACATCATCAAATATGGAGATGTTGCATACAACACGGCCAATCGATCCTACACCACGAACGCTGGCGCTACGCACTCCCGAGGATCTTGTGGAGAGCTTCTGTATGGCAACAAGGTCCGCATTCAGGACATAGCAACTGGCAGAGCGGCTTCTTTCAGCACCTCGTTCTCCTTCACATTCACAACGCACGGCGTACCTTGGGATTACAGTGATAACCCCAGGGATGGGAGCGGATTCGGCTTCGTCTTTCTCCGGAGCCAGTTCTTGGCCACAATGCAAGACGTCGTCTCTGAGCAGGGATGGTCTGGTGGATGCAAAAGTTCTCGAAGTGATCCGAACAGTTCGTTCTCTCCTCGACGCTTTGAAGTTGTTATTGGCACGGATTACAACCCTAGTCGTAACATGCCTAGCAACAATTACATCCAAGTTGGCTATGAGTATGAAATCTCAGCGTATACGCACAACCTCTGTGGCAATGGCACCCACTGCTCGTATTTCTCGAATGGGCGAGTTTTTACAGCTTGGATTGATTTCAATAGCTCAGCACAGACTCTGGAAGTGCGGCTTGCCGATGGGTCCTCTCCCAGTGTGAAGAAACCGGTGAAACCTCTGCTGCTCATTCTCAATTACCAGATGTCCGAGGGGATAGGAGATGATGTGTACCTCAAGTTCTGGGGAAGCTCGGATGTCAACCACGTCGAAACGCATGAGCTCTTGTCCTGGAGCTTCTACAGTAGTGGGATATCAGAGCCTAATGTCCTTTCCTCCCAAACTCTTCTTCGTTTTCTCAAGGCTGGATCATGGGCTAGTGTTATTGTAGGAGTTTTGGGAATGGTTGGTGCCGTGGTGATTCTCTGGTCTGTCTTTCACTTTGCGAGGCCTTCACGATTCCAGCGTAATAAACCATTGAGTTACAGCACCGGACATCATGTGTTCTCGTATGCAGAGCTCCGGAAGGCAACTCAGAACTTCGATGAAAGAAATCTACTTGGAACTGGCGGATCAGGATCTGTTTACAAAGGCTCTTTGGAAGGTCCTAGTGGTGCCTTATTTGTTGCAGTGAAACAGATCAATTTCTCGGAGTTGAAGCAGGCAGAGGCTCTCTTTCATGCCGAAGTGTCGAGTCTAAGCCAAATTCGGCATAGAAATGTGGTGCAGTTACAGGGATGGTGTCAAGAAAAGGGTCGATTGTTGTTGGTTTATGACTACATGCCCAATGGAGGCCTCAATGAATGGCTTCACAAAAGTCATGGCCACCAGCAAGTGCTATCTTTGAAAATGCGGCATTCCATTCTTGAAGGGGTGGGTGCAGCTCTTGAGTACTTGCATGAGGATTGTCAGAGCTGCATTTTGCACCGGGACATTAAATCTGGCAATGTGTTGTTGGATGCGGATTTCAATGCCCACTTAGGAGACTTTGGACTTGCCCGCTTGATGGATCACCACAAGGTGGACAAAACCACTATGGCAGCAGGGACTCTTGGCTACATGGCTCCTGAAATGCCTTACACAGGCAAATCAACAAAAGAATCGGATGTTTATAGTTTCGGCATCTTGGTGCTCGAAGTCATATGTGGAAGACGTCCTTTAGATATGCAAGCAGTGGAACCTGAGGATCTTGTGTTGTTGTATGCTGTTTGGCGAGCTCATGAAGTTGGGTCACTCCTCAATGTAGCAGATCCAAAACTATTCCAAACCCTTCAACCTTCAAATTCAACAACTCTTGAAGAAAATGAGTCCACATTTGTTGTACAACATGCTTCGTTAGCTTCAAATTCTCCAGGCTAGAGCAGTGATAATAACACTTTTGTGTCAATAGACTTTGTCAATGTTGATGTTGAAGTCCAGAAAACAATGGTTGTAAATCTTCTTCATTTAGGGCTCTTGTGTTGCCTTCCCAATCCAAAATCCCGGCCATCCATGGGACAAGTTAATGAAATATTACAACAGATACGAGACATAAAAAATGTATCTGTCATGACTCCAATAGCAATGCCTTCCTTGCCAGCAACCAAGCCTCTTGGACTCTATCGTTCGTTGGAGTTCTCACAAACCCTAAGCTCCAGTTCACGTACACCTCCTTCCAGCACACGAGCTAATGCCAAATCTTCTTCCACATTGTAGCAAGGTTTTGACAGTATAGTACACAAAAATGATTAGTCTCAGAGCCCCTTGCATGTACATTAGAGTGCTTGTACCGAAAACCCTAGTCTACAGTATGGTTAAGGAATTACAGTGTAGCTTGAGTGTACAGTCCACAAGGGAAGTGACGTGGTCTTTTAGACACGTTTAAGTGTTTATCTTCAAATGTAAGAGAGCAAACAGGGCCGCTGACGTTTCAATCTCATGTTTTGTAGTATAGTAAGAGATCGACACTGTCGAGACGAACGTAGAGTAATTCTAGAATCAATCGATTAGAGGACTAAATTGCAAGTTCATGTCACTCTTGAAATCAGGAGTTGAATGCAGAGTTCTAGAACCCTGCGAGTTCATTCAGATTGAGCAGAAGACAATCTAGAATGGTTCGTACATGAATCATATAGTATAATTATATGATCAGTCAGCACTGGGAAGACCCAAGCCTTGAAATGCATGGCAAAGAAGCATATTGAATTTGTAAAATACATGTTAACATCAATTGTAGAATTATTAGCTGAGGATTTGGCATGAGCTCTTAGAGCATTCACACCCATGCACGCTAGAGCTGACTCGCTGAAATTATTCATTTTCATTTGAAGAGTCCTTGCACTTACACTACCCCACCCTGGCACGCTCCTCACACATCAAAGGTGCACATCAAATAGTCAATGAACCAATCACAAGTAGAACGTGGGATATAGTCAACTAAAGAGTGATTTGAAGGGCCATTTCTTAACACGTTAGGATTGAGAGTCAAGAGGCATTTCTAAAGGGCCCTTGGAACTTTTCATCTAGTTCTTGAGTGTGAGAGACTTGGGAGAGCATGGGTGGCCATGCTCTTATTGATTGTAGATTGTACCTCACTAGCACTTGAGCAGCTTCTTGATCTTGGCCGCCAGAAAGTTAATGCCCACCAAGGATTCATGGTTTTAAAATGACAATTTCAATGGATTATATACTGTGGAAGGTATAATTCACCCAAATTTTATATCAACAGAATCAGTGAAGAACATTTTATATGTTGGTAAAAAACAAATAAAATTAAACGAAAAGAATTTGAGCATCGCTATGGGTACGCACGTTGGCACGTTGGCGAGTATGCAGCCACGCACAAGGAAGTGACCTCTGATATTTTGAAGGGACTACTGCTGACCACCGTCTGAAATGTACAATTCTGGTACACTCCTAAAATGACACACCTGCTCCACATACACACAGGCTGTCTTCCGTTATTCATAGTGTGGTTTCCGTGTGCCCACAGGATACAACAGTGTCAACTGAAGAAAGTCTCAGCTCGGTCATCAAATTCAGGAACAAAGAGTTGAGTACCACCTGATGCTACTTCATCCCATTCAACCCGTAAATGTTCTCACCCCTCTTCAGATTTGAAGAATTTCAAAGATGTCTTATAAAATGTAACTAAGAGGGATATTTTGAACTTGATATATGAATAAAAGTTGTACATTATGAATTTTTGATTCTATCTACATGGTTAAATCTATGAAACTTAAAATTTGTTGGCACCAATATTTTTATATAAAATTTGAAACTTAAAATTGAAAATTCCTTTGTAATTTGATTACGAATAAGATATTGACAATTTGTACATGAAATTTGTTGTGATTGGTTGAAATGTAATACTCTAAGTGTAGTGATTTTTGGAGATTTTTTGGTTGCTTAATTTTATGAGCTGACTTTTTTAAACCACTTTTACATTGAAATCTTCAAAATTTCGGGTGAATCACTACAACATGAAATGAGGCATAAAAATTTCACAAATAATCCCCTTTCTAATTGGATCACACATGCATGATGCTAACTTCCCATAAAATATATAATAAAAAATCCACACTGCAAAAAGTCAATGGCGGATGAGAGAACTGTGTTTGATTCTGTACAGCGTCCACTTTCTGGACGGTTGCACGTTTAGGGGTTAACACAACTTGTTCAGATTACAATCTTGACTGTAAATCAATCGTTCTGTTTTTCAAGAGTAAAGACGGTGAGATGACGTAATGCAACATGTATTTCAAATGTATGTGTAAATCCTTGCATCTCCATGGCCTCATGATTTTCCCCAACCCTGTAATCAACCAAAACTCACTGAAAACGTTTCCATCCATAGTTCAATATCACACTGCCTAAGGTTGCGAACTTCTCACTTGTGCAACGTAGCGCTGAATATGATTTTGGCAAACTGCTTGAATGTAGCCCATCAAGTGCGCTTGAACTGTTGCAAATCATTAGAGTTAACCGAAAAGAGTGTCTCAAAGTGGAAACTCATCTCATACTCACCTGAGACTTGTTTTCGGTACAAAAAGACTGCAAAACTAGTCTAAGGTGAGCCGGAGAATAATCTAAAGCAAGGCCTTACACTGCCCATGGGAATGGAACTTGTGACCTCCCCAATGCTAATGGAGAATTCCCACAAGTTCCCCCAAGCCCAATAAATTATTCATGAAGGGACCAAAGGACTATAATTCATGAAAAAGCATTGTCAAAAATTGGTAATATTGGGTGGTAGACTCTGCATTGACTCAGCACGGTATGCTGCTTGTTTTCGGTTAACTTAGTTCTCAATACCAGTCTCATGGTCCCACCTACAAATTGACATGTTCATCAATCAATTAGAAGAAATATTTTAATAGACACAGAATTTGAAGATTAAAATATTATCATTAGAAACGCATTCAAAAATTCCTAGAGAAAGTACAAGAATAATTATTTATATTTGAACATTTGTTGATTTAGACACATCCTATCAAATGTTTAACTTCCTAAAAATTTAGAGGGCCCTTCAAATAAAGTTTAGAAAGGGAAAATTCAATCAAAGGCACAACAATTTGTGTCAAGTGTGTTGTGCCTTTGGCTGAATTTTCCCTTTTGAAACTTGATTGAAGTGCCCTCTAAATTTTTTGAAAGTTAACTAGCTTTTAATGTGGTGTATCTTAGTCATCCAATGTCGAAATCAGGATTGTTTGGGTCCATTTTATTTAGTTTTTAAATTTTAATCTAATAATAGAACTCCTACGTTCTAATTTCACATAAAGCAAAAGATTTATTGTAATACACCGGCCTGATTTGCCGGGCCCATTGAGGATGCTATTATAAAGGCCACCTGAAGAGGCTAAAAAGTGTAGGGTCCGAGCTCGTTGCAACTGAAGTTTCGCCGACAGAATTTCGTTTGTCATCCAGACGTCATCCAGACGTCATCCATCCAAGTCCGCCCCGAGCTCATCGTCACGCAGCCCGCGGCCACAACTGAAGGCAGGAACGATTGTGCGATCGTCGCTGTTGTGGATCATTCGCAATTAATCCCAATTGCGATTGCAATCGCAGCGATGGCGGTAGCTACAGGGCTCAGGGCTTTAGCTGGCTCGTCGTCCGCTTCCTGTTCCCTTCTGGCACCCGCCCAAACCATCATCTCCAGAAAGAATGTGCGATCCTCCGTCCTCGTGGGCCACTGGACCACCGCGCGCGCCCCCGCAAGAATGTGCACTCTGCGCCGCGCCGTCGTCGTCCGAGCTGCGGTCTCGGAGGCACCGGTTGCCAGGATTGGCGCCGTGAAGACGGAGGGATTGCCCGTGAAGATGTTGATGGAAGCGCTGGACGCCGCGGGTCGCCGGGGCGCCGAGGTAAGAGACTGAATTCAATTCCACTGCTTCCGAATTACGGTTTTGCGAATCCTGTAATTCTCGGGCACCACCACCCCCCTGAAATTTACACATTCTTTCCATAGAATATACAATGGGTGTCACCTGAGCAGCACTTTACCCTAATTCTCTTGAATTCATTGTGAGTTTGAGGTTTTCGTGTTGAAAGCTCAACCTCTGGTGAATGCCGGATTTTGGATTGGAGTATACATTATATATTGAGTATTATTATTTCCTGACATCCCTCATCCTTCATTCTCCCGTTTCAGGGAATGTAGGAGTGACTCCCTGTGTTATCAATTTTCATTTTAATATGCATAGGAACTTTTGAATATATGGAGATGAACAGTGTACAGGATTCATGGCAACTGTGAACTTTGGATTGGCATGTCGAGGAGATATGAGAGGGGGGAACTGCATTGATTAATGGAGGTTTGATTTTTTTGCATGTTTGGCATGCAGGTCATCATGGCTGCAGTTGACAAGCCACGAAATATAGACTACAAGGGCAAGGCCGACCTTGTGACAGAGTCAGTGTCGTCCCCTTTCTGATTCATGTGCATATTGATTATACTTTCCTGTAATTTTTTTATATGTAAGAGAGGTCTGCTAGCTGTGAGTACTGAGAAACTGGGATTATGCTCAACAGCACGGATCGTAACACGGAGCTTGCAATCCTAGAAGTCGTTCGAGAAAAGTTTCCAGATCATCTGATCCTTGGAGAAGAGGGTGGTGTGAGCGGAGATTCTGCTTCTGAATATCTCTGGTGCATAGATCCTCTAGGTATGTCATCCACTTGTACTATCAGAGTTTCTCAATCAATGTTTGCTGGGTGAGAGGATGGGTGAATTCTGAACGCAATTTGCGTTCCTGGGGAACCTCAATGTCCTCATGATATTGTACTTCAGCTCAACATATCAAGTTGTATATAACAAAAGGTGCTGGAAACGGTTTTCATGCTTTTGGATTTGTTTGCTTCGTGATTGCAGATGGCACAACAAATTTTGCTCATGGTTATCCCTGCTTTGCTGTCTCTATTGCTGTGCTTTATCGAGGGCGACCTCTTGCTGCCACGGTGGTGAGTGGTTCTTTGATGTGGCCCCGCTCTTCTTGCACAAGGATTCGGTGCCTTCATGCTAGAAGCAACTCATGAAAACTGCACTAGTAGAAAACCCACCCCCAGGAGGTATTCTAGAAAACCTAGCCGTGTTACGATTGGCAGAGTTTACGTCAGAAACTGCCTTGAGTGGCGTTACAATTGGCAAGGTTTTCTAGAATACCTCGGGAGTTTTCTTACTAGTGCTGGTTTCTGGATAAGTACCATGTGCATTTTCGTGTCTGAAACTTTTGTCTAGCTCACTATTTTTTGGTGTCCTGTAAAAGTGTGATTAGCATGAGAAACTATGTGTGGGATGATGCTTACAGGTGGAGTTTGCTGGGGGACCTTTCGCATGGGTGACACGAACATTCTCAGCATCTGCAGGCAACTGCCACCAGTCAGCCCTCCTCTCCTTTGTTCAACCTATTCTGTTCATAATACCGTCAGAATCATCCCAAAAACCAAAGTGAAGGAGTGTTGATTTCTACATGGCTGTAACTTACCTGGGATCTGTAGATGCACAAATTTTGTGGCCTCTTAGTAAGTGTTGGCTCGACGTTGCAGGAGGAGGAGCATTCTGCAATGGCCAGCGCATCCATGTTAGCAGTAATGATTCGGTACTTCATCCAAGAGCTCCTTATTAGATCTTTGGGTAAATGGATGAGGGATTGTATATCTGACTAGCAATATGATGAAACGTTTTGCGATTGATATTGACGAAGCCTAAACAAGGTAGCCATTATCCAACTTTTGGTCATCTGTCTAGTCTTTGCTGCAGCACTTGGTTATGACCACACTAATGAAACTTGTTTTATCAAAACAGGTGGAGAGGGCTCTTTTGGTGACTGGATTCGGTTATGACCATGACGCAGCTTGGGAAACCAACCTTGATCTCTTCAAGCACTTTACGGATACCAGCCGGGTACGTGAATTACATTTGTCGATTGCATCAATGAGCATATTTATTTCGGAGTCGTAATGTCATGATAATGTTTTGCGTTTTAGTATTGACTTGTAATTTTCTCTTTAATGGTACCAGGGTGTCAGGAGATTGGGTGCTGCCGCAGTAGATTGTTGCCACGTTGCTCTTGGCATTGTTGACTCCTACTGGGAATTTCGTCTCAAGCCCTGGGACATGGCTGCTGGCGTCTTGGTATGTTCGACTCCCTTCATGTTCTTTGTTCAGTGCATTTTTGGAGACTTTAGAAAACGAATTGGTTGCCATTGTAGTTGCTGACACGACAAACCCCGACTACATGAGCTAGATTCTCACGCGCTTGATATTTGTTTTTTTCATAGTATGTTATATTGTATGTACTGCTATTCCAATCTCAATGGATTGGTTGATGTCAATGTCTGGACGTCTGGACATATGAAAAAGACAAAGGTTCTTCATAACAGCACATTTCTGCTCCTGAAGTCGACAGCTTTGATTACCTTAGAAACTTCAAAGGCCTGGTTTATGACAGTTCTACTCAAAGGTGTCTAAATAAATACGTTGACAACGGTGGGATGGATTAGATTGTGGAAGAGGCCGGAGGAAAGGTGACTCGCATGGATGGTGGAGCCTTCACTGTATTTGGCCGCTCTGTCATCGTCAGCAATGGAGCCATTCATGACAAGGTACGCATTTTTCCTGTACATAGCATTCTACTCTCTCCGTCCCATAACACCTAACCACTTTTCTTTATTTCTTTTTCTTTTTATAATTTTGTATTTGATCTCAAATTAGATGAAAATAATCTTCAAATGCTAATAGCGCACAACCCGCTTTGAGTTAGAAGATGAGCTTTCTTTTGTTGTTTCATTTGGTGAGAAAATGTGCAAGATATGAGGGTCAAAGTTTCCTTCTACTAGAGTAGGATAGCGGAACATGTCTAAATTTTGACCCTCAATATCTTCTGCATTTTTCCACCAAACGAAACAAACAAACATCCTATCTTGTAGTTCATCCTCAGAGGATTGCAAAAAACCTAGGCTCATCTTCTAACTCCCAAGCTTTTCGTGCATTATAAATAGTGTGCCAATTGAACGGTCCGACAAGCAACTGGAAGCCTTTGATCTTTTGATTGTTGTAGCCTCAAGGAATTTCCATCTGATGCAAAATTTTGTGCGCATAGAGAAAATTAGTTATAAAACTTTCTACAATTCTTACAAGTGAAATACTGTAGCAGATCCTCAATATTTTGCTCCAACCCAAAGTGGTCGGGTATTGTGGGACACAGGGAGTGTAACTTAGAGATTTCCTCGCTTCAGCCTTTTGTGACACCTCACTCCAGGGATGGAATATCCCTCCAGTTGGAGTGACCATACTAATCAAGTCTTCATTAGCGGAGGCCCTATTATTTTATGGGAGGCAAAGGGACCCTGTTAATAATTTAATGTAGCATCTAGTTTGAAAACACCAGTCAAGGAAGTTCCGAAGAAAGCATAAATCAACAATCCGACGCATAAAGCAAACTGACAATACCGGTGATTGACTGATTTAATTCTGATGGCAGCTGCTGGAAAAGATTCAACCAGCAACTGAGAAGCTGATTGCAGATGGTTTGGACTTCTCTCAATGGATGAAGCCTTCCGGTTATATGGCAGATGTCTAAGGAATCAGACAGTGTAACTCTACATGTAATACAAAGCTCTTTTGGAAGCTCGTTTAGATTGTCGAGTGTCTTTTTTGCCAGCAATCGGGGTGAGTTCTCACAACTGTTAAAGAATGTTATGTGATTGTATGATTGAGTTTGCTTTCTGAAATTTGCTTTGCATATATCTGTCGCGATGCTAGGTTGTGATTTCTGACTATACTGTAGCATGCAATCTACATAGCTTTACTTGCGGTAGGCCAAACAGAAATGGTATGAGACTCAGCTACAATCGCTTGATGAGGTTGCGAGTCATAATCCCTGGAAAGCATTATGTTGATGAGGCAGCTTTCGTGGTACACCCATTGACATGACGAGTTCACCGACCCGAAATAATTGTCCTCTTTTTCTAATTTGAACTAAATCCTTGCCAAAGTCCAAAGAGGAAAGATTCACACTCTCGACAAGCGTGATTGACAGCTCTGGTCGAACGGTGAGTGCCCTCCCAAAGTCCCAATGGCGTGGTCTCCAAAAGCGTGGCTGCCCGTTAGCATGCCTGCACTTGACTGAAGGCTGTTTACACACAATTGTGTGCACAGCAACAGTGAACTTTTGTAAACTAAGTTTGGTAAAAGAGAAATTCTTGGGATAAAAGAGAAATTCGAAAAGTAGCAAAAACTCTGGATTCTGGGCCTGTGTCAGCAGTAAAGACCTTACGAATCCCAAAAACCCAAAAACAGAAACTGTGTTTTGATTAAAAATAAATGAAGTATGAGATTTATTTTTGGAAACTGTAGTTAGGTGATTGAGTTTCATATGGAGATGGCACTGACACCATGTGGAGCGCACGGGAATTGCCTGAAGCTTGCTATTCCAAGCATGTGAAGGTCCAAGCTCACTATTCACGTACCGGCCTAAGCACACTATTCATGTACTGGCCCACTCAACCAAGCTCACTATTTCCAAGTTATTTGAGGAAATATGAGGAATCTTCAACAGTGTTTGTTTCTCTCCACGGGTCTCGATGGGGTACCAAAAGAAGGATTGCTCACCCAATTACTTTGCAAATTTCTCTAAAAGAGGAAAAAAATTGGGAGTGGAATGCTTACCAAGCATATTTTTAAGGTAAACCACCTTATTTGTGCCATGTGAATACAGTACCCAGCTGGCCGTCAGGGTCGGCATCTCACATTGAATAAAAAAAATTTAAATGGAATTTTTTTTAACGAATGTCAAATTATGTGAAAATTCTTCAAGATTCTCTTTTTCACCGTATAAAATAGATTTTTTTTGAAAAAATAATTTCCTAAAGATTGGGCTTCTATTCTTATAATGATTTTTTTCCATTCTTCACAACCAACTACAGTATTTGTGCCACTTTGTGATCAGTATGTATCAATGTCTTACATTCTAAAATTTGATAGATACATTATCAGTACATACTGGCTCAAATACGATGATTGGTTCAAATAGGATGACTTTTTAATTGTGGCACATATAGGGTGGCTTACTGCACTTATAGTAGTGACAAAACATAAGTTATGTGAGAACTTAACCCTTAAAAGTCAAAACATGGCCAGTATTTGGATAAACGGATTCAAACGCTTATCCTGGTCACATATACATGCAATTTTCATCCATCCAAGTTTCTATTGATACTTGTGCTAGTTGGCTACAACTTGTACAGTGGGGTGACACCCAAATTGGCACCTTGTGCAATTCCAGGGATAGTGCCCACACTGCTACCAACTTTAACACCCTCCCGAGGGCTGGAATTTTTTTATTTTAACATGAAATTTTAGAAACAAAGTCACTATTATGTTGAAAACATGTGTACGAAATTTCAAGGCTAGAAGATTGATACAAAAAAAGATATTGGCAAGATTTACTAACAAGGGGTAGCTGTAAGAAATGTTTCACTACTGCCAACTTTGACACCCTCCCAAGGATTGAAGAATTTGTTTTTTTCCCATGGAATTTTTGGAGTAGGAATGTCTTTATGCTTTTTACACATTTGAAAAAATTCAAAGTCCAAAAGACCCACAAAAAAAATGATATTCCAAATCTACCAACAAGTGTAGTTGTGAAAAACAAAGAGGAAAATCGTCTCACAACTTTGATAGCCTCCCTAGAGTTGAGTATTTGTTATTTCAACATGAAAGTTTTTGCACGTGTTATCAACTTAAAAGTGATTTTGTGCCAAAAATTCCATATTAAAATAACAAATTCCCAACCCTAGAGGGGCAGTCAAAGTTGTGAGACAATTTTCCTCTTTGTTTCTCACAACTACACCTGTTGGTAGATTTGGAATATCATTTTTTTTGTGGGTCTTTTGGACTTGAATCTTTTCATATGTGTAATCAACATAAATATATTCCTACTCCAAAAATTATATGGGAAAAAAAAAATTTCTTCAATCCTTGGGAGGGTGTCAAAGTTGGCAGTTGTGAAACATTTCTTACAGCTACCCCTTGTTAGTAAATCTTGAATATATTTTTTTGTATCAATCTTCTGGCCTTGAAATTTGGTACACATGTTTTCAACATATTAATAATTTTGTTCCTAAAATTTCATGTTAAAATAACAATTTTCCAGCCCTCGGGAGGGTGTCAAAGTTGGCAGCAGTGTAGGCACTATCCCTGGAATTGCACAAGGTGCCAATTTGGGTGTCACCCCACTGTACTGTACATTATGGGTTTCAAATTAGACTAATTTCATTTTATTGTTTAAACAACATAATAAATTGATGCCAAGGTGGTCTTTTAGTTCAAAAATTGAGGTCTTAAAGGTGATTTTCTAAATTAGGTAAAATATCATCATACATTTTCAATTATCTAAAGTATTTTTCTTTTTAACCCATCACAAAAAATTCAAGTAAAAAAAGGTCTTTTTTAATTTATTATTGAATTTCAGTGAAAATTCTTTGAAAATTAATTTAAAAATATTGGTAATGAATATAGTAAATCCAACCAAAGATATGTAATCTATACTTCAATATCTACAACTTTGAATTGTATTGCAACTCCATATTTGTGAATTATCAAGCATCTTGGGGAAGTCACTTAGTGTAAATTTTGGGTACATATGAGCGTACAAAGGGTATTTAATGGTGGCCTATGAAATAATTGGAATATTTTACTATTTATAGTATATTTAGGGTATATTCCACATATATTATATGAATATTCCTTAAATATTCCCAATTTGGTTTTATAACACCCTATATTACTTCTATAAATTTATAATTTTTATCTCAAATGAATAAAAGACACCCTATATTTGTTCTCTCATAGTTATCTAAATTCTTGACAGTGACTTCCCTGGGTCAAGCATCAATAAATACATCTTAACCCCTAAGCGTCCCTAGCTTTTTTGGGCTTAAAAACATCATTGCTTTTGATGTGTTGTAGGTCTAAATGTAAGTGAGGTATAGGAATCTCAACCTTACAATCTTGTAATATACATGTTGTAGATCATGTGATCAAATTTGGAGTCATTTGAGCATATAGATTACAAGATCATAGTGTTTTAGTGTAAAAAAAAGATGCTGAAATTTTCCAAGCAACACAGTTAGAGGTGAAATTCGTTTTCAAAATTACTCAAATGAAAAAACTTCGAACTATAAAGTAGTTCAAAATCATCATATAAACACATTAGTACCAAAAAAATACTCATGAAAAAATTTAATGTGCCCTAAAATGACCTTGCAATGTCAAAAAGTAGCCCGAAAATTGACCGATTTGACCCAAAAAGCAGAAAGTGTCCAATCTAGACCCGTGCACTAAAATGACTCCCAAACATTGAGAACAACATGGATTGACATGAAAATTTCACCATGATAACTAGACTTCAAGGGGAATCCAACCCAATAAGTTTTTTTTAATTGAAAACGGACATGGAATGAAGGCGATACAAGCCCCCGAAGTTGCAGCCATCAAAATGCACAAAAATTGTTCTAAGAAAAGACCCCTACTTTCAAATGATCACCAAAAATTCAATACATCTCGGATTGATCTGAAATTTTCACCACTCATTCCATACATCTTGAGGGGGGTTTTTCAAAATTTCATTAAAATCGGACACTTTTTGCAAAAGTTATAGCTCTTCGAAGGTGAATGTACTCCAAAAAACGTCCAAAATATGAACGTCGGGACGGTGAGGGGTTAAAAATGAGTGCACCCTTTGACATTTAAGGATTAATGTTACTATAACTGAGAGATCTACGTAGTTCCTCGTTTTCATGTCTTAACCTTTGAACGTCCCGACCCTTTGAATACAAGTAGATACTAGCGTCAAAAATAGACATTAGCATAGCTTAAATGTACATGATGTGTACATAATAAAATCTACCAAATTTTTTTGACATACTTGCAATTGAAGGCCTCTCCAATATTATCAGCATCTCCCCATCCCAAATGATTTACTTTAATTGGTAGAGAATTTAATAGGCTTGCAAAGGTACCTTGGATGAAAATGATCAAAGATTTAATGAGAAAGTCACAAGGCTTTGAATATGTTCATGATCCAGTTGTTGAACGGTGGGATGTTTAGAGGTTAACCTTTTAATTCCTAAAGGACAGAGTAGACATATTGTATCCCATCTCTAGTCAAACTTAGTTGAACTAACAAAAGTAAAGGTAATCAAGTCTGGTTTTTATTCCACTTTACAATTCATCAAAATTCCAATTATTGAATCTTTTATAGCAATTACCAATTGAATGGGTCAAGAGCCTATTTGTTCAACATAGTTTTCCTATCAAATTCTTCAAATTAAGAACTCTATGTAAATTTTAAATGCACCAAAGTGTTTTTAATTGTGATTTACACCCAACATAAAAACTTTGTAAATTTTGGATACTTATTGTAATTAACTTGAATTTTTGAAGAGATAAAGCTTAAGAAAATCATAATAAATTCAATTTCCAAGAGGAAATTATGAAAAATTCAGGATGTATGGTAAACATATAGGTTCATCTATGAAAATTATTAAAAATATATTTTTGTCATCTTCAAAACGACAAATTGAGCTATAGATCAAAATTTGGTTATATTGAGAAGGGGATGGTCTATTAGAGATTAAAGGACATATGCTTTCATGATTCCACACCCAAAATCTCTTTTAAACTCCATTTAAAATCATTCTCTTATCAATTTACTTTGGTTCTATTTCAAAGAAGTATAGATCTTTCAAAGGTGCTCAGTTTGGCATTTAACAAACCCCATTTGATGCAACAGAGTAGAAGTTATGAGCAAGAGACTATCAACTTGTGGCTTGCAATGTCTTTTTAACCCCTAAACGTCCTCACTCTTGTTCAAATTGGGTAGTTTTGCAAAGATGCATTATAGAATGCAATTAAGAGGGGTATTTTGAACTTGATGTATGAATAAAAGTTGTACATTATGAATTTTAGATTATATCCATACGGTTAAATCTATGATTGCAATCACAAATAAGATATTGACAATTTGTGGATGAAATTTGCTATGATGGGTTGAAATGCAACTCTTAGTGTAGTGATTTTTAAAGATTTCTTGGTTGCTTGATTTTATAAGTTGACTTTTTCAAAAGCACTTTTAGACTAAAATCTTCGAAATTTTTTGCGAAACACTACAACATGAAATGAGGCATAAAAGTTTCACAAATCATCAACTTTCTAATCGGATCACACGTGCATGAAGCTAACTTCTATTAGAAAATTCAGTAAAAATTTTACACTGCAAAAAGTGCATGACGGATGAGAAAACGAAATTTGCTTTTGTACATCATGAAAAAGATTCATAGATAGGCAGTTAGGGGTTAAAGGTTAAAGGATCTTACCAATCACCTCATTTGAAGATTTGCCAAGAATCATTTAAAAATACAACTTGAAGGAAGAATTTGAACTTGAAATGTAATGTAAATTTTGAATATTAGATTATATCCATATAGTTACATATATAGTTTCTATATTCAATGTTTTTACATAAAATTAATTCCAATAGAAAGGAATGGTGAAGATTCATAAACTTGTGCCCTAGATGGAAAAGAGTGAGGCAAATGGATTTCATGGATAAGGGAATTTAGTCACCTTTGAGAGTAGATAAAGATAAAAACCATTGAAATGTCATCATTCTTGGGATGTGCTCTTTTTTATGGTCGGGACAAAGAGGTCTTAGCTCAAACCCTTGGGGTTTTTTGACAAACTTATCCGTGTAGCATTTGTGTTATACCTCTTATAGTTGATTCTCATTTATTTTTGGTTAAATTCTTGGTTAGATTTTTAAATTCAAGCTTCAACGACAAAAGGAATGACCCTGGGAATGATTAAGAAAAATTAAGCGATCCGACTACAAATTTACTTAGTAATGAGTTAGGACCATTTCTCATACTTTATTGAAGTTGGAATGGAACCTAGAAATGTTATTCATGAATGTTATGAAAAAAGTAGTAGTAGCATTTTCCCTTCATTTTAATTAAATTGATACAATGCTAGCAATACAAAATTAAAAAAGACTTGAATAATTTAAATGATCCTTGATCCTAACAAGTTGAGGCTTAGTTTAACCCCTAAAGGTCTTCACCTCTTGCCAAATTTGGAGAATTGCAAAGATGCGTTATAAAATGCAACTGAGAGGGATATTTCGAACTTGATGTATGAATAAAATTTGCACATTATGAATTTTAGATTCTATCCATACAATTAGATGGTGCGATTGCTATCACCAATACTTTGTATAAAATTTGAAACGTAGAATTCAATATTCTTTTGTAATTCAATTACGAATAAGATATTGACAATTTGTGCATGAAATTTGTTGTAATGGGTTGAAATATAATACTCTAAGTGTAATGATTTTTGGAGATTTTTTGGTTGCTTAGTTTTATGAGTTGGTTTTTCAAGAGCATTTTTGAACTAAGATCTTAGAAATTTTCGGTGAATCACTGCAACATGAAATGAGACATAAAAATTTCACAAATCATCCCCTTTCTAATTGGATCACATATGCATGAAGCTAACTTCCCACAAAATCTATAATAAAAAATCCACATCGCAGAAATCATTCCTCTATAATTTTCAAAAGTTTCCAAGTATAGCAACTTAAATGGGCACTTTAACCCCTAAATGTCAGAGTGTCCAGAAACTGAACGACTTACAAATTCAAAGCCACCCTACATTGTCATCAATGCTTGGATGAAAGTCATTCACCAAGTTGTTGTCCTATCTAACGGTTGGATTTAGTCATACTTGATTACATATTTTTTTAATATAACAAATGTAGAAGTATGTCAAGTGGTTGACCAAGCCAAAATTGCATTGACTTTAGTTCAAAAGTGGCCTTGCAAAAATGAAGTCATAGATTTAAGAAACACAAAAATTTCAAAGAATCACCACGTTTAACTCCTAAGTGACCGATTGACCATTTTCTGGTCGCAGCCCAAATAGTAGTGATTGCCTATAGGCAGGAAATGACATTTTCCAAGTTTTGATTTTTTGTTTAAACTAGGGGTCGAGATCATGTTCTAGTGCTTTTTGATACATTTCATTTGCAACATTGAGGTTCACTAAGGAATTTTTCAAAGACAAAGACCTCAATATTGTCCTAGTGTTATAAAACTTACTATTTCGGGAAACTAATGATGTTCACTCATTTGAAAATTTTGCTTTTTAAAATTTTAGAATAGAATGTCTAGTTTTAACCAATCATACCAAATTTCAAATTCTAAAAATAAAATTTGTAATTTTGGTGGATTTTAAATGGTAAATGCTCTTTAATTCATTAAAAGAGTATCTACAAATATTTTTGGAAGTTTGACTATACGGATATTTATTAAACACCATGCTTCTCATTTTCTCTTTCGGACCAAACTTCATCAAAGTTGCAGAAGTAACATTTTATAACACATCTAAGTTTTGCCCTTACCCCTTCTGTCATTTAGGGGTTAAGAGTATCTCGTTTCAAATTCATTCCAACAAATTTTACTCAAAAAATATTAAAATTTTGTTTGTAATCAAATTTAGAAGGAATTTTTAATTTTAACTTTCAAATTTTATAATTAAATATTGATGATAGTATTAGTGAATCGAACCGTACGGATGAAATCTAAAATTCAAAATCTAGAACTTTAATTTGTATATCAATTCCAAAATATTCTTCTAAATAGTACTTTATGATGATTTTTTCTCAAATTGTCAATTCTAGGGACACTCTAGTACGTTTAGGGATTAACCCCCTAATGGTCCAACCATAGATTTTTTGGCATGATATATAGATCTCATCCACATATTCTCATCTGTCATGCACTTTTTGCAGTGTGAAATTTGTATGGTAGATTTTATTGGAAGTTAAATTTACGCATGTGTAAACCGATTAGAAAGGGGATGACTTGTGAATTTTTATGCCTCATTTCATGTTGCAGTGATTCACCCAAAATTTCCAAGATCTTAGTTCAAAAATGCTCTTGAAAAAACCAACTTATAAAACTAAGTAACCAAAAGATCTCCAAAAATCATTACACTTAGAGTATTACATTTCAACCCATCACAACATATTTCAGCCACAAATTGTCAACTAATTACAAAATAATTTTGAATTTTAAGTTTTGAATTTTATACAAAAATATTGGTGATAGCAATCGCGGTTCTAATATGATAGAATCTAAAATTTGGAATGTACAACTTTTATTCATACACCAAGTTAAAAATATCCCTCTTAGTTGCATTTTATAATGCATTTTTGCAAAACTGCCCAATTTGGAGAGGGGTGAGGACAATTAGGAATTAAAGGTAGTCCGCCTTAAGTTAGACATTAACTAGCGAAAATCTTATCTATGGCGAACTTATGGCGAACTTACGCTAGAATCTTATCTAATTTTGGAAGTGCCTACTTTTACACTAAAAAAGGTGGGTAAAAGTCCCATCACAACTTTAGGTTTATTAGGCCTTGCCTTTCAGGTAGGAACTATCTATCATGTTCAAAAAATAACAGTTTTGCTAATATATCTCTTTTTACACTATTAGGTTCTTGTTTGGGATATTTGGACTTAGGATTTCAGTATTCTACTTGGTTCAACTATCTTAGTCTCAAGGTTTTGGTTGTGGCTATCTTCATTCTTCTCTCGCCACTTTCTCGTTTATAAACTCTTGACTTTTCGTAATAATTTTTTTTTGAGTTTGGAAAAAAGAAAATTGTGAGGAAAAAACAAAAAAAATCTATCCTATGTTAAGGTCAATTTCATAAATAATTAGACAAAAATCGGAGTATGTCTAGATTATGAAAAAATTGTACGACTATTTATGAGAATCTTAGAAAATTTATTTGGATGTTTGTAGTTCTTTGTGAATCTGAAACGCCAATTTTGAAAATTAAGAAATGACATTTCGTGCGGTTTGAATTCTAAATTAAATTGTTTCAACATACAATTGTTGAAAGTGACTTTATCCCTTGACTGCCTAACCAACCGTTTTTGGAATGATGTACCGAATTGAATTTTGTTTTCACATCCGTCATGCATTTTTTGCAAGTAAAAAAAATACTATAAAATTCTATGCCAAGATAGCTTCATGCATGTGTGATCCGATTAGAAAGAGGATGATTTGTGAAAATTTTATGCTTCATTTCATACCACTATTTTTCACCAAAAATTTCTAAGATCTTAGTTTAAAACAAATCAAAAGTGCTCTTGAAAAAGTCAACTTATAAAATTAAGCAACCTAAAAATCTCCAAAAATCACTACACTAAGAGTATTGCATTTCAAACCGTCACAAAAAATTTCATCCACAAATTGTCAATATCTTATTCGTAATTGAATTACAAAAAAATATTGAATTTCACATTTCAAATTTTATACAAAATATTGGTGATTGCAATCATGGATCTAACCGTATGGATAGAATTTAAAATTCATAATGTACAACTTTTATTCACACACCAAGTTCAAAATATCCCTCTTAATTGCATTTTATAAAGCATCTTTGCAATTCTCCAAATTTGAAGAAGGCTGTAGGCATTTAGAGATTAACATATGGTATCAAGGCCCTTTGTATCTACCGATACCTTGTTTTCAGCCTATCTCCTAGTGACTCTTTGTCCAGTAGGCACTGAGTCATTGACATTACAAATAAACACTTTATTCAAGCCAGCCTCGAAAGAGGACCGAAGTTTCTATCTGTCTATGTTTTCAGCCTACGTATGGATGCTTTTGGGAAAGCCACTCACCTAAGCTTCTACACTATTATAAACATAATAATCATAACATTCAGTAGCCTTCATGCTCACTGCCTTTCCTTCATGCATCATCTTGGGACTCCACCTGTCTTGTAAGCTACTGATTTGGTCTTGTTGCTGCACCATCTACTGTAGGGCAAGGCAGAGCCAATACAAACTACTGAATGTTATGATCATCAGATGGGTGGTGATGGGTGGTGAAGGTAGAGCGGCAAGGAATTTGTGTGAACAGCGGAAACATTCTTGCCAAGCTAAGCTATTACAGACGTGCTACAAGAAGTAACTCACGAATCCAGTTGCTTTATTGAGATATTATCAGCCAGGGCCATTATCAGGGCCAATAATCTCATGTTACTTTACGTTGTTTTCCGTCTTTGATATGGTAGGCTCGGCATAAAAAAACACAAAAAATGTTGGGAAATCATTGGTCATCCCAAGAATTCGAATCCATCATTTTGATTCTATCAATTGTTTACACTCTGAACTCATTATTATCACACTTTTTAGTATCACATTCCAATATCTAGAGAGAATAATTTGACAAACAACAAACAAAACAAGTTTGTGATCACATTCCAGTTTGAAACGTGCATCTTCCTTTTGAAATGATTGGATTCTCTTTTATGATTGGAAAAAAAAGGATTGTTTGTAGAATGGTATGTAGTTATTTATTTATTTATTATTATTATCATTATCATTATTTTTTAATTTGGAAGTTTGAGTGTTCATAATTTAGAGCTTTGGCACTTTGCTTCCCAAGTTTGAAAGTTTGACCATTCATACTTTAAAACTTTGTTTTTTGTATCGTGTGGTTTGGAAATCGGATTTGGTTCATATTATGAAACCTTGGTACTTCATTCTTGAAGTTTGACCTTCATACTTAACAATTGGCAATTCTTGTATTAATCCAAACTGTTTTTTTTTTTTTTTTTGGGGGGCACAAATGAAAATAAGTTTCATTGCTAAAATAACATACCTTGATACTTCTCATTGAGAGAGATCCAAGAGATATAATCTAAAAAACTATTAAAAAATTATCTAATTTTTTTTACTCTTGCCTAAAAAGCTTAAATAGCAATTTTCATATTGGTCACCCCTAATTTTCCATTGGTTTAAAAAAATAATTATAAATGTGCTACAATATACGGCTTTCACATGGTGATTTGACATGGGACCAAATTTTATATCACCAAGAATCAATGAAGAACACTTCATGTGTTGGTAAAAAACAAGTAAATTTAAACAAAAGGAAGTCTATATAGGCCTATTCAAGAATATTAAAAAAATATGAAGCTCAATTTGGATTTCTTGGTCCTTTAGGGGTTAAAAGAGTAATGACTTTTGGAAATGTACCCTACCCATATTTGGAGATAGAAAAAAACATGTGATTCTCTTGGTGCCTTTTTGAGTTGTTTTTTAAATCTTTCGCAGTAAATAAATGGTAATTTATTTTTAATACCTTTAGGTTAATTTAATTCTTGCTCAAAGAGAATAAGTACTACGGTAATGATCCATTGTGCTTCTAGAGTCGCAAATTTTATTATAATGCTTTTAAGTACATTAGGGAGGGTTGTCATATTGAGCAGGTTTGGATCATTGAATGTTCCTTTCGGGTTTAGGCGTGTATGCGGGGCCAACATGATGGTCCTTTTGTGATGTTAAGGTTTGACAATTTAGGGTTTTGATAAGAATATTTTGTGAATATGCTCAAATATTCTAAGAATATATTCAAATATTTCAATATTGGGCAGAAAAGAAGCCGTGGGGGGACGAGCAGACACACAATTTGTTAAGTACCATGACAACCATGCCCTTGGCTATAGTAGAAAAGCTGCAAGCTCAACACTACGAAACAATAACATTTTTTGAAAGAACATTAACCCCTCCTCTGTCCTCATTTCATTGGAAAATATTTGGAGGGATGTGGGTGGAGAGGTTCAAATCTATTAGAGAGTGCAATATGTCGCCCAAAAAGAAAGTTGGATTTGCACTATGAACTCGTTATTATCACACTCTCTAATATCACATTCTAATATCTGGAGAGAATATTTGCTAGTGTACAGTGTACACTTTCCAGGGGCAATTGGTTACCAAAGGAGTGATATAAAAGAGTTCGGGCGTAAAAGACAATTGGCCCTGACAGACAGGAATTGCAACCCTAATGATTGAGAAACACTCGGTCCTGGTGACGCCCTGGCACCCTGAAACACACGGCTTGCAACTTACTGCACAACACACATTCATGCATGCCGGGCAGCTACGCTACCAAGTGGCTTTTTCAACTGTAATCATCTAGCGCACTGTAAGCAATCAATCAGGCATAAACTTTCAGTATCCATCTCGAGATCAACACTACTTAACTTAAACTTGAACAATAGTTCACCTGCCTACCTTCAACTGCACGAATCCCTGTCATTAAACAATGCCAGCGCAAGATTCCACTCTCCGACATGCACGTGATCAACGGGAAAAACCGAATGATCAACTGCGAAAAAGAAAACTTACACCACATTACAGTATTACCGTATTGATACGTATCAAGGTTAAATCCCGAGATCAACACATCACTTACACTTCAGTAGTTGCCTTCAACTGCTCGAATCCTATTCATGAGCAAGATTCCACTCTCGGACTGTACAGTACATGATCGACAGGAAAACGAATGATCGTCGCGGTAACTGCGAAAAAGAAAACACCACATTGTATTATTGATCAAAAAGAGAACTCACGGTTTAAAATATGATATAGAGTCAAAGAAATTATGCGAAGACATGACAGCTTCCCAACCGCAATAATTTTCCAAAAGAAGGTAAAAAAAAGAACAAGAAGACGGTCACGGAACAGTTTGCAAACGGAAAATGTACTGTATAAGTCAATGCGGCCCCACTCAGGTCCACTACACGGTCTGAAGCCCAAACTGATCCGTCGTCGGCAAGGATGAGAAAGAGCGACGGGTCGTTTTGAAAATTTAAAAATAGGGGAAAAAGGGAGGGAAACACGGCGTCTTGGGCGGGGCGAAAGAGAGTGGTGCCCATTCAATCGCCGTCACGACCTTATAAGCCCGCCCCTGCCCGACTGTCTTTTCCAGGCTAGCTATTGGGTCCACTCTCAAGCAGCTGTCGGAGAGCCACAGTTGTGAGCATCCCAATTTGGGTCCATGGTGCATTCATTTGATGATTTTTGGTTCATGACCATCGCATGTTCGATCGCCTTCCCCAGCTCGACCTCCCTGAATTGAAAGTTAGTCGTCTTCTTCAATTCCCTTGTTAACGATTTCAGGACAAGTTTCTTTTCCGCGTGCTTTTTTGTTTCTTGGACTCGCTGCCATTCCTCTTTCCCCGAGGCTTGTGTTTGAAGTGTTTTTGGAGCGTACGATTCATCAGCAGCTTAAGATGAGTCTAACGGACTAGGAATTCGAAGGTGAGAGTTCTTATTATGCAACGAAATTCGTTTGTTGGGAGCTTTTGCTTTTCTGATTACGCGCTCTGATGTGGTCGATCGCGAGTTTCAATCAATTGGAAAAGTACAGTTGAAACAAAAGCGTGATTGCGCAAGATTGTCACAGAACGCTTTGATTGCGTTCTCAATTAAGCTGTGGTGAGGTGTTTTGAGAATTGGTAAATTAGCAATCGATGTGGTGCTTAGTTTGCAGGGTACTCTGTTTCTTGGAATTGAGCTTTCGGCTTACTTTTTCTATTGGATGTGCTTGGAGTTCTGTAGGAGTATTTCGAATGAAGAATTAGGACACATCAGAGACTGCTGGAGCCTCCGATCAAGCAGACACCATGAATCGCCAATTGTCAGTTGACGTTGTGAAATCCACGCTTGACTCTTACCGGGACACGTACAGTCCGAGCCGATTCCTCGCCACGCCCAAGGGACGCAGGGTGATGAAGACGGTGAACACTTTCAAGATTACGATTCTGTGCGGGTTGATGACGATCCTGGTGTTGCGAGGGACCATCATGCAGACGGGATCGGGGTTGCCAGACACGTCAGTTGATGAAGCCGGCGTGGAGCCGTTTCAAGTGAGGTCGACGGCGAGATCGCGCATGTTGCAAGCCCAGACGGAATTTGACGACACTGTATCGTCAAATACGAATGAAGTGCCGTTCGTGGAAGAGGAGAAATGGGACCCGAGAACGCCGTACTCGCTGGGTCCGAAAATCTCCAACTGGGACCAGCAACGGGAGATTTGGAACGACCGGAATCCGGGACGCAACCAGACGAAGGAGGGCAAACCGAAGACGCTCCTGGTCTCCGGGTCGCAGCCGGCCCCGTGCAGCAACCCGTTGGGAGATTACTACCACCTCAAGTTCTTGAAGAACAGGATTGACTACGCTCGCCTTCATGGGCTGGAGTTCTTCTACAATGTGGCCACGTTCGAGAAGGAGATGAACTCGTTCTGGGCCAAGCTGCCGCTGCTGCGCAAGCTCATGCTGAATCACCCCGAGGTCGAATGGATATGGTGGATGGACAGTGATGCTATCTTCACGGACATGAGCTTTGAGATGCCCATGGCCAAGTACGCCGGGAAGAATTTGGTTGTTCATGGGTTCCAGAACCTCCTGTTTGAGCAGCATCGCTGGTTGGGCTTGAACACCGGCAGCTTCCTCATCCGCAATTGTCAGTGGTCTTTGGATTTGCTCGATGCGTGGGCTCCCTTTGGACCGGACGGCGATATTAGGGTTAAAGCAGGTACTAACAGCTTGAATTTATGCATGCACCCATTGCTTTGTGTTTACTCTTACTACCAGTTGCATTATGGTTTGGAACCATCGTTGAGCTTGCATCTAAGGCAAGTTCCCTTAAACTGTTAGTATCAGACTACGCTTATTCTGACCTTCCTAACATCATCACTTTGCATGGTAGGTTAATACCAAGGTACTGAAGTCTTAGGATGTGGCAGTTTTTATTGGTTTAAGGAATGGTATCGATTGAAACTATAGATGTATGATTT
This sequence comes from Pohlia nutans, assembly GCA_022496805.1. Classification (NCBI taxonomy): domain Eukaryota; kingdom Viridiplantae; phylum Streptophyta; class Bryopsida; order Bryales; family Mniaceae; genus Pohlia; species Pohlia nutans. The sequence goes on along the minus strand of CM040089.1, from coordinate 44,775,700 downwards.
GAGGAGCCAGGTGGATTTGGGACATCTGTCTTATCGTGGATCTTTTTGTGTATTCTCTTAATTCCTTGCAGGCAAAATGTTGACGGCGAAGTTGGTGGATCGACCCAGTTTTGAAGCTGATGACCAATCTGCCCTGGTGTATCTCATGCTCTTTGATGACCCGAAATGGAAGCTCAAGACCCACCTGGAGTGGGAGTTTTATCTTCATGGCTACTGGAAGTTCGTGGTATACAATTACGAGAAAGTGATGAAGAAGAACAAGCCTGGGTTTGGAGATGACCGGTGGCCTTTCGTGACGCACTTCGTGGGGTGCAAGCCCTGTAAATTTGGGGTGACGTCCGAAGCCGAGGAGTGTTTCAAACAGATGGAGCGGGCGTACAATTTTGCAGATAATCAGGTGCTTGACAAGTATGGGTATGCTCATAGGTCGCTCGAGTCGGCCAAGACGCTGCGAGTTCGCAAGGAGACTGCTGATCCGTTGAATTTGGGGTCACTTGAAGAACCTGTCCGAGTTCCTGTCCAGGAGAAGCGGCATCTCCCTGATGCCGAGGAGACTATCTTGTATGGTGGAGCATTGTAATCCCTTCTACGTGTGTATAATTGACTAGTGAATGCCATCTTAGACAATGAATCAACAGCATGCATGCAAATACCACGAAGGCCGAGATGGTGAGATCTTCGTACGACTACTCAATTCTCTCTTCGTCGCCAAATGCTCCATTTGATTTTCTAACGGATTAGGTCACCTTGCACTTATCCCTCAGATCTTGGTGTTCAAGGTCTCGGTTGTAGAGAAAGCCCAGTCGGTAGCTAGGCATCCATCCTAGATGAGCAGAACAATAATGCTTGATCTATCAGTGTTAGATCAGCCATTGAGATCATAGCCTGTATAGCACAGTCGAGTACATTGGTGTAACTATGCATACGACGAAATTTCAACTACAGTTGAAGGTTTAGACACTTATGTGTGCAATCGGGTAGACAGTCATACTCCCTGTACTTTTCTGAGCAGGTGGAATCACAAGAGTAATGCCTTGCCTGCACTACATTTGTGGTACTAGTAAGCCCTTCCGAGGAGTCGTAGCTACCTGCACAGAAGAAAGATGATATTAGTTTGGCAGCAAAATTGAATTGTAAGCTGAAATCATAAATTGAATTCTTCAAGAAAAATAGGTATGTGCGATATGGAGCTGCATACTGCTGCATGTGATATTGATCTCGACATTGAAGCCTGCACACGAGAATTCCGTGCTGATCACTGCATACATCATGCTTAGAGCAGCCTTAATGGACACAGCAGAGCAATCAGTAATGTTATCTTGGTATGATTCTAGAGATTTTCGTCCCAATGGTGCGAGTATCACCCTTGGCACTTCGCTGCCCCCCTTCATATATGCACCTCTTCTCGCCACTCTTTTCTAACAATGCCCAGTGGACAAGTTCATGATAGACAAAGTTCTACGACAATGAACTTTACACACCCAATGCCTTTGAAGAAATGGGCTTCATTGAGGTTATGAGATCAAGTGGACACATATTGTACGTACTGTACTGTACATACCATCAACCCTTTGAGAAAAGTGCATTCAGAACAAGGTAGCATAACAATTCCATTTAACAATTTTATCCTCAATGCACCAATGGTATGCATTTAATTGTGTTCTAGAATGTAAGCCACGAGCACATGAGGACAAAATTCAGTGCTGGTAGTAATGGATATGTCTACTTTACTGGAAATCTTGAAGAGTTGTTTGGAATGTACCCAAGATAGGGTTAGAACCCATGATAGGGTTAGAGCCCCAGAGTCTTCCATGTGCAAGGTAGACTGCTCTACAACCGCCCACCTCCTCTTGAGTCTTGTATGTGTCCTCAACAATGGCCACCTACGGAACCTAAATTCAATCATTTGTAATTCCCAAGGAATCTAAAATCAAACACTTGTGATTCAATTAGAGGCTTCTACAAGTAGGTAGAATTGGGAAGTTTAGAATATAATTCATGATACTATTTGTTTTTAGTAAAAACACCACTAATATGTCACAAGTGTGATATGATTGGCTATCTTTTCACTTTTGAAATTCATGAAAGCCGTATTTTACTTAAAATATATGTTATTTTTCCATTTTAATTCATGAATCTTATTTATCTATTAGCCAAAATAGTTTCAATTCAATTTTCAAAAAATTCCAAGCACATCAACTTAGATGGGTTGGACTGGAATGAAACTAGGAAAATGAAGGTTCTAAACCAAGTGAACGTTGGATTGGAACGACATCAACTTAAACTTGGGGTTCGGTGGTATCCACCAAAGAGGACATCACACAAGAGAGCTCCCCATAGATTTGTGCCAGAGAAAAAAGGAGAGAATGTTTGCACTGACTATGAAAAAAAAATGACGTCATTTTAAGGTTCCACCGTTTATATGGGGACCCTAGGTTTAACCCCTAACCGCCCAACCATGCATATTTTGCATGATGTACGGATTTGAACTCCGATTTCTCATCCATCATGCACTTTTTGCAGTGTGGATTTTTTACTGAAACTTTTATAGGAAGTTAGCTTCGTGCATGCGTGATCTGATTAGAAAGGGGATGATTTGTGAAATTTTTATGCCTCATTTCATGTTGTAGTGTTCCACCCAAAATTTCGAAGATTTTAGTCTAAAAGTGCTCTTGAAAAAGTCAACTACTAAAATTAAGCAACCAAAAAATCTCCAAAAATCACAATACTTAGAGTATTACATTTCAACCCATCCCAAAAAATTTCGTTATCAGATTGTCAATATCTTATTCGTAATCATATTACAAAAGAGCTCTAAATTTTAAGTTTGAAAATTTATACACAAATATTGGTAATAGCAATTGCAAATCTAACTGTATGGATAGAACCTAAAATTCATAATGTACAACCTTTATTCATTCATCAACTTGAAAATATCCCTCTTAGTTGCATTTTATAATACATCTTTGAAAAACTGCCAAATCTGAAAAGGGTGAGAACGTTTAGGGGTTAAATGGACACCAGTCTACCTTCATTTTCCTGGTGTTGTTCCAATCCAACGTTGCACCACCCTTTCTAGCACAATTCGTCATTGTTCTGGCAACAAATCAACCATTTCAATCCGCTGGTGAACTTCATAACATTCTACTCAGTGACTTATTTTGGCACCACAAGTAACAATCTTCAGCAAAATGATGAAGCTATTTACATCCATGATTTTGATGAAACATGTAAAATGTGGATGCATTATAATTTATTCATTAAAAATATATACATTCATCCAAAATGTAGCGGTAATATCTTTGCATTACACCCGCTTTTCAACAATTTTCTGATGGCATTTCAACAGTCCATTATTGAACAATATGTATTGTATACCAATTTAGTGAAAAATTGCTAAAAAGAAATGTTTTTGCTAGTGTCACATTTGACCCACAAAGAGCATGAGGTTAACCCCTAAACGTCCAATTGTCCAGAAAGTGGACGGTGTACAAATCAAACACAGTTTTTTCATCGGTCATTGACTTTTTGCAGTGTGGATTTTTTACTATATATTTTATGGAAAGTTAGCATCATGCATGTGTGATCCGATTAGAAAGGGGATGATTTGTGAAAAATTTATGCCTCATTTCATGTTGTAGTGATTCACTTCAAAAATCACTACACTTAGAGTATTACATTTCAACCAATCACAACAAATTTCATCCACAGATTGTCAATATCTTATTCGTAATCCAATTACAAAAGAACTTTGAATTTTGAGTTTCAAATTTTATAAGAAAATATTGATGATAGCAATCATAGATCTAATCATATGGATTGCATCAAAAATTCATAATGTACAACTTTTATTCATCTATCCCTTTGGATTGCATTTTATGATGCATCTTTGCAAAAATGCCGAATTTGGAGAGGGGTGAGGACGTTTAGGGGTTGATCAGTTGTCCTTGATGGCATCGTCCAACATGACGTTTAGGGGTTAAGTTGAAAACAAGGTTATAAATCGTGTGTTGCAATTATTGTTTGGTTATCTAGCAAGTACATTTGAAGAATTATTTTCATAGTCATATTGTCAGGTTTAGTATAAATGTACTCATTCAAGTGTTCATGTAATTGTATGGGAAGGGTAGAAAGAATGCTTCAATATTTGAGGTCACAATACGCAGATTATTTAGGGCCTTGGAAGCAGTAACTTCTAATGTTTTAAAAAACAGGGTATTTCCAAAAAAAAAAATCACAATCTTGAGAAAACTAACAGTTATCAATAAGACTGAATTAGTGTAATTATTCTTTCTATGCTATGTGCCATAAAAGACTCACAGTCAGGGGTTTCACAGACAAGTGGATGTTGGGTCTGTCAAGGACATCACATAGAGCTCTCGTCCGTCACTAATTGAGAGTATAGGGGACAATTCTGAAATATTTTAAAATATTTATGGTGTATTAGAAATATTTTCAACATATTTTTAAGGTTCCATCATGTAAAACATGTCCTACATGACCAACTGAATTGTCATTGACTTACAAAGTGAAAGCATCTGCCTATGTCCATCGTCTTTGATAACCTTGCAATGGAGCATAACTATTGCAGTGATGGGTGTGTGATGGACATTTCACAAGTAGAAAAGGTGACACTGTCGAGGGAGATGCCGAGGCAAGTGGTGCCCAATTCCATGCATGCACAGTGATTTTGCGTGGGCATCTCCCTTGGGAGCGCCACCTTTTCTACTAGTGTTTATAGACATGTCAATATTCATGTCGTTCAATGATAACAATGATAGGTAGCTCTTTCATTCTATTACCCCTTTCACATTCTGAAAAAAATCACTGATATTAATGGTGATTACAGTGTAGAGAAAGTGTGACTGCAAGCGGTGACTCTTCCACTTCACCTATGAACACCAAATTGTAATGTTCAGTTGTTACGTTTCTTTGTAAGAGCATCTCCACCGAGGCCTTGAAACATGCCCTCTATATTAAAAATATCTTTTGTTGTAGATGGAATTTGAAAGTTAAATTACTATTATTAGAATCACATTTGAAAACTAAATTTATTAGATTCAAAAAAAAATTATTTAGACATTGGATGACCAAGATACACCCCATTCAAAGCTAGTTAACTTAGCTAGTCTAAAAAGGGAAAATTCAACCACAGGGCACGCCACATGAACTCATGAAGCTATGAAAAGCATCATGAAATTTGGAATATCTTGGTGGTCAACCAAGGGTAGGAATGCATGGTGCCAAGGTAAGTTGCAGTGTCTCCCAAGGAGTGAGGCTAGTGTTAGCATTGTGAGGTGCTCGGTTGCACCTCTTAACACCGGTTAGGAGATGTCCCATTCCACACTAGACCATTACAGTATCGCGAGTAGTGAACCTCGCATTGTGAGTTCCAAAGAGAGAACTAAGGACCTAGTCTGTGGGGAGTTAAACGTTGACTAAGGGCGGATATTACTGACGGCGGGGGGTGCCATCACCGGATTTTTGAACATTTGTGGAAGTTCTACCCCATGTCATCAAATGACATGCCGGGTTGTCTTGTGGAAATTAAGTGTAAGAGTCACAAGATGTTGGACCCGGGACAAGTTGGGAGTTAATATTCGGGGTGCATGACATGCCAAGTATTAGCAAATAATATCTTCTTTGCTACAAAAATATTGAAGGACTTATCATTCATACGCACAAATAAACTTCACCATAACGAAAGGAATCTTATGGCAAGGGGGCGCAAGAACACAACTACACAAGTGAGCTTCACCAAGACAGAGGAGAAGTGACAGGGGCCGCAATATCCATTGAATGTCTCATTGGATTGACCATCGTTATTGCAGTCAAGCAAATAGTCAAAGCTCAACCTCAATACAAGTGGCAAGTTTAGATGTTGCAACCATTGCGAACAGAAAACAGCTCGAAAGTGCCTATTGTAGGCCCAACTTGTTGTTCCTACATACAGCAGCAAGTCAACAGGTCTCTGGCTACCATCACTACAAGCATTAATCAACTGAAGTTGGACACAAAATCATCAAATAGGTCTCTTACCTACGAAAGTTGGCCTCCTGTTAAGTTAAACTGGCTGTCAAGTTTCTTGCTGCATAAAGCACGGAGGGTTTTCAAAAGCTCTGTTACATTTTATTATCGACACTTCCTACGTCTGCCAACAGGAAGTACGAACCAGCTAACTCTCAGCACCACAACCTAGAACTAAATTCTAGGACATGACACTTTTTCCAAACTAACATGCAGTAAGAAGGTGATAAAGTGCCATGAAAAGGGCAAAAAATTATTTTGAAAATGTGATGAAGCAACATAACTGGTTGTTGACTTTTCAATGCTAACGTGGCTCCATCCCATTGGCAACTCGTCACCGTCACCATCGCCATCACAAGTTGCATCTCATAACCTTCTCTCCATTCAACTTGCAACCTACACCCTTGAATCATGAAGATCAAGGGTTGTGATTGGAAAATGTACAACTGGTTGTGTATGATAACCTAGTCACCGCTACTGCAGCTTGTCTGTTATCTAACGCATAGCATAATAGAGCAATACAATAGAGCACCCTTTGGAAAACTGAATTAAAAGAGAATCTTCACTTAGATCCACTTTTCTAAGTAATGAAGGAATGTCATTTGTATTCTATGAATTTTGGGACTACCGTATCATTGCCACGTAAACTTAGTTTCTAATTGCAACTAGATTGTAGTCCCATTGCAAAAGGGGTGATGGCTCTCATTACTCTATTATGTTATGAATATACTCTTACTATTCTATGCACTACTGGTACTCGAGCCGGTACTGTGCTACGATCTTGATTCTTGGCTTTACGGTGGTTTTGCTAACTTGACTTTATAGTCTTCATGCAATTCCCTAAACTTCATATTTCTAAGAATTAGGTTCGTCCAAGTTGGAGTCCGACACACTAGTTCTAGTAGAAAATTTGTCTTTGTGTGCGCGTGTATACGATATGAATTATATAATTGACTAGGTGGAGCTGAGTTGGAATTGACACATGTTGTGGGGAGTTGCATGGGTTCACCAAATGAATCTTCTTTATGTAATAAACTAAGTGTGCTCATGCCGAACTCCGTTACAACAATTTTGACAACAGAACTGTCCTTGCATACGACATAGCATAATAGAACAATGGGAGCCAACACCCTTTTGCAATGCGACCACAGTCTAGTTACAATTAGAAACTAAGTTTACGAGGAAATGACACAATAGTTCCAAAATTCATAAAATACAAATGACATTCCTTCATTACTTAGAAAAGTAGATCTAAGTGAAGATTCTCTTTCAATCCAGTTTTCAAAAGAGTGCTCCATTGCACCGTTCTATTATACTATGGAGCGTGCATGTTATATGCTAATATATAGTAGATTAGGTTGGTTCGTGTTGGAGTTTGACATAACAACTCCAATGGCGGAACTGTCATCGCGTGCATGTATGCACACTCTATATTAACCTAGATGGGCCTATGCCAGAGTTCATCACGACCATTCTGCCACTAGAAGTTGTGGAGAACACTCATGCGTTCGTGCGTGCAGCACTGTGCTTTATATAATAGATTAGGTAGGTCTGTGTCGAAACTCGATACAATCCTTTTGGGAAAGAAACCGTCGTGAAGAACGTGTGTGATATACAATAAATAAGTTGACCCGTCTTGTTGTGCAAAAATGTGCACGGTGTGTATCATATAATAGGTTATGCAGTCCAACTGGCAACAAGGGCAAGGGAAGGAGGGAGCTGACACAATAATAAAGAAGATACTCTGCAGCTGACGTGTGAAGTGAGAATTGCACCTCAGTGCCACACTCCTCCAGCGAATGATTAGTCATCTAAACATAAAAAAGGCGAAACAAAGGCATAAAAAGTTCATTTAAACTTTAAAGTAATATTATAAAAGAAAAATGGATCCGACATTCCTTTGCCGTCCCTATAAAGGGAAATGCTGTTTGTCTGGGAGCTCCAGCTTGGAGTCGGTTTGGTCATGGCCTTTGTAGTTCCTCAGCACTTGGCTATGGCGGCCATGGCCGCTGCTCCTCCCCCTTTGCGATCCTCAGTCTCGCCCTTCGTTGCTCCCCGTGGATCGCTTTCCTTGCATCGCCGAATTCCATCTTCTCTCGATCCCTTTTTTTACAAGCGAAATGCGGGACGATTACGTTGCTGCTGCCAATTACGCGACGAGGAGCTCCCGCCGAAGCTGCAGGAGATCGTGCGCGTGTTCCAGGGCGTGACGGAGCCGCGAGCCAAGTGCGAGCAGCTGCTGCATTACGCGAGCAAGCTGAAGCCGCTGGGTGAGGAGAAGAAGCAGCCGGAGAATAAAGTGGAGGGGTGCGTGTCGAAGGTGTACATCGCGTGTGAGCTCCGGGCGGAGCGAGTGTACTTCGAAGCGGAGTCGGATGTGCTGCTCACCAAAGGATTGGCTGGATTGCTCGTGGAAGGCCTGTCCGGCCATACTGCGGAGGAAGTTTTGAAGGTCACGCCTGATTTCGTGCACATGCTCGGGTTGAAGCAAAGCTTGACGCCGTCGCGGAGCAATGGCTTTCTCAACATGCTCAAGCTCATTCAGAAGAAGACCTTGCAAGTTTACTCGATGTCCAGTCATGCCACTGTGCCCATCACCTCCATCAATTCTCAAGATGATCGCTCGGAGACTGCTTCCGCAGGTATTAATTAATTAAGTGTTGGAATCGTATCAATTGCGATGTAAATAAATTAAAAAATAACGTAGATCTGCAGTAAATAGTTGTTACATCTCATTAGCAAAATTTTCCTCGTTGCTTCTTCGTGCACCTGGTGATTGATGGACGATGCATGTTTAGAGACGGCTTGAGGTTGTAGATATACTTTTTCCCCCCCGATGTTACGGAAACTGTGAAGCCATTTTGGTTTGTAAAGGGTTAGATCTGTAGGTACCTGGTCTTTGGAGCACTAATTTCTCGTTAATGCCACAGAGTTTTAGGTTTGAGGACTGTCAGATCGTCTGTACAAGATGTTGAATGTTGTAAAATGGCAGGAGAGTGAAGCTGTTCTCTTAATTTGTGTCTCGTTATGGATCTTTCTGAGGCCATAGACATGGTTCTTGAATGGCCGATTTACAATCCAGTTTTTCCTGCTTTCAGTCGGCTTGCTTTTCTGTACTGTGCATGATCTCTTCACATGAGCTCCAATGAATATGGATGCTTTTTCCTCTGCGGTGAGGAAAAGCAGAGGCGTCGGCTGTAGTCTCTTGGAATACATTGATCTTCGTGTGGATGCTGAATTTAGAAACGGAAGAAAACAACAGTCTATAGGACGGTAGAACGTCAACGAGGAAAGGAAGAAAGCGGTGCAAAAGCGCACTGGAAAGGCGTTTGACTGAGGGCATTTTTATATGGGAAATGCAGAAATTCAATTCCATTCCTTGCAAGATTTAGAACAACCTGCAACATAACATTCACTACCAGTGGCAAAACATTCCCATGGTCAGGTATCTAGAGAAAGGTGCCTCCCGGGATACTCGTAAATTCTATATAATTTTATAAGTTATAATCTTAGAGTTATCGTGTTTTCTAATCCGTCCACATGTATCGATAGTGGACATTTTTGGTTTGGAATGTACAGTTCCAGGCAACTCTCATTCGTCCACCCCCTGCTGCTGCAAAAATCAGCATTATACCTGTAATTTGGAAATGACACCAGAGGTTCAAAAATCTATGGAATTGCAAACCGTAAATTGGGTTGGGAAGGTGATGAAGTCTATTTTGATGGCATGATAATTTTTTACATTGAAGTTGTCAAACCATACAAAAATAGAGCTTTTTATGATACACTATGTACAATGAAGTGCTACCATCATCAAAACTTGTGACTATTGAAAGACATGCTAGTAAAGAAAACGTCAAGGGTCTCCATATTGATATATTTGTATGGTAATTGAATGGTTTTGAGCAATACTTTTTTTTTTTTTGGCCCCAAGTCATTTTGTCATGTATGATTTTGAGGCATTGGAAAAACATTCTACTTATCTATTCACAACAAGTGAGATGACCTTCAAATCTATCAACAAATCCTACTATTAAGCTTGAGAAATTGCCAAGAGAGTAATCTGGTTGTTTACAACTTACTCAATAGCCAAATGGAAGCAGTATTGTGGCTTACAAGAATGAATGTTGGAAACCATACAAAAACGTTCATGACAAAATGACTTCGAGCCAAACAAGAATGAATGTTGGAAACCATACAAAAGCGTTCATGACAAAATGACTTGGAGCCAAACAAGAAAGAAGTATTGATCAAAATTGTTCAACTACAATTCAAATATATCAATATGGAGACCTTGAAGTTCTCTTTACTAGCATGTCCTTGTGTATGCAGCCTGTTACAAATGTTGATGGTGGTAGCACTTTATGGTACATAGTGTGTTATAAAATGCTCTATTGTTGTATGATTTGACTAATTCAATGTAAAAAATAAATATGCCATGAAACTAGACTTGATTACCTTCCCAACCCAATTTCCCATTCATGATTTCATGGATTTTTGAGGTTGTGGTGTCATTCTGAAATTGCAAATATAGTGTAGATTTTTGCATCCAAGGGGGTGGACAAATGAGAGTTGCTTGGTACTGTACACGGTGTCTCTAAGAAAACATTGTTGTGTCTCTACTAATCCCATAAATTTTGTACTAAAACAAAACAACATATCTTCATGATCATTCAAGATTTCACAATAGGAAGTTTTATAAGTGAAGCTTATCAACTCTAGTTTATAGTTTACTTTTAAAATTTAGAAAATTCTAAATATTGTGCATTCTATTGCTTACAAGTCTTGTAGGTCAAGATCTATGCTATATTCTATAGCACTTTCATTCCCTATATTTTCCCCCAAAAATAATATTCTAATGATTAAATTCTTTATCATGTGAATTCTTACTCTAAATTCTATTTTTTTATTAAAATATTGGATTTATTTGGAATGTTTTGAATTTTAAATATGGTTGTTTTTGCAAACAAAGCTCAAAAGTCTTTTCAAGTTTTGCTGATTTATGCCTTTTAGATTGGAAGTAGTGATTAAAGCAAAGGGTGGACATATGCATTGGTATATTGATAGAATTTTGTAGTCATTGAATCATTTCAATGTAAGTGAGAAGCCTTAACCCTTAAACAACATTTTAGGTCCTCAGTGGACAGCTTGAGCATCTCTGAAAGAATATGGATTATATATTTAGGCTGGGCATGGGTGCATGACCAATCACAACAAAGAATCAAGTATACAAGGAATCAATTGGGAACTTGGCCAAGAATCAAATGATCCTCCAATACCTTTGATCTAGACATTGTGAATAAGCATGGAAGAATTTGTTGTTGCAACTAAGCACATCGGATGCCTCACCTTGTTGTGCATTCAATAATCCATGTCTGGTTAGAAGGAGTTGAATAGTGTTCCTCCTAGAAATAAGATACTAGTAGAAGACATGTTGTTTTTCATTCCCCATTTTGTGGGAATAGTGAACAATGGCTGAATATTATGCTTATATTTTTGTCTTCTTGTGACCAAAACTACTCACCAACAATGAGACAACCCATGTGCCTGGCGCGATTTCATACCCTTTTCATTTATAGTAAGCAAAAAACGACACATTTCCTACTAGTGAGAGTCCTTGGAAATCAAGCCCGTGGGGCTTTAAAAGACGTTTAAGGGTTAACAATCAAGTAGTTGTAAAATTTTGAGTAGTCACATGTAGTAGAAAACATTCCTTAATTTACTAAATTTATATATAATTCTACAACTTATTAAAAATTGTTTTTACTAGAAAGAGATTTTTTCTTAAGTTATTTATTCATATGTTCGATTAGATGTTCAAAATCTATCAATGATGATTTTTAAATGATTATCTAAGATTGAACACCAAAATACTCTTTAAAAGTTCACCAAAAACCAACACTCTGTTTTTGGAAAGTAAAAATTTGTATGATTGATCAAAATGTTTTCTTCTTGGAGTATTGATTGAATATTTTAGAAAAAACCAATTTAGTATCACTTTACATGAAATAGTTGTAGAGTTTTGATTATTCATATGTAGTAGGCGATAATCTTTTTTCCCTGGCTTTATATGAAAATCTATAATTTTTTTGAACTTTCTTCTAACTGGAAAGAGGATTATTTTTAAATTATCTTTGCATGCATCCGATTATAGGTTTAAATCTATCAATGATGATTTTAAATTAATTTCTAAGTTTGAATTCTATATACTCTTAAAAAATTCACCAAAATTCAACATTCTAATTTTGGAAAGTAAAACGTGGTATGATGAATCAAAATGTTGTCTCCTTGAAGTATTGATTTAGTGTTATTTAAAAAGTCGAATTTGTATCACTCTACAGTAGGGGGACAAAATGTTTGGCATTTTAACATTTCACCTTGTAAAGAAATCAAATATGCCATCTTTGAAAGGCCCCCCAAAGGCACATAAATTGTCCCCTATCCACCAAATTTGAAACTTCTGTTCATTTATGAGTTGATTACATTTATGCCAAGTTTTGTGGCCTAGAAATTTACCAAAATGAAATTATTACAAATTTACTAACAAGTATGTTTCTTTTGGGTCATCAAGTTAATGTTGACGGAAATATGACACCTCATGCTTCTAAAATTTAAAATTTCATCATGAATAATCCTTTAAAATTATCACTTCTCTAAAATATTAACATGTCAATACAAAGTCGCAAACTTTTTCATGAGCATATGTTGTTCATGTTTGAAAATCGCAACATTCTTTAAAAAAACATACCCAATAGCAAATTTGTAATAATTTCATTCTCATAAATCTCTAGGCCACGAAACTTGGCACACATATAATTAACTCATAAAAGAACATGTGTGCCAAGTTTCATGACCTATAGGTTTATCAAAATACCTAAGATGCTTGAGATTCTTGAGATACAAATACTTGAGATTTGGAGGTGAACAGTAGGGAAGCTCAAGAATGTTATGACTGAATTGCATACAAGTACGGTTCAGTTAGGTGTGTCTACCATAGTTCCCGGCAGGGAAGAGTAGTTTTGTCCCAATGGCCCATTGTCCGGTGGACATTGGGTCATTGGCATTACGAACAGACACTTTATTCACGCCAGCCTCGAAAGAGGTCCGGAGTTTCTATCTATCTGTCTACCATACTAACTTGAGTTCCCAGTCGAAGTGTAGTGTTCAAATAGTGGATTGAAATATTTGATTCATCAATAATAACGTGTAGGGATAAGATCAGCCAAGGCAGATTTGTAGTAGCATTACAACAATGATCATCCAAAGGCATAAAGGACAGAGAGCTTTACACAGGGAGCTCATTTTGGTTCCCCTGTGTTGATTCCCCTGTGAGTGCCACTTTCCCCTCTGAGCTTCAGAACTCGACACATGTTAAACTTTCCTTCTACAAGTAGGTGACTAAGCTTAAGCAGGTGATTTTGTACACATGTCAAAACCCCAAATCACAGGGAAAAGTGGCACTCACGGGGGAATAACACAGGGGAACCAAAATGAGCTCCCTGTGTTACAATTAAACCGGCTGGTGATGAAAGGGCTCACAATATCTGAAGAATATGAGTACGTGTTACCTGCTCAATGAGAAGAAAGAATCAATACTCAGTTATCATCAAGATATTCGACATTATTTGGAGAATCAGACCTTCCCAGTCGGAAGCACACCTCAACAACGTAAAGATCATCGAAGAAAAAGTATTCCATACACAATAGGGGTGTCAGAGTTCAAGCTTTTGGTCGCGTGCAAAAGTAGTAGTAGTCCCAGCTGTGAGATTTGAGTCTCGTTTCCAAATCACTTCGGAAGTTGCAAACTCTGACACCCTTAATGATTAAAGATGTTAGTATAATTATATCAATTTGGCAGAGCTCGTGTTGCTGAAGAGAGCGATCGAAGGTACAGAAGCTAAGCGAGTACTTCAGCAATGCCATGAAGGAGCATGCGGTCACGGACGCTCACTACAGATACAACAACCTGTAAAATGTTGATGGCAGGAAATTTTTGGCTTCCAATGTTCAAAGATTGTGCAGATTTTTGTAAGACTTACAGTGAAGCTTGTCAGGCTTACGGGCGAACGATCTATCCTCATACAAATTTTTTGTCCTAAATTGTTCCAAAGGGGCGTGAACTTCGCGCCACGTTCTTCACGACAAAACAAGTACACCATCGTAGCCTCGGACTACCAGACACAATGCTAGCTGTGAAGCACCTGCAATCAGAAGATGTACACAAGATATAGCGGTAGATTTTACTTAGAGCATCCTCAATGGACACAGTAGAGCACTCTTCTCTTCTGAAGTTAGAGATCTCTGTTCTAATGGTGCCAATATTACCCTTGACATTTTGCTACCCGCTTCATATATCCTCCTCCTCTTGCCAAATTTATGCTCTTTGCATAGCCCAACAAGTCCCTCAACAAATCTTGGTCAATGACAGTCAACCATGAGGTGCAGAAGTTGTGATGAAATGGTGAAGCAAACTCATATTGTGATGGACATGGTGGATAACTTTAAGATAAGTGTGGTGTTGCATAAGGTTTCTTGTGCCTCTCGGTGTGCAACTATTGCACTACAAGCAGAGGCGTCGTTTCTCACTCTGGAGGATCCTGTTCATTGTGGCTTTTCACTGTAGTACGTGCTTGACTTACATGACGAATCAAACTCACCAAGTGCAACCAAAAAATTGGTGAGTGCGAAGTGGCACCGTTTGACTCACATAAGGAGTGAAAAGCGACGCCTTCTCCTTGTAGTGTTGAGCCGCATGTATATTGTTGTGTTGTTATGTTGTGCAACTATTGAGGATGCTCTTACAAACAGATTGTATATTATTACGACTACCCATTAGAGGTAGTAACAGAGAAGAGATTCCATATGAATTCTGTAAATGGCATGGTGACAGTTTTACTACAGAAGATGTCGATCAAATACAGAAGAGCTAGCATATAAATGGATCAAAGATGAAACACTATGAGTTGCGAGCATGACTTCGGTTCATAGTGATAATTAGTACTTAAGTTTTATGGGAAGATCAAGGTGAGTAGGGTATTTTGCTTTTCTTGGCCTGAATCTGCAGGGAATAAATGGTTCCTGAGCTGTGAAACCACACTAACAGAGGGGTGAGAGGAAGTTCAGGAAGTTCAATAAAGTATGATTAATGATTTCAGTATGTGTACACGATAAAGGATTTGTCAAATTAGTAATTTACAATGGTGATATTCAAGATCTAATTTGTCGATTGTATCATGGTCTAATAATTGATCAATTCATTATTAAAGAAGTTAGCAGCTGAATGATCTGGGCAAAATCATGGTTCCAGTCAGGGTTTTGTTTTTGGTTTTCGGTCATCTAACTTTAGGCTACAAAGCTCACATGCAAGTGAACGAGGTGGCTTTTTGATCCCTTATTTTTTATATTTTTATTTGAAAACCTAATGATGGATCTTTGTTTTTTCATACATCCTATCTTTTTCATTCAATATATTGGCCTTTCACAAAACCCTTCATACATCCTACCTTTTTCATCCAACATCTTGGCCTTTTCATCCATTGCATGTCGCACACAAAGTCCCAACCTAGCTTGTAACCAGTGCAATCCATTGCCTTTGTGGCTACATGAGGTGGCATTTTTCTTATTATATTCCACAAGTTGATTCTCCCACTGGATTTTTGTAGCAAATTGACTATAAAAAGCTAGAAAAAAAAACCCATGGTTTCAATAGTAGCAATCATTGATTTGTCACGATCAAGAGCTAGTGACCTCATTTCATGAATTTGCAAAACAACATACCACAGTTGCTCAACACAAGATCCTCGGGCATTACAGAAAATGTGAACCCTCAAATGGGCCTCTAGAAAGTCTTGGAGGACCCTTGAATTGATTTAAATTGTCTTGTCAGGTACAAATCCCCTATTTGTGCGTAGTATGGATGACATCAAGGAAATGGTCGCTTTCAAATATAGTTACCTTAATATTGCGTCAGTATTGAAACAATACTGACACAAACATCCTGAAACAATATTGCTAATTATTATACCTACTCCTATTCTATTGCAGTACTGCGGATTGATGCAGTGCTGTCGCATTAAAATTGCAAGAGGCTTGCAACAGTACTGCGAATGTAAAAATGAAACATAACTGCAACAGTACTAACAGCAGTACTGTCGCAATATTATACTGTCAAACCATTGCGGCAACATTGCAATAGTACTGACGCATACTGAAATTCACACAAGATGGCCACTTTTGCAGGACAGAAAAGTTGTCCTTTGCCTACCTACACTAGCCTAGCTGATTTAGGGTCGCATGTCAACTCTTGGGAGCCCATTTGAGGACTCACATTTTCTCTAATGGTTCCGTTGCTTTAATATCTAAAGGATGCCTTCCACACACAACGTAAAGTACCAAGATGCTGAAACTATAAACATTCGATTCCTTGATTGCTTTTCTAGTGTAAGGGATCTCAGGAGCCATGTAACCAAGAGTCCATGGTGCAAAGGTCTAACTTGTTCATGAATTAGGCAAGTCCAAAGTCTTCAGGATAGGCTTTGAAATTTGCATCCAACAACCCATTGCTAACCTTTATGTCTTGGTGCAACATACAGCTTTGACAATGCTTCAAGTTGTACAAATATTCAAGACCTACACCCACTTATTCAAGAATGAATTATTGTACTTGGACCAAAAAGTAAGGTGAAGACCAAATTAAATAAAAATGAGATGTAGAAAATGTTGGATTGCATATTTATTAAAAACAATCTCCACAATGTTCATATATAAAGAACTGAAACACCTATGCATAATTAAAAAAAAAATCCATATGAGAAGTTGCCTCCAATTAAAATTAAAAACTCATTAACAATATTTTGTTTATAATTAAACTATTTAATTTGTTTAATAAAATCTGGATAACTTGACTTAAGCTACTTGTATTAAAAAACTCATATAATTAGGGTTTTAATGCTATTATTGTCTTCAAAGAATATTCAATTCCTATATAGAATTACCTTTTTGATTTTCTTGTTAAAAGGGCTACAAGACTTTCTTACATTAAAACAAACTATATCACTTGGGATTGAACTAAAATGCAATATTAGTGATTATAATTAGGGTCGTATAATATGGGAGTTGCGTATCCAGGATTAGACTGTAATTCCCGTCCTGCATGGCCATGATGTGATTCACAAATGTTTTTATGATCACAACATACCTGTCTGCATGTAAGTATGATCCTGGCCATGCATGTTGAATGTTGTGTCAATTTCTCTTTCACAGGACTTCCTCTTGATTGTTTTCTTCAGCCTTGAATGGTACGACATGTTTAGGATTTTATTAGGGTTTAGACCAGTATTGGACTGGTATGGTATCTTTTTACTGTGAAACTGTGGACAATGGTTCATTTTAAATAATTACCCATTTGAAGTACACCACTTCTCATAATGACTCTAATTCATATATTTTATTTCAGTGAGAACTGTGTAATACTTGTACAACACTGGTTTAGACTACCCTGTTGCTTGCTTGTAACTTTCAATTCGTGTTGGACGCCTAAATTTCAAATCATGAAATATTCAGTACGTGTCCTTTGTACGAGGTAGGAATTTATCGAGATTTCTGCAGTTGGAGGATGTAAGATCCTTGACTGGTGCCTGGACTACGGCCTTCTTGCCTTGGATGCGGAAAAGCCGAATCGGCACGGAATCCGGCCTGAATGCCAACATCACAAAAAGAATCATTAAACAAACATGAATATTCAATCATCTCTGTTCCTCTCTTGGTAAAATCTTCTACGTTGGAGCAAGCCCATTCAAGACCACTCAGATAAATTTCCAAGACTGTATGTGGTTTTATGTATCTTATCCCTCCTCACATAATCGGCATGTCTATAATCGATCTGTTAGTAGGGGAGGAATTAGGGGAGAAATTACGTGTGTACCGGCAATATTCAGTTGACGATTGCACAATTGTGGCAGAGAAACATGAATATTGCAGCAAACACTAGGCAGAATGAGGTTTTTCTCAACGGTCATTGCTCACTTGGTGAGTGTAACTGGTCACATAAGACAAAAATCAACTTGAGAAATTTGAACAAAAGAAAAATTTATAGCTCCATCCACAAGCCTCTTTTCTCTTTCTCTTTTAGAATTTGGAGTGCATATTCTTTTTGCGATAGTGCACTAGTAGACCCTTTGTTTCATCCTCCATTAAAATATAATGCCAAAATTTTAATTTTTTGTCAAAAATTGGTTCTCTTTTATTGGTACGGTCCATCCTACCACTTTAGATTTCGTAGAAATATTTTTCTTTCTCCCAAATGAATTTTTCAAATTCTCAAAATCCTAAAAAGAGTTCATAGTGACAAGAATTCTAATGGACCGTACCATAAAAACGTTCAAGTTTTTAAGTAATATTAACAATCTTGAGCTATCGAAGAAGTCTAACAACTCAACTCTCCTCCATTGAGTTTATGTACAACAATTGCAAAGCAATCCAAGTCATCAAAAATAACCACAAGTCAATACCTACTTCACCGCCCACGGCTCAATAGGTACCGTAAGTTGCGGTTATTTTGATAACTTGGCTTGCTTTGCAATTACCTAGTCCACAACTCTGTGCGTCTTTCAAAAATCTCTCATACATATAACTCGCTTTTAACTAAAAACGAATTAATTAGAGTTTGGTTTTAATATTGTGCCATGGGGGTTGTGGAAGGGGCGATGGGTACTGAAGGGGCGATGGGTACTGAAGTTGCGATGGGGAGTGCCCTCCATTGAAATTTGCTGACCAAAGCTGCTTTTTTGCTAGTATACTGAAAATTGGATTTTAGAATGGGGAGCGCGCCTCATTGGGGAAACGTCCTTGTCCGGAAGCAAGTCTTTCTACGTACATGCATTGAATAAGCTCGTCTATTCTTCTCTCGGAAGTGGTCTCCGGAATGAGTTGAAGATGTTGGACATGGGGATGGGACTCCATCAATTGCCAGGACACTCCCCATTGCAATTGTTGTGCCCCCTATCTGCATGAGTTCGGATTTGCCAAAAATATTGTTTTTACTTAAAAGCGAGTTATATGTTTAAATGTTAAAGTGATGCAAATAATATCTTCTAGTACCTTATTCTGGTTGGCATTTATCTTATTCAGATTTGAGTAAGTAAACTTTAAATCTATAGTTTTGTTTGAGCGGAGATTTTCTTTTCATAGACTATCAATCAGTAACCATTGCTGGTTGACCAAAAGATTTCCTTTGGCATCTATAGATAGGTATGTCAGTCCTTCAAACTTCCTTCAAATTAAGGGTTGCATAATCTCAATGCAGCCTCTTTTTGCCATTTGTCAAGAGATCATTAGAAGAGAGGGATTAGAATCGATAATGTTAAAGAGTATTAACTTCTTACCAGGTAGCATTAACCCTCCACCAAGTAGCAACAGAGACTCACTATTTGGCTTCTATATGCATGTTCAATTGCACTTTTTCTTTGCTTTTATGTTCAACGACCACATTGATCTTAAGATCCAATGGCTCGAAGTGGCTTGCATTGAGATTATGCCCGATAATTCAAATATAGGGAGGATTGTGGGTGACAATCGTAGATCAATACCTCCCTCGCCATTGCCGTGGTTTGGTAGGTCCTAACCTGCGATTATTTCCCATAATCCTCCCTGCTTTTAAATTCCCTAGTCCAATTGAGGCTGGTCCTACACTCCTTGGATTAATTTCATCATTAATTTTTGCTTCCCAAAGACTTTGATATTTTGCAAGTGACCACTTCGCACTCTGCATGTACGATCTTCTTACCACATTTTTTAATGCTCGGAAGCAAGAGATTCTCTGCCCAAGTTTTCCCGGAGAAAGGATTGCCAAGATGCTTTCAAAATCAGCCTCTATCAATATCACACCATCCTTATACAATCTGTTATATAATATACATCATGCAAAGACATTTGCGTTGCTGAAATTGTTGTGCCAAACTCCAGCATGGGCCAACTTAGTACAAAATATAAGGCAGATTGTGCATGCATGCATGCAAGGACGGATATGTTGCTTGAAGTATCATGCCAAACTCTAGCACAGGCCCAAATACTCTGATCTTTCGTCTCCTAAATACAAGCTGCATGAGTTTCGACATCAGTGCCCCAATTTTCAATATTTTAGCAACAATATTCTGATGCTCCTTAATCAGTCATTCACTGGAGTCGGAATCTCATTCAAATATTAAAGAGGAGAGGAATCCATGCAACAGCTCTGGTGTTTTGCAGATCAGGAAACGTGGGATTGTGCAACAATCTGGAAGCTTCCAGATTTACTCAGAAACCTAACAATGCTATTTGGTATTTAATAGTGCTTTGTTAACGGCTATGCTAGCTTCGTTTTCAAACACCACTTGAGTGCTTGAGTGTAACTTACTGCAACTTCACAATTTAACCCTACAGTTACCAGATTTGTATTTACCAAATTCATACCTTATTTGTATGGTATTCAAATAAAATATATTTAAATAACTGAGTTAAAGTCATCTTGAAAACAAAAACTTGAGTTTGTATTTTAATAATTGTAAATGCACTCACTAACTGAAAGGTACTAGAATGGGGAAACTACCTAGGATTGAGAAGATACAATAGGTAGACTATGGTTGTAGATAGCATATCGTTATTGGTTACTATAGTGTCTATTGTCGAGAGGGGAAGTAGTCATGCACCACTGGTTCTTTGTTCAGTGAACATTGTACCATGGGTGGGTCGAACAAACACTTTATTCACAGTCACCAGCCTTGAAAGAGGATCGGAGTTCTTACTACTAAACAACACATCAACATGAAATACAAAACCAGGGTTGTCATGTCTAACACTTTTTTTTCAACTTGACATTGACTATCTAATTAGACTAGTGTCAAATACATTAAACAACTTGGATGTCAAGAATATTCCAGAACATTTTTGAATATTGTACATGATTCCATTTATATTTTAAGAATATGCTTGTCTGACATAGGGGTCTACTAGACGTCTTCGATATCATGTCCGACACTTTATCTAGTGGTCGAATAAGACAACCGTGAACGAAACCTTTGTCACCGCTTTATAAATCATGTCCATATCCATAGCTAAGGCAAGTGCCTTTCATAAAAATTAAAGGAGAAGGAAAAGAAAAACTCCAGTCCCTTTCAAGGACCGACGTGAATCAAAAGTCCCTTTGTTCAAGACCCCACACAAAAGTCTTTGGGACAGTCAGGGGAGAGACTATTCAAAACACTATGATTATGAACCACAAAATTATGGAGCTCTTTACGCAAATTGTACAGAACCATGTTGAAACTGTGACATTGATCTCCATCACGTCAATGCTTGTCGTTACACTTTCCTGTCCAGAATTCCTCAGCAAATTACGGAAAATGGATATCTGGAAGGTTGTGGTATATGAGTCAAAACTGGACCACCGGACTGGAAAAGTGATGGCAAGGGAGTGGAAGAAAAGCAATCTAGAAAAATTGGAGACCTATCTCTACTGAGAAAGGGAGCAGTCCCCATCACTTTTTCAGTCCGGTAGTCCAGTTTTAATGAAATTTGTGTTACTATGGTCATTTGCCTTCTAATGACTTCCTTCAATTTCTCAAACTGGCCATTAAGCAGCCCCTAGTTATGAGAAATAACTTTGTTGAGCCACGGGAGTGGTGAGACACTCAAGTTAATTTTATAACCAGGGGTTGCTTACACAGTACCGAACATAACGTCAATGCTAGGATCTTGATCAATCTTCTTCAGTGATGATTAATCGAGGATCGCAAAAGAAAAGCATCATAACTTCAAAGCAGCCCTTGGTTATGGGAAATAACTTTGTCCTTATCCAATGGTTGCATGCCGTCTCTACAATTATGGGCTGCATTGACGTTATGGTAGGAGCACTCAATTCCGATAATTTCTAGACACAGCATTCATTTTAGAATACAAATCTAAGCACAACATAGAGCCTTTATTGTTTGTTGACCAAAATGATAAGCTATCTATGGTCTACCTAAATTTACATTCTAGAATGACTATTGTATCTAAAAATATTGGAATTGAATACACTGTCAAAATTGGGTGCTCCTCCCTTTTGCAAAAGTGGAGAAAATGGTGGGCATGAAGATTGTATGGAGGAGGTTCTCAGCAGAATCTGTGTACCGGTACTACCCAGTCTACATCATGGTCAGTTTCAACATAAATAATTCATTTGTGTTTAAAAGTGCCACATGTCATCTTGTGGTTGGTGTAAGATGACATGGACCTTTCAAAATCTGACGTGGGAATTCAATTTCGACATCGGGCTGTCGAATCTGACCGTCATGTCTGGTATGTTTACCCCACCAGCTGATGAAGTCAACCTCATTCTGCACAGAAATCCTCACATGTGAAAATTGGTGTTTGGTACTGAAACATGACAAATTTTCCATAGCAAGACCTAGACCATTTTCAAAATCACACTTTACAGTATGTTTCCTCAAACTGGCAAACTCTCACTGGACTTCAATTTTCAAAATCACACGTCACATCATGTTCCTTAATCCCTAAAGGACCGCGGTTTTTCCTGTTTTTGAGCATCATTTTCACCTCTTTCTATTCATTTTCTTGTGAATATTTTTTTTCCTCTTGATAGAAAATACCAAATCAAACATTTAAATAAAATTTAAGAATTTTTAAACCAATTTAACAATTTTTCCCATGTCTTCAAAGACGGTCAAAAAATATCCAAAACAACTGCATTTTCATCTTTTCACTTCAAACGCTATAATCTTGCAATCTGTACGGTCAAATTCTATGAAAATTTTACCATGCACTCTCTTGGTAATCTATAACAAGATCCTACAGTTAAAGTTGAAAAATAATAATTTTTGAGGTTTATTTTGAGCCCTGCCCGTACTGCCCATTCTCCCCAAAAAAAACCCCTTTTGCTCCTTAACTTCCACTTAAAAAGTCGGAATCAAAAAAAAATTAGATCCCCATTTTTTTATTGATATACCGAATTCACATGATTTATTTCAAAAAATAAAAATAAAAATTGACACCATGGGAACCTTCCCGAACATTGAAATGTCCTAGTTAGGACACTTGGTCCTTTAGGGGTTAAACTCTCACCGAACTGAACCGAAACTGAGAGGACAAAAGAATCACCATCTCCCTCCTACAATCTTTATTCAAGTACATGATCACTTTTTTATCCTCTCTCCAAGCTTTGCCCTAAATAGTCTCCTTCACGAATCCAATCTATACCCTTATATCAAAAACTTAAGGTTACATGACTAATCTTGTCATCAAAAATATAATGGGTGGGTCAAATTTCTTATATGACGGTGCCAAGATAGATAGATAGAAACTTCAGCCCTCTTTCAAGGCCGGCAAGAATAAAGTGTCCGTTCATAATGTCAATGACCCAATGCTTACCGGACAAAGGGTTATTGGAACAAAACTACTCTCCCCTGTCGGAAATGGACTGACGGTGCTAATAATGTATGTAAAAAAAATTTACAATCACTGAATAGGTTAGGTCGTTTTTATGAAAAAAATCCTCCTAATATAGAAGAATCTTTTTTTTTAAACCCCGTTTAAACCCCTAAGTGTACCACTATACTCAAACCAAGTTCAGGTATTATTTAGTGCAATTTTCTAAATCTCTTGCAAAGCATAGAGCTTCAATTTGATAGGAATGTCTACATGAATCCAAATGAAAGTCTACATAAATTATGCAAGTATGCTCTACAGTGCAATACCTAGTGAATGTGAAATCTTTTTTTTTTTCCGGAATTCAAAATCATATACTCCCTCTATCCGAAAAGAATTGTCCTAGTTTTTGGCATTTTTTTTTTTTGGCAATGTTTGTCGTATGTTTTATACTTCAATCATGAGCCATGTCCATTTCAAACGGGGTGGACAAAGTGAAAGTGACACAATAACTACATGCTACTATTAAAGATGGACCATTTTTTGAGTACCGAGACAAAAAATTGGAAAAAAAGTGTTAACCCTTAAGCATCCAGAATACAATTACTCGGTCAATCTTCATCAATCCCTCACATTTTAAAATATATTATATTTCTCTGGTATTTTTCTTATATAAGGTATTGTTAAACCAATTTACCCAGGTATTTTCATAATTTTTGAAATTAAATTAAATTTCATAAGACTTTTAAAAGCTATTTTCTTGTAAAAATCATAGTAATTACAAAAAAACTTAGAATAGTATGAAATTTTTAGGGAAAATGTAAATAATAGTGATGAAAAACAAGGTGTAGGTGGCATGCTTCTTGAGCTTACATAAGAAGAAGTTCAATAGAAAAACATTTGCTGCAGTGTATATTGGAATTTTAGGGTTTTGAGCTTTGAAGTGCTATAAAAAACACAATTTTCACAATTTTGAAGAACAGTAAATTGAACTAGAAAGTAGAAGGTAGCCCCCACACTTTCTTAGTTGGGACCATTTTCATTTGAAACTAGGAACTAGGTGAAAATCAGTGTTAGACTGAAAAACGATCAAGCATGGCCCCAAGGGGTTCCTTGCATGCTTAAGGGTTAAGTGCGTTAACCCCTAAAGGACCAGGGGGGGTGTTGAACCTAACTCTTGTTTTCTTAACTAGCTCTTGTAACAAGCTCAATTCCTCATTGGTGTGGGGTGATTTTGACGACGGGCACCGTTGAGATTAAAGAAGACTTATGTAGCTTTTGTATAAAAAAAGGATTGACAAAATCGCACAATTTTTGAGAAAATGCCACAGTTGAGAAGATTGATGGAACTTGTTCGGGGTATTTTGTACACATGCTGAAATTGGATTGCTCAAAAGTGCCCCAAAAATTTTGAAATTTTTACTAAGCATAGAGATCAATATATTAAACATGTAATAAAAATTTCACGTAATTTGGAGGTGTGAGGAGGAAGATATGAGGGTCTGAAGTGACGCCTAAATACCCTCCTTGCAACTCAAAAAAATTCACCAAAAATTGCTCACTTCATGAATTTCCGATCAAGAAGTACTTACAGATTTAGCTCTCAAAAAGAGCCACGGTCTCATTGTTGCTTATCATACAATTCAAAGCCCAAGAACCCAAATTTCTTCACTTTCTAGTTCCAGAAGCCACGTGAGGGCTTTATGGTGCTTTAGGGGTTAAGCTAAAACACGCCAAAAACTAGGACAGTTATTTTCGGACAGAGGGAGTAATAGAAATGCTTATACATCAATGATGAGTGAATGTAGAGCATACAAAGCCATATAATTAGAATGTTTATATATCAAATTGAATGAATGTAGAGCATACAAAACCATATGTCAAATTTTTGATGCAATTTCCTCATAATGAATGTCTTATTGGTTGTTGTATAAATATAAATTGTTGGTACAAAATTCAAAACCTATATATAGTACAAAGTTAATAATAAAAGCAGGTTGCCGATTGTTTTGAAAACAAAAATAATAACTGAATAAAATAAAAATTGTATAAAGTGTCATAAATACACTTTTAAAGCAATTTATATTTAATCACACACAAGTCAAGCTATCCGTCTTGTTTTGCTTAGAAGAATTTAATAATTCAAATGTGTAAAAGAAATTATAGATTTTAATTATCCAATGGTAAACTCATAAGACTTGACTTAGCAAAGGATGCCAATTAAAAAATTAAAATCTATCTAAGTATTTCAAACTTTAATTGATTACAACATGAGATCTATAATGACCAAGAACTTTCTAAAACATGACATAGAAGAAGTAAGTCATCTTGTAGTTCAATGATTAAAACATTAGGACGTGGCTCAGCAGTTGGCACTCAATGCCACTCTATATAATTGTTAGACTATGAAATTTCATTTTACATGACTAAAGGGCATTCATTCTATTTGGAAAATATCACTCTAATAGTCTCTTCTAAGTTTACAAAGTTCTTATAACTCATTTTTAAGATAAATACATACAAATTCCAAAGAGTGATACCAACTACAAGAAAATTATGCCAAGTTTCAAAAGTTTCACTAATCTTGAGAGAGAAAGAGGAACTTTGCCCAGAGGACCAGAGTGAATGAAGAGTTTGTTGGGGAAAGTGCTTCCAACTTGGCCATTTTGACAAACTAAAATTTGACTATATGGTTGATTTATAGTTAATGTGTACTCATAGTGCATTTTAGTTTTCATTGTGCCAATGCTATACATTTTAAATTTGGTTTAAAAACCAATGTTTCTAATAAAATGCACAATTTGCACAAAATGCATTGAGGTGTACTAAGTCTTAGCAAAATTTTGTCTATGAATTGGTGGACCGTATCGTGTCGTTTTTGGACGTATTCTACACAAGGCAAATGTCGAATGCTAAGTCACTATAAAAGGCCAAATAAAAAACTTTTCATTGTAAAAGGTGTATATATATATATATATATATATATATATATATATATATATATATATATATATATATATATATGGAGAATGGCATGATATGGGTACCACTTTTACGTGTCTCATATAGTGTGACTTATGTCTAACTCATTTTATGTGTGCTAGAAATTACGTCTTTAACACCATGTAAATAGTTGTAGCCATGGTGCCTATAATACCCTCTAAATTTTGTAATTTTCCAATGTGTTTTTCTTACCAAAATAATGTTATTCAAAAATGACACTATTTTTGGATGGGGTACCCATATCAGGCCATCCATCACCCATATATATGTATATGTTGGTGGCTATGCTTTCAGTGGATAAGGCGTTCTCATGTATCAAATTTGAATATATTACAAAAATTTGACATAGATGATTTAATTGGAAATTGAAACTTTTAAATTATTTTTAATTTTGAAAATTGAAATTGTTGTCCTATTGTTTTTAATAAAATGAGTCTACAAGCAATGGTGGCTTTTCACACAGTTTTTGCCAATTACACATTGAAAGCCCTCAAATGAAAAACAAGAAAAAAAATTATATTAAAAAATTATAATAAAAATTTGATGCTTTTAATTCTCCTATGATTAAACCTAAAATAGAAGTTACTTCAAACTTTAATTTTAAAAACAAAGCTTTCCAAATGCATTTACACCATTCAATATAATTGTAGAACTAATCTTCTTCTTTCTATTGATATGTTAAATGAGGAATAAATTAAATGTTCCTCCTCAATGCCTTCATATTTAAAAAATTTAAATGCCCTCCTAGTTCCATATGACCATATGTATAGTATTGCATATTTGCTCATATAATTTCGATATATACATATATTTTATAACAAATACACTAAGCTTATGAATGACAACTAAATAAATCCATATGTCTTCTCATATGACCATATGTATAGTATTGCATATTTGCACATATGGATTTATTTAGTTGTCATTCATAAGCTTAGTGTATTTGTTATAAAATATATGTATATATCGAAATTAGATGCATACATTGTAAATTTTTACAATATGTGGATTGTAAGAAGTTAGAACCAATCATATAAGGTGTCAAGATTAGTGTATTTGTTACTTTTGCGACTATAGAGTCTACCTTCAAAAGAGGGCATCAAGGGTTGCACGCGCCATGTTGGTCCTAATGGCTTTTGATGTTTTGTGCTAGCAACAGTGATGACTATATTGTTTTTGTTGTAGTGTAAAACGTAGCCTGGTTTGCTATATTCCTAGGCATAGAGACTGTGATCGTGAATTTTCTTTTAGAGTGTTCTTCAACACTCCAATGGTAGACTTGTTCAAAGTTCTCTTTGAATGATGGCATTACAGACTACTGTCTGACCTCCCAAAATTTATTATAGTATGTTGTATCACATTCATGTTTGCAACAAAAGCTACGTAGTATGATTGCCCTCCTGAGCTTCCAATACTCTAAGATCATCTACATATTAGAATTTGAAATTGTCGCTATCTTTAATCGAGTCCCAAAACGGAGGCTTGTCTGCATCATCGAAGTGTTCATGCAGTGCAATCGATAACTCCTTCAGAATCACCTCGTTCAACTCGATGTTGTAAGGGTCCGGTAGGTCTAGCAACTCACATATGTAGTGTGACCACATCAGCCGCCACACTATCGGGTCCCTAGGAGAGTTGTCCCAAATATTACACGGTACTCCATACATGTCTAGGACATCTTTGTCCAATAGCATGACAACCAGATCTATCCAATGAGTTTTGCAATGTGGAAATTCCCACAGCCACAATTCCACTGTTCCCTCGACTGAGGCAATAGGGTACGTCATCAGGAATGTGAACCCATTCCTAGTGACTTCGGAATACACTGATTTGTCCCTACCGTCCAACCCTTCTCATTCATTGTCTGACAAACAATTGTCAATCTGTCGAACTTGTTGTCATGAGTTCAACAACCCGTAAGCTCTGTAAAGACCAGCACAAAGCATCCAGTAGTATCCTTCCGGGTCGTCCCCCCTCGTCTGTACCACACACGGACCCGTCCCTACCACGGACTTCTAGCTCCACCATTATTGATGATGCTACTAAGCCAAA
Source organism: Pohlia nutans (assembly GCA_022496805.1). Classification (NCBI taxonomy): domain Eukaryota; kingdom Viridiplantae; phylum Streptophyta; class Bryopsida; order Bryales; family Mniaceae; genus Pohlia; species Pohlia nutans. The sequence goes on along the minus strand of CM040089.1, from coordinate 44,747,218 downwards.
ACGAACTGCGAGATCTAGGGCCGAAACTCGAGCGTCCTTATCCCAACCCATTTCAACCATCATAGGAACATCGTGACCCGTAACGTAGATGCAGGCCATGGAAACAAACGAAAAGCTGACAACTACAGCAACTAATGGATCGTGATTGAGATCTATTTTAAGTAAATTTAATTTCAAAACTACTGTTTTTGTACCATTTGACCAATTTCTATTTGGATTTCTATCCAAACTTTGATTTTTAAAGTCGTCCACGTTTAATTCTAAATTTGAAAATTCATTAAAATTCCCACTTGAAAAGTATTAATTTTAAAGAACATCCAAAAAGAAAAACATCAAAAACTGTTTTTTAAATTGAATAAAAATAAAATTTATTTAGTTTAAATACTTAAAAATTGAAAAACATCCTCGAAAAAATCCGAATAAGTTTGAGGATATTTATTTTTACAAGTTTGAATACAAGAAAATTTCATAGCTCAAGATTAAATGAAATGCCATCTTTTTCATGAAATTGAATGAAATAGGAGCGCATTTGTGCACCAAGAGATGCAATGTTCTTAAGGAATCTAATATATCATCGAGAATATAATCACCATTTTATGAAAAATTTGGTGGTGATAACACAAAATTAACATTACCAAACCACCTAAAATTAATTTTACACTAAAATTGATTCTTTGTATTTGTTTATGATTTTCTGAAATTTTGAAAATTGTCACTTCTAGTGCACCGGGATAAAAAATGTGTTGACCCTACCATACATTCGTCCTAAAACTAAATACGGGTTATAGAGAGGGACCCAAGGGCCTTTTAAGGATTAAGGCATCTATACTTCTTTAGAATAGCACCAAAGTAAATTAGAAAGAGAACCATGTGTAAAATGGAGTTTAAAAGAGATTTTGGATGCGAGATTAGAAAATCATGTCTTTTAAGGGTTAACCATACATTCTGGAATCCCATTCTCGCAGAAAATTACCCAATGCGTCATAAAGATATCTTTTTGCGCAACTTTATGCCAATTTAATTCCAAATTATTATCTCATCTTGTACAATTTTATTTCAAGTCGTAATTGTATTAGGAAAAAATGTCGAAGAACTCTTTGTATAACTAACAAAGAAGGAGATAAACAAGGAATTTCACACAACCTTCTTTGTCTTTTTGTCTCTTTTTTAAAATTCTTTGTTGTCTGCTTTTTTGTTTCTAAACTTCCATATTTCATTTTAGTAAAATGATCCTATTTCATAATAAACTACTTGATTTTAGAGTTATCCGTAAAGCTCAGGGGGGTCACTAACATATATCTGGTGTAACCACGTGCATTAAGAGGGTATTTGAATGAAGGCTATCACATAATTGGAATATTTGAGGTATATTCTAAGTACATTCTTGAATTATTCCATATTTTAATTTAAAGCATCCTATATTACATATGAAATTTATAATTAGGTAGAAATTTTCCTCCCCATGAATAAAGAGGATCCTATAGTTTAACTCAGTCACATGGTTTTCTACTTTTCGCATTGTCTTCCCCCCTCCCCCAAGCCGTAAAGTTTAGCAAAAATTTATTAGAAGAGAAAAGACAAGGTAGAACTAGTTTTTTAGCTTCAATGACAGGAAAAATAAGTTTTGCCTCCGTTTAATTAAACCAATCACTACACTCTACGTTGTCAGAGATATTCGAACATGCCACCTTCTTGATGCAAGAGAAGATCCTCCAAACCACATTTGAGTTTCCATGGTGGAATCTCATTGTGCCCCCACTCCGGCCTCATGCTCATCTAAAGCAAGTTGCTTGATTGTAGGTGTCAAACATCTACAATAAAATTTATTTGTAGTCTGAAAACTCCATGCAGAAAGGCAGGCTAACTTAAGTTTACTTTACGGATAACTCTATTACATAGGATTTAGAAAGTTGGATTTGACAATAAAGCGTGAATGTTATCTGAGTAGGCCATACATGGCTACATTCTTCCTTCATATATAGGTGTTGTTTCTTAAATAATGTTATCTCGACTAAATTGATGGAACCAATGTGAGTTGTAGAATATGGTAGGACAACAATTTTGGAAGGATTGCCACAAATGCAACATTCTTCATTCTATTTTGTATCGTCTCTAATGCAATTCCTTTGACACCACACTCTCGCATTTTAGCATGGTGACTAAGTACAACTTTTCTACTAGCAACATTCTCGAACTGCTTTAGTTTGGTCCCTTTTCTATAGTGTACGAGAAAAACTTGAACTGACCCTTAAAAGTCCTTCCCTAATTTTGAAAGAAAGGGGTATTTTTGAGTTTTAACCTCAAAATCTTGGGGGGAGGGGGGGGGCGCACTAGCAAAAATCGTAGAAACAACGTGCGATAAAAAATAGGGTCTAATATATTCATTGTAGATAAATTTTGCAAAAAATGTGCATATAATATAGGGGGGTTTTAAATAGTGAAACATGTGTACATGTAAAATACCATCACATATACTGGCCTCTTTTATCTAGTCAGTACATGTAAAATAGCGTGGAAACAATTACTAGAGGTAGCAGGTTTAGGGTAGGGTCTGTGCTAGTGGATGAAAAGTGGTAATTTCTGTTGAAAATGTTTAGATGGATAACTTCGCAGGCTGGCTGGCTTGAACATTATTGTACCAACGTATCCAATGTGAAGTTAATGTTCTCCACCTACGTGCCGGGAGGGAAAATTTCAGCGCGCTCTTTGAATTGTAATCTTCTTTCCAATTTTCTTTAGCGCGCGCTTGGGGATTGCTTGAATAGTAGACGTTAGGATTTCTAGTTTCATTGTGGTTTACTGGAGGATGTTAGGGTTCAAGCAATTGTTGTTCAATGGGATCTCCTTTCTGCACCAGAACTTAGGGTTTAGGGTTTCTGTATTCTTAGTCTTCTGGCATTATTGTTGATGGTCTTTGGGTTGCGATTTGCAACGAGCGTTGGTGTGTGGGAGTACTGCTTGTTTTGAATATCATTTCACAATCTAAGACAATGCTTCAGTTGCATGCCTTTGTCTTAGGTTTATTGTTTTGATTTAGTTCATGTGAGTTTAGCATCGTGACTAAACTTCACAATTCATGGTTGTAAGAAGAGAAATGTCCTTCATGAAAAAAAATGTCGTTTACATAACCAAAAAAATGGGGTATAAGAAACAAAATGTGGTGTAAGAAAAAAATGGACAACAGTTGGGCTCTGAGAAAAACAAATGGGGTATAGTCAAAAAATTGGTTACTTTGAGTATAAGGAAAAAAATGCAGTATAAGTAAAATAGGGTATTTTTATATGATTCCCTCCAAAAATTATAATTACTAATAGGGTGTATAAAAATACAAGCATTTACCTTTATTTTGAAAAATATTATACCTTATAATCTTTTCTACAAGGTAAATAGGCCCCCGATAAATAAGTCCTGAGCACACGTGTATGCAAAATATAAGAGGGAGTGCACCCCCCAAGCTCAAAATATAGAAGTAATTTACATTCTAAAAATGTAGGTACATACTACTGTTGTCATGGATGATGTCTGAAAAAGATAATTCATAAAAAAAAATTCTATTTCTATTGTTAGCAATTCATGGTCAAAGTGGCTTGAAAACTGAGAAAACCTAACATGTGGGTCTTGGATGGTTCTTTAAGGGTTAAAAGTGTGCAATGCTATTGTAAATGTATAATTCTTCACGATTGAGAAATGATGCCCCTATAGAAGCATTGTAAAAATTAAAGAAGACCAAAACAAACTTAAGCAATTCAAAAATGTTAGCATTAAACTCTAGATTTTATATGTAAAAAAACTCCAACCTGTGGATGAGTTGGCGTGAATTGAAGGTTGGTTTGTTGGGCCTTATCTTTTAGACAGAGACTATTCATCGTGTTCAAAAAACGACATCTTATGCTAATATAACCCTATTTACACTATTTGGTTTTGGTTTAGGATATTTTGAATTAGTTTTAAAATATTTTTGACAACTCATTTTTGGAAGAGTTTTAATTAATTTTTGGAATATTTAGGTCTTAACTAGTTTAAAAATAATTTTGACATCTTTTTTTTTTTTTAAATTGAATTTTTTTTTAAAGTTTGGAGAAAAGAAAATTGTAAGAAAAAACCAAAAAAAATACTACACCGATTATTGCCATTAATGTGAGTCACGAAATGAGTGTGAGATTTTCCACCAATCCTCAATTAGTGTGAGACTTTACACACGATCCTCATTACTTAGTGTGAGACTTTACACACAATCCTCACTACTCACTGTGAGAATTCTCAATTACTGTGAGTTACACTTTGTTCTAATACCACAATTACTATGAGAATTATACTAAATCACTCAATTATTGTGACTCATAATAATGGCAATACTGGTAATCAGTGTACCAGGGCCTTTGTATTTACAGATACCTTGTTCAAGATCCCACACCAAAGTCCATTGAAGTAAAGAGCATGGCTAGCAACAGTTGCTTTCCACTCACCAACTCTATTTCTGAATGATAAAGTACCTCTTATAGTGTAGAGTTTGATATTTGCAAATGTTGTCAAAATAGCAAGGGGGTAGTTGCACACTATGGTGTTCCTTTTTTTCGGTCACGTTTGTAGTTTTTGGCCTTTTTCTGACCTTTCAAGCTCAATAGAAGATTATTGAATGGAAATAAACTTATAGGACTATGAAAAGTAATTAATATTCATACCTTAAAATACAAATGTGATGTTCAATTTTTAAAAATAACTTTTTAGATTAGAGAACCTTGTGCATTTGTAATATTTTTGATGCAGTCACAATGCATTGTTTTTGACAAATGCACTCCGTTTGTAATGCAATTTTTGGAATTTAACCTTCAAACTCTTTGTGCACATAGAATTTTACTTATTGTACTCCTTTCCGCAATTTTTTATTTAAAAATATTTTCTATATTGCAATTTTACTTAATATAGACATCTTTTAGAATTTAGGCATTTTAAGCATGTAAAAGAAGATTTGAAGAAATTCTAAATCACTATAGTAATCTATATAAGACATTACACATTGGCTTTGAATTGAATTTGCAAAAAGATTAGAAATCATGCACAATATTCATCGTTGAACTTTCATCATGTTCATCGTGTTTTTTGTTCAAATGGGTACTTTCAAATATTCATATTTCTTAATGTAAAGCCTTTAGACAAATAAAGAATGTATCTTTAGATTTCATATACATCAATCTCACCATTTGTTAACCCTTTAGTGCCTAGGGTGGTTTTGGAGAAACCACAGTTTTTTGGGTGATATATTTTTTAAACTTTCTCTCTTGAAATTAGGAATGCTATCAATAGTATTCAACCGTATCAATATAAGCATAGCTTAATGAAACAAGTTTTGGTTAAATCTTGGTCATATCAGACCATTGGATTGAAAGATTATAGTATGTCTTTGAACCGTATAATGCACACTCCAAAATGAGATTTTGAGGGGTGTGTGATTTCAAAGTTAAATAGAATTTTGGTTAAATTTTCAAAAATGAAAGTGAAGCAGTTCAGCAATGACCTATGTCAACACCTCTCCATTGCAATCTTTCATGTCAAGAACTGACTCACACATAATTATTGTGAATTTTATAAGTGAGAGTGACTTATCTATGTACGGTTTAAGACAAAATTTATACGTTAAAATAAGAAAGGATTTGGTACATTGATCAAGATCGGAATACATACATTGATGGAACATGAACAAGAGAACACAATCCAAAAATAAATACAAGATAACAAACTTTCAAATACAAGAAATACCGCATAGTACATGTGTTGTATTTGTAAGTATTTGCTGTATTTTGAGGTATTTGCAGTATTTTGGTGTTTTGAACATAGGTATTTGGATATCTAATAAAGTCAGATTTCAAAATTTCTTTTTGCATCATCTGCATAATCAAAAGTTACACTTCTGAACTTCAAACACCGAACTAAGATAGTTCACAGATTTTACAGCATTTCATTTTTCGATGATCTAGTGACCACTTACTGGTTACCTAGGCACTAAAGGGTTAAGAAAAATTAGTTCAAAATATCACCAATGAGTTTTAATATGTTTTGAAAAAGAGTGATTTTGACAAAAATGCTAAATGTGCATTACATGCACGTTCTTTTGGTCATCGAATAGGCACACCGTACCATGCAACTACCCTTGAGGTGGTTCTCACATCAAGCACTTTGTCCTATTCTCTAACAAGACCATGTTCACACTTTATGAAGTTAATTTTAGTAAATTTAATTTTCAACATCATTATTGTCCCATGTAGTGACAAACATAGTATGTAATTGGTTGATGCACTCTATTCCAAGCAAGTTTCATTTGTCACACACCATGTTGCATGTGAACTTGGTGCACAATGAGCAACTGCTGGCCATGCTGTAAGTTAGTAGGCGTGTAAGTTTTAATCCAATGTGAAGCTGGCAAGGTGGGAGACTTGGATGTGTTCCGGTTCCCCAACCCAACTTCATTCTGAGTCCAGCTAGACGCGGAAACAGTGGTCAGATTCCCAGCAATCCAATGCATGCATGGAGCTCAGTCACCGTGCCTGCGATGAGGAACACAATGCACAACGGACAACGGAAACCCGGAGATGCTCTCTCCTATCCGTACTTGCTCCGCTCCTTCCCCACTGACTCCTCCGTCGTGAACATGAATTGAACATGGTTATCAATTTCTCATACATGTGAATTTCAGCTGCCTCCCTGCCTGCCTGCCTGCCTGCCTGCCATTATTTACACACGATGTCCGTCTGGCCGCCCTTGACAATCCATCTGTAACGAATTTATTGATCTTCACCAAGTTAGAATAATTGCCAAAACATTTGCTTGACCTCAGCATAGAAATTGCACTTCAAATGTCACCATCTTATAAGTCCATGAGATTCCTTGACTTACAAGTTTCCAAATGACTCATTTGAAGAAGAGACATACTTGTCCATTTCGGTTAATGTGTCCCAATTATAACAACAAGCTTGGTACGTAAGTAAAAATGATGCTTTTCGTAGAGGCAAACTTCAGGGACACGTGGCGGTGCATGCTTCGAGCAAAAAATATCCCGAGACGCCCCGCGTCGCGAGAGTCTCGGAGCGTCCGTAGTCTCGAACTCTCTGCCCGCTTGGGCTTCCCCAGGCAGCGACGTGGCCCATTCCAGATTCTGATTCTGCGGCTACTTTATCTGTGACCTGCTTTAGGCCTAAACCTTGAGCTTGCGCACACGATTACCCTTTATTCATCGCTCGTGCTGGTCTCGTACCATCACTAGCCGGGCGATAATTGCTAGCCACAGTCGTCATCCGAAGCAAAGAAGGGCCGGTTACAAAGTCTGAGAGACTGACGATGATTAGATTAGCGGCAGTAGTCGTAGTAGTACTGTACTGATATATATTCATCATGTCGACCGTACCGGAATTCGATGGGGGCATTTTGATTTGATGCGGTAACTGCCTTTCGGGAGGGATTGTAGGGGCCGGCCGGGATCGTACTTGCAAGTAAGGTCAGATATACTACTGTGTTGCATGCGATGGCGGTGGCACAAGTTCCACCAGTGCTAGTGGTACTGAATTCCAGGGATTTGTGGAACGCGGTGGCCGTGGTGGTGGTGGCGGCGGCGGCGGCGAGCGCCATTGTGAGCTCGCTGGTGAGGCTGGTGAAATGCTACCTGTTCGACCCGTTGACGATCAGCCGCATCATGGCCAAGCAAGGTGTGCAAGGACCCCGTTTCATCCCCGTCCTCGGCTCCGTCGCGGAACTCGCGGCGTACGAGAAGTCGTTCCCCGACTCGATGCAGCTCGATGATCACTACGGCCTGCTGCCCACTGTTAAGACCCAATTCCATCTCTACTTCCCCAGATTCGGTAAGACTTTTGAATTTCAAACTCCCACGACTTCACTTCTGCATGCACACACACAGTCACACACATAGTCACAGTACCGTCTTGAAACTTCGCCAGCTTGAGAGCGACACTGATCATTGTGCACATGAATCAGGCTCACAATCCTCGAATCTAGATGAGACTCATAGAGTTCAGAGCGCATGATTGACGTTCGAGTGTCCCGAGCTTTGAAAACCACGACTTCCAGAGCTCTAAAAACTAGTTGAGTGTAACTATGAGGATTCAGTCGATCGGGCAATCAATTTCATGGCTCTAGATAGATGAAGTTACCTGTTCTTCGTTGAATGATCATGATATTAAACTCAGCACCGTCAGAATTCGATTCATGCTCGATCTTCAAGTGGTAGAATCCAGTCGACATGACTTACGAGGCAGCTGAAATTTGAATAATTTTTGGAAGGGTCCAGAATTTGAATTATATTATTTGGAACTTCTGGCCAAGAGTCTCGAGATATTCATTCAAATAAATGAATTCAGCCTGGGGTGGTGTAGCTAGACCTGAGTAGCTTACTTGCCAGGTTGTGAGAATTGGTTGATTCGATATATATACATGGATCCCAAGATGGTTTCAGGACATATGTAAAGTTGTGGAGTGTCGGTGTCTGTGGGGCATTGGTGATCTCTGACTGCGCAGGGAAGCGCTTCATCTACTACCGTGGACCGCAGGTGAAGCTGGTGTGGCGAGATTACCAGTTCGCCAAGGAAGTGCTGTCATCCAAGTACGGATTCTTCGAGCGTCACCCGGATGATGTGGCCATGCTGAGGGATTTTGTGGGCTTGGGCTTGGATAACTTAACAGGTGAGAAGTGGGCCATCGAGCGACGCACTCTCAACTCCTTCTTTTATCAGGACGTCTTGAAGGTAATAATATCCACCTGGAGCCACTGCACACCAATTCCTGATTCAACCGTGAATTAACATTTTATTTTCCCTAGCTGACAGTCAGAGCTAGCACTGGAGCCCTTAATTTGCAATCAATTGATGGAGGGATTCGATCAATTGACGCTTGGTTGCTTGCAGGCATTAGTGGACGGCATGGTGAGCAGTGTGGAATCCGTGTTGCGCGAGTGGGAAGAGGCGTGTCGAGCGGGAGGCGAAGTGGAGATCAGCGTGGAGGACGACTTGAATGCCATTTCCAACAATGTCATCGCGCACACGGCGTTTGGGACTGACAGCGAGAACGCCAAGGAGATTCACCGCACGCAGCGGCAATTCGTCCGTCTCCTCTTCGAACGCTTGGACAGTGGCCTCTTCTGGATTCCAGGCTTTCGGTAAGCAGCAATAAATTTGAACTCTTCCCATAATAATAAATTAATGATAATCAATCACCATTGTGAGTGAGGACCATTGTGAGTAAAGAGCTCGTTCGGGGTAGTTTGTCTAATTATGCCTCAAGGACACGGGTAGATCTTTTTCCATAACATTCTATACAACTCTCAGTAACCTCCTTTTGTCTCTCAATATTCTCCACAAGGTGTAAACCTCTCAAGAGCCCAGCTGAGAATAGGGATGTCAGAGTGCTAGTATTTGTGCTAGTTTTTGTGAAAGTTTTTCCAACAAGTTTTTGTACATAATAAGCTTTTTCAATGAGCTTTTGCAATGAGCTTTTGCAATGAGCTTTTGCAATGAGCTTTTGCAACGAGCTTTTGCAATGATCTTTGGAGCGAGGATGTGGCCCTCTCTTGTTGAAGGGCGGTCAGAGAAATCCGTGGTTTCAGTTCTCGTGGTTTCAGTTCTCGTGTTTTGGTGAGAGTCTAGCTCGCGGTTGTGAGTGTGGATTATAGGATGCCAACAAGTAGGAATTGCATCGCAGAGTCTCCCTTCACAAGCTTGCATTCTAACACAGTTCGGCAAGCTTATAGTCATGTGCACCTTTAGTCAGGTGGCAAGAGGTTGAAAAGTCCTTCAATCGTATTGTCCTGCATAGAAATATTTTATTTTAGTGTTGACTTTAGAAAGGGAGAAAGTTTGGGGGTTATAGAATGTTGTTATGCCGACAACCCCAACCTCGTCACGGAGCCAGTGCTGGGAACTTTGTTGTGGTGCAGGTATCTTCCCACGAAGAAGAACAGAGCGATGAAGCAGCTGAAACTGAGAATGGACAACTTGCTGCGCGAGGTGATCACGGACCGGCAGAAAGCGGTGAAGAGAGGCGAGGCGAAGTCGTACGGGAACGATCTCCTGGGGATGATGCTCGCTGCCGCTTCCGACAGCACCGACGAAACCGCCCCGGAGTTTAACCTCGCCTCCGTTTTCAACAACACCAAGCTCTTCTTCTTCGCCGGCCAAGACACCGTCGCCAGCGCGCTCACCTTCACTCTCTTGCAGCTCGCGCGTTACCCTGAATGGCAAGACAAAGCTCGCCAGGAAGTTCTGGAGGTTGTCGGCGACTCCGACGCATTCGACTCAGACGCCATCTCCAAGCTGAAAATCGTAAGTCCTCTCGAACCCAGGCTCGATGAGTCTCCAATGGCAGAGCCAACTCCAGTAAATCAGGACCAGCTGCACATGGCAGCTTCAGATTAATTCTAAGTAGTACAGTTACAACCCTTAATTTATTTCCTATGCACACAATCTTCGTAATGTATTCCAAATCTTTGTAGAGAACTTCTCATCATTTTTTCTTCTCAACTTGCCATAATGTACTCCTCAAAATAAGACTATATAAATGTGTGACATATGTTGTAGGCTATGCTAAATAGAGTACTCCATGGACTTGCCACGTCGTGTAGTGGGTGCATGCTACCACCTCGTCACTTCGCAACTCAGAGATAGCATGCACCGTACCAGAGCCCATGGAGTACTCTATCTAGTACATAATTGAGGTGGGTGACAACTTCCAACGTCGGTGAGGGAGTTCTGTGAACCTGCAACGATGGAAGTGGCTACTCTGAATTCATCAAGTTTGGAGGTCTGTTACAGTTTAACAGAATGATGGAATTCATGTGTGGGTGTAATGATTGAATTTCCAGGTGGGGATGATTCTGAACGAAACGATGCGAGTGTTCCCCGTGATCTCGTCGATTTCCAAAGTGGCCACGAAGGACATGCAGATCGGCGACCTGTTCATTCCCAAGGGACTGGTGATGGAAGTGCCGTTGGCGGCGTTCAACCAGGACCCGGAGATGTGGGGCGACGACGTGCACAAGTTCAACCCGGAGCGATTCGAGAACGGCGTGGCCGGCGCGTGCACGAATCCGCAAGCGTTCATGCCGTTCGCCATCGGGCCCAAGAACTGCATCGGCAAGGACTTCGCAATGATGGAAGCCAAGATCGTCATCGCCATGGCGCTTCGGCGCTTCAAGCTCTCCATCTCGCCTAATTACAAACACCACCCGTGTCACAGCCTGCTCACCAAGGCCAAGTTTGGCCTGCAGCTCATCATCAGCTTCAGAACCAGCTAAGAGCACCCGCACCCCGCCTACTACAATTTCCTCTGTTTTTTTGCAATGAGTTACATCCTCATTTGCATTCTTCAAAAACCACCACCTTCACTGCAACACCGAATACCGAGCCTGATTATTCTCACAGCATCAACCATTTCCGAGAACACATCGATAACCAAGATTGCCAGATTGTCAGATCCAAGTTAGTATTAGGAGTATCTGGAGCTGAGACTTTGTTGTTGCTACGGTTTTTATCCAGGCTTGGACTTTGTTGTTGTTGTTATTGTGATAGTAGCGGGGTGCATATGCTCTTTTGAAGAGCTCCATTCAATAGCCATTAGTGATATTAATTTTCATGCGTTATTGATTGATTTGTATAAACATGGAATCTTTGTGCACAAGAAAGATCATGTTGACCACGTAGTTGTTGCACACCATGAGAAGCTTGAGACTAATTCACACAATGTCATTTGAAGTATATCAATTGTCTCAAGTGCTGTCTCACATATCTCTTGTGGTTGTACATGCTTCTGAAGCTCACTCAGACTTCTGTAGTACACTGTCCTTTTTGTATTAGACTCTTCTTGCCTGCTATGGTTTTTGTTTTTTTTTCGGAAACAAGAGGGGTAAGCCCAATGCTTAACAAGAAACGATACAATCCATAGCCTGGGGACCAAAGGGCGAAACAAACAAACAGATCAAGGACAACATTAGTAGAAAGGGTGGACTTCGGGCACCAAGGAATAATCATATCACCGTAACTTCCGAACAAGGGTCCAACGCAACTAGCAATTGCACTTGTACTTTTCGAACTTTTGCAAAGCAATCTTCTAATTTAATAAATAATTTTGTCTTTATGTTGAAACAATTCACTACTTTTGACAACTAGCAGTGATTGCAATCAACATATGCTATTTCTGTCCTATTTGTGATTTGGTTTGGATTACCTTTCCATTCCAAGTGCTCAAGAAAAGATGCAAACCTAGGAGTAAAGTATACTTAGTAGCTTCAGATTCTCCTTTCCTGTGGAGTGTGCTGTTCTTGCGTTGGATTGTGTGCACCAACAACTGAAGGTTGAAATGCAGCGTGATGGAGGCCTCGCAGTTGGGCTCAGTGCATGCTATTGGCCGAGTTCATTTGCTATACAGTATCTCTGATTGGAGATGCTCTTTCACATGAAGTTTCTGTTGCAACTGAGATGAAGCCAAGCAAAAGCTTGAATGCATGACCATTCAGTAGTCTTCATGCCCGCTGCCTTTTCTTCATGCACTCTGCTCATCACCTTGAACTTCCACATGTCCACTTAGCTACTTAGCTACTGATGAAGTATTGTTGGGTGTGGAATATTCCACACCATTTATTGTAGAGCCAAGACAGAGACTGTGCATGCTACTGAATGTTATGTGTATCTAGACAAAAAACGAGGAATTAGTTTACTGAAACCAATACTGACATGAAAGTAACGGCACATGCAAGGATGGTGCAAGTTAGGTCTAAGTACTTATTAGTGTGGTCGACCTCGCTACCCATGTTTTTGAGGCATGTTTTTGAGGCATGGATAGACAAATTATCTCAACAAAGTCTTTGTTCATGATGGTCTTTGAACCGGCCAATGTTAAGATTATCTTCTTCTTCTTCTTTTTTCTTTTTTTATTTAGTGTCGACAGAAACCGGGGAGGAAGAAAAATTGTTGTTAGGTGGGTAGTTGTGATCGGTTAGTGTTTTTCTTAGTTATATGAACACCTTTTAGTTTTCAACTCAGCTTTGAAAAGTTTGTAACAGTTTTAACCCATGCAATTCAGGTGTCACTATTAAAAAGAGTGTAGCTTATGTAGTGTAAAGTTAAAACTCTAATAAATTTCGAATATTATAACTCTAATCAATTATTGTGGGAGAATTTTTTTATTTACTTGACTAATGATGTGATATTTAACCTACAATTTAAAAAATATATAATTATAAAACATAATCATGTTTCCTACACTGTTCAATGGAAGATTGCTACCTTATGTACATTGCAATGAAATTATATTGTTAAAGTGAACATACTATCCACAATATTCAAGTGAAAATCACTAATGAAAAGGTTATGGTTTTTATTTTTACCTCTTTATATGTATAAATTTCAAAATTCAAAGATTATATTTTATGCAATAATCATAGTTTAAAACCCAATCAAACCACGATAAGGCTCAAACTGACTTTATGGAGCAAATGGGAATTTTCATGGTACAAGTGTTTATGTACTCTAAAATGAGACAAATACCAAAAAGAATCTATGAATTCAGTAGGTCTACTGATTTTTAAAATAATGTACCAAAATTAGGATATTTAAATACATTAATTATTAGTTTTGAAACAATTAATTATTAATAAAACATATGATGCACAAATGAGTACATTTGCTAGAATCTTTTGTCAATTTGTGATTTTATAAAATTATTAAAAAAAAAAAAAAGGTGCATTGTAGCGTGAAAACATCTTTTATTGATTGAAAACAATATAATTTGTGTGTCAAACAATAAAAGAATATGTCAATTGAGGAGGAGTTTTCAAACCTTTTTTTTAATTCTTGAGTGCATGAATGTTCAAAAGTAGTTGCTTCCATAATGTTCATAAGAAATGAAATGAATTATTTAAAAACTTTTAGAAATGTAGCAAAATGTACTTATAATTTATAAAATTATAAAATTATAAAAAAATAAAACTTGCATTAAAATTTTGAATAGTGAAAAATCATTTACAAAATTCCTATAATTGAGTATGAGCTTTATAAAGTTGGTGTGTTAAAGAGTTACAAAATATTGGATAATAACGCATCGGGTACTGTAGCCACATATTACAATAGGTTTGGCCAAAAATAATTTTAAAATAAAATATAGAAAAATAGTGAAAACTATAAGGTTTGGAAGCCAAAATGATGAACAAAATAGAAAAAAAAAAATTGTATTTTGGCATGGTTTTAAAATGTGTTTACTATGTCAAAAGAACTTATGAACCTTGAAGGAACAAACCTTATTTTTAGAACATTTAATTTTAAAAAACAATCTCACAACCAAAATCTGCTATGTAGCTATTGTATACAAGTTGACAGCTACATGTCGGTGCAATGCTTGTGAAATTGAGATAGTTTTTAATCTCTAAAGTTCTTTGAGTACATTTGGTTAAAATTGGAGTGCATAATTTGGTCATAATTTTCTTTATGGAAATTGAACTTCTCTAACTATGTCAAAAACTACATAATTCTATTTGAAAAAACCAAACAAATTCTAAAGATTAAAACAAGTGAATTTCTTTTCTTTTTTATTAAAAAAGAGGCTTGTGGTGAAAAATGAATTGAGAAGTATCATGTGTGCTCCAACATTTACTTCCAACACCACCCCAAAACTATTGCTTGACCCCTTTTAGCTCCATTGTTGAAAATATCAACAATGCTTGGGACTATTTAACTTTTAAAGAACAAAGAAGCCCAAACCGAGCCTCATGTTTTTTTTAAGAAATATTAAGTAGGTCTTATATGAACTCTTTTTTGTTGATTGTTTTTTTTATCAACACACATAATATTCTTCACTAATTACAATTGATGATATAAAATTTGGTCCCATCTATATAATCAATTGAATTATTTTGTCATCTTAAAATCATTATTCTTTGGTCCTCTAGGGATTAAAGATGAATAATACAAATGTGCCCCAAAAATATAAAGAATGGTATAACCGCAAGGTTCTATCCCAATCTTCTTTACATTTGTTGTAAATACTTGATAGAGTTTTAAAATTACAAATTTATTATTGTAGTAGTATAAGTGTATACATAATATTATTATACTACAATGCTTACAAAATTAGATTTTTCTTAGCTTAGTTAGCGTTGTGTAAAATGTTTGTTTTAAATCATTTTAAAGTAGGCAGTGTGAAAATGAAGTTCAATAGAAAGTGAATTATGAATGAGTGCAAATCGCCAAATAGTCTCTATGAAGTTCGAGAGTGTGATGCGAGATTTAAGTTTTACTTTCTAAATCAGACCCAACACAATTTTTGAAACCAACAATCACGTGAGAAAGTATCAACCCTAGCCATAAGATTTGAGTGTTGTTTCCAAATCACCTCCTCTTGTAGGACAAAAGTCATTAACTCTGACACCCCCTTGTGTTCAAAGGGACAAAGCCAATAAAACAATTTAAACAAATAAATAAATCTATATTATTAAATGAACAATGTCGCAAAACGTGTCATGAACTCAATTTAATTGATGGTCACGTTCTCATCCAATAAAGTGAAGATACTTTGATTCACAATTTCATACCTTACAGTAATGCAAAGTGGGGAAAAATCAATCCAAGCATGGTACTATTACATTGCAATGGGCTTTGTTCTAGTAAATAACTAATTAAACAATTGGATCATCCATGGATGAAAAATAGGTTAAGGAACGTGGAGTCCGACGGACGGAGAGGAACGCTTCGTTTCCGTGTCTGTGTGGTTTGTGGAACTCTCGCTCGCCTTCGCTTAGCGATGGTGGTAATCATTCTCGCAGCCCACTCCCCACGCACCCCGCATCGATCAATCTTCCCAGACTAGCCGACACCGTTGCCCTCGTTCGTTTCCGCTTTCTCTTCTGTTCTCTCGGTCACTCAGTTTTTACCTTGCTTGATTGTGAAAGTGGAGCCATGGCAGGCATGCCGGATCCTCTGACGGACCTCCCTCCCCCTTCGCGTTTCGACCCCGACGACCTCGACAACTTCGCTGCCACTCCCGTGGAGCCTTCCCCGCCTCTCATCGTGGTTAGTCACTTTCTGGCGATTCAACGGTTTCTTAATTTTGATTTCAACCGGTGGTGATCATCGTGGATTTTAAAGTCTTTATTACGGTTTATCACTTGCATCCGATTCTTGAAGCTGTTTTGTGCCTATTTCTTTCCCACCGTTTTTAGGGTTTTATTAGGGTTTATGAGAATGGAAGATTCTTATTACCGTATTTGGTGAATGGAGAACCCAGCCGCTGGCCATTTCTTACTATTGATTTTAAAGTTGGATACTGATGATCGTAATTAGGGCATCATGTTGATGTATTTGGTGAATGGAGGAGTTCGAGTTTTTATATTTTATTTTATTTAGCTGCATTTTTTTTCACGTGCTTGACTTATGCTGTTGATTGGCAGTGGGCTCCATGGGCCAAGAGTCTTCTGCAATCTGGTGTGTTGCAGCCGCAACTTGCTCTGTTTTCTGTCTCCGATGTTGGCAATCATCTCTTGCACCAGATTCCTAACAAGAGAATTCTTGGTTCTATCGTGATCCCTGAGATCTCTATGGTGAGTGTCAATTCTATTATTGATCATTTCTTAGACCTTGTTTTGTTGTCTCTTCGCTTCGGTGTATTTCTTAGGTTTGCATGCATCATGATTGATTCAGGCTTTGTGAAAATGCGGTGAATGTAGAAGGCATGTTGTCTTTTTTTAGCTCATTTTATTTGCGGTTTTCCTCCCTTTATGGTTTCATATTGACATGGGGACCAAACTTATATAATGCTAGATAGATAACTTTTTGTTCTAATCATTTGTATTGTACCCTATGTGCGTGTGCGCAGGTGAATAACAAAGTAAACCCGAGTCCACTCAACAGAGAGTGTTACGTGTATGCGGCAGACTCACAGGCTTCAGTTGTGTTCGTATGTATTCAGTATGCAGTTCCGCCAGAAAGTGCAACCATCTGGACTAAGACAGTTTTCCAAGTCATTCAGCCTGACAGGCATATTTCCGTTCCATTCTGTAACTCTGAATGAACTCTTTCATACATAGCTTGCTTTATAAAACTGACAGATGTTTGCTATCAAAACTTATGTAAACTTAGTTTGATAAGAAAAGTCTTGATGAACAGCACGTATGAATTGCTATGATTTTGCTTCTCATCGGAAGTGAAAGTAGAGAAGGGGATATTGTCGATCTCTAATAACTGGTGGTAATTTGGTTCCAGGGTGCTAATCATGGACGCAATCTCGAGCCTTCACTTCAGAGGGAAACTTTCAGCCGACGAACCTCTTTTATTCCTTTTAGAAACTAGTGTATCCAAGGTACATGGACGTCTTGATTGCTGCATCTTTTTTTTTATCTATTTAAAAATCTTGGACATATTCACTCTGTTACTGCATTGTACAACTTGCAATCCAAGGAGAGTACAATATGGGCCTGATATTCTAAGTTTCTACCCCACTCACATAGAATGTGTATGCATAACGTGCGCTGAAGCTTCTGCTACTCGCGCATAAGCATTGCCTTGCTATTGAACACATTGGTGGACTCAAAAAGCTTTACTGGCAGACTTACTAGATTGGTTTAGGAACCCATTGCTGCATGCCTAGGGATTCATTCCATTCTCTCCTTTTGACTACCGGTAGTATATGTCCCCACACATGTGAATAAGCTTGTTTTGTTTCTCCTCGCAGAAAGCAAAAGAGGAGCAGGCAACTATTGCGCCCTACTTCCCTTCTGGAAGCTTAGTCGACGGTGTTGCAGCTGCCCTCATCACTCATGTGAGTAACATTTCCAGATTTTTTCATTGTAATCCTTTTCTGTGAGGCTTATGTGTGGTGTGTCGCATGCTTACCAAAAAGTTGATGTGTTGCTTGCAGTGCCAGTTACGAGTTTTAAAAGCGGAGTTGTTGATGTCTTGGCCTAATGCAGACACTTCTGTAGTCCACCAGTTGGCTTCAGCTTTAAAAAGTGTGTGTGAACAAGCAATTCCGAACCATGTTGGCCTAGACTTTGTTGCAGCAGGAAAGTCAATTGCAGGACGGAGATTAATTGCAGACTCAGAGCTTTACATGTGACCTGAAATTCTCGATAGCAAGCAAATTATTTACGTTCAGGTATCTTAATAGCGCTGCTCGCAAATCATTTGCGCATTACGAGAACAAAGGTGTGGTTAGAAACTTACCATACACTCTGAACTTCTGATCAACACGGTTATTAGCCTTCCAATGCTAGCTAGTGACAGCATTTGCTGAGAAAGGTTTAATTACAACTTCCAGGCTCATATCCTGCAGACATGGAGGACCCACCCATTGGATGTTGTAAATGAGGAGTTCCTATTTTGATAGGCTGGGTGATGGTCACACTTCTCACATGAGTTTTGTTCGTCGGGGAGTAAGAAGTGAACCCTGAATTAAACTCCCTGACACTCACCACAATTCAAATGTAGATATCATTCATCACATTACTCCCTCTGACCGGAAATTGACTGTCCTCATTGTTTCTTAAAGTTCAACTTAGCCCTTTAGTGCCCAGGATGCTGTAGCTGGGTGCATTGGATTTCAGTGGGTTATAGAATGAATTAAATTAGAAAGTAACTGTACAATTGTATTCTCAATTGTCATGGAGACATTTTGTCAAAATTAGAGAATCATTCAATGGTGGTATTGGAAGATCACAATGTCTTTGAACTATATAATGCACACTCAAAAATGAGATTTTGGAAGGTGTGACTTCAAAATTAAATAGAAGAAAAGTTGTTTTTAAAAAAAACTATAAAAAAAGAACTGTTGCAGTACTCAAAAAGGAGACAGGATGCTGATAACGCTACCTCTTGAAGGAGGTGGGTTTGTGGCAAAAATTCATGATAAAAGCTTCAGCCATAAAGACCAATTGACAACTTCAATTCACATAAATCCAAAACAAGACCACGTGCTAATTTCAAAATTGGGGTTCATGAGGCAGTAGTAGGTGGGAGATGCAAACAGTGCTTGGAGCAGAATGGCTCTCCTAGTTGGATCAGAGTGTGGCATAGACTTTGTGGTAGACGTGGACGGGTAGGCACAAGCATCATTGAAGGGCAGGTTATTCCAATAGGTGTGGCAAATACAGCAAGGATGTTTGCTACGACGCAGTTGCCATGAATGGGGCATAGAGGATGCGGATAGCATCTGCCTGTTCAATGATGCAACACTAGTAGAAACACCGTTCGCGTAGACTACCGAAAAGACCCACGAGAAGACCCTAGTACCCCACATGACATGGTAGATTAATTGTAGGTCTTTTGGGGCACGCTTCTCTAGTCTATGCCGAACGGTGTTTCTAATATTGCAATTTACCAATAAGTGTATGAATTCAACAATGTGGGTGAGCTTTCAGCAATAGAGACGACTACAAGGAGGGTGTTGTTTTTCATTCCATATTGGAGTGAAACCACGTTAATTCTCATTGTGTCAGAGGAGGTGAGTGTGGAACGTCACACAGGACAAGCATCTACAGTTCACAGTGTCAGACCCGATGAGTGAGAAGCGACCCTTTCCGGACTCTCAGAAATGAGAAACGACAGGTTAGGCTTGTAGTTGACTTTCTTCCCAGCCATCACTAAGACCCTCAACATACAAGCAACAGTTCAATTCTACCGTTAGTCTTCCCCTACCATGTCTGGGTACAAACAAATATTTAAAGGAGAGAGTGTAGTCCGAATTCCGTGTAAAAGAAATCTTAAGAATTGCAACAAACTCTTGTGTTCAACCCTTTAACGCTTTGGGTACTGTAGCACCGATGCGGTGATTTTTGGTGCGGGTTTTGTGCGGCCACCATAATCGCAATTTAGAAAAAAAAAAATTAAAATTGAAGTGGCCGTTCGAAATTGAAGGTAACTCGGGTGTGCATGTGCTTCTGGAATTCATTCATCGATCCCCCATGCGGATTGAGAGATTATAACCTCTATACAGTATATATCGTGCTGCTCATTCTTGATGGCTAGAGGGGGTGCATACTCAGAGGTCCATGGAAGTTGGAATATTTTACCTAAATTTGAGGTTGCTTGGTTCAAGCCACTGAGATGTTATGAGGTTTCCAAAAAACTAATTCTCTCGTTCTGCAGAATCATATAGGATTAACACTGAATTTATGAGTGCCAGCAGGTTCTGGGGATACGGTTAACGTCAATTATTTGTACGTCTGTTTTTGTGAATACTAAAACTACTTTTCATAATCCAACATGTCCCTCTACCCACAGTGGGGTACATATACAAGGAGCACAAAAAAAAGTACATTACATAAATATTTACACAGCAGAATGAAAATGTATTCATAATGCTATAGTACCATACAAATATCATGTACTTTCTTTCCAGCAGTGTCTTTCAAGGCCTTAGTGAAGCACATGTCCAATTTTTGCCATAAACATCCTTGTGTGTATGAAAGCAGCCTTGGAGAAAGAAAACCACGCATGCCATTTTCAAACAACTTGAAACCCATTCATCCGCAACGAGCACCATCTTTTTGTACACTTTTGTATTTCCTTGATGCACTGTACTTTGCATATGTTTGATCGATTTGTATCTCAGAACTGAATTTTGTTTTTTTTTTTTTTTCATTCTCTGCAGGACACTTCACTTACCATCTGAACTTCAGAGTGCACAAGGAATTTCCCAACGGATTATGAACAACAATCATTTTGGGCCTACAAGTGACCACCTTCTGGTGCCTTGAGCAGTAAAGGGTTAACACAAACCATTTCATCTAAGTTGGCCATGGCCACTTAGTCTTTGGCCATTGCCACACACTACCAAAAAAAAAAGAATTGTTTTTTCCACTCTTTTCTACATTGTTCTCAACACTTTAGTTTTGACTCTAAAGTGTTGAAAAAAATGTGAGTGTTGAAAACAACAACTTTTTTTGGTAGTGACATGGTGAGCTGGGAGTTGGTATCCAAAAATGTATTCCATAAGGTAGGAGCACCCAATTCGGACAATGTACCCAATGTTGATAATTTCTAGACACAGTAGTCATTTTAGAACGCAAATTTAAGCACATTATAGAGCCCTTATTGTTTGTTGACCAAAATGATAAGCTATCTATGGTCTACATTCTAGAATGACTACTGTGTCTAGAAATTATCGGCATTGGGTACTTTGTTGGAATTGGGTGCTCCTACCTTACATGAATTGGTTCAAGTCGAGTGAGATAATGTCTGAGACCTCATCACACTAGTCGAAACATTGTTTGCGTAAACTAACAAAAAGACCCACGAGAAGACGAATTAGACTAGTTGTGGGTTTTTTGGGGAATGCTTCTCTAGTCTACGCAAGCGGTCACAACAACAGGTCTGGAACCTCCCACTCGCCTTGTATACTGTGAAGGCCTTTTGAGTATACCTTATCCTCTGTGTCCCACCACAGAGATTTTTTCAACCAATGAATCATTGTGCTCAAATGACCAATTAACCACTGTCCTAAAATATTGCAGGATGGAGGTTAATTGCAGATTCAGCTTTACATGTGACCTGAAATTCTTGATAGCAAGCAAATCATTTACGTTCAGGTATCTTAATAGCGCAGTTCTCTAAAAAACAGTCCAACTTAAAGCTGTTTTTGTAAAAAAAGAAACATAAAAAGAACCGTTGCAGTACTCAAAAAGTAGACAGGATGTTGATAACACTACCTCTCGAAGGAGTGGCTCAGCTCTTTATGGAAAAAATTCATGGGAAACCCGTTTGACTTTTGAAGAGCCATTATTTCTGAATTACAACTCATCACATTTGAATTTATTTGAATTTTGAAAATCTTGTGAATTGCAATATTTTCTACCCAGTTTGAAATGAACAGAGCTCACATTTAAAACATAAGGCATAGGACAATTATTTCGGACAAAAAATGCCAAAAAATAGGACAGTT
Source organism: Pohlia nutans (assembly GCA_022496805.1). Classification (NCBI taxonomy): domain Eukaryota; kingdom Viridiplantae; phylum Streptophyta; class Bryopsida; order Bryales; family Mniaceae; genus Pohlia; species Pohlia nutans. The sequence continues at coordinate 44,725,297 of CM040089.1, read as the reverse complement.
ATTTCTGGACAGTGGGAGTACATGTATCCCAATAACAAGGATGCTTCTAACCGGCCACGACCTTCCAATAACCATGATCAATAATACTAGGGCAATTGGTTGATTTGCTTGTCAAGATCACCATACTGTACAGAAGAGGGGAGAACCAGAGGACAATCAATGTTACAAGCATGTTGGTTTCAATGGCACTATTTGTTCAAAAGTTTAGGTCCTACTTTTCTCAAGATTTGAACTTCAAGCTTAGAATGGTTCCCTGCAAGTATTTGAAATTTTAAGTTTACAAGCTATCGACACTAATCTCATGTCAGTGCAACACTTGTTCTGTGCACAAACAGAACTGGGGCCTCATTTCAAAATATGTTTGTGCAAAATATGTTTGTGCAAAATATGTTTGTGGATAAAGGATAATGAGATCATCGAATCAGCAACAAACATAACATTCAGTAGTTTACATTGTCACTGCCTTTGCTCTACAGTAGATGATGTGGAATATTCCACACCCAACAGTACTTCATCAGTAGCTAAGTGGACAGGTAGAGGCTCAAGGTGATAAGCAAAGTGCATGAAGGAAAAAGAGTGGGCAGCTGAGTGGACAGGTAGAGGCTCAAGGTGATGAGCAAAGTGCATGAAGGAAAAAGAGTGGGCATGAAGGCTATTGAATGTTATGAATCTCATACCATTCATTACATTCTTCAATAGGGTGTTAGGCTTGTATCCTTTCTACTGCAGCACGAAGTGCAAGGTAGTGCATCCTATTCATGATATGTGACCAATTGACACCTATCAGAGTCTCACTTGTGCCATTAATTTATCTTTTATTGTCAAATTTCTTTATATAGGATGTGAAAGTGGCACTTATAGATGGAAATAGTGGCACTTTAGGAATACAAACCAATTTTGTAGGGCAGTGTAGGAAACTATCCAAATCATGTGATCATTTTGAATTAATACATGGACATTTAACATAAGACTTGTGGTAGATATCATACATGGAAGGCAGGGTCGACAGAAAATAATTCCCCAAAAAAATGCCAAAAAATAAAATAAATTTATTAAGTATTTTGTCGAAATCAACAAAAATAAAGTCAACAAAAAGCCGAAAAAAATAAAACAAACTCTACATCAAGAGAAAAGAGAGTGCTCATTGAAATCATAATTCCAACTTAGACCATTGTCGCTGTATCTATTTTTTTTGTTTTCCCTCCGAAAATTTAGATGCCTTCCGGGCTGCCCCGCCCAGGCCCTCTTGACGTTTAAGGGTTAATATGGAGAATCGTAGTGGCACTTTTGGAATTTCTTATAGCACTACACTAAATAGTATATTTAGTGTGAGATAATTATAAGATTTGAAAATGTTATAGATTTTTACTCTCGACAAAAAAATTTACCTAAGACATTGATTCTAATACTATTGAAAGATCCCCATCTTGACCAATATAGAGGGTAAAAAAATTGTTCAACAGTAAAAACTTACAACATGTTTATGTAAATTAGTGTATCTCACACTAAATATACTATTTAGTGTAGTCTTTACAAAATTTTATAATAATTACATGCTTTGTTATAAAAACATGGTTCCACTTGTTATAGCTTTGTATTTTGATTCATCAAACGTGATTTTTTTAGAAGACTCGTCACCTTTTTGAGTTATCAAATCACAAAATTGTGCCACAAATAGGGTACACTACCTTATTCAAAAATACTATCATAGAATTGTACAATTGTTGAAGTATGTTTTTTTATATATGTTGAACTCAATATTTTTATAGAAATCTATAAAAGAAAGCAATGTCATAATCATGTGCTATCTATTACGAGGTTTGTTATATGACACAGGGCGGTGCATACACGCACTCTCTTCACAACGACTCCACCACTGGAACAATCATGTTGGGCTCCAGCACGGGCGAACTTAATACAATACCCTAAAAGTAGGTTTGGCAAAAAATAATTCTAAAAATAGATGCCAGAATTTTAGAAAATTTATTTAGCAAAAAAATTACAAGAGAAAAAACAGATTTCGGGGAATATTTGTTTTGCTAAAATTTATTTTTAGAAAAAAATCATTTGGCAAGACACCAAACTTGCTTCTAGGGTATAATGATTATCCTTTGCAAATGAGCCCTAGGTGTTAGGAGAAGAATTGAAGAATGTTATGTTGACTTTATAAGGTAGTATTATCTATAACCAAGCAAATTCCTACAAGAGTCATGTTATACAAGAATTCTTGCTATCAAAAGTTGGATTTTTTTCCATCAAAAGTGGAAAAAATATATCAAGTGGATTTTTGTATGATAAATGTGCATTTATAAACAATTTATAAAGATAACAACTATTCATAAAGTCTTAGGCATGTACATAGATTGCTCCACAATCAACCAAAACTTGCCATAATTAGCTCATAACTAGCTCTTATCCAAACACAAAAGTTTCAAAAGTGATCAAAAGTGATAAGACAAAATGAACCAACATCTTCATTTAGAACTATTCAAAATTACATTGTTCACATATGGTTGGATAGACTGCTTAGTATAGAGAAGGGAGAAAATAATTCAAGAAAAAATACAATTTTATGGTTGCTTGATGTAGGTTTAATTTATTTTGGTATAATTCTATTTTTCATAAAGCCCATTATTTGTAAATGTAACATGTAATTTTTTCAATAGTATGTGATATGGAAGTTTGATACGCTAAAATTATACAAGTGTGGATGAACGTCAAAATTTCCCTTCACTTTTTGAATCCACTCGCCAAAATTTTGAAAATCATTCACAATCATAATGATTACTAAAACTATACAATATAAATGCACCAACCACCCCAATCTCAACCTATAGATTATTTGTACTGGTCAATGCAGTCCTATATCCTCAATTCCATCAAAAAAATCTTCAAAAATTATTCATATCAACATTTTTTCCATTTTTTTAATTTATTTATCAACCAACATACATATGTCAAATTTTCACAATCTTGATGAGAATGGATCTTAACCCTTAAACATCAAGAGGCCCTCGGCGGGGCAGCCCGGAAGGCATTTAAATTTTTCGAGGGAAAAAAAGACACGGCTCTGCTGGCCAGCACTGCCCCAACCTCAACTCCTGCTCATTTTGATAACTTTGATTGCTTGCCAATGTTTCCACAATCTCCCAAATGAGGCGCAAATTTGAAATCTAAATCGCTTTTTCAGTAGCTTTCCACCGCACCAATCCTTGCTTGATTTGGTTAAGAAAATCCACCTTTTTCTTCATTATTCTCTCATAAATAAGCCCATGGAGCTTACCTTGACATTTAAGGGTTAAATGTGCTCACGTAGAGAAATATATATATATATATATATATATATATATATATATATATATATATATATTTATATATTTATATATATTTATATATTTATATATATATATATATATATTTATATATATATATATATAAAATTTTAAAATTTTAAATTTTAAAAAAAATTAAATTTTAAAATTTTAAAAAACCACTAGTAAAAAAGGTGGCACTCCCCAAGGACATGCCCTGACAAAATCACTATGCATGCGAGGAATTGGGCACTACTTGCGTGGGCATCTCTCTCCACAATGCCACCTTTTCTATTAGTGCTTGCCGTAGTTGCTTATCCAACACGTAACATCATCATGGTGCACATAAACAGCATGGAGGAAAAAAAATCACCTTATCTTGTGGATGGAGAGCAGGGTGGTGATGGAAAGTCAAGCATAATGGCAGGAGTTCAGTAATTAAATAACACCCTCACTGGTGGCAAAGGAACTCACTTTAGATACCTCATGGTTGAGGACCACAATGTGATGGTCCAGGTCCTTTTTGGTGCCTTGGAATCCTTTTTGTGACAAGAGAAACTCCTTTTAACCCTTTAGTGCCCAGGTAACCACTAAGTGGTCACTAGATCACTAGAAAATGAAATGCTAGAAAATCTGTGAACCATCTCAGTCTGATGTCTGAAGTTCAAATATGTAACTTTTGATTTTGCAGATGATGCAAAAAGAAAATTTGAAATTTGACTTTCTTAGCTATCCAAATATCTATGTACAAAACACCAAAATACTGCAAATACCTCAAAATACAGCAAATACTTACAAATACAACACACGTACTATGTGGTATTTCTTGTGTTTGCAAGTTTGTTATCTTGTATTTTTTTTGGATTGTGTTCTTTTATTCATGTTCCATTAGTGTATGTAGTCTGATCTTCATCAATGTACCAACTCCTTTCTTATTTTAACGTATAAATTTTGTCCTAAACCGTACATGGATAAGTCACTCTCACTTATAAAACTCGCAATAATTATGTATGAGTCTGTTCTTGACATGAAAGATTGCAATGAAAAGGTGTTGACACAGGCCATTGCTGAACATCTTCACTTTTATTTTTGAAAATTTAACCCAAATTCTATTTAACCTTGAAGTCACACACCCCCAAAATCTCATTTTTGAGTGTGCATTATACGATTCAAATACATACTATAATCTTTCAATCCAACGGTCCGATCTTACCAAGATTTAATCGACGCTTGTTTCATTAAGTTATGCTTACATTCATACGGTTGGATACTATCAATAATATCCCTATTTTCAACAGAGAGAGTTTTAAAGAAACATCACCCAAAAAACTGTGGTTTCTCCATAACCACCTGGGCACTAAAGGGTTAAGGGGCGATTTACACTACGGACCAAGAGCTGTGACCAAGGAAACTGGATTAATTTCATGGTCACACTTCATGGTCACACTTCCATGGTCACATTTCAAAAAAATGTAATTTTTAAAGCCCTTGGGCCTCTCACTAAGTGTAAACCAAACTTGGACCGGGACTTAAAAAATAATAAAACGGAATTTAAAACCCATGGTCTCCTCGTTCGGCAATGAGAGAACTCTTTTTGCCTCTCTCACCACAAAATCCGGGGGACCCTTCAACATTATCCACTAGGCCTATTTTTAGGCCCTTTTAGGACCTCAACTTCTTTGGTCACTTTTCTTTTTTTCCTTGTAGTGTAAACCCAAGTCATCCCGAGACGATTTGATGGAGCCAATCACAAATTTTAGAGCTGCATGGGACGAGTTCTTGGTCCGTAGTGTAAACCGCCCCTAAAACATAGGGATTTTCCCCGACATCATCCCACATCACAAAATAATGGTGCCAAAACTTCACATCATCACAAGAAAAAACACGAGAAAGACATAGAGGAAACCACGTCTTCTTCTAAGGAGGTTCAATCTTTGGCCATGTAGTGTGGAGAAGATGGAAATCAACAGCAGAGCTTGCATTGCATGACCTAATGCCCCATTGAAACCCACCAGCCCAGCCCATCACGAATATCACATGGCCACAATCATTCAAGCTTAATCCTGAAAAGACGGGTCTATCACCACGCTCATCAAGGATCAATAGAACCTATAACCATTTTAGATAGTGAACAGTGAGGAAAATGTCATCCACATATTGATCTTTGCCCTCAACATCTTTACTAGGTTAATCCTAAAACTCATGAGGGTAGGAAAATTAGTACATATAGTGCGTTAAAATATAGGGTGTGTTTTTATTCATTGGGAGGTAGTTTTTTTGCCTAATTATAAAATTTTAGATGTAATATGAGATGCTTTAAAGTCAAATAAGGAATAGTTCAAGAATATACCTATAATATACTAGAATATATTTCAAATATTCCAATTATGTGATATTAACCCCCATTTAATTACTTTGTTAACGCATGCTTCCTCATTAATTTTAATAGAGTGACCTCTCCATGAGCCATGAAAAGGACAGGCTTACCACTATTTTCATCACGCACCAATATGATTTATGACTATTCAAAATAGTGAATAAAAGTCATCCAATAGTAATGAAAATGTCATTTAATGGACTTCATTGGCTTTAAAGTCTTTACTAGGTTAATTCTTGAAAGATGTTTCAAATGTAAAACTCCTGGTTGTCATTTTCAAGGTTTTCATTTTTATTTTTATTGTACAGGAAGGTAAGGCCAGCGAAAAATAATTATAAAAAGTGAAGCCCAAATTTTTAGGAAATTTATTTTCCAAAAAAATTATATTATCTATGGTGAAAAAGAGAATCTTAGAGGATATCCACAAAAGCTTAGAAAATATTCACAACATTTTGGCAAAATCAAATAAAATTTAGTAGGAGCTACGGACCATGCCTTCCAGGTACGGTACTCCTATTGGTTCAGGGTCCACACTATTAGACTGAAATAACGGAGTTAATTTAGGAATTTTCCTTCAACATAAAGTAGCACCTTTTTGCCAAATATTTTATTTTTCTAAAAAATAGATTTTGGTAATAAAACTAATATTCATTGAAATCCATTTTTACCTTACAAATGTCTTTCTTTTTTGAAAATTTGGCATTTATTTTTAGAATTGTTTTCCAACAAAGGTACTACCTAGTTACAGTATTATAAGACAGAGGAGTATATATTAATATCAAAAGAACATCCAAGGAGCATAACGTTCTAAAGCAAGCCATTGTTTCTCGTGGTATTTGAAGAATGTGCATTTACAATGCCTTAGAATCACATGCATCTTGGAGGATTTACAATAACTTCAGTTGGGCCAAGAAGAGAGGGTTGAAGAATTTAATTATTTTATTAGAGCATCCTCAATGGGACCGTCATACTGGCCCTTCAACATTAACTTAACGGCCAGTAGCAAGAAACTTAAGTACTTTTCAACCCAATGTTAACATAAGATCCCCACTAATTTTGAGGGACCTTCATTTTTAGCCCCTCCCACGTCATATTTGTTGAGTTTGAGGTGCCCTCCACTTCCCCATGTTTTCTAGTCAAGGTGATTTTATTAAATTGAATTCAAAGTGGTTGTCATTATTGGAAGCGTTAGCACAAATCCCCATATTGTCTACCCATCTCTCTTTCAAATATTATTTTTGTTCATGTCCGAGCCAACCAGTGCCAACTCAACAAAGTCCCAAAATGAATGGGCATGGTCCAAGGCGATGAAGGGCTTTTGAAGAACGATGGCGGGTTGGCATTGAAGTGCAGTTGTCGGCATCTTCCCCTCCAAAATCACGAGCCCGCCACCAGGCCTTCTTCTTGCAGTTACACTGCATGGTTACAGTCCCACCATTGAAGATGCTCTTAGTACTTTACATTGTAGTGACTGTGTAGAGAAAAGGTGGGGTCCAGCAAGGGCTGAAGAACTTTATGAGCCTGAATTGCTCTTCAAGCAGTGGAAAAGTAGCAAAAATGCTAAACTGTCTTCTGACAAAAACAATCACTGGAACTTGTGATTCACTGCCAAAATCAAATACTAGCATAACATTCAGTAGCCTTTTTGAGTGCTGCCTTCTCCCAACATAATGATGTGGAATATCCCACATCATTTCATCCCCCCAATGAAATGATGTGGGATATTCCACATCACATCAGTAGCTATGAGCGCACGTGGCATTGAGCAAGAGCAATCAACCATGGCGAGCAGTAATCAAAAGCACTCACTCAATCACAATTCAACATTGTTTTGTAATTGTTTATTTGATTCAATAGTCCATTCAATTACAAAACACTGGTCACTCCATATATAAAGGTGGATGAAACTAAAAGGCAGCCTCTTGGAAGGCTACTGAATGTTATGAGTATATGAATCTGGCAAGAAAATTTGCGAAAAACTGAAGATTGGGCTGATTGGCATGGGTGGCCAGTTCATCAACATGGGTGACGGAGTCATTTCCCCATGCATGCCTGTGCCCAAGTTCTGCATGGCAAACAAATGCTTTTGCATCCACCTTTGTCATCTCCACGGGTCAGGTACGTAAGGTAGGTCAGTTTGTAATAAGTTGGTGCAGAAATTGTGTGACAGAGTACACCCAGACCTTTTTAACCCTTAACCTGTAAAGGACCAAGTGTCCATATTTTGAACAGTGTACAAAAGTAAACACAGTTTTCTCATCCATCATGCATTTTTTGCAGAGTGGACTTTTTACTATATATTTTACGGGAAGCTAGCTTCATGCATGTGTGATCCGATTAGAAAGGGGATGATTTGTGAAATTTTTATGCCTCATTTCATGTTGTAGTGATTCACCCCAAAATTTTAAAGATTTCAGTGTAAATGTGCTCTTGAAAAAGTTCAACTCATAAATTTAAGCAACCAAAAAATCTCCAAAAGTCACTACACTTAAAGCATTACATTTCAACCAATCACAACAAACTTCATTCACAAATTTTCAATATCTTATTCGTAATCCAATTACCAAAGAACTTTGATTTTTGAGTTTCAAATTTGATAAAGAAGTATTGGTGATAAGCAATCATAGATCTAACTGTATCAAAAATTTATTATGTACAACTTTTATTTATATATCAAGTCCAATACTTTTAGTTGCATATTATAAGACATATTTGAAATTCTCCAAGTAAGGAGAGAGGTGAGGACATGTAGGAATTAACCCTATAACCCCTAAACGTGCAAGGAGCCCCATAAGGCCATGTTTGATCATTTTTTAGTCAAATGCTAATTTTCACCTAGTTCCTTATTTCAAATAAAAATGGTCCCGACTAAAAAAGTGTGGGAGCTATCCTCTTCTTTCTAGTCCAATTTATTGTTCTTCAAAATTGTTAAAATTGCATTTTTTTACAACACTTTAAAGCATAGAATCCTAAATTTCTAATATACCTGGAGAAAAAGTTTTTCAATCGAATTTCTTTTTATATAAGCACAAGAAGTATGCCACCTACACCTTGTTGCTCATCACTATTATTTACATTTTTCCTAACAAAATCATACAATTTAAGGCATTTTGTAATTACTATGACTATTACAAGAGAAAACATTGAAAAATAGTATAAATTTCATTTTTAATTTAAATGGCTATGAAAAAAATCAGTGCAAATCGGTTTAACAATAAATTATATGAGGAAAATAACCAAAATATAATATATTTTAAAATGTGAGAAATTGATAAGCTTTGACTATGTAAATGTAGTGTGGACACTTAAGGATTAACGTCTTTATTCAACAAAAATGTTTGATGAATAACAAAAATGGAGTCAATGTACAATGCTAAGTTGTAAATGTCAATGTGAAGATCACATCTAAATGGTTGTATTTTATCATATTTTTTTATTGATAAATTGTATTTAAACTTTCAAGATTTCCTTTTGAAATTCAATTAATAATCCTAAATTAATCCAGAAAAATTAAAATTGTTGTAATGAATTTGGAATAGCATGCACTACGAGATGATATGATTTCCACTATTTCATCCTACTTATTTTGGAAAATCATGCTTAAAGTCTCACTTCTTGAACTAAGAACAAAAATTAATATAAACCAATTCTATTATTTAAAAAAAAATCACAATATCTTATTTTGAAGATCCATATTGTACAAATGATAGTCAACTAGCCATAAGAACCAAGAGAAACTTTGATGGATGAAAACTCTCCTTATATGTAGTCAAGAGAATAATTTGAATGTGTTCATTGTCCATTATGTGGATGCAGACGCGTCAAAGGGGTTAAAGGACATATATTTTCTTAATTCCACACCAAAATCACTTTTAAACTCCATTTTAAGCATGATTCTTGTTTAGTTTACTTTGGTTCTATTCTAAAGAAATATAGATCCCTCAAAAGTGCTCGGTTTGACATTTAAAAAACCCCATTTGATGTAACAGAGTAAAATTTACGAGCAAGATTCTCCCAAAATACTATCAGGCCTGTGGGGCTTGGAAAGTCATTTTAAGGGTTAATGTCACAACCTAAAGCACCCAAAATGCACATGCTTACATAGAGTTTTGTCATTGTGACCATATAGTGACACACAAGTGACATAAAAAAATACTTGCAGAAAGAAAATAAAGACAAGAAGGTGGTTCTGAATCCTTTTTACACTTATTAAACTTCTTGTTACTATAAATGAAGGGTAGGGTTAGTAGAAAATATTTATAAAAACACATATTGCAGTTTTTGGAAAATTATTTTTGTATGATAAATAATATGTTAAAGTACATCTTTGAAGATTCCAACTTCCAAACCTTATGTTTCAAAAATCTTAAACATTCGGCACATGCCCTCTACCTACAGTATCATATTTGTATTCAACTTTTCTTATTACATAACACAATGTAATAGAGAGAGTAAAAATGAATATATGAAGTTCACTTTTTAGTCCAATTTTTACTATTTAAAAAAAATACACTTTCTCTAGAGTTTGCCACAACTTTCTTACCAGAGGATTGACATTTCTTAGCTCTATGTTAAAGATATTAGCAATTTAGTTATATGAGCAATCAAATATCCCCTCGATATATATATATATATATATATATATATATATATATATATAATTTTATTTTGCACTTGTCCTTGCTTTTACATTATGAAATTTAATTTCAAACTTTATGACATTCACTTTGATACAGTTTGGCAAGTTGTAGCCCTAATAAACTATTTCACATCAAATTTTACAAATGAATTTAGCAAGACTTGAAAAAAATTCAAACATTACAACTTTCTAATCACTATCATTTTTTGTGTGAAAATTTTTGAGCACATATATATGTGATTATGAGTTCAAAATAAGATCCTATGGTTGAATTTTATTTAACTTAATTTTTCCATTTTGTCTTGATTGCATGGAAAATTTCAGTTATTCTGACATAATTGCACCAAAAGGGCCATGAAATTATAAGGATTGACATAAATTAAGATATGCTTCATTCCATGGCAATCAGAGTACAACATGGGAGGCTCCATATTCATATTGAACAGCTAGATTTAGCCCAGGCTGGTATTGTCATCTATTACTTCATTATTACATGGGCTTTTCAGTTGGAAGAGAGAGACGTGACATTCAATAGCCTTCATGCCCACTGCCTTTCCTTCATGCAATCTCCTTATCACCTTGAGCCTCCACCTGTCCGCTTAGCTACTGATGAAGTATTGTTAGGTGCGCAATATTCCACACCATCTATTGTAGAGCCAAGGTAGTGACAGTGCATGCTACTGAATGTTATGGACAGTAAAAGAGAGTCCAAGATGGTACATAGGAAATCAAAACAAAATAATTTGTTCACACTGTTACCAGTTTACTATGTTGCCATATTTTGACCTAACAAGTATTGTAGAAGTACCTCAAGAGAGTTTATTATATATATTTTTTCATATTAGCTTATTGTTAACCCCTAAATGACCAAGAGGACACATTGTGTTCAAAAATAATTTTATTACTTTAATAACTTATTTGGATTGCATAACTTTGACCCAGTATTATCTAGAGAATTGTAAATGTCCGTTACAAGAGCACAAAAATATATCAAGATGTGCAATTATGTTGATCCGTCCGTCGGGAAAAAAATAAAACGTCAACGCAGGTGAATTTGGGACATGGTAGCTAGGGAGGTTGATGATGTAAAGGGCGTTTTCACACTAAGTCGTGAAATTTGTCAAAAAAAAAGTGTACAATATGTAAAACATTTGTCATTACTACGTCATTAATACTATATATAATAATTATGGAAAATGTTAAAATATATTTAAATGGAATATTTGGGAATCTTATGAATATTTTCTACATATTTCATATTACTTTGAAATATTTTGGAATATTCCAAAAATATGCAATGTAATAATTAAAATCTTTTCAAATTTTATGCAATGTAACAATTAATAACGATCACAAACACTGGCTTAGCAAGTCACCAACAAGTCACTTCACCCAAATATAAATCTTTTGGAATCAATCATTGTTGTTGTATTTAGTTTTAGAATATTGTTTTGTTTAAGCACCTAGATACAAAACATCTTTGTATGCCCCTAAAATTTCAAACGCTCATCGTGGTTCTAGAATTTATGAGAATATTTGTAGAGAATAACTTGTTGATTTTGTTCAAAAATCAAAAAGAGACTCATGATCAAACCTTAGAATCATGTAATATATATGGTAGATTGCCTTGAAAATTGATACACAGTCTCACGACTAAGTCCTTTTTGAGCTTCAATGGTGAAGTTTCTTACATGAACACCGGTTGAGAGATACAATTGCGTTTTTGAAAACATCACAAGAAGTGATAAAATTTTAGGAATGAGCATGGTCCTTTAAAAGTTAACCCTTAAAAGGCTAATGGGGATAGTAGATACGTTGGTGTATCTTTGAGATTTGACGTAAATAGAAAGTTCCAAATTGAGATGCCAATAGCTCATTAAAATCATGTCGACGTGAATTTTAACTTCACTTTTGATCGTAAACCCATAGGAGGTGTGGAACCATTCCAAATACAATGGAATATTGCCGTATAATATTGGTCAGAAAGGACTCTCAGGACCTTTAAGGGTTAAGGTCCAATTTATTCATCGTTAGAGGTTGGATACAATGTTGAAAATTTGAATATTTGAAAATTCTGCAAGAAATGATGTTGAAATGTCACTTCATTTGTGTTATCAATAACTCAAATAACATAATTTTATGTTATTGATAAAATAAAAAAAGTAATATTCTATTGTCATCATTAATGGGATTTTTTTATTAGTGTTATATAATCAAAAATAGAAATAATAAAATGTATATGGTTTACAATTGCTAAATAATTTGTCTCACACTAATCGCAATACATTTACAAAAAATCCAATTTTAGTATATGATATCGAATATAACCAATTGTGTATAAGCAGAATAATTTCAACCTTTTTTTAGAGCCTATAAGAATGAATAGTATATGCATTGACTTCATTCTATATTATATAGTAGAATCATTTGTAAAGTGAAAATCAAGTAGCGTGTCTGCCATAGGGTGTTTTCAATCTTTATATAGTATTTTCTGATACTTGTTCACAAGTCACAAAGCTCATTCTCTTAGGGGGACATGAGGCTAGTGTGGGGGTATGTAGAGATCCTCCGTGGGAACTCAAGTTAGGTTTGGAGGAGCTTCTTTTGCATTGGAGAGGTTCAAAGTTCAAATCTCACTGATAACGTAGTGTGTTGTTAGTGGTCGAAAAATAAAAGGGGACAAAACTCATTTTTGTTTCTTTTCAAGCTAAAAAACCATTTTTGCCTTGTCTTTCCTCTTTGTGGAATTTTTTTTGCTCGACTTTACAAATAACTCTAGTCACCTTTCAAGAAAAAGGTACCAAGAGTGGACCTTGTTACTCATGCCCTTCAAATAGTTATTTTTTTCTTAACTTTAGCCAAATTTCCACATAAATTTTGGGTTGGCTAATTGATACAAAGGATTCTTGAAAAAGAAGAAGGAATAGTAGCTAGATTTCCTACATGGAGTCGAGATGTGTAGCCTCTTTAAGCTTAGGTATCACCCAGCTATTGCCTAAGTAGCACCTAGGCAACAGATGTGTATTACACTGATATTACCTATATATTGATATGAAAAGAACATCCAAGGGGTCTGCTCTTCAAGCCATAGAAAAGCAGCAAAAATGCTAAACTATCTCTTAAAAAAATAATAAAAATGAAAAAATCATTACCTTGAAGCATATCTAGACGAACTACCCCCAATAAACTCTTTATTCAAGATGATCTTTGGACCAGTGCTATGATTATGGTCATTCAAGACCCACACCAAAATCCACATGAAAATGGAAGAAGTAGTGGAAACTAAACTGTTGAATAAGGCTCTGGGTGACTTGTGGTTGTGACCAGCGGGGCCTCCCTGCTTGGCTGTTGTTTTTCTCTTCTGCAATGGAATAAAGTCTGTTCCATTTGTACCAAAATAAAAATAAAAATAAACTGTTGAATAAGTACATTCAGCGGTTGATTTTAGGTGTCCCTACTTCTATCTGTAGGATATTGAATACTCAAGACTACCAGAAGTCCAATTATCGTGAGGTGTAGATTTTTTATTCATTACAGGAAATTATCAGATAGTTATCATGGCTTGCAGTATAAATTACTATTAAGAAGAAAGCCACATGATAACAAGCACTGGTAGAAAAGGTGACGCTTTCAGGAAAATGTGCAAAATCACTGCACATGCGTGGAATTGGGCACTACGTGCTTGGGCATCAGTCCCTCAGCAGTGCCACCTTTTCTACTATTGTAATGAAGGGAGAGCGAAAAACTTTGTTCAAGCTAACTTAATTCCGATTAACCTTAATGTTCTACTATTTCTCACTACCACATTTGTACAGGAAATTCTTTCACAATCTTCTGCACAAGGATTTTTCTGAAAATTTTACACCAACATGTCTTCTTATAAGGCTGACAAAATAGAAAAAGAAAAAGAAAAATTGACTCCGTAGGACACGTTATGCTACAGTAAATGCCACTTGTACATGCGAATGCTCTTTCCCTGTATGCGCACCGTATGAACAGGGGAAAGCTCCTTTAGGGACAAACTACGAATGATAACTTCCATTTGATAGAATAGAGAGACGGAAATGATATGAGTCACAAGCATGGTCATGTCCTGGTTGATGCTTCACCACAAGAAAACCACTGGGAGTACCTAACTCATGGTCTGTAGTATCCAGATCATGCGTCCGCCCTACCAAACCATATTAGCAGAAGCCACTTTCATTTGACTAACTTACAGAGCAGCTAGCTTGAAGGACAGTCACATAGAATTCTCATGGTGGTTCCACCAAGAGCCCAGCCAGCCAGCCAATCTTGAGTCCATTAGCTGAATGCCGTCACTTTCATTCAACTTGAGTCCAACATGGTGATACGAGTTGAATGAGTCTTTCCAAACAAACCTTACTTAGATGATATCAGTACCTACAAGGTACACATACCCATTATTACTAGTATCCGTTTAACCCCTAAAAGACCAAGAAGTTCAAATTGGGCCTTGTGTTTTTTTACCTCTTTTTAGTAGGTTCTATGTGGACTTCTTTTTGTTCAAATTTGTTTGTTTCTTGACCATCATATGCATTATTCATTAGGAGAAAAATGGGGTCCCAAAGGGGCCCTCTAAGACAGCCCGTGTTAGGTGAACCGGCTGCCATACACCCCTCTCCTTGTAAACCCATTGGTGAAGGTCGTTGCCCGCTGACAGCGTTAGGAGCCGCAGTGTTGGCAGCGTCGATTGGCGCGACCCACGGAACTACACTATTGGCAACCACGGTGGTACCATTGGTGGCCTTGTCAAAAGTGCACGGTTTTGCCTAAATTTTTCAGCACGTGCCAAAGGCTAGGGCCCCTTTGTGACTACAGATTTCTCCTAATGCTTCGCTAATTTTAGTGATACAAAATTTACTCTCATCTGAATTATATATGATTAATTGAATTTGTCATTTCAAAATCATGAATCCTTGGTCCTTTGGGGGTTAACAACTCCGCCCTCGTGTACCAATGGTGCACATTTGTAACTTAGACTATTACCCGTTGTTGACTTTTCAATGCCAATGTGGCTCCATTCCATTGGCAACCCGTCTCCATCGCCATCACAAGTTGCAACTCATAACCTTCTCTCCTGTCAACTTGCATCCTCCGCTCTTGGATCATGAAGATCAAGGGTTGTGATTGGAAAGTGAACAACCGGTTATCTATTACGTACATCATTTGTACATGAGGGCGTAGTTGAGTGTTGGGTGGTAATGGGTATGTCTACCACTTCGATAAGTTATTTGACATTGTTGTATTGCTTACGTTGAGCTACCAGTATGAAGGTCTTGTTGTGTAACTAAAACATGTGCATACATAACTGTCAATTGAGCATGTTATCTATTATTAGACATGTGTTGTTCTTATTGGACCTTGTTGATAAGTGAAAGAGGATTCTAATGTGTTTTAGGCACACATTTTTTGAACATTTTATAAATGAAGTATGAATTTTCCAAGCATTGTACAGATGTTTACCATTAGGTGAGAATTGGAGCCTTTGGAAGGCCACAGTTTTAGTGATATGCTAATTTATTGTCCGTCAACAAAGAACTATAAAATAATAATAATATTTTTAAAATAATTAAACATTCCTAGTTCAACGTAGATGGGCGTTGTCTACATTGGATTGGGAATTTATTTTATTTTATTTTATTTTATTTTTTATTATTCTTTTTTCACTAAAAATTTAATAGCATCTAAGGATAGAGGCTTTCTAAAGACCTTAATTCTTACTTGATGCCAAAATTAACCCTAGGCTCTCATAGGCTCTCATGTCCTAATTGTGTACAACTCGTGCAATCAATGTTTAGATTTTAGTGTCGCTTTTGGGTTCAAATGTAGGAGTCATAATTTGAGGCAAAGGCTATTTTGAATGTACATACTTTACTGGTTCCTATACACAATACATCATAATTCAACAATTTTCATCAAGACTATCAATCATAAACCACACAAAAAGGTGTCAATAAAACACTAATTTAAAAGGAAAAACAATCACTTCTATTACACACAAGTGACACAATTTAATTATAATATGGAAAAAAAAACTAAAGAGATGAAGGGAATGGAATTGTGAACGCATTGATGTTCATTTTTTGAACTTTTTCATATCCCTATTCAATGATGATTGGCTAGAATTTCAAGGTCCAAATTGGTTAATTAAAATCCCTCAACAATTTTTTTGCAGTCATTACTTGTTATTTCAAGTGAAGGTTTTTTAAAAATTCAAAAAAAAAAAAAATTGAAAATTTTAATTTCAATCTTTAAAAATCAAAATCCAAACTACATGACTTTGCGTGATTTTACTTTTTTTCTAATCCAAAATGTGTTATAAAATCTACAATCGTACTTTTCTGGATCATTCTAGTGTTTTTTAAATTTATTAAATCATTTTATTTGAAAAAAGGATTTTCTAAAATCACCACAACTACGTTTTCAGCAAAATTATCATAAATCAACACTCATATCTAACATAATTATACTACCGTACCTTCCAAGCAGCTTCGTCTTTAAATAATTCAAAAAAGCCAAGACGAATTTTTTTGGAAATTATAAGTAGATTTTTCCGAATATCATATTTATTGTTTCTTGAAATAGTCGAAATGTTGAAATATTACCATTTTCACATATTTTATCATTATTTTGAGAAGAAAATGTGAATTGATGTGGAAGAAAGAGCTGACCTTGTAATCAAGTTCATTCCAAGTCACTCCCAAATGATATGGGATAAGAACTTGCAAGCTCATGTGAATTCTCACCACACCATATTTTCAGTAGATTTTGATGCACAATTGAGCATACCAAATGATCTTATTTTGAAATTTTTTCAACTAGGAAAAGTGAGAAGAACAAGTTGTCTATCACCTCCAAAAAGAATTTTGTGATTTGAAGTTTTTATGCATGATTTATGAACAAAATTCAGCAAGGGTGTGAAGAACGTGCATGAGTTGAATGAGAAGAACATGTGTTGTGATCAGACTTTCGAGGCTCAATTGTGCATAGTAGACTATCTTATTTTGAGAATTGTTCAACTAAGAATAGTTGCATTTTCAAGTAATCTTTCACTTCCAAAAAGAATTTTGTGATTTGATGTATTTTTCTCAAGTTATTCACATTCTTGTAAAGGAGTTTAACCGGTGATTAAGAGAACAAGAAGTGAGAATTCTACATATCCCACATTCATTGTTGGCACTAGTGTCCTGAATTTTGTATAAAGCACAAGACTTTACAACTCTCAATCATTATGATCTTGCAAGTGGTGTGATCCACACTGTGGTACTAACTTGTAAGGCCCTTTTGGATGAATGACGAAAACACAATATTATGTTTTTTCAAGAAAATGAATTTAACTAATCTATAAAAATGGCAAACGAACATGACTTTTTGAAAAATATTAAATATTCGTTTGAAGCATGACGAAGCTGCTTGGAAGGTACGGTATTTGGAGGGTTTGATTTGTTAAACCAATTTTGAATAAAAAGATGCCTCTATGCCATATGGTTTTTGCTGAATTTTATTCCTAAATTTGTAACGAGTGGAGTTTATTTATTTATTTTATGATTTGATCAAAGACAAAGAGAAGGTTCAAATCAATAACAATCATGATGCTTAATCAAGGTTAGTGAATTGTTCAAACTTGGCAAAAAGAAACTTTATCTTCTTCCAAAATATGATGCAAAATCACTTAAATTCTTCTTACTTCATATACAAATTTAATAAAAGATCTTAATGTTAAATCAATCTTGCCCAATTTCTATTTGCGAAAAGGTTTATAAATTTATTTATTTTTAAATGTATTTTGTAGTGAAGTCAAACTAGAGACACTTAGAAGCTAAATTGAATGATAGTTTTAATATCTAAATGAAAAAACTTTTAATTTCAATATCTAAGGAAGTCACTTTCAATGCATTCAAAATCAATTTTGATAACATGTGTAGTTCTGTATAATGTTTTGACTTAAAAAATATAATTTAAAATAATCGGATCCAAAATTTCACTTCAAAATATCCTTTAAATATTTAAATATTATTTATAATGTTTTAAAATATTCTTTAAATATACCATTACTCTTTAGTTCTTCTAAAAGAATTGTTTCATATAGTTTGTATCTTTAGTAAAGTGAACTCTTTGAAGCTCATATGTACCCATAGGAATGTACAAAGTGACATTATTTCAAACACTCACATATATTATAAACACATGGTGCAGGTATTTTTTTCATAGTATTTATAAATTTAGTTTTTTATATGTATGATAAGGGGTTTTAGGAATACATGTTGGTGTACAATAAGGGAAATTCCTCTTATTAAAATTGTTTGTGCACAAGTATTACTATTTCATAATTACATACACTTCTTATTCTCAATTCTATCAAATTGTGGACTCTCCAAGTTGTATTTTTACAAAGGAACAATTTTCAAGTATTTAGTGTCAATATTGTGAACATTACCGTAATACCATAGCATGTTTGCCAAAAAAAATTCAAAAAAGTGAAACATAAATAATTGGAAATTATGGGCCATTTTGGGCTTTTTTTGGCATTTAAAATCATTTTTTTTCAAAGACGAAAATCAAGAAATTCTTTTCTTAAGGAGCTAACCTTATTTTTCAAAAAATATTAAACATTCGTTTGTGGGATGGTGACCCTGCTATGATACTACGGTAGTAGATGCATGCCCGGATGCATGTTGTGAACATTCATTTGTAAATGGTTCTATATAAGTACTTTACCACAAGAATTTTGTTGTGCACCTTGTTAAATCAACAAACAATATTTCAAGACCATTCCTTCTTTAATGCAAATACTTATAAATCAATTTTAATTTTTAATTTTAATTTTTGTACAAATTAATTGTTTCATATTTTATGAACCCATCAATAGATGAGAAAACAACCTATTACTACTATCCATGTTTTTCCTCTACATGTCAAAAATCAAACTTTGATTTATAGCAACACAAATTTTTAATGCCAAAATTATTAAAAAAATCTACTTAGAGATTTTTAGAAGTATGATAAAAAAAATCATATGTTGTGAATATATTTTCATCTTTGGAATTCGAATGTTAAATGAAAGTCACTACAAATGCCTAGAATATCAACATATTTAATATTAACAAACCCACCTAAGAGCTTGGTTCACCTCCTGATGAATAATTGTGATTTTTAAAAAGAATTATGTTTTACCAAATGTCACAATTTTACAAATATTCTTCACAATTCATTTTTTGCCATACAAAAAAGCATAAAATTGATTTCCTTGAAAATAGAGACATGTTTGACAAAGAAAGAATCAAATCTTTGTATGTCAATGTACTCTTCTATTAGCCTAACCTAACAAGTTACAATGATGCCGAAGAATGTAATTCTAAAGAATGTTATGTAATTTAGTCATGGATCAAACGGTGCATTGCACTAAATTCATGAACAATACCTTTAGGAATGAAATCCAACTATCTACATCCATAGCTCTTTAATATCACACCCTCCATTATGTCACCAAGCCCTAAAAACAATGTCTCAAAGTGGAAACTCACCTCATGCTCACATTAGACTTGTTTTGAGTTCAAAAAGATTGCAAAACCAATCTATGGTGAGTTGGAGAAAAATTTAAAGCAAGGCCTTGCACCGCTGTGGCGCATGGAACTTGTGACCTCCCCAATGTCAAAGGAGAGTTTCCACTATTTTCCTAGAGCCTAAGAGACTATTCAAGCCCTTGACCAATGGACTGTTCACGAACAATGTTTGTAATAAATTGTGATTACAGGGAGCAAGCTCCACTTGAACTCCCACTCATGCACCATTTGTGTTTTCAAATAACTCTAATGTCACTCTTACATGCAACACCAGATTATGACAATGTTAGAAAACTCCATATTATCACATGCATCATGGGCATATGACACGAAGGACGTTTAGGTGTAAGAGCATCTCCACCCATGCTCGCTAAAGGTGACTCGCTAAAATTATTCATCTATATTTGAAGAGCCCTTGAAATCACACTCCCCCACCCTTGAATGCCCCTCAAGCACCAAAAATGCACGTCAAATAGTCAATGCACCAATCACAAGTAGAACGTCAGATTCAGTCAACTAAACTTAGATTTGGAGGGCCATTTCTTAACACGTCAAAGTTGAGGGCCAAGAGGCATTTTTGAAGGGCCCTTAGCATTTTTCATCCACTTATTGCGTGTGTCAGACTCTTGGAGAGTCCCGGTGGAGATGCTCTAAACCCATGAGTTTCACAACAAGAGAAAAAAGAATAAAAGAATCAAATGCCTGGACTGCCTATTTGCATGAGGTTGTACTGTGGCAGAAATTCAGTGTAGGCAAAGGTATTGCTCGCTACAAACGCGGGAACTGAAGAATGAGATACCGGATGCAGCTCGTGGCTTTCCTGGGGGGGAAGCAAACTGAGCTTGAATTGACTTCCAAAATCCCTCACAGTTCAACCTCTTTTTCCGAGTCTTGTCAACAAATGGGTATCATTCGTCATCCACTTTCTCGCGACCTTTAGGGGCAACAGTGAATGACCGCCCCCTGGAGTTGAACATGTGCACCCATTCACACTCAAATGTTGACCTTCACTAGGCCCCACTGCCCAATCCCAGTTCCGTGAGCCCCATTCACACGACACCCGAACCCACCAGTCCTCCCCATTCTCCTGACCTGGCAGGGTCAAAGAGAAGTAAAAGCAGGAAAAAAGAGCAAAAGAGGAAGACCATGGCGCAACGTTGAACTCTGAGTTGAAAAGGAGCCCCGGCAAATTCAACAACGAAGAAAGGCAACTTCTAAATAGCACCTCTGGTTTTTCCCCATCACGGAATGAACTCATCGACTGATCAGACGGAACGCTGGGATATAACAGTTTATAGTACATACAGAGCGGAAGGGCAGGCATGCATTGATGAGGATTGTTGCAAAGAGGATTGCAGGCTTGCTGCAGGACATCAATGTGCGCTGGGTCTCTGACGAGGAGTTAACACACGCTCGTTCGTAGCCGCTGGATCATCATCGTCGTCATTATTGTCTGTCACCAGCAACTGCTATCGGTTGGTGACGGATCGGTACTGCGCATAAATTGTTTTGGTTTGGTATTCCAGACTAGCGTTATTCAATTGGTGTTGCGATTTTTGAAGAGATGTCTCCAAGTTTGATCTCGGAGTCGGTGTTGTCGGAGTCTGCGGCGGAGTCCATGACGATGAAGCCTGTGGCACTGGAAGGCGCGGGTACTGGTGACTTCATCTACAGGTCTAAGCTCCCGGACATCGACTTGTCCAACCACATGCCGCTGGCGGACTATTGCTTGGAGAAGGCCACGCAATGGGCGGACAAGGTGTGCTTGATCGACGGGAATACAGGCAAGGAGCACAGGTACGGCGAGATCGAGCTGCTCACGCGGCGCGTGGCTGCGGGCCTGGCCAAGCTGGGCGTGCCGCAGGGCGGCGTCATCGCGCTCCTGCTGCCTAACTGCGCCGAGTTCGTCACTGTGTTCCTGGGCGCCGCCAAGCGCGGCGCCATCGTCACCACTGCCAACCCGTTCTACACCGCGGCCGAGCTCGCCAAGCAGATCCTCGCGTCCGGCGCCACCGTCGTCGTCACCCAGGCCAGCTACATTGAGAAACTCGCTGGCTTGAACGTCCAGGTACTACTTACTCACTCGCTACTCTCTTGATAAATCGTTCGTAACCATTTCTTCTCCACAAAATGGTTGCTAAAATGTGAACGAACTACCTCTGAAGTGTTCAGGTGTCTCTTGAGCAGCATCACCTCACGATGGGTTGCGTTTCCTGATATGGTTTCCCCCTGAGACCGTCTCACTAAAATTTAATGTGCTAGAAATGTCGTCTTTATCACCATGTATGCGGCCATCTATAACACCACCTAATTTTTATAATTTTACGATACTTTTTTCTTACCAAATGGACATTTTTCTAAAATCATTTTTCAGGAGGGGTATCCATATCAGACCATTACCCAGTGGATAATTCTTGCCATGAACTAGCTAGCCTCAACTTTGAGGGTGCAATGTGGTGGTCGATGAGGATGAGCATTGAGTTGAAATTGGTGTGAACGTTTTTGCGTCCAGATTATCACCGTGGACCAGCACGTGGAGAATTGCTTGCACGTATCGGTGTTGCTGGAGGCCGATGAAGCGGAGTGCCCGGAAGTGGAGATCAACCCGGATGACGTGGTGTGTTTGCCGTACTCGTCGGGGACGACGGGGCTGCCGAAGGGCGTGATGCTGACGCACAAGAGCTTGGTATCGAGCGTGGCGCAGCAGGTAACGATCTGTGATGTATAATACGACGTCAAGTTGGAAAAAACGTGGCAGACCCAGGTTCCATACCAAACAGGACCTGTTATGAATTATCTGTTCACTCGTTCTTGATTTCTACTGATTTGCAAACACCTAATTGGAACGTTCAGGTGGACGGGGAGGCGCCCAACTTCAACATCACGGTGGAAGACACGCTGATGTGCGTGCTGCCCATGTTCCACATCTACTCGCTCAACTCCATCCTGCTGTGCGGCTTGCGCGTGGGCGCCACGCTCGTCGTCATGCCCAAGTTCGAGCTTCCCAAGCTGCTGGACCTCATTCAGCGCCACAAAGTCACCATGGGCCCTTTCGTGCCGCCCATCGTGTTGGCCATCGCCAAGAACGCCATCGTGGAGAATTACGACCTCTCCAGCATCAGGATGGTCCTGTCTGGCGCCGCCCCTCTTGGCAAGGAGCTTGAAGACGCCTTCCGGGCTCGCTTGCCCAACGCTGTGCTCGGCCAGGTAGATCATTTTGAACCCCTTTCCACCAGCGCTTATTAACTTATTTAATAATTTTTTGAAACAAATGAAACGGAGTTTCATTTCAAGAGTAGCCGAACACAAACCACCCCAGCGTCAGCAATTATTTTTGAAGAAACTCACGCTACTGTCACCTAATATTCATCTTTTTTGACAATTTTTCATCCATTGTAATCACTACAGCAAACTGGTTATTTAGAATGGGTGGTTAATTAAAAATGAGCATGTCCTGATAAAAACTTTAAACCATAGTCCATAACCATTTTCGTGTAATTGAAGTGGAACATGTCAGTACTGTACGAATGACGTGATTGATAGCTCAGTTTACCTGAGCAATCAATGGCCGTGTCTGAGATGAATCAGGTACTGTAGACTGGCAGTAATTAATGCACAGGTGATTGTTGGGTAAAGAGTGTGTGGCTTGGAAGGGATGATGACGTATACTCATCATTGGTTTTGGCTGGTCATGGTATTTTCATTTCACAGGGCTACGGAATGACGGAAGCTGGGCCAGTGCTGGCCATGTGTTTGGGCTTTGCCAAGACGCCGTTCCCAGTGAAGCCAGGCTCCTGTGGCACAGTGGTGCGCAATGCCGAGGTGAAGATTGTCGACACCGAGACCGGCATGTCGTTGCCTTACAACCAGCCCGGTGAAATCTGCATCCGAGGCCCTCAAATCATGAAAGGTTTGGACCTTGTGCACTGGATTTCTGAAATGCGCTATATAAAAACTTTGGCAAACGTAAAGAAAAGAGTCTGTTGGAGGTGATTTTTTTAATTAGTCACAGACCTAGACAACAAATACTACCTTCTCGACATAAGCCTAGAGAGAAAATGCTACCCTTGATGTTTTTGCGAATGAGGGTGACCTTTTGCTGTGACTTTTGCAGGTTACTTGAATGATCCCCAAGCGACAGCTGACACCATTGACAAGGATGGATACCTGCACACTGGAGATGTGGCCTTTATTGACGAGGATGAGGAAATGTTTATAGTGGACAGAGTGAAGGAAATCATCAAGTTCAAAGGCTTCCAGGTCCCGCCAGCTGAATTGGAGGCGCTCTTGCAAGCCCACGACCAAATCCACGATGCCGCTGTTGTCTCGTAAGTTCAATCACAACCTGAAGACTCAGGCTCTTCATCAAAGTCGTAGAGAAAATAATGTATCCTTTATACCCCAAACCAGAGTATAATGATGTAATCTTCAACGAAAGGGAAAGGTAGGCTGATCAATTTTATAATTCGTCTTTGCAGACGTAAGGATGATGTTGCCGGCGAAGTTCCAGTGGCATTTGTTGTACGAGCTGCTGGCTCTACGATTACTGAAGAGGATGTAAAGGACTTCATTGCAAAACAGGTAATGTCGTACACAGAGTTTGCCTCTTATTCTCACTCACCATAATTCATGTCCTTAAAGAAGCAAGGAGGAATGTTTACTGTGTAGTTAAATGACCAATTTAAAGAGGGTGCTTTTACTACACAGTCGGTTCCGAAAATGTTGATACTGACTCACCAGGTTTTGCTACTTGCAGGTGGTGTTCTACAAGAAACTCCACAACGTATACTTTGTGGACGCCATTCCCAAGTCACCAGCTGGGAAAATCTTGCGAAAGGATCTAAGGAACAAGGTGTAGAATGGTAGGATCATGACAATCATTTTAGGTCTCATTTTTTTGTAAGTAAAAATGTAAAGAGCACAATACTCGAAATGGGTATCTACTCAGTACCATTCTTGAATAAGTGTCCCACCATCTGGAGACAGCAATAGCAACAGAAGTAGTGGGGGAACAAGAACAAGAACAACAATGACATTGAACTCAGAGCCTGGTGACAATGATGAGAAGGTGCGAGTAGAACAATGGAACTGATTGAGTCAGTCAGCTATGAGAACATCCCTGTGCTGAATAGCGGTACCCTGCACTGGCAACCCACTATAATTTTCCCTGAGGAATAGTGTGGAATGTCAGTCTGGTGTTGAGGTATAATTCATGAACTGGATTGGACGATGATGATGATAATGTTCCCGTTTGGGTTCTCAAATATACCATATAGCCAACCCTTGGCTGTTTAACTATTCAATGAAATCATGTGGTCAACTTGCTAGAATTATTTGTGTTCTCACTGCGCCCACTCTTAGGTTATTGGTCAGGACATCAGTTCTATGTGTGTACTTCCTTTGTGTATAGGCGTCACAGTGCAAACTTGTCCTCTTTCATTGTTGGGTAATTTCATTTTAATCCTCACAACCGACTTTTCAGTGTATTTTAGAAATGTAGTTGTTACATTAAAGATGTTGTCAGTTTTAGGTTTGGTTAGTGGAATGATCTTTGTCTCTTGGCATCAAAGTGCATGCAACATGTGCTCGTGATTTCAAATTGATTGTCATTGGAAACTAGAAATTGATTAGGAAATTGATGGTGATACTAGTTCGATGCATAAACAATATGGACAATTGAACCACATTCATCAAAGGAGCACCTCAATACCTTGGGCCTGTCTCCTAGTTCAACAATGAATCAAGGTCTTCCAAATGCTCCGATCTTCCAAAGTGACACCTCTTTCATTTCCCTTTACACACATACCTTACATTTGAAATACAAGAATTTTGAAGAAGGAAACCCCCAACATCAATCAATTGAATAGCACCGACTTTTGAGCATGCTTCAATTTGCACACCATTCTCAAACACGTTGATTAAATCCAAATCAAATCATGTTAATATATTATCAATTATTTTGAAGAAGAACGCCCTTATCAAAATCCGCATATTCAAAGATCACTTCAATTTAGATTTGGAAAGAAAAAAACCCTTAACAATTACTACATGCCTAATTTACTGATTGTTGCATGTATAAAAAAGCATGAACCCTTAATTACTTTTTGTGGCCTTTACAGTTTGAAATGCACTTCAATAGCTCCTTGTAGTAGGGGGAGGGCGAACCAACCCCACACTCGTACCAGTCATTTTTATGGATTTCTCATTTTGGAGGGTCTATGTGCTTTTTTTGAAAATTTGAATTCTATATTTTGAATTTGCAACCCCAATATTGTATGAGACGACCTAAGATACCATGTCCAAAATAGGGGCAAGCTTTTGTTTTGATTATTTTACCTGTGATAGTGTGGGGGTTGGTTCGCCCAATCCCTGTAGTAGCTACCTGATTGACACTTGTGAGCAGATACAGGTAACATGCTGTTACACACCATTCTCAAGAATATTGATTGAATCCAAATAATATCTGGCTGGTAACTAATTTTTATATGTTCTCAAATGAGCGATGCAACTTAAGAATATTGATTTTAATCAAACTTTATGCAAAGGTGCCGATTCTTAGTAACAGAGCCGGGGACTCACTGTTATAATTGCCTAGGGCGACGACGCTCATCGGCCACAGTGAGAGCATGAAGATCGAGGAGTTCCAAGTGACGTGAGTGTGCATCGTTGCCAATGCAAATGCAGCGATGGAGATCGAGCGATCCAGGCCTCCATACTCATCGATCTTCTTCATCACGGGTTTGAAATCACCTAATCTTATTCCCGCTTGTTGTCCGTCGCTCTGTGAATTTTAACAACTGTTAGAAATTCTAGCCCGGTGAGAGGAAGGAAAAAAACAGAGTGAAGCTGCGACGCGGCTATGGCGACGGAGTCAATGACAGCTGCGTCGGGCCATGACCACTTCTTACACTTGAATTTCGAACTTCACCTTTTGACCAATGAATGTAATAAAAATTCGGGGTGATTCTAACCCGGGCAGATGCTTCGAGCTCACAATACATGAGCACAATTGCATTCCAGATCGTGTAGTTGCGATCTCTTTTGTGTTTTGCAGCGATGGCGACGCCTACCTTAGCTTACAGCACCGCCTTGTTTCCCTCCTTCTACGATGCCATGGTCGCGTCGCTTCCGCCAGAATTTGAAGTGGCGGAATCGCATGCATTTTACAGCAATCTGGCGCTTCAATCTGCGGATGCTGGAGTTACGATCCTTGATCTCTGTACCGGCACGGGGAGTATTCCGCGATGCATCGCGAATGCTTGGACGAGCAACAAGCCGTTGCGGATAATCGGTGTGGACAATAGCGAGGCAATGCTTGAGGTCGCCAGGCGAATGGAGGTTGTGAATGGAGAGTTGGAGTGGAAGCTCGCCACGCTTGGGCGAGCAGGCGCGCTCAAGGGAGTGCACGGCGTGGATTTGGCACTGATCTCGGCGGGATCGTTTCACCACCTCGCCACGCGTGAGGAGCAACTCGTGGCGATGGCGGAGGTGCGGGATTGCCTCAATCCCGGGGGCGTATTGGTATTGAATGTATTTGCGGTGGACGAGATTATTGAAGAAGTCAGCTCCGGCCATCACGGCGGCGCGGATGTCTGGCATTTGAAAGACGGATTCTGGAAGCAGGTAAATTAACCATTATTCTCGGTGTTGCTATTGAGAGTCGAGCTTTGAATTAGTAGCTGTGTCGAATTTTGTCTCCATCTGCCAATTGGTTTGATTTTCTCCGCCGCAAGGTTACTCTGTTTTTTGATTCCCCTTCCTACCACAGTGGATCGGGTATTGTCACTTTGATCTCAATACTTCCGAGTTGTAATTAGACACAGTAGCTCTCCAACAAACAGGTAGTCATTTCTCGGTGTTGCGTTGAGTCTTATGAATTAGTGAGTATGGCCAATTTGTGTCCATCGCCAATTGGTTCCTCTCGATTACGCTTCTGCTACTCTGTTTTACGATTTCATTGGATCGGCTGTCGTCATTCAGTTAATTTTGAATTTTGAATCTCACTATCATGAATTCGCGCTATGGCGAACAATTGTATGTATTGCCATTTCATTTTCCTGCCAATTGGTTCGCGCTTCTGCTACTCTGTTTTGTGATTGATCTTCACTCCACAATGGATTAGCTCTTATTACTGTGATCTCAATACTTCGAGTTAGAAATACTTTGTATGTACTCTGATGTTCATTGGAAGGGAAGTTTTTCAGTAACGTATCACTTGCATGATTTGACCAAGAAATGAGTACGAAAATGCACAAAAACAAACTGCTTGTTTGTTAGCTCTCTTTGTAGTCTGCTGTCACCTTCAAGTGCTTGATATGATCTCGATGGTTCGTGTTAGGAATTCTTTAAGTTAGGAGATCTATTATAGCTCATTAGAAGCACATTTTCAAAAGCTTCCCAACAACATATCAGTTACATGATTTGACCTAAAAATGAGTAAGAAAATGCAAAAATCGAACTGCTTGTTAGTATGTTTGTCATCTTGCTGTGATCTCAGTTAGGAGGCTTATTATTATTATGGCTCATTAGAAGCGCATGATGGCAGACACTGGACAAAGTCGTGGACGGCTTGGAGGATGGCGGCGTCACAGGGACGGAAACGTTCAAAATTGGATGCGAGAACTGGAAGGAGGAGATGACCTGCTCATGGACATTACGCGCCGTGTGGTGGGAAGACATACGCGAGCTTTGCGAGGAGGTCGGCTTGGTGATCCTGCAGGAGTTTCGGACCTTTCGTGACGCATTAGACGGGAAGGCTGCCGCCATAGACGAGACGGAAGAGGCGGGACGAATTTTCGTAATTCAAAAACCCAAGAATGAAAAAGTCGAACTAAAGATGTCCACCACCCCGACCTTGGCTTACAACACAGCTCTGTTTCCCTCTTTCTACGACGCCATGGTTGCTTCCCTCCCGCCTGAATTCGAAGTTCTGGAGTCTCAGACATTTTACAGCAATTTGGCAATTGCAGCTTCACCAGACACCGACGTCGACGTCAAGGTCCTCGACCTCTGCACCGGCACCGGCCGAATACCGCGATGCATTGCCGCAGCGTGGTCGAAGGAGGCTGGCAAGTGCAGGTCAGCGTTTGGGGAGGTTTTGTGATTATCTATCTTCAATCGGTTTTTCATATAACCACGTCGGTTTTTTTGTCTCTATTCTTAGTATAATTGGACTTTTTTGAAATTTTGGCAGGTAGTATTAAAAATCAATCGGTTGTTTTTCATTTTCAACCGTTTACAATGCACTAACTTAAACGTCGGTTCTTCCCGAACCCTGGTGCTGCAGGTCGTGTGGTAAAACCCGATCGTTGCAGATAATTGGCGTGGACAACAGCGAGGAGATGCTGAAGGCGGCCAGGCGAGAATGGATTGGAGCTCCGAGTGTGGAGATGGAGTGGAAGCGTGGCGCTCTTGGGCAACCCGGGGCTTTGGCGGGGGTTAAAGACATGGATCTTGCACTGATTTCGGATGGCTCCTTTCACCTCTTGGCAACACACCAGGAGCAGGTTATGGCTATGGCGGAGGTGAAGAGAGCTTTAAAACTGGGTGGGGTTCTCATCCTGAACCTGTTTGCTGTAGATGAGCTCGTCGAAGACGTTAGCCTTGGCGATCATGGAGGGCTGGATATTTGGCACATGAACAATGGCTTTTGGAAGCAGGTGAGCATCTTCTTGTCCTTGGCTTAAGCTTTGGTTCGATTCTGGTAAGGTGAGGATACTACTTGCGTAACCTTAAGCATTTTAACATATGTTAAGTATGACTTTTTTTTGGGATTGAGTATAGAGCTGTATGGGTACAATAGCCAAATTTGTTGGGATTGAGTTTTTAACGAATTTTCATGCAATTTCAAAGTGGGAGGTTAGATAAGTGACATTTCCATTCAAAGATCAGTGGCCATAGACATTCAGCCAAGTCATGCTTACACCACTCGCTGTAGATGAATTGCTGTTGGTAACAGAGGTCAATATAGGAGACGGGATCAGGTCCCCAGCAGTTTCAGTATCCTCTACCTTACTGCTCTGTCCTGTGGTGCCAATTAGAGTATAACTTTTCCATGGATATTTTCTCATTGTCTGTATCATGATTTTCGGCTGCAGACGCTGAATAAGGAAGTGGAGACATTGGAGGATGGTGGCATTACCGGAACGGAAACGTTCAAGATAGGGTGCAAAGAATGGGCTGAGGAAATGGTGTGCTCATGGACACTACGCGCTGTGTGGTGGGAAGACATAAGAGAGCTCTGCGATGAGGTGGGCTTGGTGGTTCAGCAGGAGTTCCGGAGCTTCGGCGATGCATTGTGTGGGAGGACTGCCGACGTAAAGGAGACTGGAGACGGTGGAAGAATTTTTGTGATTCAAAGACAGTGCTAATAACTCTGCGCTTGGATGACAGAAATGGATAATTGCAGTATTGAAACACGACCAGGTTTATACTCTGATACTCCTTTTGTCTTCAAAATCGTTTACTTGTCTGTCTGCATTCATTCAGTGTCTTCTCAACCTGAGGATATTAAGAATTCTTGTGTCACAAATAAGAACATCCAGATCAGAAGCGAGAATTAGATTCTGAACTGAAACCACTGGCAGACAAAAGTGGTGGGTCACCAGTGAGCATGAAGATCATAACTTTGTGGTTAGGTTGTCCATTGTTTTGACCTTGTGTTGTATACATGCATGTACATATACATATATCCATAAGACTATATGTTTAAGTACAGTGATCTAATACGATCAAAAACTGCAGTATTTGGTTATTTCCAGAACATAAGTTCCGAAATAACCGGTACAGGCACCATGGTATTGAATATTGGTATTGAATCTGTAAGAATATTAGACAACGGTCAGATTATCCAAACCACGTGCGATGTTAATGCTCCACAGTGGAGCAGATTCCAAATGTTCGAGAATGGGTATTGTCACTGGATGATCCTACTCGTGAATGTCGATCTTTTTGCATAAACAAGAATCTCATAGGACAGTTGAAGTGCTTAGCAACCGTTTTGTTAGTGGTCAAAAGTGTAGATGTTTTCCAGGAAGAGAAGGAAATGACTTGTTAGAACGATGTGGCATTCATGAGCTCCTTGTCTATTTTTCAGACTGCTCTAGTTTGGGACACTGGTGTAAGAAGCTGTTGCATACTTCAAGCTATTTTAAGTTTCTTCAAACTGTCAATATCTCAAATGCCAGTCATTGCAGTCGTTATAACGTCTTTATGCCAGTTATGCCAGTCTTTGTTCCTAAATGGTGAATCGTGGAACTGAAGGCAATCTAAAACCTTGCATGCTGTGGGTTTTGTTTCTCCAGTTATCAAAATTAGATTTTAACTGACTGTCTAGCAGTCAGTCTCCAAAGCTCGAATATAATACTATTAAACCCTACGGAAAAGGTTCTTCCACGGTAACATTAAAGAGGAATTATGCCTCTTTCGTGCTATTGTAAACCTTCAAATCAGTGCAAATTGAAATTCTATAGTAGCACTGTAGATTGAGGAATAATTTTCCTAGTGTTACTGTAAAAGGGTCCTCTATGAGGTTCATGAATGATATGAAGCATACATCTATGCACTAATCATACTATTCAATTGTTTTTAGTAAACAATGACTTTTGGGCTCTTCCTAGCAAGAACCTAGACTTAGCAAGATTTTGTTTATTGTTGGAAAGCTAAGTGATCAAAACCATTCTTGCTTGCAAGCAGTCATTCTGAGTGCTACAGTGACAAACAAAACTGAGTATCGATTTGAAACTTTTCCATTCAAACAACCATACCATGAGCATCAATGGGCAAAGTCCAAAAGTGAATATGCAAAAGTTGTAGTATGTGACATAAAACACATTTCTATGGAAGTTTGAAGAAAAATTCAATTGTGATTTGATAGAAAATAAATTTCAAAGTTAGTCATGTCTAAAATTTGGTTTTGTGTGCTATAATTCGGAACTACTTTAAATTTTGTCAATTTTTTCTTAGAGCTTCAAAAAAACTTTTTGTGCCTTGGCATGTTGGTATACATCATTTAAGATTGTTGTACACAAAAATTGAAGGAAGTTGATATTTATAGAATTTAAAATATTCACAATTTGACAAACATGCAAATGATGTTGGTTCTCACGATATTTGAATTATTTTTTGGAATTAAGAGCATGGGACTGCATTGGCCATTGTATAGAGAGCATAGGTTGCAACATGAACCATTGTTACATCTTAATGCCCTTGCATTTGAAATAGTTGTTGAATAGGCCAATGCATTCAATTTGTATATTAGAGTTGTATGATGCAGTTTTTTGGTCTAACTTTTTTGTACAAAGTCTAGAGTTCATGACGCACATACTCAATCAACCAATTGAACAACTTGTTTTTTTCGTGGTTAGTATCATCAAAAAATTGTTAATTTTATGAAAGTTAGTGTAATTTTTGGCAGTTTTGAACTTTTTGATGATATTGAAAATGATATGTTTTTTTTTTTTTTTGATTTTTAGGATTGATTATGTGCGTCATGAACTCTAGTTTTTGAACAAAAAACCTAAACCAAAAAACTGCATCATATAGCTCTAATATATAAATTGAATGCATTGGCCTATTCAACAACTATTTCAAATGCAAGGGCATTAAGATGTAACAATGCTTCATGTTGCAACCTATGCTCTCTATGCAATGGCCAATGCAGTCCCATGCTCTTAGTTCCAAAAAAAATGTTCAAATATCATGAGAACCAACATCATTTGCATGTTTGTCAAATTGTGAATATTTTAAATTCTATTAATGTCAACTTCCTTCAATTTTTGTGTACAACAATCTAAAATGATGTTTATCAACATGCCAAGGCACAATTTTTTTTTTTAAAGCTCTAAAAAAAAATTGACAAAACTTAAAGTAGTTCCGAATTATATCGCACAAAACCGAGTTTTAGACATGGCTAACTTTGAAATCCATTTTCTTCCAAATCGCAATTAAGTTTTTCTTCAAACTTCCATAGAAATGTGTTTTATGTCGCATACTACAACTTTTGCATATTCACTTTTGGACTTTGCCCATTGATGCTCATGGTATGGTTGTTTGAATGGAAAAGTTTCAAATCAATACTCAGTTTTGTTCGTCACTGTAAATAAGGCTATATAAGAAAATCATGAGAATTTTAATTTTCAATTCCTCATAACAAATAAAGTATTGTAGGGTGATTGCATGAAACACCAACTTATACTAGCAGTGCTTGTTGCATTTTGGTCCGATACAAGTGATTTTTCTGGAGTACTTTAAATTAAAAATACAAATATTACAAAAAAGAAAAGAAAAGGGTCAATGCTAAGGCACCTAAGAAGATTTTATCCTAGAAAGATTAAGTTTAGGAAAAATTTCCAAGTACGAAAACTGAAATGATATAAAACCTCAAAAATATAAATACAATGCCATTTAAATCATTTAACCCCTAAAGGTCACAAGGTGTCCCTGAAATTGACAATTTTAGAAAAACCGTTATAAAGTACTATTAGAGGAATGTTTTGGAATTGATATAGAAATGAAAGTTATAGATTTTGAATTTTAGATTCCATCCATACGGTTAGATTCACCAATGCTATCACCACTATTTTATTATAAAACTTGAAAGTTAAAATTAAAAATTCCCTCTAAATTTGATTACAAAAAAATATTAATATTTTTTGGGTAAAATTTGTTGGAATGGATTTGAAATGAGATACTCTTAACATGGTGATTTTTTGAAATTTTTGTGTTCCTTAAATATATGACCTCATTCTTGCAAGGCCACTTTTGAACTAAAGTCAATGCAATTTTGGCTTAGTCAAAATTTCACATACTTATATGTTTGTAATTTTAGAAAAGTATGTACTCTAATTACACCAAATCCAACCGTTGGATAGGACAACAACTTGATGAAGTATCTCTAAAAAATGTATCATGTTGAAAGAGTTCATGAGGATGGAGATATGGATGAAAACAATCATCCATCAACCCCTCTGGGGTCGGTTGGGTCTTTAAGGGTTTCAAAAAGGAAAAAAAATTGAACAAGGAAGTAAAAGTTGGCCATTTAAAAAATTAAAAAATCAATAAAAAAAAAAAACTAGTAGAAAATAGATTTTCAAGGTCCACAATTGTGTGCTCTAAGAGGCAATTCTTGAAGACTTGTGAACTAAACTCTTACCATAATTATGAATTAGAGTACACATCTATCACAATGTCAACTATTGAATTTTGATCTCCTATGGCATGGACGGGCCCCCCTAAATATACTTGTCATTTAGCCGGTACAAAATCCCCACTTCTGGTTGTTAGATTTTTTCATAACAAAAATACTTTGAAATCCAATATGATTTGTATTGTAGGTCATAATAGTGCAAAATCATGGTGTCAGTTGTCACAATTATGACAACAAAATCCATGCTAAATTCTATTTCTATATTAATTTTCTTTAATAAATTTACAGACAATGATAATTTAAAATTGAATATCATCCACACTGTAGGTCCCAACTGTGAGAACTTCAACATAAACATTTTCTCCTTGAGGATGTTTTCAGGGTATGAATAACAATACCATATATCCCATGGTCTAATTTGTACTAAATTCCACTTTCAAGAATTTATATGATATTTTAAATGTAATCTTGTCGACTTAACCCTTTAACATCCCTATTCAACACTGTTTTCAAAGATTTGTTGTAAAATATTTGATGAAAACAGAAATGGATTTAATGTACAAAGTTAAGTTGTAAATGTGACGATGACATTGATATGGTTGGATTCATCATATTTTCTGTTAATATTTTTAAATTAATTTTGCAAGTTTTTTTTTGAAATTCAATTAAAAATCCCAAATTGACACAATTTATTTTTAGAAAATATTGTAATGAAATTGGAATAATGTGCACTACGGAGATGGTATGGTTTCTATTATTTAATTCTACTTATTTTGGAAAATCATGTTTAAGGTCTCAATTTTTGAGCTAAGAATGAAACTTGATATAAACCAATTGTGTTGTTTTTCAAAAAATCACAATATCATATTTTGAAGATCTATACCATACAAATGATAGTTAACTACCATAAGAACCAAGAAAAATTTGGATGGATGAAAAAATGTACACGATGTAGTGTTGAGAAAGGTTGCAAATGAATTTGTTCGTCCATTATATGGACGTATGCGCGTCAAAGGGTTAAATTCTTTGGAATTCAATATTTTACTTCCATTAGAATTATGTCAAATTTTAGATAATCACACCTCCTTGGAAGCTTTACAAGGGTATAAAAATACCCTAGTCCTCATAGCAAACATTGCATAACAGAGCAATGGGAGCCAACACCCTTTGCAATGGGACAACAATCTATTTACAATTAGAATCTAAGTTTACATGGCAATATCACAATGGTTCCAAAATTCATGAAATATAAATGGCGCTCTTTCATTACTTTAAAAAGTAGATTTAAGTAAAGATTCTCTTTTGATCCAATTTTCAAAAGGGTGCTCTATTGCACTATTCTATTGCATTGCTCTATTATGATATGAATGCTTCAAAACCATGGAAGATTACATTACAATTCAATAGGGTGGCCAACAACGAAAATTCATAACCAACACTCAATATCACTTGTGTATCAACCAATCAAATTTGTAGAATTAGGACTGGTTTGTGGAATCACATGTTCACAGATTTGGATTAGTCTAATTATCGGTTTTAAATGATGACTAACTTTTTGCTTTGAAAATTTGTAAGAATTTCATTTTTTTGAAATAAAATATAGAAAAAAATGCATTCTTCACGATTTCTAATTTCCTATGAAGGAAAAATACTATTCGCCTTCTACTATTGTAAGTAGGTTAGAAAGCTTAAAATATATGTTTAAGGACATTCTACCTTATAAGGCTAGAATGGGGGAAGGACACTTTCAAGTTCCTCCACCTTAGTAGCACTCATCAAACATGTGTCCATTCTAAAAAAAACACCTTGAACAAGATAAGAAGTTCAAATATATTCAACAATGCATACTAGCAATAGTACTCATCAATATTACCAATATTACAGCTATGAAGTGTCAAAATGTTCAAAATTTGTCAGACCTTTCTTACAACAACCCTATAGTACTTTAGTGACGTTTTACAGTCTCACATCCAAGAACCCAAATTGTATCACTAAATACACCCCATAGCCCGAATTAGTTCAACTTCAAATATTGAAGTTTTATTGATTGTAGAACAAAATGGATCCATTCCAAATATAAAATACAAAGCCATGATTTTCTTTATTTTTTAATTTTAATTTAATTTAAATTAAATTTGCTCATTCATCTCAAATATGCTTCTTACCCAAAACCTATTTCGTGGAAAATGAATTAGCACAATTATTTAGGGCAAGCATCAAATTTGACAATTCAGTACCTAACGTCAAGTCTTCCAAATCTAAGATAAACCAAACCTAAAAGAGACAACATCTCTAACATGACAATTACATTTAGAACTAAAAAGAATAACCATAGTCTCAAAAACCAACAAATAGTTTTCAAAAATAACCAATGAGAATTGAAGGCAATCAATGGAAGTTGAAGCATTTGTTGCTTCAAGGATGGTCTCCTGTCAATAGAAAATTCCTTCATGATTTCAATTTTGAAAATTTATAAATATTATTGGAGTATTGCAAAAATACAAACCAACTTGCATTGCAAGTCTTTTCCATTTGCAAAGAACTATACACTCGCTCATAGAGTAGGATTAGAACAAGTGTCACTTTTAGGTTTGATTACCTTAGGGAGTTTACCTTTGGGACAAGAGTTGGAGCCGCTCTGCCAATCGAGATACATTCCTAAGGAGCTATCTAAAATTTCTGCACTAGAGTCATCCTCCCTCACAATACGCCAAACTCTCGGATATTCTACTGGGTGAACATCAGAAATCCTTATAATAGCACCCTTGCGATTGTCGTCTTGAATACTGGATGTATCTGCAACAGTGAATAAGGTAAGTGACCATATTGTGATCCTTACCAAAAACCAACCCCTACATATTCTTGAGTGTAATGTACACCATTTGACATAAGAGAAAATCTTTGCTGAAGGTCAATTTTGGAAAGATAGATAGATATATAGAAACTTCGGTCCTCTTTCGAGGCCGGCATGAATAAATTGTTTATTTGTCTTGACAATGAGTCAGTGTCCACCAGACAAAGAACCATTGGTGCAAGACTACCCCCCCAATTTTGGAAACAACTATAATCAACACTTAGAAAATTCACAAATTATTCATACCATGTTTAAAAAGCACATGCTAAGAGAATCTGGAATCATTTTTCAATTGACAACAAGATTCAACAAACAACACAACTTAATTAAGGGAACCATTCTCAGATGCTTATTCAGCATTAGCTTGTCGGGGGCAGAACAAGGAATGTATTCACAGCCAGTAAAGCCTGAAATGCTGGACATTATTGTATTGAAAACTTAAGATCTGAATGATTTTCTAAGCACTGGCATAAAGAACAACGTCATGAATCTTACCCAAATTGTAATTTTTACGAATCCTGCGACTGATAGTGTCGATGTTTTCTGTACTTCTGAGACGGATGAACACTGTCATCTGTGATAATGTGCCAATAATAAAGTCAGCTCCGGGCTTTTAGATAGCTCTAGGATTGGTGTACATGCCCAAGGATGATAAGATTCTGAGACAACTAATCCAAGACTTGGCTGCCATTTCTAAAAAACAAGTTCCATTGAAGTTATGTACCAAGTTCATGAATTTCTTCCAATTCAATAAATTTGATGTTGATTCAAGTGCAAGAAAGAAGATTAAAGCAAGGCACATAATATATTTCTCCATGTGGCACAGTTAGTAGAGCTATCCCAACAAACTCTTCATTCATTGGGAGCTCGGGGCCCTAGGTACTTTGGAGGGCCATGTACAATTAGCCTCCCCTGTGACATGCTTGTTTAGAAAGTTTGAGGATAAGTGTACATGACTCTGTAGGCTACGCAAGGTAATGGTCTCCTGGGCGCCAAGCCACGAGTGACTTATGCTGGTCTTTAACCAAATTGAGTTCCTCATGATCACATTAGGGGGACTAGGTCATGACCCAACTAAGGCTTAGTGGGTTACCAATTTCAGTGAAAGCGTCCATGTGTCACCCGGTAGTTTGCCAACGACGGCTCTTATGCAAACTATTGGGTGACACATCGACACTTTCATCAAACTCGGTGACCCTCAACATGATCGTGAGTTCATGACTCCCATATGGAAAGCAAAGGAATGCAGTTGCAGTACCTGAAATGTAGGAACTTTCGGGCTCAGCAGGTTAGTTCGTTGCTCCGCCAGCTCATTAATTTCTCGACGGTGTTCCGATAATTTCCTTGAGATAAAAGCAACATGGATGACGCGGTGTGCTACGTGGCACTTGTGAACGTCGATGGCGGTGAGATAAAGCACGTGTTGCAGCCTCGTCAACCAATCTTTCACCCTTTCCAGGTACTCGAAATTCCACAACTTCTTGTAAACAATCGTTACACTCAAAATTCCACAAATTTTCTTAATATCGGGAATAATCGGTTCCAGCACTCCCCTCAAGTATAAGACACTCGACTCCGCAAAGTATGAGGGACGCATCAAGAAGTTATTGGCGAGGCCGCGGGATGCCGTCCCCGTCTCCTTGATCAAAGAGACGATAGAATCTCTTACGGTAATGACCAAGTGGATGAGACAGCTTGCTTCCTCGTCAGGAAACTGTGAAAGCGATAGTCCAAGCAATTCCAAAGTCGTTGACCAAGCCAAAATTGCATTGACTGTAGTTCAAAAGTGGTCATGCAAAACTGAGGTCATAGATTTAAGAAACACAAAAATTTCAAAGGATCACCATGCTTAAGAGTATCTCATTTCAAGTTCATTCCAACAAATTTTACTCAAAAAATATTAAAATTTTGTTTGTAATCAAATTTAGAAGGAATTTTTAATTTGAACTTTCAAATTTTATAATCAAATATTGGTGATAGTATTAGTGAATTAAACCGTACGGATGGAATCTAAAATTCAAAATCTAGAACTTTCATTTGTGTATCAATTCCAAAATATCCTTCTAAATAGTACTTTATGATGATTTTTCTCAAATTGTCAATTCCAGGGACACTTTGGTACGTTTAGGAGTTAAATTAAGCCAGGGTTTGCATTAGTGATTGAACATAAATTACAAGTATGAAAATGAAACTTTTCTACTTTTTGTTCCATGATGTAGACTTATTAAGTCTCATTTTAATCCAACTCACCTTCATTAATTAATTAGGTAAGATTTTTATATTTTATTTTCACAAAATGAATGTATTCAGTGCCAGTGCAAGAGAAAAAGCAAAGAAGAGCAACAATGATAACTTAGTAAATAAGATCTTCCATGCCTAATTATTACTCATGGTGATAGTGTACCTTTCACATGATTGTGCCAAGTAATTTACTATTCTCTAAAGGGGACCTTGGTCTTTGTTCATGATATGCGACGACTTGATGTATGATAGTATTTTGAATGTTTTTGCAGGACTTTGTTTGTCCGGAAAAAATGAACACAAAAGGAAGGGCGAGTGGAAGGACAAAGGGAAGAGCAATGTTTTAAATTGAAGACTTCACTACCCTTCAAAATATATTTCTTTTAAAATTATCCTTCAAAAAAATATGCTATAGTAGACATGTAAACTTCACCTAAATGCTATATAGAAGGTGTTCTTAAACTATCGCGCATCCACCACAAGGTTGTGATATTTGGCAATTGAATCTGTTGATGAGTCCCTCTAAATAGTCTTGACATTGATACTGGAACCAAGAGGCATAGGCCATTATTGCTTCCAAAAAGTGGGTTTGGATGGGTGATGTCTTACAAGGTTATTATGTAGTGGTGGCAACTTCCACACTAAAAGAATTGATGAAACTTCATATATAATTCATTAGGTGATCAAAATTTGAGCTTCACAGATAAATTTATTAATTAAACTATATGAGAGAACTTAGAATATATGATGTAACATCTAAAACACAAAAGAGATCACAAGTAGAATGTGGGATATAGTCAACTAAAACACTGAATTAGGAATTTTTGCACTTGGCCATATGACAATTCACTTGTCGCCCGTCAAACAGAAATGGACCTTTTTGAAGTTGCGAGGGGGTATAATTTTGGTACTTGTGGGTTTTATGGGCCACGAATTTACGAAGTATTAAACTGAGAATTTTGGGGGTTTCAACTTACTCCAATCATGCAAATTTGGTCACACATGCATTAAATGTTGCATTGGTAATTCATTCATTCCAAAACAATGTATTAAGGGGGGTAGCCAAAATGAATACAAAGTTATCTACATTTTCTATCAAAACATTCAAATCACCTATTGACGATCAATCGAATAATACATGTTGCACTATACTATATAGCTATTGCTGCTATGTAATGCAGCTCATAGTACCATATGTCTCATACGACGTACTAAACCTATTAATATGTATCAAGGTCATTTTGCAAACGTTCCTTGTCCATCTCTTCCAATTGTAGTGTAATATACTCCACCAAATACAATTTTGCTTTTGTTGGAATTTTGATCTTCGCCTCCGTCAGCTCGCCGTGCACTGGCACATTGTTCTCTTGTACAGTACCCACCAACAAGTTTACATTCATTCAACTTTTCAGAGAATTGTCAATAAAATTTACAAAAATTATAAGCTTTGAGCCTGATTTGGACAAGTTGTAGTACACAAGATGAACCACACATACAATTGAGTTTTGATAATAAAAGATAATTCTAAAATCTATTTTTATTTGAAATTCAAACCTTCATTTTTTACGCTTAATTCAAAAAAACTATGTATACAAATTTTGTTACTTATGGTTTATAAAACTTTCAATGGAAAGAATGCAAATCCTTTGTAGAATCGTGTAAAAACAAAAATCATGAGTTTTGGGGTTATATTTACTAAAATATCAATGTTTGAAGTTTTTAGTTCAAAAATGTTCAATTTGAATACAAATATTGTATTTTTTTAATATTTGATCCAAAAATTGTCCAAAGAAGTAATTTTACACACTTCAAATGGTTTAATAAATATAAATATAAATATAAATATTTTTTATGAATTTAATTATTTGAATCAATTCTTTGAAAAACTGAATGAACGTAAACTTATTGGTGGATACTGTACAAGCCCACCCCATGTTCTTATCAGTACATTTTCCCATGAACATATAGCCACGTCATTAACCGCGTCGCATCAAATTAAAAAGTAAAAGTGTGTTGAGGTAGGTTTGAGGTACACCTCAAGCCTACCTCAACATGCTTTTACGTTTATGATTTAAAATTTTGATAAAATGTAACTAAGAGGGATATTTTGAACTTGATATATGAATAACAATTGTACATTATTAATTGTTAATTCTATCCATATGTTTAGATCTATGATTGTTGTCAACAATATTTTTGTATAAAATTCAAAAGTCTATTGGACTTTAATTACAAATAAGATATTCATAATTTGTACATGAATTTTTTTGGTGATTGGTTGAAATGTAATACTCTAAGTGTAGTGACATTTGGAGATTTTGGGTTGCTTAAATTTATGAAATGACAAATTTATGAGTACTTCCACAGTGAAATCTTTGAAATTTTGGGTGAATCACTACAACATGAAATGAGGCATACAATTTTCACAAATCATTCCCTTTCTAATTGGATCACATGCATGAAGCTAACTTCCCATAAAATATATACTAAAAAATCCACACTGCAAAAATCAATGAAGGATGAGAAATCTTTGTTTGATTTTGTACATTGTTCACATTCTTCTGGCTTGAACGTTTAGGGGTTAATCATCAGAAACTACTACCATTGACCCTTATGTGTCCCAATGTTTAATTTCTAGACTATTAATGTCATTGACTCTAGTTCAAAAATTGCATTGTGACAATGAAGTCATACATTTACAGAACAAAAAAAAACAGAAATTTGCCATGTCAAAAGAACCTCATTTACAATTCATTCCAACAAATTACACTCACAAAATGTTAGTATTCTACTTCATATACAACAGAGGTGTAATTATTTTACTGTACCTCAAATAATGAGATTTGTTTTCTTCGCCACTTCACATATCATCCATCCCATGTGACCTGAACAAATTCCAAAGTGCATGACTCAATAAGACACCCATCTTTAAGTGTATATTAGATATAAGAGAAGAAAAACAATT
This sequence comes from Pohlia nutans, assembly GCA_022496805.1. Lineage (NCBI taxonomy): Eukaryota > Viridiplantae > Streptophyta > Bryopsida > Bryales > Mniaceae > Pohlia > Pohlia nutans. The sequence continues at coordinate 44,683,180 of CM040089.1, read as the reverse complement.
CAAAAAAACTAAACATTAAAAAAAAAACCAAAAAACAAAAATACAATTCAAAAAAATAATATTCAAACAAATAAACAAAAAATGATATTACACTAATACAAATATTAAAAAAACCACTAAAAACTAAAAAATTGAACACTATTTTATATTTAAATACATTAAGAAAACTAACACATATAGAAAAATAAAATATAAATTCAAACAAACAATATTAAAAAACAAAACAAAAAAAATTCAATTACAAATAATATCAAACAAAAAAATACTATTTCAAAATATATATTCAAAACAAAAAATTAAAAAAGCTAATTTCAAACACATAATATTCAAAAAACTAGAAAACCAAAAAACCAACAATATTCAAAAATCAAATAAACAAAAAAAGTATTCAAATAAAATATTCACACAAATCAACAAAAAATAATATTCAAAGAAATGAAAACAAAAACACTAAACACTAAAAAATAATTAAATTAGTTTCATTTAGAAAATTAAGTAAAAAATTTGTAAATTCTTAAAAAAACATTTAATTTTTATTTAATTTTTTTACTTTTACAATTTAATTTTAATTTTAATTTAATTCTGTTTAATTTTAATTTTAATTTTAATAAAAAAATTAATTCAAAAAAAAAAAAAAAAAACCCAGCTAGCCCCTGCAGCATGCAGCTGCCTTGTGGCAGCTGCGCATCCCGCCCGCCGCGATTCGCGGGACAGGGTGGGCTGCTAACCGGCCAGCCCTCGACTTTGCCGGCTGGCTGGGCCAGGCCCGGCTAGGCCAGGGGGGACCTTGGCCGGCCCTTGTCAACCCCGCGGAGCTCCGCGGGGTTGACAAACGCGTCCTTTGGAAGGACGCGCCAAAGCATCAATTGGCTTTTTCAAAAGCCCATGCATGTGTTCAAGTATATAAGGCTCACCCCCCTACCAAATGTTTCACATTTCACAACTTCGCTCTCAAAGGTAATGCTCTCTCTACTATTTTTTTTTGCAAATGACACTAGTTAGGGTTGTAGAACTCAATATATAGGCAGTCTAGGACGTACAAGCGATATTATTTACACATAAAATTTCAAAATTGCATATTAACAATGATTTTAACCTTGTATTATTTAATTGTATGTAGGCGTGCTTCATTGGAGCAAACGTGTCGCCGAGGTAATCATTCTTTTCATGTCTTTAAAATCGTGTCACTCATATGTTGTTTTCAACTTTGATTATTTTATTTTACCTTTAATTGCTCATAGTAATGTACAATTGCATTTTGAACATCAAATGTGGATCGAATATGTAGACATCAGCTGCTAAATTTGGCATATTTAGTCCTAGGAACTCAAATTTCTCATAAATTTCTAGAATTTATAAGAAAGACTCTACGTTAGGGCCCATGGAGGTTAGGGGCACCCAAATTTCATGTTGGGTTCCAAGATTTGAAGTCAAAAGTTGCTAAATTTACCAACTTTTGCCATAAATGCTCAAATTTGCTAAAGATTTACGCAATGCTAAAAACAAAAAAGATTAGTGCCCCTAGAAGTTAGGGGTACCCAGATTTGATATTGGGCCCCAAGATTTATAGTCAATTGCTACTAAATTTAGTAGATTTTGCCATACATGTTCAAATTTGACGTAGATTTCCACATTTTGAAAGACCATCAGGAATTTCGGACCCCACTGATTTTGCACGATTTCAGTGCGATTTCCAATATTTCATGGGTGCGTGTATTTTTCGCACTGATTCCGCATCGTTGCGTCATTCATCGCAACTGCACTGATATGACATCATGATCGTACAAGCGGATATAGTACTGATTCGACACGATTGATACATCTATTAAAAACGTGCGAATTCTTCACTCTGTACAGTTGTCAAATGTCGTGTCTTAATCGTGTTTAAAGCCACACTGATTCAGTGTGTTTTTCGTGCGACATCATCTTTTCTATATATAGATTTTCTTTCTTTCTATATCTAAATTTAGTCAAAATAATTTTATTGAAAAATTTTATTTTTTTTCTTTACCCAAACATTATTACGGGCTACCCGAACCAACTACCCACGCTGCCCGAACCTGTGGTAGGGCCCACCACGGTTTCCCAAGCTCAACCGCCGGTGGCCGGAATTGAACTTGAGACCTTCCAATAATAAACCATACTCTAAACCACTAAACCACCTAGAAGTCTTGGTGCAAGCAATTGAGTTTTTTTTATAATTATAAAGAAATGTAACCATTGGTAATTTTTTTGCCATGTATATTTAATTCTTTTTTCAAATTATTTTTTTGCACTACAACACGCAGGCCTTTTTCTATATCTTGAAATTTTTTCAGAATATTTTGTTTTTATTTATTTTTTGGCCAAAATCGTGATGGCAGATCATGGCTGTGAGCTGTTTTTTTTTCAGCGGACTTTGAATGTTTTTAACAATGTGAAAAAAACTTTTTTCCAAATTTTTTTTTGCACTAGATTGTGCAGGACTTTTTCTATATCTAGGATTTTTTTCAGAATATTATGAATTTATTTATAATTTGCCAAAATCGTGGTGGCTGTGAGCTAGTTTATTTTTATGCAGACTTTGGATGCTTTTTTGCGATGTAAAAAAAAAATTCCAATTTTTTTTTCAGTAGATCATGCAAGCTTTTTTCTATATCTAAAAAAAAATTCAAATTTTTTTGAACTATTTTTTTGTTTTGCCAAAATCTTAAAGGTTGTTAGCTGTTTTTTAATTTTCAGTAGACTTTAAATGTTTTTAGCAATGTAAAAACTCTCTCTATTCCAAATTTTTTTTGCACTCCATTATACAAGCTTTTTTTGTACCTAGGAAAAAAATTCAATGGTTTGAATGTTGTAGCAAGCAATTTAAAGCTCTTGCAATTTTATTTTTTGAAAAGTTGCTCAAATTGAGTTCAAAGAAAGTCTGATTTTAAACTCAATTTAACTTGCAATGCTTCGAGAGATCATGTTTTGGTCAATGCCCCCTTATGAGCTGCCCGAGACTAAATTTTTTTTAATTTAAATCAAATTATAATTATTTTCTAATAGGAAATCAAGTATGCTTTCAAGCCCAATTTGAATCGTGCCAATCCAAGTTAAACTCCGCCTAGGGAAACTTTCAAAAAAACAACACCTCTACATTGTCTCGTGTTACAAATTTTACTATTTTGGAAAAGTAATGTTGTCCTTTTCTGTACGATTTTTTTTCTCCCATGATGAAAAGTACAATTATAACCAATAATACCAAATCTGAATTCTAAAAATATAAAATGTAATTTCATTGAAATTTTAATGTTCATTGCTTCTAAATTCTATAAATGAAGATCTAAAAATGTTTTGGAAAATTAGACCGTAAGGATAATTTAAAAAGATTCTTGGAATATTCCAAAATATTCCAAAATATTATAAAATATTTTGAAAGATGCCAAAAGATTTCAAAAGATTCCAAAAGAGAATATTAAAATATTTTTGGTATTTTCTCTATTTATTATATTTCATCAATAAATCAATATTTTTAAAACACTCTAAACTTTTTTTGTCGAGAAGTATGACATGCTACTGTAGTGCGAAAACACATCCTTGAACGTGAGTGACGTCGAGAAATATAAGTCACTCATTCTCAAATTGAAAACTTGTACGATAACTACACGAATGTCGTACAACAATAATGTGCATTATAATAGATACTGAAATCGCACGGATATAATAAAAGGCGTTAATATGATACGTATACGATACTAAATCCGCATTAACTAAAACCGCATGTTATCCGTGTCTTATTAGCCATGTAATGTAGATACACGATTAATGCACGGATTCCGTCAAGCACGACTTTCGTGCGAAAACAACACTTTTTTCATAATCATTGAAAAGACACTACATCGACATCCTAATAATGCATGTCACTTCCGTACCATAACGACACTTCTAAATGCACGTATGACGTGCGGAATCAGTGTTCAACGATAAACGCACTGAAATTGTGGGAAATCAGTGGGGTCCGAAATTCCTGATGACAAACATCATGTTAGGGCCCTTAGAGGGTAGGGCACCCAAATTTGATGTTGGGCTACAAGATTGATAGTTAATAGTTGCTATATTTAGCATATTTTATCATACATGCTCAAATTTGATGTGGAGTTCCACAATTTGAAACACAAACATTACGTTAGGACCCTCAAAGGTTAGGGGCGCCCAAATTTGATGTTAGGTTCCAAAATTTATAGACAAAGCTGCGAAATTTAGTATATTTTGTCATACATGTTCAAATTTGATGTAAATTTTTGCATTTTGAAAGACAAACACCATGTTAGGGCCTGTAGAAGTTAGGGGCATCCAAATTTGATGTTGGGTTCCGAGATTCATAGTCAATAGCTGCTATACTTAGCATATTTTGTTATACATGTTCAAATTCGAAGTAGATTTCCGCAATTCGAATGACAAACACCATGTTAGGGTCCCTAGAGGTTAGGGACAGCCAAATTTGATGTTGGGTTCCGAGATTTATAAACAAAGCTACTAAATTTAGTAGATTTTACCATATATGTTCAAATTTGATGTAGATTTTCGCATTTCGAAAGACAAACTCCATGTTAGGGCCCTTAGAAATTAGGGGCACCCAAATTTCATGTTGGGTTTCAAAATTTTATAATTATAAAAAACTAAATTTAGCATATTTTGCAATGCACACACGAATTTGCCGAAGCTTTAGGTGATTTGAAAGCGATACAGAACATTACGGTCTCTAGGGATTACTGGCCTTGAAATTTTGTCTCGGTTTTGTTTGAATTATAAAAGTGATTTCGTAAATGTAGTTGTTTGGTTAAAGAAGTCCAAGTTTGACTTAGATTTGTTCAATTGACATTGGCAGATCATTGTATGACGCTTGGAGTTGATGGATTATACCATGACCTCAAGGGACTGATTGACTGAAGTATCGTCGCTTGGGAGAAGAAGATAACTACACATGTGAGCAGGTCGTAGTGGAGCAGTAGTAAAGATCAAGAAAATATTCAAGGGAGAACCCTTTGATGCAGTAGGATAGTACAAATATTATTTCCTTTATAGTGTGTGCCTTCATTTTTATATGAAAAGAAGCGTTTTGTTTTGATTTTCTATCAGATAGTAATAAAATAATATTGCACGTTATGCTTAATTTTCTTTTAATTCATGGAAAATTCGATATAAATGAATGTGTTGTTGCTATTTAAAAATTGAAAATATATGAAATTTCAGGGGAGCAAAGTTTCAAAAAAGTTCAAATTTTTCACCGTCATGGCCATCGAACAATGCACTTGGCCAAGTGCAAAAATTCCTAATTCAGTGTTCTAAATAGTGATTTGGAGGGCCATTTCTTAACACACTAGAATTGAGAGTCAAGAAGAGTTTCTATAGGGCCCTTGGCACTTTTCAATTAGTTTTTGAGTGAGAGACTTTGTGAGTGCATGGATGGCCATGCTCTTAACCCCTAATTGCCTAACCATTCATTTTCTGAATGATGTACAGACATCATTCATATCATTTCTCATCTGTCATGCACTTTTTGTAGTGTGGATTTTTTACCATAGATTTTATGAGAAGTTAGCTTCATATATGTGTGAACCAATTAGAAAGAAGATGATTTGTGAATTTTTTTTGCCTCATCTCATGTCGTAGTGATTCATCCAAAATTTTGAAGATTTCAATATAAAAGTGCTCTTAAAAAATTCAACTCATAAAATTAATCAACCAAAAAATCTCCAAAAATCACTACACTTATAATATTACATTTCAACCCATCACGACAAATTCCATCCATATATTGTCAATATCTTATTTGTAATTGAATTACAAAAGAATTTTGAATTTTGAGTTTCAAATTTTATTCAAAAATATTGGTGATAGAAATCATAGATCTAACTATATGGATAGAATCTAAAGTTGATAATGTACAACTTTTATTCATACATCAAGTTCAAAATATCCCTCTTAGTTGTATTTTATATTGCATCTTTGGAATTCTGGAAATCTAAAGAAGGCTGTAGGCATTTAGGGGTTAAAGGCTCAACCACCCCGTATGGAGTTAATGAATGATTATTTTCACCCATATCTCCTTCCTCATGAACCTCTTCACCATGAAACACTTTTTGGAGATACTTCATCAAGTTGTTATCCTATCCAACAAGTTGGACTTGGTGTTACTAGAGTACATATTTCTCTAAAATTACAAATGTAGAAGTATGTGAAATTTTGACCAAGCCAAAATTACATTGATTATAAAAGTGGCCTTGCAAAAACGAGATCATAGATTTAAGGAACACAAAAAAATTTAAAAACCACCATGCCAAGAGCATCTCATTTCAAATCCATTTCAACAATTTTTTCTCAAAAAATATTAATATAATTTAAATTTTAAATTTTAAATTTTAAATTTAGAAGGGATTTTTAATAAAATATTGGTGATAGCATTGGTGAATTTAACCATACAGATGGAATCTAAAATTCAAAATCTACAACTTACATTTGTATATCAATTCCAAAATATTCTTCCAAATAGTACTTTATAATGGTTTTTCTCAAATTTTCAATTCTAGGGACATCTTATGACCTTTAGGGGTCAAAGTTGCATTAGTAGAGGATTAAATCCGAATTACTAGAATGAACAGAAGTACTCATTTTTATCTCTACAGAATTTCAAATGAACCTTTTGGAAATTTCTCAAAAAGAACATTTAGTATACCAATGAGAAGAAAAATATTTCTCTACAATATTAAATTGTATATTAGAAAGTTTCTATTATAAAATAAAATATGGTTTAAAGCATTCTTTCTATTTTTAGTTCACACACTAAGAGGTTAAAAGTAAAATAGGACAACGAGTTCAAGGATGTGTATGTTTGCACCTTAGCCATGGGAAAAACAACCATTTGTGGGGGACCTGTATATAATGGACTATTTGATAGTACTTTTTTCAAACTGACGTTTTACTCTTGATTCTTATAATTAAAGATGATCTTATTGATTTCTTGATTTGGCTCCTGACTAGACTCTTCAATACGCCAGCCTCAGAAAAAACCAAGTAGTTCTTCATTATCTGCAAAGCCTAAAGATATACAGACCCAGCTTTGGCTACAGTGCAGTTGGAAAGCAATGTGATCCGAAATTTTCATGCTTTCACACTACCCAAGTCACACAATTGCTGCATTTAGACCATGGGATCTCGAGAATGAGAGAAGAACAGAACGTCTCTCTATTAATATGACACTACAAAACGTAAGATCTCCAATTCAGAAGTGAATTTCTAAGCAGCTAATCCAATTGGGGTATTAGCCCACTCCACAATTCTTCTCAAAAGATGTACGGCTAATGGAAACTAGAAACTAGAAGTGAGGTAACGCCAAACCCCAAGTGAGGTATCATAATACATTGTTTGCTTGAGCTGTGTAGTACATGTCCAGAAAGAAACGGGAAAAAGGACCAGAGGGAGCATTTGCACAGTTTCTACAAGAAACCAGAAATCTAAACTCTCTTCTACAAAAAAAATGTACTGCTACAGACGGGTAATTGATGTTACATACTCTCAAGTTTAGGTGAAGCTCAATGGCTAGAAACTGCTGGGTAGAGATTACCAAACAGTTCGATTACTAGGCCACTCATCGAAATTTCAAATCAAATCACCTCCATTTTCAGAGCAATACTCTTGAACTCTGCCCAAGTGAACCCCTATTAAGTCTGCTTCCTGACGATGACTTTTGGAACAGGGTCCCTTTCACGAACATTAGGGAAAAACTCAGAGCAACCAAGTTTAGCTCGGCGTCCACCCAAAACCCAAGTGACGAACCCTAACGTTGCCCACATTGACAACCGAAAGAGAATCCCTGTGCGTCCCACTCCCCGAGTTACCTCTTCTTGTTCGACTAATTCGTATTTTTCCTCATCCGGAGTCTTTGCATCTGGTGGCCCAAATAGTACCTTCATCACTTCCTCTTGGACCTGCATCCACAAACCAAAAGGATTTAAATCGCTTCCTGTCACCGTATAAAACAATCACATCATGGTGCTACGTATCCCCTAAAGGACCAAGAAGCCTGAATCGGATCTCATGTATTTTCCCAGCAGTTTTGAGTTGGTCCTATGTAGACTTCCTTTTGTTCAAATTAGCTTGTTTTTTTATGAACACATGCAATGCACTTCATTGATTCCAGTGATATAAAATTTGGTCCCATCTGAATTGTACTTTTCACAATATGATCGATTGAATTTGTCATTTTAAAACCATGAATCCTTGGTCCTTCAGGGGTTATTACCTGTCAATTGGTGAAACTCACACCAGAGATTCTGAAAGGACCCATCACAAACATTTTCCAAAAAAAACATTCTATTTTTATCAATCAAAAGCTGAGTTGGGATTTGGTATATAAATTTCTTATGATTGTAATACTACCATTAAATTTTGGAATTTAGTATGGCATAAAAACCTAAAATCAACCTTGTCAGTAAGCAGTTTAACCTAGTATGCCAATTGCTTTATTCAAGGATGATGAGAATTGTCATATACAAGATGGTAGTATTCTTAGCTTAGTAGTTGATCTTATTAGGTGATAGCAAACATTTTCATCAACTTAGACCACCCCTAAATGATATACTTATTATCACTAATTGTCTTTGCAATTTTCTTAAACCAAATTCTACTTACTTACAAAGGTTGTATACTTTCATATCCCATTTACTTTGTTCCTTAAATTATAATGAAACTTTTCCACAAGAAGATTTTCCAAAGCGGGAAGGTTTTCCACCTTTCGCCAACGGTTCAAAGACGTATGACATGCTATTGTATCCCTAAAACTGAAGCGGAAATGACTTTTTGAATGCTTGACACATTAAGCATAACCAAATTCAAAGACAATGATCATATTACAGTTCTGAACACAAACAGTGAAGAAGCTGACAGTTCAAAGGAAGGAAATACCTCACACCGGACATTCTGACAGAGGGATCCACTCTAAAACGACACACACTTGCCTTGTCTGAACGATTGACTAACATAACAGCAATCCTAACCATAACCCAATTCAATCATATAACGTTTCTGTACACGAACTGTGAAGAAGCTGAGAGCTCAAAAGAAGGAAATACCTTACACACCGGATATTCTGAAAGAGGGATCCACTAGTGTAAACCTAGAACAATACACACTTGCCTTTTCCGAACGATTGACAAACACAAAAGTAACCCTAACCACAACTTAATTCAAAGAAAATCATCACATTACAATTCCATACACAAACTGTGAAGAAGCTGACAGCTCAAAAGAAGGAAATACTGTAAACACCAGATATTCTGAAAGAGGAGCCACAAGTGTAACCCTAAAACGATACACGCTTGCCGATTGACAAACATAACAGCAACCCTAATTCAAAATCATATTACAGTTCTGTACACAAGAAGGAAATCAATACCTTAGTCCTCATTGATTGAGATTTTTCGTCCTCTTTCCGATATACCGCAGTAGCGTCCATGCTCAGGCGTTTCAGGGCATGGGTGGAGTTACGAGGCGGAGCTCGAAGCTCGTAACCGCGAATTTCGTATCCATCTCCCGTCTGAGTACGTTTCACATCCGAATCCGCCGCCTTGGCATTTTCGATCTGCCTTCGGTTGTTGTCAATCCGCCGAAACCTTCTGATGGTCGGTATTCTTTGCGCCTCGCCTTTCCCTTTCAAATCCCTCACCTCTTTGTAAGGGTATTCTATCTCTTCCGACGAACTTCCGCTCCTGTCCGTCACACAATCGAAGTAATCGCTTCCGCTTTCACCTGAATTGCCCTCCATAGCTCCAGATATTACATAGAGAATGCAAGGCTCTCCAATTCTCACATTGGAAGCTGAAAAAATTTGACTCCCACAATCCCTACGCCCTCATCTGCTACCAAAATCAAACCCTGAATTCAGTGTGAACCTCATTTTCGGCAACAATTTGCTTAGGAATCTACTCATTGCTGCGACCCGAGTTCAGGGTGGGTTATGTAATTTTTTCATCCATTCATAGTCCGTCCAGTATCTGGTCATTCATCCAACCTCAATCGTCAATAGGGGTCTGGTGCAACGGGTTTTCAAGTGATGACGTGGCTCTTGTCTTCTTGAGTATACATATAAGCCAAATTTTCTAATAACAATAAAATTATAATTACATTTACACCATTCAATATACAGGAATATTAAACAATTGGACAAGTTGTTTCATGAAAATAAGCATCTCGAGTAAAGAAATGTGAAAAACTGTTATTTTTGGTTTTTTCTTATTACTTTTTTGTTGCATGAGTCATGCACCTTAACTTTGTTGCATGGGTAACAAATAGTCGTACATGGATGATATAATCGATAGATTTTTATGTGATGTATATATTGAGTACATAGGCAACAAAACCAACCCTGGACATTTATAGAGTAAAGAGATTGTTTTAGTTTTAGAAGTCCTTCATACAACATGTGTAAATTTATGAGATGATTCTAGGTCCACTTGTAATCTTCAACGAAACTAAAATTGACCACTTATGATATAATTAAAGGCTGCTACAAGTAGACAAAAAGTCTAGGGTGTTTAGGATGCAATTCATTATACTTTTGTCTTAAGAAAAACACTACCTAATCATGAAATTGTTTGGATGTTTGACTATGTTAAAAAATTTCAAAAATATCAAAAATATATTTGTCACAAGCCTTGACTAGTTTGGGACACTATCATACATGTCTTCCAAGTTATTCACCCGCCTAATAATTAATAAAAATTGTGAAAACCTGTTAGGCAGCAAAAATTTCCAAGACTCAATTAAGCATGTTACCATTGCGATTTAGCAACTTGGTCATAAAATAAATAATTAAAAGGGTGCCTAAATTTTTAGGAAATCACTAACCTAGTTTGCCCAAAACAAATATAAAATATTAAAAAGACTAGCGATTTGAATATTATATTTTTATATGTTACTACCCGATTTTAATATATTATTTTTTGTGTTGCATAACTGTTTTTTTTCACTTTAATTAATTATTAGTCAGAAAGTTGCCCAAGTTACTAGGAAGCTGCAGTAGCTTTTTATTTTTGAAAATTAGGCAAATTCACTTGGGATCTCCCGTGGGATCTGGACTTCAACCGAGACTACAAAGTCTTGAAAGTTCCGTCAATCCTCAAATCATCAGCATTGTGCTGCCAGCAAATCCTCAGGCCATTTGTTTGAGAAATCTTCACATTAAAGATGATGATTTACTAAATTTAAATGATGAGTGATTTAAAGATTCCATGTTATTTTTTGAATATTTTTGAATACACAATAGCACCATGCAATTGTTTGGATGTTTGAACTATGTTGATTTTTTTTTCAAAAACTTCAAAAATTAGGCAAATCGTAAAAAGAATTTCTAGCATCACTATTACATTATTAAGCTCTAGACTTTCTACCTCTATTAAAGTGTTCAAGATTCTTTCCGATGCTCTTGAATACTTTTGGATGCTCTTTTCTTCACATCTCAATTAAGTTTTCCTTATTTGATTTTTACTAAATTTCCTCATACAATAGAGTTATCCGTAAAGTAAAAGGAGGTATTTTTCTGGCCAGAGTTTACAGCCTTGAAATAGAATTTCCTGTACTTGTCAGTCACAAGCCACTAAAGACTTGTTTTGGATGAGCATGAGGGTTGGTATAGGGCCACAAATAGATTCCCTCTTCGGAGCTTGAATGCGGTGTGGGGGAGCTTCTCCTGCATTGGTGAGGTGCAAGGTTCGAATCTCCCTGACAATGCAAAGCCTTTTGATTGATCGAAAAAAAAAAGCCAAAATTCATTTTCGCCGCCTTTCAAGCTAAAAAGTCAATTTTGCCTTGTTTTTCCACTTGGGGAAATGTTTTGCTCTACTTTATGGATAACTCTAATGCCAAATATCCTCTCTCACCATAGTTCTAAAAAAAGTTATTGTATACGTAAAATTCGATCCAAACAGTAGGGGATTTGGAACCCTACTGTTATAAAATATTCATAACATAATAGAGTAGTGCATTAGATCAATGCATTGGTGCACCCTTTTTAAAACAATATCAAAAGATAACCTTCACTTAGATCCATTTTTTTAAGTATGACGGAATGCCTTTTGTATTCTTTGAGTTTTAGAACTACTGTGTCATTGCCGCATAAACTTAGTTTCTAATTGTCACTAGACTGTGGTCCCATTGCAAAAGGGTGCTGGTTTGCCCCTCCTTTGGGCCCTGAATTGATTGTATTATCTCTTTTTAGCTCTTAATGCACATAGTCCCCTTTTTCAAGTTAAAAAAAGAAAAGAAAAAAGGTGTTGCCTCCTATTGCTCTATTATACTCATTACATTCTAAAACAATAGGATTCTGCACCCCTTATTGCTTCGTTTGATTTTTATTGATGATTTTCAGGACGTTGTGAGGTCGGAGGAGCTAGGCGATCGATCGAGATGGCGGACGTAGCGCCCACGGTGCCGTTGGCGTACGTGCAGACGGGGGGCGTGAACCCCGACTGGTTGAACAAAGGCGACAATGCGTGGTAGATGACGGCGACGACGTTGGTGGGAATGCAAACTGTGCCGGCGCTCATGATTCTCTACGGTATCATTCAGCGAATGATTTTCTTTTGTGTGGCTATATTGATCGGCAACTTGCTATTTGAAAAAAATCATGTTGCTATAAGAAAACTAGAGTGTATGATCGCCATAATCGAAAATCAGTAGCCAAGAACTCGATAGAAAGCTATGTATTTGTAGTAAATCGATGCTTTTTGTTAATGGGACTCGCTTGGACAAGATACAATAACTTTTTCTTGGAACTGAAGTCAAAGATGACATTTGCCATTACATGAGGGAATTCAGTAGGAGTCAAGCAAATAAGACAAACTTAAGGTGTGAAAATAAAGAGCATTCAAGAGCATCAAATTGAATCTTGGAAACATTAGTAGGGGTACAAAGTCCATGGCTTAAGTGCTTAATCCTTAAACATCAAGAGGGCCTAGGCGGGGCAGCCCGGAAGGCATCTAAATTAAAGTTTGATTTCTTACCAATGACTCTACAATCTCCCAAATGAGGCGCAAATTTGCAATCTAGATCTCTTTTTAGTAGCTTTTTCAATGCACCAATCCTTGCTATAAAAAGCCTGTGGGGCTTTTTTGACGTTTTAGAGTTAACATTACAAAATTTTTGAACCCTCCTATAGGCCCCTACCATGTTACCATCAAAACCAACGAAGCTATATATCAGCGACAGATTTTCAACAGTTTCCTGACAAATTTGGACGTCAGCTTGTGTGAATTTCGTGAGTCTGACAATTTTTGACTAATTAAAAGAATCATTAGAGGAATTTTGAACTCTGAAGAAGGCCCCAAAGAATTGATACAAGCAGCAATTAATTGACTAGGGATTGGCATAACCCAAGTACCTAAGCTCGGGTCTCTATCTTGTGTGAATGCCCATCATGCAGAGGATGCAAAGAATTTATGGATGTGTTTGCAAACAAGATACTTGACTTCAGTATACAAACCTTTATGATTAGTATGACTTCAGTATACAAACCTTTATGATCAGTTAGTATTACTTCAGTATACAAACCTTTATGATCAGAGGATGCAGAGAATTTATGGTTTTACTAAAAAATTCTAAAGCGCGTACCAATCTCTAACTGAACTCCATGACCCCAGCCAATGGCAAGACGCCTCCCTGCAAAGTCCATCATGACTGATCCCATATGCCCTGAGCGGAGATAGGGGATTAACGCCCCTCGAAGTTTCAAAAGTACAAGAATTTAAATACTTTAGTGACCTCCAACCCCCTCCCTTGGGGGCCTTCTTCAGGGTTCAAAATTCTTCTAATGCTCTAAACGTCACAGCGTTCAGTTTCTGAATGACTAATAGATTCAAACTCACCCTACGTTCTCATCAATGCTTGGATGAAGGTCATTTATTTATTTAGAGATACTTCATCAAGTTGTTGTCCTATCCAATGGTTGAATTTGGTAATACTAAAGTACATATTTAAAAAAAATTTACAAATGCTGTTGATCAAGCCAAAATTGCATTGATTGTAGTTCAAAAGTGGCCTTGTAGTTCAAATGAGATCATAGATTTAATTAGCACAATTCTTTTAAAAAATCACCACGTTAAAAGTATCTCATTTCAAATCCATTCCAACAAATTTTACTCAAAATGTTAATGTTTTGTCTGTAATCAAATTTAAAAGTAATTTTTAATTTTAACTTTCAAATTTTATAAAAAAATATTGGTGATAGTATTGGTGAATCGAACCATACGGATGGAATCTAAAATTCAAAATCTAAAACTTTCATTTGTATATTAATTCCAAAATATTCTTCTACATAGTACTTTATGATCGATTTTTTTGAAATCATCAATTCTAGGGACACCCTTGTATGTTTAGGGGTTAACAATGTTATGAGTATGTCATGGGAGGGATAATTATTAGGCAAATCCATTAGGAGTATTATTTACCTAACGTGGTAGGTAGGTACGGTATTGCAAAGTCCCTCCAGAAATGGGCAACTCAACGGTGGACAAGTGCTGCACTAGGACTATTTCAAATAGAAACACCTCATCCCGTGCGACGTAAAGATAGCGACGACGGGCGCCACCTGCCGTCGTTGGTCGCGCGTCCCGTGACGGACGCCGTCGGCCGCCCGTCTGCGGCCGTCAGCGTCCACCGACCTCCGTCGCGGTGGCCGAATCACGGTCTGCCCACACGACGCGGGAACCTTTCCAAACCTTTCCAAATTTCTTTCACGCTTGCTGCCATTCCACTCCTCACTACTGTTCAATTGCTGTCCGTCCTCCTTGTCCTCCCCCTTAACTTACCTCTTCGCTCCCCGCACATCTCATTACAGTCTTTCGCGACATTATTCTTGCGGTTCTTTTTCAACTTCGGTGGCGTGTGCGTGGTTTCCTTTGAGAAGTGGACGGGCATTTCGGGCCAGGGGTTTCGGAGCTTCGTTGTTCTTTGAGTTAAATGCGGTTATGGTTGATTGAAAGCAGTGATGCACAGGCTCGTGGATAACGTTTTAGGCAACGCCAAAGAGTGAGTGCTGTGATTAATTTTCTTGTTTTTCGATTGACGTTTTTAATTGCTTTGTGCCATCAGAGGATTATGGAAGCCAGCTGATTTTTGTTACGAGAAAAACAGAATATTCTCGTTCTCCGGAGTTTTAATTTGAACTTTTTTCTCAATCTCTGTACGTGTACTTACAAAAACAGAATTGAATAAAAGGCAATGTAAGTTCTTAACAAACGCAATCTATTAATTGTGAGAGCGGGAAAATTCCTTTTCCCGGTTGTATGTAAGTGGCAAGTAATTTGTGACATTCATCGAGGGACCGACTGTGTGGGGTTCACTATGACATTTACAATCTCTTACTGCATAGCTCTGTTCAGTCCCGGTGTTAAGTCTTCTGTTCTACAGGATTGCGCCAATAAGGACTGATTAATTTTTTTCCCTTCACAATATGCCTGATTGATCTATCTATTTATTTTTCTGATTGTTAGAGTTTGACTACTGTATTTTGGGGTTTCTACGTGTTTATAAGAGGATATTCCGCATCTTGTGTGGCGATGTCTCAAATGAAGAACTGTATCCTCGTTAGACCGTGCCGCTGTTCACGTCCACTCGCTCTATCTGGATGTAATTGGAGCTTCCAAGTGATGTTGATCGCTAGAAGACCTTGGTAGGGCAGGAATTGATCGTGGTGTTCTTGATTCTGCAGATCAATAAAGACATTCACACAAGAGTCGTTTCAGTACACCGTTAGGGTGATCAATGGATTTTCAGCTGTGGTACTTACTTTCTTGCCGGGAAAAGGTCCTACATCGAATTCTACATTTCGTGCCCCTCGCATGCCACATTGGATGGAAGAGTAAGTCTTCGGAAGCCTTAAGTCCATCTTTGCAAATGATGAGCTGGTGCTTGGCTTTAATTTGTAATTTTTACCAATAGTCGTGATTGAAGACAGAATGTGCTTTGCAGGGGGGTGTCTTCATTCAACACATTCTTAGCAGAGTATGACACCGACAGTGAATCAGATAGTGAATATGAATATGAATCTGGTATCGAAGATAATGACATTTCGGCCCCGCCTTCACCCACTTCAGACTGTTCCCACTTGTCACGAGCTGGTAGTTCTGGACGGGGTTCTGGAAGACGCTACCGGCGAAATAAGACGCTATTGCAGCGCCTACTGCTATGCATTCTGTGGCCGCTACGCCTTCTTGTACATATGTTCCGCCTTTGGTATGTTATATCTTTTGCTTTGATATTTCTGTCATGTTTCTTTGAAAATCTTCAGTTGAAGATACTTGATTTTCATATGAGACGTTGGCAGGACGATAGGCTTACTAGTGTTCTCAATCAGCTATCTATTGCTGGCTGACAGAGAAGAATATTCCTGTAACTGCATGGTAGTGCGAAGGTGATTTGCGAATCGTTTTTGTCTATATGTATCTGTTAATTAGGATATGAGTCAAACCTTTTATCTAGTAGAGCTTGGTATTTTCTGCAGAAAAGGCCTCGGATCCTTGTGCCAGGGTTAGATTTCTAACTACAATTTGTATGTATCCAAGGCTTTGCTACTGGTTATGAAGCACTTACATTTTGGTTGGAATAGCAGGCGGCCAGGGAATCAAGGATCGAGGCGACTCCAGGATGTTTCAGAAAACCACAGGTCAAGTTCGGGAAGGTTCAGAAACTTGGCCCGTCGCTTAAATGGCAGCTCTGATTTAAACGGAAGCACAGAATTTGTAGTGCCAAAGTCTTTAGCCGATCGCAGACGTGGTATCATAGAGGTACGGTCTCAGAATCGCATTATCGAATTCATGTTAGTAAATGCATTCAATTGTTGCACGGAGATTAGGCTTTCATTTAGCCTTGAGATGTCTTCTTGTTTTTGTTTAAAGATTTATTCTTTAGTCCACTCGTTTTACTCACTTTCTGATGTCGCAGGATTTGCAACTTGTGATGGAGCTTATGATAGAGCGGGTGTTTGAGGTGGTGCGTTATATAGTACATCACGTTCTATCACCATTCAAAACGCTTAGAGAATTTATCCACTGGGCTTTCTTTCGTGATACAAATTATGATGATGACACAGAAATCACAGATATGGCCACCCTAGGTGACTCGGATCCTGTTCCTCAAAAACAAAAGCAGGTTCCACAACAGCCTTTGAATACAGATAATCGCACATGTCAGGATATCATCACAAGTTTGGGGTTTGTTCCTACTTCCTGGTTATAATCTTTTGTTTTTGGTGCAGTTTATTGCTATTACAAGCACTTATATCTTTTTCCGTTACAATACTTGCAATCTACCTTGTTTGTTAGGGCCTTCTTGGTGCTCAAGATCATATGATACTTTGTTTTTGTTATAATCAAATGGATATCTGTTTGGCGTCGCTGCAGGTATCCTTATGAAGCTTATCGTGTAACAACGGAAGATGGGCATGTCCTCCTACTTGAAAGGATACCAAGGTGGGCCATCCAAGATAAATTGGGCTCGGTGTTCAGTTTTATCTGGGGTAGCTTGGTTTTATATGTCTTGAAAGCCACTGTTATCAACTCTGCCACTCAGACTGAAGTTTATTAGACTGATTTTAGTTTTAGTTTCAGTATATGCAATCAATGTATAATGATTTCTTCACCTCGGTCCGTATACGTTGTCGTGTACTGACCTACAACACAATACCTGACTTGTATCATGAGTTCTTACGAAAAGCGATGAAGGTGCTCCGATAGGTTTCTCATGATATATTATTGTTTCCTGTAGGCGAGAATCAAAAAAAGTAGTATTTTTACAGCATGGAGTTCTCGATTCTTCAATTAGGTGAGCTGCATCTTCTTGTTATGGTTATATTGCGTTGTCTTCAGCATCTAGATAAGTGTCCTCTGACGTGATTAGTTTTGAATATTACGCTGTGTGCATATTAGATAGGATTGATGCTTTGTTCTTGACCGTATGGCATGAAATCCCGTTAAGAATTTCTATCTATTTAGCCTTTGAAAATTTGCTACGAAAGACTGATAAAATCTTGAAATATTTCACTTCTCATACTCACTGTCCTGTCGTGACACAGCTGGGTCTCTAACGGAGTTGTTGGGTCTCAAGCCTTTGCTGCTTTCGATCAAGGTAACAAATGAGGTTATTAACTGTAAGAAAGTTGCCGTAGAATTTCTTAGATCTTCTCCAGGCTTCATTGCTGAAAATCGTCTTGTAAAATTACTTGGAACGCTAATTTTCTTCAGAATTTAAACCTCCATTGTGGTAAAAGTTACAGTTGCAGTCGTTTGCTGGAGGGAGGATACTATGCAAGTGAATTTGTGCAGGTCAACTTGGCATCCTTCCTATTCCAAGCTAGTATCCTTCGTAGCTGACATTTTAAGCCGATTCGCCATCTATTTGCAGGTTATGATGTATTCCTGGGCAATCTAAGGGGCTTGGCATCTAGAGAACACGTGGACAAGCATATTTCATCCCAGAAGTGAGGTTTTGTTCACCCTGGTGGATCTTATGCTATTTCTCATTGAATGGTGATGAGCTGTTGGGCTGGATAATCGAATGCTACGAGTCCTTTAAACGTATTGTGTCATGAGTTCTTATATTCTCCCAGTTTCGAGCGCATGGGGACGAGTAAAAATAATTCTTCTGTTGTTTGTAGGGCACTGCTTACTAAGCATTATGATGGAACTGTGCAGGTACTGGAATTTCTCAGTAAATGAGCATGGGACACAAGACATTCCAGCTATGATAACCAAGATACATAAACTTAAAATGCTAGAGTTACCAGGTCCATCACATTCAGAGTTTGAGGGTGGTGAGAATTCTAAACCTGGGGAACATGATCCCAAAAACCTTCCTTACACACTCTGCGGGATAGCACATAGTTTGGGGGGTGCTGCAATTTTGATGTATGTGGTGACACAATGCCTGGCAAAGAGGCCTCACTACCTTTCCAGGTTGATCCTCCTTTCTCCAGCTGGATTTCATGAAGATGCTCCCTTCTCGGTGAAAGTGTGTCAGTATGTTATCCCATTTACAGCTTCCTTTCTCAGTTATTTCATGCCTGGTATATATATACCTACGAGATTTTTCCGAGCTCTTTTCAACAAGTTGTCTCGAGACTTTCAGAATTATCCTGCGTTGGGAGGTTTGGTCCAAGCTCTCTTGAGTTATCTTATTGGTGGAGATAGCTCGAATTGGGTTGGAGCCATCGGGGTATCACATTACAACATGAACAATATGCCAGGGGTGGCGGTTCGAGTTGCTGTCCATCTAGCTCAGATGGCGCGAGCCAAGCGCTTTTTGATGTATGATTTTGGGAGCAAGGAGCTGAATCTTCGGGCTTATGGCACTCCATATCCGCTGGACATTGGGGCGAATTATTGCGTAATCGATATTCCGGTGGATATGGTGGGCGGCCGCAAGGACAAGCTCATTCCACCGAGTATGATCAGGAAACATTATGATGCTTTGAAAGGTGCGGGCTGCCAAGCATCCTATTCGGAGTTCGAGTTTGCTCATCTAGATTTCACTTTCGCCAACCGTGAAGAGCTGATGGCCTATGTCGCGTCTCGACTGTCACTCGTGGCACCTGTTCCTCCTGGAAATGATATCATTCAGCCTCTGGAAGAAACACAGAGTTCACGGAATCTGACAGGGTCACTTTCTGGCAAGTCCCAATTCCGAGAGAGACGCCGTGGCAAATCCTTTCAAAATAATGATAGTTAGAAGCATCGGAACGGGGAAATTTTCCAGGATAGGATTCTTGAGGAGCTGCAGGAGAGGATTCCTGAGGATTTGCAGGAAACAGATCGTGTTTTGGGTACACCATCATCAAAGCTGAAATCTACATGAGGTACCGCCGTTCACCGATTGCTTAACATGAAAGATACGGGCTACGTTTATATCTCTTTAATGGGACGACAGTCATCGTTCGTGGTCCCGAGGAATCCCTCTAGCACGAGTAGCCGGTTTCCATTCGTGTACATATGATTTAAAGTCGCTATTTTGAATGAGTCTTAGGATCATTGACAAATGCGTGGAGTTGAGCAGCAACGGGGAATTTCATTCTAGTGTAGCCTCAGATTTTCGAGCTCCCCATTCTATAACATATATGGAGGGGATTTGAATAAGATATTGGGCACTTGATATTGATGCAATTTAGCCATTTTAAAATTCTCATCTCATTTTCATTTATGAATTTTTACTTCATTGTTTCATTTGAATTTCCAACTCATTTTCATTTCATTTTTGTTACATTTATAAATTTTCATTTCATTTTCTTTTCTGAATTTCCATCTTGTTTCCATTTCTGGATTAGAGCTACATTTGATCCATAGACTCAAACGTTACACTCCCTCTAAATTACTGTACATTACAATACAAGAGATAGGATACCAAGCCACGAAAATGGCAAGGAATGTTATTTTTATAAAAAGGGTGAGTTAACTTTATGTTAATATTGGACATAACCTCAATGGTTGGAATTTTGTACAATCATTTGATGTCTTGGATCTAAAAAGAACAATATACAAAGAAGGACAAGATTAGTACCCTTAATTATCTCTGTATCCAATGCTTGGTTGCATTGCCACAGGTCCCTACAGAAATACAGGCTCCATTGGGGTCATGTGCAAATTCAACTGAGCATGTGAGTCAGTTTATCCATTGGCTTACTGCCTTTTTTGACCTTGGTTAGGGTCTAGCGATGAAGCAGCCCCGGAGTCCGGAGCTGCACATGAAAGAATTGTGAAATCAGTCTGACGTAGGTGGGCCCTAAATGTACAGACATTCTATGCTGTCACTGGACGTAATCAGTGCATAGTTTTTTGAGGGTTGTTGAGTTCCCAGCTCTCACTTCATACTGTACTTGGTACTTTTTAGAGAGGATCTTAAGCTTAGGTAAAATCTGGCTGAGTCTTTGCCAGAAAAAGAACTGAAGCAATGGGTGTAACATATAAAATGCCCACGCTGGGAATGTACTCCTTGAATAATGGGCTCATGCGTATGGAAGAACTATAGATATTAATGCTAAGTCATACTTTTTGAAGATCCAAGAAATCCTAAAGAGTGTGTTTTTTGCTTCACCAAAGGGCTTACATTGAACACAGCGTTATGGGTTATAACCCTCCCAAGCAGAGAAAACTCAACACACTGTCTGCATTTATTACTAGTCAACGTAGCTTTAGGTTGAAATCAAATTATGAAGCTTAGGCGGAAATAATAACCTATTACCGGTAGTTTAGTTAGTGACTATTCACTAAGTGGTTGTTTGGACAGCAAGATTCTGCAGCCGGACCGACTTGAATATGTCAATCGTAACGTACACTGGGCCATACTGTACGCTCACCTTCCAACATACTGTATATCCACAGTTCTGAATGCCAAACTGACCAATCCAAAAGCTGCTTAAAAGTACACTGCAAGCCAGCTGCAGATCATGGTTCGAGCAAACCACTGCAGCTCCACTTTGCTTCATTTAGGGTCATGCTCGCCATATCACTGCACTGGCACGCCAAAGTGGACAATAGTGCAGGACCAGGGAATTGAGAGCACTTTTCCTCACCATTTCCTTGATGCACACGTTTTTCCTACACCTGGATCGATGGATGTCCATCCTTTGCAGGCGTTTGATTTGCAGGTCGTCCGAGCTTTCACTTCAGAGAATAGAGGCGATTCTGTTCCAAGGATTTATGCAGGGCCAATATTGTGGAGTCCACATTTTGGGCTCAGATTAATCATGTTGGAGAGAACGGTGAAACCGAGAAATCACACCCCGTAGAGCAAGTAGAGCATTGAGAGTCGGGGTATCGTATTTGCCCCAGCTTTTGCAGCAAGGACCTGGCCCATGTCTCCATGAAGGGCAGTCGCAAAATCCTTCAGTTTCAATTCGCCTGTAGAAGAACGCAACTGCTTCAGTGAGAGTCTCGCAGTTGTGGGCGTGGATTACAGGATGCCAACACGTAGGAATCACGTCACAGAGTCTTCTCGCACTCACTTTGACAGTCACCCCCTAGTGTCAGATTGTGAGCTTTAAGCTGTGATGATTATGTCCTGAACTTCAAAACTCTAGTAAGGCAGGGGCAAGTATTTAGGGCTCAAACCAAGAAAGGTCCGCAAGTGGATTTGACTTAGCTGGCAAAACGATGTTGGAGAACAAAGCAGAGCAGATGGTGGCCATGATAATAGGCTGGGCCACAGCGTACGCTATGAGTCGCGTCCTGTTGCCATCACGTTCCAAGGACTTCTGCAATCGTTGTGTGTCACTCGTGCATGTGCTAGTGTCATTGTATCTGTGCTGCCAGTCCATTCAAAACTGGTCACAGCCCCTGGAAGGCTATGGAGCTCCGTCCACAGAGCTTGAGACACAGGCAATCTCAGTGAGCCTGGCATACTTCATGTACGACTTCGTTTGCTGCCTGGTGGAGCTTCCCTTCAACGTGGAGAATCTGGTGCACCATGCTATCAGTATCACAGGGCTCAGCTTTGGCTATTGGCACAGTGGCACCGAGACGGTGGAGTATCTGTTGCTGATGGAATTGTCCAACCCTTTCATGCACGCGCGCTTCATGCTCAAGGAGCTCAATTGCCATGACTCCTCCCTGAGCTTTCTGAACGATGTCCTGTTTGCCCTCATGTTTTCTGTTGCCAGAGTCGGCTTGGGCCCTTTCGTTGTGGTCACCACGTTGAAATCTCCCTCTAGCTCTGTGGGTGTCAAGTTTGGAGCTCTTGGCATCCAGCTGGTTAGCCTGTTGTGGTTCTGGAAAATTGTCCGGATGGTTGTGCGAAGAGCACAAAACAGAAAGACGGCTCATTAGGAGCTCGGTACCCACATATATAGCAGATTAGCAGGTGGCCAACTCATTTCATTATTTCGGTGCCACTTCGCCTATTTTGATGTGACACGTGGCAATTTAGGTTTTTTCAAACTGAAATTTTATTTATTTTTGTATGAACCTGCTATGTGGGTGTGGTACTCATTTGACACAATTTTGACTTTTACATGATGATAGGTGTACGATGTGATAAAATGTTTAGTTCATGTAAAACTCTGAATCTTGATAAGTGGATGATCTTTTTAACACATGGATGGTTAATTACTTGAGAATTTAATAGAACTCAAGAACTGGAGTTCTCTTCAAAAGTATAATCTATTGGCGAATTTTGATCGCATGATTGTCAAAGTTGTCACTGCACCTTTTATGCAATTACTATAAGATACACTCGAATTTACCAAAAGATACACCTTGTTGTAACTTTTTACTTGTAACAAGTTCTTTTAACCCCTAAATGCCCACAGCTTCCTTCAAATTTGAAGAATTGTAAAGATGCATTATAAAATGCAACTAAGAGGGATATTTTGAACTTGATGTATGAATAAAAGTTGTACATTATGATTCTATCCATACTGTTAGATTTATAATTGGTACAAAACTATTTCAATTCATGTTTTCTAAGATGAATGGTTTAACTCTATTAAATCATTCTTGTTAAAAAGTGTTGAAAAAACCATTTCAGAAAACGTAAACTGGAATGATATATTAAATTGTACTAGTGATTGGCACTAGCAACTCGTCCCAACACATCCAATCTGCTACTTTATGCTTCAAGAGGTGGATTTGGACGAGTAATGCTTAACAAATATATTGATTAGGAGTAATATGTACTATTAATCATATTAACAGATAATTACAATTTTGACGTCATTAGTAAAATACGAATTTCCAATCTAAAATGTGACAATTGAGGTATTGTGCTGGAATTGAGGTGGGGTGAAAGAATTGAATTACCGTTCAAAACGAAATGCATGGGAAGCCTTCAATCTTGAACAATGCTCTGAATCTAAGGTTGTTACTTTTTGGTACATGGATGGTGAACTTCTTTGGAACTGAAAGGACTCAGGAGACTAAATCTGTAAACTTTTCTTTGAAGGTTCAGTTGTTGCAGCATGCAGGAACTGAAAGTAACGCGGACCAAATCTCCAAACTTTCCTTCTAATGGTCAACTGTTGCAGCAGCAACTGTACTACCCTTGTTCTCAAGTTCATAAGAAGTCCCGCATTGATCAGTCATCGATCACAGCAGAAATTACGGTACTAGCTACAGCAAGGTTGAAGCTACCTGAACCTCGTTTAGGATTCTTGAAACCATGTGAGGAGATTCAGCACGGCTCACCTTGGAAATTTGTTGATTAATGCTAGCGATTTGATGTGCATCTCGATCCAGACCCTGAATACTAATTTGGAAGTAGATTTTGCTGCTCGAAAGATCGAGGGTCGTGATCCCCAGGAATTGTGATGTACAAGTTGTAAGTCACCGGGTCTCATTTCCAACAAAGCTCGCTTCAACTTGAATTTGAATTTCAAAACTTCGATGTGACCCTCACTAACACGAGTTCCAGAATTTCAAACGTCCTCGATGGTCCATGAATTGCATCGAGAATAGCTACTGTGTGCAGAGCGTTGGCTTCAATCAAGAGTTGCAGTAACGCAGTGTTCAAGCAAGGGTGTCGGAACGAACGGCTCTAATCCGACTCAAGGGTCATGATTTTCAATTTACAGCACTTGAGAGAATCCGCGGAATCATGCCCTTGAGTAATGGACGTGCGGTTTCCGTTCTGGTAAACAAGGCATGGACACCTCCATGTCCTCCGCTGGCTGCAGCATCAATTGGGACACCAGGCGCATGGACGGTCGATCTTCAGGACTAGGGTTGCAGCAAAGGAGCCCCAACTGCAGCAGATTCGTTATCATCTTCTCGTCTTCCATTCCACCATCTAGGCCAGCGCACATCGCTGAAGGGTCGACATCAACCATATCACTGCTTGCCAAAATGCTTGACGCCTGATTAGGTGACTCACATCTTCCAGAAGAGCTCGAGTTTGCATTAGAAAATGAAAATGTCCCGAGCCTGGAGTCGGCTACCTGCAGAATATTGCCTGCCTCGTGCGCCTGCCATACCCTGTCCTCTAATAAACCCTCTCCTTGGTCGATGGCACTCACATCAAGTGGATGCATCCCGCACATCACTTCAAGCATCAGTATGCCAAAGCTATACACGTCCGTCTCCTTGGTGGCTTTGCCAGTGTGCATCATTTCGGGGGCCAAATATCCCCACGTTCCTGCCATCATCGTGGTCCTTGCAATCTTCTGGTGGTCAATGAGACGGGCCAGCCCAAAATCTCCCAAATATGCATTCAACTCCCCATCCAACAGGACATTGCTGGACTTGATGTCACGATGCAACACACACTGTGCGCAGTCCTCCTGCAAGTATGAGAGAGCACTAGCCACCCCACTCAGAATAGAGTGCCGCAATTTCAAAGGAAGTGCCTCGTCATCCCTCAGGCTAGACATCTCCTTCCCGTAACCCTTCTCAAAGCATTTTGAAAAGTGAAACAGCCATTCATGTAGGCTGCCGTTGCACATGTAGTCATACACAAGTAGGAGTTGCTCTTCCTCGTGGCACCACCCTCGAAGATCCACCAAATTGCGGTGACGAATTTGACTAAGGCTGGTTACTTCGGCTCGGAAACTCTCCTTGCCGTGCTTGTTCTCCATTTGCATCCGTTTCACCGCCACTACTTCACCTGACGGAAGTGTGCCCTTGTACACGGCTCCAAATCCACCGCTTCCGAGCAGCTCACTTCTTCTGAAGTTTTTGGTTGCCTTTCTGAGCTCTTTGGATGTGAACATGCGCGGCAGGAGGTTCTGGCCCACGATACTTAAGCCACTTAACTTATCTTGTTTCTTGGACGATGTTCTCCTCTGATACCTTGCAATGAACAAGCCCGCAACTAGCAACACTCCAACAACCCCAACGGAGAGCCCAACAATGATACCCACCTTTCTTCTCTGTGAAGAGTTGTCCAAAGTAGGGCTTATGATAACATGGGGAAAGTTCATGGTCGCAATAGGCGGCAACTTCTCAAGCGGAACAAGAACGGTTGTGTATGCTTCTAGACTTGCATTCACCGCTAACTGGTTCGCAGCACTCTGCTGCGCTGAAATGATATTAAAGCGGTTACTAATGACATGCAGGGTTTCGTTAGGATACACCGTGTATGTAACCAAGATTCACGTTGTCCCATTTGCGATCTGCTCCACAGTTGGGCAAGCGCAAAAGATCGGCACCAGAATGGTATCGCCAATTTGGAGGATGGCAAGGTTCTGTGCAATTGTGGGGTTCCAATCCATCATCGCCTGGTACGTCGTCAAGCCGCCATAGATAGTCATTGCTACCAGATAAAATGTGTCGCCTTCTTGGATGGTGTAAGGCACTAGCATTTGTGAGACCGTGGCCTCATAATTCTGGGAGCAGTTGCAACTTAAGGGGATGTAGAGAGCCTGCCCCTTCGGAAGCGTGGCATTGGATGCCAGACCGTTGCTCAGCCCACCAACATCGGCAACACTTGCCGGGGTGATTTTGAAGTAGCCGGCTACTTTGGCTAGCGATTCCTGCTCCTGGAAGGTTCGGTAGAAAGCATAGGTGTTGCAGGTTCTGTCACGACCATTGCAAGTGTAGCCCTTTGAGATATTGTACTGGTTTTGTGCCGCTGCGCGTAAGGGCGCCATTGCACACGCTAAGAGTATTAGTGCTAAAAGAATCCTCATGTTCCTCTTACTGTGGATCCACATGTTATTCAATAGGACATTCCCGAACTTGATGATCGACCTAATGCAACTAATCCACTAGAGAAACTGAATGGAGAGCACCTCTGTCCAAGGCTCTAAATCTACCACCCCTAGTAAAACCTTTTGCTGAAGTTTTGCTTGCCTTCCTGAAGTCTTTGCTGGTGAGCATGCTCGGAGCAAGGACCCGATCCATGAGCGTGAGCCTTCTCTATTTCTTGTCCAAAGTCTACAAGTGCCTTGCAATGAAGAAACGGGCCACGAATTGGAGGGCAGGAAGGACAAGATCCAGCTAAAGTTGTTGTTTTGAGTTTGAACAAAATTTAGGACAGTACAACTGTGGATATGGTGCTAGCAAACTACGACACGTGGTTTTTTCATTACTTTGGCAGTTTATATGATTGCCAAAATGAGATTTTGGGCCTGGAAATACACTGCATACACACGCTTAGAGACTTGGGCTCACTAGTAGAAAAGGTGGGACTGTCGAGAGATGCCCATGCAAGTAGTGCCCAATTCCACGCATGCATAGTGATTTTGCCTGGGCATGTCCTTGGGGAGTGCCACCTTTTCTACTAGTGGCTTCCTAAACTACCAAAATTACAAGAAACTGCGAAAATAGCGAACACTACAAGCAAATCCGTCGCTTTTCACTGACTAAATTGAGAAAACCCTTGTCCTATGTGACCAAAAACACTTACCAACTCTGGAATGGCTCAAAATAGCAGTGAGAAGCGACCAGTTTCTTTTTGTAGTGGAATATCTCCATTTACCTCCTTCGGAACTTTCAAGTTTGCAGGCCTCCAGTTTAGACTCAATCTCCATTTCTTCAAAGCCGCTGCATGATTGTTCACCAACTTTGTACCCCACCTTTGCCTCGGAGACCAGACCGTACATCATAAAACTGTTATAAAAGTGTGTCATAGTGATCTATTGTATATAACCTCTCCCCTATTTTGAAGTCCACAGAATGGAGAGAATACTGTAACGATTTGACACCAACTTAATCAACAGACTACTCAATATATTGCAAAGTCAATTTTGCTTGTACTTGAGGTAAGATTTTCCAAGCACGATACATGTTGTTGAGAAAAGCATTGACACTTGACGAATTCTAATCAATTATTGGTGTACGGTGATACAGCAGCTTTGAAAAAACAAGAGTCTAAACTGGAGGCCAAACTTGAGTCCCATTTACTTGTACATAAATAATTACTACTGTAGTCAAAAAAACATGCTTCCTTGAGCAAGTAAACTTATCAACTTCAAAAAAAAATCACTTTTGGCACGTTCAATAGGGCTGTAGCATCACTCTCAAGCCCATGAATGAACAAAGTCTCAATTTTTATTGATTGTTTTTCCCTTGAAAAGTCAAAACACACATACATAATGGGCACACCATTTACACTGTAGCAGCACCAAGGGTTTTTTTGGGGCAAAATATTGCCAGATTGCAGCATAAAAAAATAATATGGCTATAAGATGGCCAAAAATCATGAAGTTTTGTGCCATAAAACTTCAAACTAAAAAATATCTTGGATGAAATCGTCAGATTGTGGATAAAAATGATATTAAATTATGGATGTGTGATATTTTCTATTCAATATATGGATGACTTGACATATGAAGCACCACTATAACATTTTATATCACCACTTTGGCACTTGATGAAAAATGCAAAAAAAAATGCCGTGAATAGTACTATAGAGAAACTATTAATAAAATAATTCAATTCTCCAACCCTCTTTGTTTGGTCCAACTAAAGTTAAAGAAAATTCTATGCGATTCCTCTGATCCCTAGACAGATGCTTGAGATTCAGAGATGAACAGTGGGGGGCTAAAGAACGTTATGTACATGTCATTTTGGGGAGGGAATTCCATCAGCACTGGCGGGCAAGAACGACTGAGGTCGCAGGCCAGAAGGAAGGTGGAGAGCCAATGAATGCAACAACTAACATGAGTGCACCCACTAAATGCAGATTTTAGTTGAGAAATGAAGTCCTTACTACCGGTATTATAAATATATATTATACTTTGTGGTATTTCTTCATATTGGAATATAATTTGGAGATTTTTTTGCCGTCCATATTAAAGATGTTCTCTTTCATATTATAATTGCTAATTTTTCATAGCACAATCGTAATTGGTGTTATGATTTGTATATAGTTATGAACACGAGTGTATACAAAAAAGTAGGTTGAATTTGTAAAATCACCAATAATTCTTTGGTGATTTGCTTATCACTTCCTATATGTCAATTTGAAGCTCTCCATATACCACACCTATGAACCACTTTAATTATATTTATAAAATAACATCCCCAAATTCTATTTTAAGCTTAAATCTAGCAATGAGTACATGTATAGTCTCCATGGACACTTCTTCCCATGCATGTTGAAGTGTTTCGACCAATTCATCCATATTTTCCAATAAGGACTCTTTTAAACATCCGCTGGTCCTCGTGCCCGTGGTAGTATGCCACCAAAAGAAAAAGTGGTGACTTTAGTAGAAGCTTGCATGAACATGAGAAGAGCAATAAAGGTGACATTTTGTGTTCTATTATTAGACCAAATGTTGACACCATAGAAACAGTAAAACATGTACCAATCCTTCTTCTTTAGATAATTTGCATCCATAGACCCTTTGGAAGATGTTAAAAGAGTATGTTCAAAAGTGTCCTTTAAAAAAATAGGGGTGAATTGATCAAAACGCTTCAACAAGCATGGGAAGAAATGTATATGGAAACTTTACACGTGCTCATTGCTAATATGCCTTTTCATATGTAAATATTGTGGAGGCTGAAACCAATGTCCGTAGTACCTTAGTACCTTAATTGTTTCGGCAAAAAATAATTACAAAAGGAAGAAGCTGAATTTTCATCAAAATAAAGGTTGTCCATGCCAAAGTTCAACATATTCATTGTTGGGGATTGAACCCAAGTCGATCATTTTAAATCCAGTGGACCCAACGTCAAGTGTGCCATCCACCATTTGATTTCACTTCAGTGTACTACACTACCAAATCTCACAAGTATTATAATTTTCTCACAAGTATTATAACTTTCCAGGATTTAATAAATATTCGGCCTGAACTACCGGACTTGCTTTGGTATTATACTAGTAGCACTAGGTGGTAGATATTGTACTTTAAAAAACTCTATTCTTGTGAAAATATGTTCTTTCATTATGCAAACATGTTATACTATGAAAATAGACTCTATCATCTATCCAATACTCTTCACGATTCTTGAATTGAAGGATTTTTTTGGTAAGAATTGTCATTTTGAAATTTTATTTTTTGTCAAGTTTCTCATCTTTTGGGAAGCAACCAATACTTATTGGAGGGTATTGTACAGTTACTTTCTAATTTTGTCCATTCTAGTATAATCATGATGGGAAAATCCACTGAAATCTAGTACATCCAACTACAACACCCTAGGCTCTCAAAGGTTAAAGACTATTTTCCCAAAAAATTCATTGAACTTCGTCTCCTAGAAGAAATTTGTAGTTTGATACAAGTTGGATTGTATTAGGTCCAAACGGGCTGACTATCACATTTAACCCTTAAACGTCAAAAAAGCCCCACGGGCTTTTTATAAAGCAATAATTGAGAAAAAAAAAGTAGATTTTCTCAACCAAATCAAGTGAAGATTGGTGCGTTGGAAAGCTACAGAAAAAGCGATCTAGATTGCAAATTTGTGCCTCATTTGAGAGATTGTGGAGTCATTGGCAAACAATCAAAGTTACGAGAAATGAACAGGAGTTGAGGTTGGGGCAGCTGAGGTCGTTTCTTGAAAAGTCCGTAGTGCTACAGTGCTGGCCAACAGTGGCCAGCAAAGTCGTTTTTTTTTTTTTCCGTTTTTTTTTTTTTTTTTTTTTTTTTTTTTTTTGTGTTCCCTCCAAAAATTTAGATGTCTTCCGGGCTGCCCCGCCCAGGTCCTCTTGACGTTTAAGGGTTAACCCCTAAAAACCCCAAAGGGGTATTGGACAAAACATAGATGTGTGTTATAATATGTGCCTTCCATATGTTTGATGAAATTTGGTTCAATAAACAAAATGTAGGGCATCATCTCTACAAATTATCTGTATAGTTAAACTTCCAAAAATAACTTTAGATCTTTTTTAGTGAATTTAAAAGCATTAACCTTTGAAAATTGTATAAAATATAATTTTCACTTTCAGAATTTAAAATTTAGCATGGCTGGTTAAAATTGGTTTATCTATTGTAAACTTTACAAAAGAAAAAGAAATGATGGAAGAAACATCATTACTTTCCCCAAATAGAAAATTTCATAACACTAAGACAATGTTGAGGTGATCCACTTTGAAAATTTCTCCCAAGTGGAGTTTAATCCTTAAACGTCAAGGTAAGCCCCATGGGCTTATTTAAAAGAGAATAATAATAAAAAAAAAGTAGATTTTCTCAACCAAATCAAGCGTGGATTGGTGCGTTGGAAAGCTATTGAAAAAGCGATCTAGATTGCAAATTTGCGCCTCATTTGAGAGATTGTGGAATCGTTGGTAAGCAATCAAAGTTATGAAATTGAACAAGTTTTTGAGGTTGGGGCAGCTGAGATGCCGCAGTGCTACAGTGTTGGCCAGCAGTGTCCCGCAGAGCCGTTTTTGCATTTTTTTCGTTTTTTTTTCCCTCCGAAAATTTAGATGCTTTCCAGACTGCCCCGCCCAGGCCCTCTTGACGTTTAAGGGTTAACTCGGATTGACATAATTCAAATTGTGTTGGAAAGTAGAGTTGATGTGATATTTTAAAATATTTTTTACTTTTTCAAAAACATAATCTTTTGTTCTGGGCAGCCCGTTAAATTCGGGCAACGACCAAAAAATGGTCGTTTGAGCGTTTAGGGGTTAAAGATCAATGGCAAGTGCAACATGACCATTTGGTTTCTTTCTTTCCTACTAACTCCTCTTACTAATAACATTTTTCCTCTTCACCGAGGTGGCAACATTATCATTCGGTGTAGGTCAAGCAAGGTGACATTCTACGATGAACTTGTTTCATTTGTTGAAAAAATAAAAGAAGTCCAATGGAAGTCTACCATGACTTCCACTGCTATTAACCCTTAAACGTACCACTCCTTTGTAGGAAAGTCAAACTACACAATTTAGCCTTCAAGATTTATCAAAATATATTTTGTAATATTTTTCATGCATGGAATTGAATGTTTCCTATCAGTCTTGAAATTTTCAGATTTTTTTGATTTAATATGGCCATTTTAACAAATTTTTAAGTCAGATACTTCAAAAAACATTTTTTATTACAAAAAAGCTTTAAAAATTAATATTTTTTTGGGAGCAGGTACAAATTACAATGGAGAATCACATGATATGTTTTCCATAGAAAAAATTTATTTAAATTTTGAAATTCGAAAGGTGAACATCCTATGTAGTGTAATTCAAACCTTGAGCTACAAAGCTTGCACAAGCAATAAAATACTCAATAATTGGAATTTTTAAGATTTGAAAAGTGGAGTTCAAACTAGACTTAATAAACTTCATTTTCTTAGTTGGGTGTATTAGCAACAAAAGTCGTCTTCAAGATCAAAATTGGGTTTGACCAACAAACGTCCAAAAACTGGATGCCTGGACGTTTAGGGGTTAAATAATGTATCAAATTGTTGCTACCCAACACTTTTCTAGTGATGGCCGGTTCACACCAACCACATGCGGTAGGATGTGCGTGCGTTAAGGTAAGTAGCCTGGCAAAGTCAATTTTATTGTCTCTGCCCCAACAGGGGAGAGACTACGGAAACGCTTCGTTTTTAAGGAGTTACATGGCTGAACAGTACAAACGTGTAAAAGTAAATGTACGGTAAATACGAAGGCAGAGACTACGCGACTAGCCGCTTGTTTAAATCTCTACAGTGCAAAAGGAACGCATGTAAGAAAGTGAAACAACGCAAAAAAGAATAGTTGAAAATTTGCGGTAGGGAAGTGCATGCATTCAGTGGTCAACAGTGCTTACATTCAGAGAAGACAAACTTCGAACAGTGCGCAAATTATATTTTAGTGTATATGATTTTACCTGCATGAGGAACGCAAGTGCGGCTGCAAGGGCTGGTGTGAATGGGCCATGAGCCAGTGCACATACAGTAGCTTCCATGCACATTACTATAAATCACATTTACAATGTTGAACAGATTATATGATACAAACTTAACGTCTCACAAACCTAATTTGGCAAGGACAGCATCGCTCTGTTGCACTAGCACAACCTTAAACTCAACAGTTGAATTTTGTACTCACCCGTTGGACCAAGTCAAAAACACAAAAGAAATATCGGTGTTCTGTACACATACCGATGCCAGACACAAATCGCACCTGGTCGATCCATCAAGCTTTCTTAAGACGGTACTGCTCATAAAAGTGGCCCATCTGGAACCTCCACAGAGACACCACCACAACAACCACCACAATGAGAACGATCAGCCACACTGGATCGCTGTCAAGAGCATCCTCCGCTGGAAACTCGATCTCCCGAATCTCAAAGTCTTCCCTCGACTGGTTTGCGAACATGTCAAGAAGATAGGAATGGAGAATGAAGGTTGAGCCTTTCTTCATAGCAGTTGCTGTTGTCACATCCGAAATGTTGAGTGGAACAGTGTCGACCACATTGGCAGCCATCCAATTGCTGGCACTTCCTACAAGCCAGACTTTCTCAGCAGAGACCACGACAAGAGTTTCGCCATCTTCACGAAGTGCCATGCCATCCGCCATCGGCAAGCTATCCTTCATGATCACCTTGTGAACGCTCTGATCCTCCAAGCCGATTCGGAACAGCGCTCCCGAATTCGTTTGGACAGCAAGGAGGTATTTCCTTGGCTCATAAACTATGCCGTTCAAACCGACGTGCTGGAAATTGTCCACAATTATTGGTTGAGAGAAGTTCTCGTTCTTGACGAACACTGATGGTGTCCCGTCCTTTGTCACCTTCCACAGAAAATTGCCCAAGGAATTCGTCACGTACACGTCCCCCGTCTTGTAATTCACAGCTATGTCGTTGGGACAGAACTTCTCTCCTGCAATGTTCAGCAAAAACGGCTTCAATTTCAACAGTAGATGAAAAGAGAAACGTTCATGTAACAACATAATCAATAACACCGATTTAAGGTAGGGTTCTGTAAAAACGATCGTGTTCTTAAAACCGCACTTACAAAAGGTAATAAAAATGGTCATATTCATAAGTCTGAACGGTCCCTTCATCATGGTGTAAATAAGGATGCATGGAGTTCAATACAAGAATATCGATTAATGGATAGCGCATTTGTGATAAGGACAGGGAATATGCTAAGGTTTCTGAGCTAAAAGAATTGGACGTTAATTCCTAAAATTTTAGGGGGTAAAAAACTAGTCAATATTCATAATGCAGGAACCTACTTCCTTTCACTTCAAAGAATCATAACTAAATTTACAAACCCCAAAAACCGTGTGAGATTCTTCATAGTTTCAATGAGATTCAATACACTCTCAATTTTTTTTTGTCAATTCTCCTAAAAGTGAGGATTCCTGCACAGTCTACCTTTAGGTTTTCATCTGAGAACCTTGTTGATCGTTCGTTCAGGACACGTTCTTTACTGAAACAAAATTAGGTTGGAAGAACTTATGTAAAGAGAAATGCAAACGAAAGGGAGGGAAGAAATTGGAACCTGTAGCAACACCAACACCGTCCAAGCGAGCGAAGTAGACCCGGTCCTTGGTATCCAAATCGTAAGCCGCAACGCCGCCATAACTCCACGCAACAGGATCAGTCACCGTGACGATGACTCGATTGCGCCGGCTGTCGACTTTCACTCCCGAAACGCCGGCCTGGCCAGCATACTCCTCGTCCCGCACAAACGGCTTGAACGAGCCGTCTTTAGCAAGCTCCGAAATCGTGCCGTGGAACAGAGACCCGATCAGAAACCGATCGTGAACGCGATCCCAATCGAAACTCTCCGGGAAAAGATCCGGCGCTTGAAACTTGAAACCGCGCAGCGATTTTTCCCCGGTTGCGGATTGCAAGCACAGCAACACGACGCAGGGCACCAGCGACCACCGCCATAGCTTCATCCTAGGCTGAGACAATAACAATTTCGTGACCTCGAAATTCCTTGACTAGATTGTCATACGCAAAAAACTAGGGTTTGAAGCTCGCGCTCGATTGAGAATGCATGGAATGGAACTTCAATTTTATGCGTAAAGCTCTCTCAGAAAATTTAGGATACTTCAGTCACGTGGCCTTATAACTCGTTATAGTACCGTAGTACATGGGCTGGTTTGGCACAAATTAAATTAATTTTGAAATTGCCAAAATTTTCACGAAGAAATTTACGAAGAATTTGTTTTGTCAAACTTCTCAATCAAAAATAAAGTAATTATTAGGCAAAGATTGCCGAACCATTCAAGGTAATACGATATTAGGATTCGGGATTTTTTGGGGGGATATTTGTCATAATCCAAATGCATACGTCCATCGTATTTCTTTATTGTGTTGTTTTTCTTTATCATCCATGCAATCAAAATACAAAGTTAAACAAAAATCCAAATCCATTAATCGTCCTACATACCTCATTACAAAGATTAACATACATAACTCGTACATAAAAGTAAACTAATTAATAGACTGATTCGTAAACTAGAAAGAAATTTTATGATACAAGTTGATCCATTTCAACTTCAGACTGTCTCGGTGGAAAATCTTGGGCTTTGCTTTCACCTTTTACACTCAAAAAGCTCTCATTGAAATGGATTGCCCTTTACATGACCTCACTTGACAAGGTAGAATTCAAAACCCTCTCCACCCCAATAAATGTGTAAGAGCATTCCCACCAATGACTTGGTATCCTCAAATTTATTATTTACAATTTGACATTTTGTTTTGAACTGAGAGGACTTATATTTACCAATTAAAGTGTTACAAACTAGTATTTTGTTTGTGGATACCAACCAAATTATTTTTATCTGGCAAAATTTAGATTTGGGGTAGTATATGAGGTTAGGAAATAGATATACTAGGAATATGAGGCGATATGAGGCGAGTATATGAGGCGAGACTTTGTGATATGGTTCTTACGTGGTGCATTATGTAATCACATTCACAATTGCAAGATTCATCAAAACAATTGTCTTCTACTCACTAATTGAAATTGCAAGGTTCTACCACTACCTTTTCGGGAGACAAGGACAACAACCTTGTTCCAAAGCTCATTGTATAGAAGCACGCACAATAGTGGAGGGCAAGATCAATACATTTATTATTTGACATGCTTCTATTTCGTAATAGTAGTAGTCATCATTAAATAAATATAAAGTAAACTACTGTAAAAATAATTTAATAGTTTGAAATTTAAAATTTAAAAATTAAAAGAAAAAAGAAAAACATAGAAATTAAATTAGTCATAGAAAAATTAAACCAAAATTTTGAGTGCCACAAATTAAACCATAGATGTACCACAAACAATGTTTGACATACAGCACGTAATTCCCTATTTTGGCCTAGTGCACTCATTTCGGGACCCTTGGTCGGGACCTAATTGTGCTAAAAAAATATATGTCAAAAAAATTGCAAAAAAAAACGGTTTTCGTCTGTATTGAAATGTGAAGAGTATTGCAATAAAACAAGAGTATTTCAAATTTTTTGTAACAAAAATTTGAATTTCATTCATTTTTATAGAAAAACCTCGAAAATGGGACACATACCTAAGGAAAAGGTGCGTTGGGCCTATTGCAACATGGGAGAGATGCGAGGGTTGACGGAGTGGAATGTAAAAAGAGAAAGAAGTACAGTAAGAATCTTTTTTATTTAAATTTATTTTTTCTTTTTCGTTTGTCCTAGGGAGTGGAGGGTGTGCAACCACAAGGTCAACGCCTTGCTCTGGCTTGACTGGGGTCGTCAGAGAGGGTGCGTGGCCGTGCACCTTCTACCCACTAGGGCATTTTTTTATTTTTTTTATTTTTATTTGCTACGGAGTGGAGGGTGCGGCCAAGCTAGAGCAAGGCTTTGACCTTGTAGCCACGCACCCTTCACCCTAGGACAAAAAAAAGAGTATTTAAAATATATTTTTAAAATTTTAAAATTTATAAGTAAAAAAGAAGTAAGGGGCTTGACTAGGCCTGGCCAGATGGGAGTTGCATGTCCCGACTTGGAAGTCACATGTTTGGGAGTCACGTGTTGCGACTACTGCCCGACAACAGTTCTCTATCACCTCCCTCAAAAAAATGATTCTTCATTTGCTTATGAATTGTTCTAGAATCAATTTCACGAGAGAGATTTGTTGTATATAGAATCAAATTATTAAATATCCTAAATACAAGTAATGGTTTTTACAAAAGAAAGAGACTCGACAATTTCCAAGAATTTGCAATATATCCTTTTTGCAATCAAAGTTGTGGAAAAAAATTTGGCCAAAATGTTTATGCAATTTCTACCGGATTGAATTTTTAGTGCGCCTAGAAGCCAAGTGCATGATTATATGGCCGAGTGAAAAATAGGGAATTACGTTTTAGGGTGAATGGGTCATAAACCAACACTTTCAGCAATGTGAATATTTATAGTAATATGAGGTGCAATGTGATAGTTTGAATGGATTAGCAAATTGATTCTAAATCTATTCCAAGTTGAATCATAAATTTTGGAGTTATATTGAATAAGTTATGAATTTTCAAAGTCCAAGGTCTAAGTTGCCTATTTGTGACAGTAGACTTGGACTGAAATTGACAGTGAATATGCCTTGACAGATCATAAAGTGACTAAGAATAAACACAGTTCCTACAAATGAGGTGATTCCAAGTAGTGCTTCAAAGTCAACAATTACTAAAATATTTTAGTGATTGTTGGTTTGTGGCGCAGTGGAGTGCCATTCATGAAGTAATTATAAGAGTCTCTTTATGGTCGGCGTCGGTTATTGCCCCACTCACCTTAACCCTTAAGTGTGCAAGGAGCCCCATGGGGCTATAATTGGTCGTTTTTCAGTCAAACACTAATTTTCACTTAGTTCCTAATTTCAAATGAAAAATAGTCTCCACTAAGAAAGTGTGGCGGCTATCTTCTACTTTCTAGTCCAATTTACCATTCTTCAAAATTATTAAAATTACAATTTTTACAGCATTTTAAAGCTCAAAATCCTAAATTCTAATAGACATTGCAGAAAAATGTTTTTCTATCAAATTTCTTTTTATATAAGCTCAAGAAGCATGCCACTTACATTTTGTTGTTCATCACTATTGTTTACATTTTCTGTAAAAATTTGATACTATTTTAAGCATTTTTGTAATTACTATGATTTTTACAAGAAAAAAACTTTGAACCTTTTTATAAAACTTATTTTTATTTAAATAATTATGAAAAAATCAAGGTAAATTGGTTTAACAATACTTTATATGAGAAAAATACTAGAAAAATATAATATATTTTAAAATGTGAGGAATTGATGAGGTTTGACCGTAGTGTGAACACTTAAGGGTTAAAAGAAACATGAGGCCTCTATAAAGTTGATTGAACCTCATGCAAAGATTAAAGAAATAATAGTCTAAGTGTAAAAGACATCAGGCACAATGCTCATATAGAGGTCAATTTTCTTGTCCATCAGACCAAATACATATTCAACAAGTGAACGTCCACAACAGTGCCTTTTGATATACCACGCTTCGGCAACACTGCGCTCCTAACCATCTTCTTTAAATAGTACTAGCATCCAACTAAGCAAAGTATACCCTTTGTCAACAAGTAAGTAGCCAGAGGAGTATTGCGTCAAAATTAGCAACCAGTTTCCACATGCATAAGATGCCTCTGCATTACCGAAATCCCAACAAATAGGCTCGTGAACTGTTTCTTACAGTCAACAACCCCTTGAGCAAACATTGAGCAGGTACCAGTTTTAAAGTGATAATAGTCATTTGCGTATATATCCGGTTTAGAAATCGCAATGTACATGCAATCAATTGCTTCGTGAATGGAGGACATGCCACACCAGCTTTTAAAAGTTTATCATCACTTACTTCATCTCATGCCCTCTCGGACAACGAATTACATGATTATAAACCAAATTAATGGCTGCAACAACCTCCCTCATAACTAACCCTACTGTCGATTTTCCAATAGCAAATTGTTCACCACAAGGGATAAAACAGTTAGCACTCTAAACAAACTTGTAAAGACAGCAAAAAAAACCCTAATTTCGACATGAACATATATTTTATATCTTGTTTTTGTACATGGTGATGAACTTGATAGCAGATGTTTGCAACACTAGAATTATCCATTCAGAAATTCTTGATCTAGTAGGAATCATCATAGACAGAGATCAATAATTCCCTGATCTAAGTGGTGCTTCTCAGTTTAATCCAGTAGCACAATCCATCATAACAAATAAGACCATAAGAGAGACAATAATCGTACCAAGTAGCGGTGGAAATTGCAAGTTGTACATTATGTGAGTCAATGCTAGTACCAACTCCGACAACAGACTCTTGCACGATATGGTCGTCAATCAAGTATGTCGGTTGCAATTCAACCAATGCTTGAATGAGCACGACATACAAGCTCACAATGAGTGTCATCTAAAATTGTCTATAGCCTAGGGAGTGCACTAAAGTTAAGACTAGGAATTACGCGAGTGTATACTTTTGACCCCCTATGTATATACTGAAAATCACCTAAAAATTGTAAATAAAAAAATAAAAAAATGAAGTTGTTAAACACAATCTAAAGCTCTTCTGAATAAATTTAAAAATAATAATCACTTGTAAATTTTTTTAAATTTTGTTTGAAGTGAAAAACAACACATTTTAGTTCAAACTTCTATCATTTTTTTTAATAAGATTTCAAAAACATTTGGTCTTGAAACTTATACCAAATGATAGATATATATGTAATGATTTAGCACCCAAAAGATATTAATCAAAAAACTATTTTAAGGCCAAAATACTTAGGAGGTATGATATTAAAACGCACTCAAGTGTATTCCTAGTCTTAACTTTTAAGCGCACTCCCCGGGGTCCATAGCGACAGACAAAATCACAAACAGAAACTGAACCGGGAAGACAAAGACAAATTGCCCACCCAAAAGCGACACTAAAACAACACGCACATACGACAAATAAGCAGAACGGAGACTTGAATTCCAACGCACAAAGAAGTCACTCTATGTGTTTTACATACCACTTGAAATAATAGGGTATTTAAAAGTACTATAAAAAATAATTTTAATTTTTACTACAATTAGTAATATTCTAATCAAATATTTTGTAATCGATTTTAAGCATCCTATATTAATGTAATTCAACCATAATTATTACTTTCAAAGATTTATTTAGACCCTATTATTTTTTTACATGTCATTATGGAACATTTGAAGTGACCTCCCTAGTTCCAGTGTGCATGTTGAATTTCACAGACAAGAAGCAAGTAGCTCCCTGACCAAGTAGGTCCTTTGAATTTCAATGGTCACTGCTGTGGAATTTAGGTCCCCAAGTTCCACATGCGATAAGCAAGCAGAACAGAACCCTATGAATGTTGCATAAGAAAGAGAATATTGCCCCAATTTCACTTCTGCTGAAAAATGCCTCACAAAATTCACTCGGCCTCCATGGTATTGCAAACAAATGACACCAACGACGCGCAACAATGTGTGATACTATACACCTCTGTGAAGTCATTGTTTATGCAGGCGGAGCCGCGGAGAAGACACTGAGAAACAAAATACTACCAGAAGTTTCAAAATCGTAGTGTGGACATCAAGGAGTTTTTTCCAATGACAATCGATAGTTGCTTTGTAGGTCTGGCTAATAAGGAAGAGATGTTTTGTTTTTGATACGTCCCATGTCAAACAACAGTTATGTATCCCATCTCCATATCTTTAGACCATTTCTCCATGATGTGTAACTGGGACGGCCTCAGGTGTGGCGGGTTTCTTATTGAAGGTGACAGGCTCGTCACGAACCTGCATTACTGGAAGTGAGATTGCTTGTAGCTCTTGTTTTTGGAAGCCCATTTGGTTTCAATCTGAAGGGAGGAATTTATACTATTTTAAATAATACACCGGGTGTCTGTATAACATTTAGATAAAGGGGTTGCACAACTATTAGGATTCATCTTGGAGTTGTGTGGCTTTGTTGATCTCTTTTTGGCGGATTTATATGTCACTTCTTTTTCCATAGAGGAGGTTGTGAGGTCAATTCTCCCCTTCCGCTTCTTTCGTCTTCAACAACGGATTTAGAAAGAGTGCCTTTTTAACATATTCATGTCACTTCTTCCTCCATGGAGGGGGGCGCAAGGTCAATTCTTCCCTTCCACTTCTTTCACCTTCAATAGACAATCCAGATAGAGTGTCTTTTTGGCGGATTCATATGTGACTTCCTCCTTCATGAAGGAGATTGCTTAGTTGATGCTCCCCTTCCGCTTCTTCACCTTCAACAAAGAAAGAAAGAGCGTCTTTTTTGGCAAATTCAAATGTCACTTCCTCCATAGGGGTTGCGAGGTCAATTCTCCCCTTCCGCTTCTTTCACCTTCAAGAGCGGATCCAACAAGAGTGTCTTTTTGGTGGGTTCATAAGTCACTTATTCCATGGAGGGGTTGCGAGGTTTATTCTCCCCTTCCACTTCTTTCGCCTTCAATAGCAGATTCAAAAAGAGTGTTCAATTAGGAGTGAATTGCGACTTCTCTCCCGCAAGAGAGGAGGTGATTTGGAAATGAGATTCAAATCTTAGGGCTGGGGCTACTACTTTTGCACGCGATTGTTGGTATGCTTGCCTTATAAGACTCAAGAAGAGCAGCGAGTCATCTAGTGAGACTGCATGCATGAAAAGAGAGACATTCAAACCTCATCTAGCCAACAAATCATCACTTATAATAATTATAATAATAATAATATAATAAGAATCAGTGAAGCACATATCGTACACGTGACAAGCAAGCTTCATAGGAACTAAAT
Source organism: Pohlia nutans (assembly GCA_022496805.1). NCBI lineage: Eukaryota > Viridiplantae > Streptophyta > Bryopsida > Bryales > Mniaceae > Pohlia > Pohlia nutans. The sequence goes on along the minus strand of CM040089.1, from coordinate 44,641,616 downwards.
TCATCTCAATCAATACCCTGATTAACACTAACTCCTTGCCTAACACAACACACAATAAGGGTTGGTTCCTCAAGGAAAATTCGCTCTCAAAATCAAGTAGATCAAAACCTGTTGTATCCACACTATTGTTACACGCAACAATGATTCTCCACCGACCCCCAAAAAACTCCACACACCAACTCTGTGGACTCTCTTTACTGCTATCAAGGAATGAGTCTTTGCCTTACGACAGACCAGTCTGATCACACTGCCCAGTTGCCTTGTCACAGAAACCGTTCTTGTCCAACAGCATTGGAGGTGGAGCACTGAGTTCTGGGGCAGATGGAGATCCATACGCATTGCGCCGGGCATTGCCACAACCCAAACTCTTCCTTGTGCTCATTCCTGTCACTGGATTCGTTCCGCTAGCATACTTGCACAAGGCCTGCATGAACACGTTACCGTTGTCATCAGTATTCTGCGTTGTGGATATGCCATGTAATTGCAATGAATTTTCAAAGTGGAAGCTGCCTGGACCACTTCAACCATCCCATAGACTTGTCATAAAACCAATCCCTCAAAAATCCAAACTCGTCCCACAGACCATCCCACTTAAACCATCCCATAAACTTGTAAAAAACCAGTTTCTATTAAACCCAAACTCGATCAATCACAGTTAAAGGACCAAGGATTCATGGTATTAAAATGACAACTTTAAACAATCATATTGTGAAAAATATAATTAAGATGTGACCAAATTTTATATCTCTGGAATCAGTGAAGAACATTGCATGTATTGGTCAAAAAACAAACAAATTTGAAGAAAAGGAAGTCTACATAAGACCTACTCAAAATTGCTAAAAAAAACCATGAGGCCCCTTGGGCGCCTTATGGTCCTTTAGGGGTTAAGTTTGAGGACGATTTAAAAAGCACCTTATGGGATGGTTTCAATGCAAGTCTACAGTGCGAGAATGGGTGCAGAGACGGAATCGGGTGTTTTTACTTTACCCTTCTAACCTCCAGGTATCTTGAAGTGCGCAATGGTTTAGGGTTTAGGCTAAGAAAGTTGAGAGATGAGGTGGAGGTCTTACCTGCTTCTGAGGCAAGTCCAATACGGCGTCACTAAAATCTGCACCTTCAATGATGGCCGATCCCAAATCACTTCGTGTCAAAACTGCTCTCACCAACAGCGCGTTTGTCAGATTTGCCTCGTTGAGCACCTGCACAAAGTCACCGAATTCTACTCAGCGTTTACGAAGTGTCTGGTGTATAATACATTTGAGCATTGTGGGACCTTAAACTCTACATAGTAGCAGCTGAATTATCAACAAACGAGCTTTTGTAATAGCTGGGAAAAATAATATATTTATCAGACATGAAAATGGCTCACCATGCGATCCATAAGAGTGTCACTGAGGTCGGCACCTGCATCACATGATGAAGAAGGTTCAGATAGAACTACTCTGACTTCTCATAGCAACAAGAACCTCATCTGTCATCACTTCTACTCTGAACTCCTTGCTTCTCCACTAAAAAATTACAATAAAGCAGGCAGAGAAAATTACTACGTGAGCCACAAACTGCCTTACAACCATCGTCACTACACTCACTGACACATAGCGATGTGCAACATTGTAAAATTGTGTAATACATAGTGATGTGCATGGAAGCTATCTGCACAGGTTCACTGGCCATCATCATTCTCTCGTTTTTGTATGGGAAGCAGGAGATCGGGAGCTTGAGTCTCCTGCCCCGCTTTTTGCTGTCATTTTTGATGACACAGTACGTATGAGTTTACTTACAAAAAGTACTGCGAGAGCCTCACAAATGTAGCACTGAATCGCTCACCTCCATCTTGGTAATTTTTTTAAGGCATTTGGAAATGTGCTGGGGTACTTGACTAAAATGTATTGGCACATCTTGATGTGCAATTAATACCAAATGCAAAACTTGGATACCTGTGAAGTTGGTCTTGTATGCTACAGCCTTCTCCAAATAGCCCCCATTGAAAGTGCTCCCACTGAAGTCAGCTTCTTTCATGTCGGCGGACGTGAAGTTGCCTCGTCTGAAGTTCTCATTGGCATGCACCGTTTTCCTGCATGGTCATCGCCAAATTAGAGCTCTGACATACTCAGACAATGACTTGAGGATCTCAACATTGCAAAACAATGTGTTAGGGATTCCTTTTCATGCCAATTCAAAGGGTTGAAGGAAGTTGAAAAATAGAGTCAATGATCACTCTAATATAAATGGGAATTACAATGAAGAAGGTCCCGACAAACGAAATTACATTTGAGTTGCAGTTTTACGTACTTCAGATCCGCAGATCCGAATTGAACTGCTGAGCCAATGCCAAACTCTCCTCGTGTGTTGGCCTCGAAAGAATTCAGGTCGGCCAAGGCATCCATGCTTGTTCCAAGAACCGCAGCTGCAAGGGCTGCAGCCATAGCCTGACGCAACCCCCCGCGTTTCTCTGCAACCCCAAAATTTTAGACATAACCCTAGAAGTCGATTCTTTCTGAATCAATTCCACCGGGCTCCTGAAACCGCACCTCCATAGTTTCACAAGGCCATTCAAGAAGAAAATTAATTTAATTTAATTTACAAAACCAAATGCAGACGAGACCTGATGGAGCTGAGAATGCATCCGCTTCTTTGGAATCCGCGGCCTCACAGACGCAAGAAGCTCCAGCTTTAGATTGGCTCTTCCGAAATGGCTGGGCTTGATACAGCTGCGACACTGACGACCTGGATGCCGACGACAATGCACCCACAGCAACAGGCACTGCAGCTGTTCCATTCAGTGCCATGGTTTACAGGTCACTGAAAACGACAACTGAAAACGAGGCTAAAGGAATTCCAGAATTGCAGAATGAGGCTTCGATTTCAGGAGCTCTGACTGATGAAGCTGTAAGAAGTTGAGCCTCGGAACAGATCACACTCTATCCGGAAGAGAGAGACGAAGTTCCCCATGTTCCCCATGGGTGGGAACGTGAGAGGTATGGAGGAAGCCTGTCCACGCAGCGCGCTTCGTTTTCATACATCCACAACAAATGGTTGGGCATCTTTTCACACACGCCTGACACGTGTCCGTTTCAAGCATATCCTAGTCATTTTACTCCAAATATCGGAACCTGAAAGTGCAACCAAAAAACAATAGGCGTATTTTTGAGTGATTTGTTTTTGTAAGAATTAGGTAACTTTGAAGATATAACTTCAAATAGTAATGTTTTTGCTAACAAATTTCCTAAATTCATCATTTATTTTGCATATACTTCTATGTGGGTTTTTCCCAAAAAATATTGCTAAGTGCTTGGTACATTTTTGGTAGGTAATTTATTTTTCTTGTTATTTTTTTCTTTTGAAAAATGGTTTGGAAATTGAGATTTTTGTTTAAGTTAAAATAAGTCAAAAGGGTTATTTTATTTTGTCTAAAGTAAGTACCGGTAGTGTGTACAGTGACGAACAAAACTGAGTATTGATTTGAAACTTTTCCATTCAAACAACCATACCATGAGCATCAATGGGCAAAGTCCAAAAGTGAATATGCAAAAGTTGTAGTATGCAACATATAACACATTACTATGGAAGTTTGAAGAAAAACTCAACTGTGATTTGAAAGACAATGAATTTCAAAGTTAGCCATGTCTAAAACTTGGTTTTGTGCACTATATTTTGGAACTACTTTAAATTTTGTCGATTTTTTTCTTAGAGCTTCAAAAACACATTTTGTGCCTTGGCATGTTGGTATACATCATTTTAGATTGTTGTACACAAAAATTGAAGGAAGTTGACATTTATAGAATTTAAAATATTCACAATTTGACAAACATGCAAATGATGTTGGTTCTCATGATATTTGAATGTTTTTTTGGAATTGAGAGCATGGGACTGCATTGACCATTGTATACAGATCATAGGTTGCAACATAAACCATTGTTACATCTTTAATGATGCAATTTTTGGTCTAGGTTTTTTGTACAAATACTATAGTTCTTATCGCACATAATCAATCCAACGAATCAAAAAATGGTTCACGTTGCAACCTATGCTCTGTATACAATGGCCAATGCAGTCCCATGCTCTCAATTCCAAAAAAACATTCAAATATCATGAGAACCAACATCATTTGCATGTTTGTCAAATTGTGAATATTTTAAATTCTATAAATGTCAACTTCCTTCAATTTTTGTGTACAACAATCTAAAATGATGTATACCAACACGCCAAGGCACAAAATGTTTTTTTGAAGCTCTAAGAAAAAATTGACAAAATTTAAAGTAGTTCCAAATTATAGTGCACAAAACCAAGTTTTAGACATGGCTAACTTTGAAATTCATTGTCTTTCAAATCACAGTTGAGTTTTTCTTCAAACTTCCATAGTAATGTGTTATATGTCGCATACTACAACTTTTGCATATTCACTTTTGGACTTTGCCCATTGATGCTCATGGTATGGTTGTTTGAATGGAAAAGTTTCAAATCAATACTCAGTTTTGTTTGTCACTGTATAGACAATAGTGTGTCTTGTGTACTGTACTATAGTATGTTTACATTTTGTACAAAGATTTTAATTCTTCAATTTACAATAATTTTTTTCAATTTGAGATAGGATTACTAAACTTTTTGGAGTATACCAAACTGGACTTGGCATGTATCATCCTATTTAGGATTATTATTATTATTATTATTATTATTATTATTAATTTATTAATTTATTTTTATTTTTATTTCTATAAATATGTGTGTATTTCTGTGTGTGTGTGTGTGTGTGTATATATATATATATATATATATATATATATATATATATATATATATTACCAGTACTCTAGTACACAATTGGATTCATAAATAGGGTGTCAAATATTTAATTATTTTTATATTTAAAAATCAGCATTTGTGTTTTTTTGAAATTTTCTTTTTGAAATTTGAAAAAAAATTATGTTAATAAAAAAGTGGTGGCAAAACAACTTTAAAGTTTAACTTTCTTTTATAAATAGGACAATTATTTCCATATAGAAGGAGTGTTGTTGTTGTAAAGGTGAGGAGGCACCAAAGATAAACCATAAACGCGCCTAAGTCCATATAATGGACAATGAACAAATTGCAACCTTTCTCTTCACTACATCCATTACATTTTTTTCATCCATCCAAATTTCTCTTCATTCTCGTGCTACTTGACTATCATTTGTACGATATGGATCTTCAAAATAAGATATTATGATTTTTTGAAAAACAACACAATTGGTTTATCTCAAGTTTCATTCTTAGTTCAAAAAGTGAGACCTTATACATGATTTTGCAAAATAAGTAGAATCAAATAATGGAAACCATACCATCTTGTCATGCATGTTATTCCAATTTCATTACAATATTTTTTAATATTTATGTAGTAAGTTGGGATTTTTAATTGAATTTCAAGAGAAAACCTTACAAAATCAATTTAAAAATATTAATTAAAAATATAATGAATCCGACCATAGAAATGTGTTCTTCACATTGACATTTACAACTTTGTTTTGTACATCAATTCCATTTTTGTTTTTCATCAAACATTTTATAACGAATCTATGAAAACATTGTTGAATCGGGACGTTAAAGGGTTAAGGTATAGATAAACAAACAACCCTCCAACAAACTCTCCACTTACAATGGTCCTCTTAACTAGGATTAATTACTACTATTATTATTGCAAAGATTCTCACAATGCTCCATGGGGAACGATTTCTCCGTAGTTAAAAGTTTTGGTTTGTGGGATATTATCATTGTATCGTATAATACCAAGGTTTACCACGACAGTTCCGATGGCAGAATAGTTGTGAGGAGCGTGCGTGCGTGTTGCCCACCATGTATCTTACCAAGAGAATCTTCAATCTAACAAAAAAAAAACTTCTATGCAATTTCTTGCATATCCATTCCACTCGTGTCAATTTCTCATTCCGCTTTTGTTTTTGTTTTTACAAAAAAGAATAGACATTAAATATTCAAAAATCATTCAAGTATTAGGCGGATCAAATTAATCAACTCCAATGCATTTGCTTTTACTTTTACATTATTTTGCATTATTGTGTAATGAATATATTGAAATAAAAGACAACAATATGTGTACTTTTATTTTTTCTATGTATTAACGTAAAAGATAGTGGTATATATTCTTACATGTGTACATACATAAACGTATTATTGTTTGTATGTTTATTAAAATCATTCACATGTGTTGGACAATAAAAACTGAATTGTTTTGATTATTTCTTGAAATTTATTATAGTATTAAAGTATTGGAAAGTTAAATTAAATTAAAGTATTGAAGTATTGGAAAGTTAAAGTAAATTAAAGTATTGAAGTATTGGAAAGTTTATCACAAGATTATTAATATATTTACAATTCATAATATATTCACAATCATTTGTGTTAAAATCACAATCAGCTACAACAATGGATAGAAAAATTGACTCTTCACGTTTGGAGATCTTGCCATACAATATGATGGAAGAAATTAAATTTAAAATTGTCAAAAGTTTTTACAATGGTTTTTGGAGTGCGTGGCCATATAATAGAGCTACAAGAACCCTCATTATTGAACTTGGAAAATTATATGTATCATGTGACATAGAAAAGCAAATTGCATGCATTTTGTTGCATGTTGACATAGGTTTAGTCGAAAGTCTTATATTGCGCACAATATTCAAGACAGATTTCAAATTTGAAGGCAAGCGTGTAGATTTTATAGATTACCTTGATTTGGACCTCTTTAATGATTTGATAGATTCTATTGATACAGAAAAGGTTGAAAATTTTACTGTAGATGATAAATCTATTGATTATCTCGATGATGATAATGAGTAGTTTGAATTTTTTTTAAATCTTTGATAAAATTTTCAAAATAGAAACCTTGAAAACATTACAAAAGTGCTTTAGTCTTTGTAAACTATTTTTTGTGGTACATTTAAAATTTTATAGCATTTCAAATTTTGGTTTTACTTTTCTACCAATTGTTTGGTCTTCTATTGTTGTTTGATAATTTCAAAAGTTTTGATTCTATTTGTTTACAAAATTTACTCTATTTTATTAATTATTAAATTACAAAAAACTCCATATAAAATGAACATCATGTGAGATATAAAAAAGAGTGTATTTCAACATTTATTGGAGAGAGTGAACTCTATACTATGACTTTGATGCTTCTAATAATTTGAATAAACACACACAAAAAATTTAAAAATTTAAAAATTTTAAATTAAAATTAAAATTTTAAAAAATAATTTAAAATGAGTATACAACAAAATATTTTATCAATGTATGTGACACTAATATACCAAAGTCACTCTATTTTTAGCATATTTAAGTTGAGTCAACACAAATTAAAATATGATGTCTTGTAAACAATTTTTTAAGTGACCCAAATTTACCACCCTTACTAATTGGATATATTAGTGTAATATTTTATAGTAGGTCATTATGTCTTTATTAGTGATGATTGATCGTTTTAGGCCTCCTCTTTTAGGTGCAAAGAGGCACTAAGAAAAAGTGTTTGAAATAAAATGGTTCACACTTCATACTAAATCAACTTAACCCTACATGCCTATAACCCTGTTCAAATTTGAGGAATTGAAAAGATGCATTATAAAATGCAACTAAATGGGATATTTTGAACTTGATGTATGAATAAAAGTTGTACATTATGAATTTTAGATTCTATCCATATTAGATCTATGATTGCAATCACCAATTTTTTGAATAAAATTTGAAACTTAAAATTCAAAATTCTTTTGTGATTTGATTACAAATAAGATATTGACAATTTGTAGATGAAATTTGTTGTGATTGGTTGAGATGTAGTACTCTAAGTGTAGTGATTTTGGGGATTTTTTGGTTGCTTAATTTTATGAGTTGATTTTTTTAAGAGCACTTTTGATTTGTTTTGAACTAAGATCTTAGAAATTTTTGGTGGAAAATAGTGGCATGAAATGAAGCATAAAATTTTCACAAATCACCTCCACTCTAATCGAATCACATATGCATGAAGCTATTTTACCATAGAATTTTGTAGTAAGTTTTTACTTGCAAAATGTGCATGATGGTTGAGAAAAAAGAATTCAATTTTGTACATCAGGCATAAAACGAGGGCCTAGGCAACTAGGGGTTAAAGAGTGTACACACACTCTTCATTCTATTTAGTGTCATCTATGCTTTAATGTTGACGCTTAAACGTCCTTCAAGCCCCTCGGGTTTGATTTCCAAAGAATCTTGCTTCTAGCGGGAGCACTACTCCACTCCTTCACTCCTTCTAGGTGAGGCATTTGATGTGCTTAGTTGCAACAACAAATTCTTTCATGCTTATTCACAATGTTTAGATCAAAAGTAGTGGAGGATCATTTGATTCTTGCCCAAGTTCCCAATTGATTCTTTGTGTGCTTGTTTTTTTGTTGTAATTTATCATGCATTTATGCCCAACTTAAATATATAATCCATATTCTTTTAGAGATCCTTGGGATGCCTACTGAGGACCTAAAATGTCATTTAAGGGTTAAGTGATATTAGTGTATGATGAAGTAAATTAGTTCTTTTTGTTAAATTTGTACCTTGGGACCACCATCATGAAACACATTATTTAAAAAATAATTAATCATCATTAAATTTGTTAAATCTATGAATAGGGACACACATGTAGTCAACACGAAATTCAAACTAAATGGTGTTCATTAATAAGTACACAAATTTATGATGTTTGAATTAGCATTAACCCTTTGAGGTCCAAATGATGCACCAATTTCAAAGATGTGTCATAAAATGTTTGATGAATAACAAAAATGGAGTTGATACCAAAAAAAAAAAAAAAATCATCGTTGAAGGGTCTCTCTTCTGACGCAGTGCTTGTTTATTCTTCTATCAATGGAATAAACGTTCATTTGATTCAAAATAAAAAAATAAAAAATGGAGTTGATATACAAAGCAAAGTTGTAAATGTCAATGTGTTAGTAGATCACATATGTACAATTGGATTTTATCATATTTTTATTAATATTTTTTAATTAATATTTTAAAAGTTTTCTTTTGAAAATCAATTAAAAATCCCATATTAAATTTGTTTAATAAATTCTTTTTGTAATGAATTTGGAATAATATGCACTATGAGATGGTGTAATTTCCATTATTTGATTCCACTTATTTTAGAAAATCATTTTCAAGATCTCATTTTTTGAACCAAGAATGAAATTTGACATAAACCGATTTTGTTATTTAAAAAAAAAATCACAATATCTTATTTTGAAGGTCCATATCGTACAAATGGTAGTCTACTAGCAAAAGAACCAAGAGAAATTTGTATGGATGAAAAAAATCATTGGATGTAGTCAAGAGAAGGTTGAGTATATGTTGTTCAGAAACGGACGCTGGCACATCAAAGGGTTAACCCTTAAAGGTCCAAAGAGCCCTTTCTGACCAGTATTATACAACAGGGTGAAAGCACGGTAAAGTGCCCATTGAAAGTGATCTTCAAATTTTTTTTCAGTCGTTTCTCATTCATAAGCAAGAAAGTGATCTTAATATCACTTTTATTTAAATGAATAAAATATGGAGACCTTTATTGACCTTTTAGAAACATTCATGCAAAAGTAGAAATGAAAATAGTTCAAAAAAATACTCGTAAAGTGGGTTATAAATAGAGCTGTCAGAATATCATATAGGATCACTTTTTGTGACCAAGATGATCTTCAACATATGAAAATATTTCATTTCATTTGAGATTATAATGCATCTAAGGTCTCCAATATTTTAAAAGTTGAAAAAGTATATATTGATGTATTTTCACGTCACTTTCCACAAATATTTATAATATCAATGTCATTTGCATCACTTTTTGGTCACTTACTTTGCACTTAAGGTCATTTTTCTACTTCAGAAATGATTTTTTTTCACAAAAGTTTGATAGGAAGTTTTAGAACATGATATCTTATATTTTGTACCTACATTTTATTTTTATAAAAACGCTTCTTTAATGCACTTTTAGCTCACTTTCCGATATACTCGATTAGGGATCACAACGTGGTCACTTTACCGTGCTTCCACCCAACAATATTCCATTGTATTTTGCATGGTTCTACACCTCCTATGGGTTTAAGATCAAAGTAAAGTTAAAATTCATGTCGACACAGTTTTAATGAGCTATTGGAGTCTAAATTTGGAACTTTATATTTACAACAAATGTCAAATATAAGCCAACGTATCTAATATCCCCATCAGCCCTTTAAGGGTTAATGCCACGAAATAGTGTATCATACACTAAATGGAATGAAGAGTGTAGTCATCTCTCTGGAAAGCCTCGTCAGATGGTGAGCCATGATTATCAGCTCCCACATACTGAGTTTTCTAAACTCACGCATTCACGATCTCAAATGCACGACAAGATATGTGGTCACGCATTCTTCAACATACTTAGCAATGAGCTAAATGGACTGTAGCAAGGTTCGTGATGGAATATCAAGAGTGATTATACCTTCGTAAACCTCCTATCAAGAGAACTAACTTACTGCAGTATGAAAAAAATATACGTGCACTGCCAATACTCTTGAACCAGTGAAATCACGGACAAGTAAAACGCTTCGTTGTGAAAAGCTCAGGCAACACAATATTGCCAGTGACATTGAGTATTGAACTAGGACACGAAACTTGAGTTCTGAAGCATCAAAACATCTAATTTTTCAGTTTGTTACGTTCCTAAAGACCAGGATATGAAACAATTACAGAACGCTCTGCTATACTCTCGCTAGCTGAAACAATTACAGAACGCTCTGCTATACTCTCTGCTATACTCTAGCTACAATTTCCGCTACTCCAAGACCTGATTTGTGATGAAAGGTATGGTCTACATTGCTTGCCCAACGTGAGAACCAAGTATTGGTATATCCCCTAGCAGGCATTGTCCCGAGGGATTGAAGAATAAATGTACAATGCAAGAAATATTCTAAACCTGCAAACTATCCAACCACTTGTGTCAGTGAATGCTTGCCGCCTGATGGGCCTACCTTCAAACTAGCTCGAAAGTGGAAGGGTACCTCTGTTATCATGCTTTGCACGATCCCTTTTGCTGTTCTCAGTATGACGTTAAACACCGAATATTTACATGATGGATTGAAATTCCAGATCACCTTTGGGGGAGGGAGGACTGAGATATCGTAAGGACAATTCGTAAGCAGAAAAGATAGCCCCGTTCACCAGAAACGCCCTGGCTAACGAAGGCCCCAATCCCCGCCAAAACACTTGATTACCTTCTTGTCGGGCACTGGTGCGAATGCAATCTATGATACCTTTGTACTGGGGAGGGGCGCCACCTGCACATTGCGCTTGAAGTCTCGATTTCACCACGTCTAAAGGGTAGCAACACAGCCAACTCAGAGATCCGGCCAAACCTCCAGACACGAGCATGGTCGATAAGGACTCCTGGCCATCCGTCCTGCAGCCAGGATGTAGCAGTTCTCGAACGTACTCGTAGGTCCCGAAATATACTGCAGATTGATTCATACCAAAAAATGAATTAAGAGGCATTGAGGACTATTGAAATTTTCTTCAAACTACGAGACACAGTACAGAAGTTTCCATTATAGCTCACTGGTTAGACACTGCAACTTCATCCCGTGATTGCTGATATGTTTCATAAATTAACCAGGAGACTAGATATGCATAGATTGCTCATGCTAAGATATGGATCGGAAACCATATCTCAACATGGTATCCCGTCATTAAATGCATGTGCTTAGCTAAGGGGCGAGAGAATCCACTAACCTGCATGGCTAGGTGCATCTCGAATTACCGTAGCCGTCCAGCCGCGATACAACCCTTTAATGCCTTCTCTACGGACAATGTTCCGCACAAGCCCCAGCGGTCCAGCTTGCGGAGACTGCAGAGATGACCGCTGCGCCCGTCGCTCTGTGGCTATTTGCAATCTTATCTTTATCAAATCTACTGGTGACAATATGGCCGTTTGTATAGTACCCGCTGCTATACCTGCAATAGCAACGTTTTGATACGAAAGAGGCTCATGGCTTGTAGGATCTGCTAAGGCTCGAGAGAAGAGCGCGTAGGCTTGAAAAGCAACGGCGTTCTGTCAAAATGCAAAATGACTTAACAAATTAGTCAAATAATCATGATTCAACTGAAGGATTTCTCATAGAAAGTGTTCATATACTTCGTGCAATTCTTTGATAAGCCAATGAACTTGACAACTTAGCATGGAGATATCCATGGAGGAAAGATTTAAGTCTGCGAACCTGAAAGGCGATTGTGGCCAAGGGAGTCGCCATGCCCTTGAAAAGAGCCATGGTCCCTTCAGTTGAGACGATGTGCTTAATTAACCCTGTCGCAGTCGTTGGAGTTGAGGAGGCAAACAGCCGCGGTTGTTGTAACCGAATCCTTACAGTGTCCAAAGGATGGCCCGCCATTACTCCTGCCATTCCTCCCATTCCCCCAGCAAGGAACTCGGTTCCAGTGGTACTCGCAAGAAACTCCGGCCAGAACTCCATTGGAACAAAAACGTGGTTGGGATCCGGATACGGATAAAGCTCCTCCGTCGCAGACATCCTGTAGCAACTTTCTTTGTTAAATCCAAAAGGTTTTACGAAATTCTAAGATTTTTGCCGCGCGGGCTCGTTCTGTTTGAGACGTCGGGTTGAGGTATGTAAAGCCTGATGATTCAGCTTCTCAAAGCAACTTTTCGTGAACTCCGCGCACCGGTAAACGTGGTTTTATCTTCTGTAGACACCGCAGAATAATACTCACAAATGCTTTACACAATTATTGTCAATTTCGCTCCTAACTCGAGATGAGACGTAAAGCTCCTATGATCTACAAATTTTCGTCAATATCTTGTGAGGAACGAGTTGGTGCTTCCTCTCACAGTGATGGTACAGGGAAGAAACAATACTAGTTACGCGAATCTAATATTCGAGGTTGAGGATCAATACAATCTCAGCGAAAATATTCGCAATTGATCTTTCCAATCTCCCTCATCCGCACGAATCTGAACTCCTAACGCGCAGTTTCGATCAAGGAGATTTCTCCACCAAAAAGAAGCTTGTGCCCGACCAATCTCTCTGCTCGCCTTTATAAAACTTCACTCAACCACCCGCCGAGACTACTGCGCTGGCTGACTGATACATACCACCGAGATAACGGTGTGCTTCGAGCTTCTAATTCACAGCGAACACGCTCCTTCGCTGCAAGTAATTTAAATCGAGGTAACACGAGTATACAGAAATCCTGTACACAATCCTCGCTACATGCCAATCCTCTGTTTCTTTCAACTACCGCTCTCGAGCATAGTGTGCGGGCTCACATGCTTCGAAAATCACCTGAGAGATTCTGACACCCTACGTACGTATGTTGAAGAATCAACGCAAGGCGCAGGTGCGAGAACTACTTGGATCGCAAACAAAGAAGAAGTCAGCTTCAGAAAGCCTGATACTGCAGAGCCACAGAAAAAGGAATCCTGAATTTGCGGTAACAGTGCCTTTCAACTGCCACACTGCTCATCACCCGGACTCTTGGAAACGTGCAATTAAATTACAGCCAAATGACAATTAAAAGCCTAATTAACCTATGGTTCAGCCTAGACCTGCCGTAAGGACTGAACAATTGATAACAATTTCAAGAACAGATAATCAAGCACACAAAACACGAATCGACCAAATATCCCCAAGCGCAAGCAAGCAACTATCACGCTCCGTACCTCAGACCACACAGCTGCGCATTGTACCATACGAATGCGAATTTAAAAAAGAAAAAGCAATAACCGAGTAATAAAACGAATAACCGAGTCCACTCATACGCTTGGAACCAGAATGCAGACCTCATGCAAGTGTGACACGAAGCGGAGCTCAACTAACCAAGAAACCTCACCATACACGAAATTCGCACGAGAAAAAAGAGAGAATGAGGAACGGACCAAATAGGGGCCACTGCTACCCCATGAGCGAATCGTTATAATGAAAGATCGGGTCCGCCACTCCTCTTTCAGGCTTGAATCATGCGGGGGAAGCAATTGATGATTCTTCTGCAACAAAAATCCACTGTGAGTACGGGAGGGACGCCGCGTCCTGAAGGAGCGGACCAGAATGTGCGAGAGCAGTCACTGTTCACGTTGCTCCCTCCACCTCTACAAACTAGTAAGCTACGCCTACTGTACAGTTGGCACTACATGGGCGGGTATATACCCGTACGTATGACGGGTATACATCGTGGTATTGGTGACGCACAGGCCGCTCTCGACTCTCGACCTCCACTTTGGATCACTAGACCGGCGGGTGGTCTGGCAATAGTCGGCGCATTGGGCGGGTATGCATCGTGGTATTGGATTACTGCTAAAGCATAATTGGCCGGTTAGCCTTTTTTGCAGGTGCACTTTCCTGCGCGCTTTTCAGTTGCGCATTCATTGATTGAACTATAGTTATTTAATTATTCCTCGGGCAGCTATAATTTTCTGCAGTAATCTATTACACAATACCCTACTTACGAGTTAATTTCTAAATAATTAGGAAAATTTTGAAGCATGTCCAACTTTTGATAAACTTGTAGACCAATATTTGAAAAACAAAGAAAAACTATTTCAATGTCAAGAGTTCTTTGTGAAATCCAAAACGTCATAATTAGCAAATTCTCCAAAATTTTGAAAATCAAGAAATGGCATTTTGTACATTTTGAATTCTAAAATTAAACTATTTTGACACATTAGTGTTGCAACTAACGAAGGGTAAGATATTGCATTACCTTGGCAGCTTTAAAAAGTGATTGTCAAATATTTAACATATTTTTTAAGATTGAATTTTAACTATTGGGATTCCACAATTATTGATGAAATTTGTTGTAATTTAATTTTACTTTAAATAGGTATCTTAAAATCGGATAGTGGTGGAAATGAAGTGATTTTCATTTATAATGTAGATTTCTTTTAAAACCATCTTGAACGATTACGAACCAAGTAAATTATTTTTTATTTTTTCCTAGAGATAAACTATTTACAATTTATACAATGGAAATTGAAAATTGGATATAATTGTTTCAATTGTTCAATAAAAAATTCAAATTTTTGGCCGAAAACATTAATTTTCCAAAACTTTTTAAAATTTTGGTTGGAAACAACATAAGTAACATCAAATCTATTAAGATGCCACCTTAATCTAAACACTTAAATTTATACTCTATGTATATTTTTAAGGTGCACTCAAACACCTTTAATTTGACAACTTGAGCAATATCCATACTAAAAATCAAATAGTCTTTCTTTGCGACAACTGTATTATAAATAATAAATAAATTTTTATCCAAAATTAGTTCTTTCTAAAAAAAATTGTCTTTTGAATTTTGACTATATTTAACCACCTAAAATAGTTTGTCTCACCCCTTGATCACAAGTGTACATTATAATAACCAGCATTTAAACACTAGGGTTTTTTTATGGCATTTTATAGCCAGTTTGCTACAAAAATTCACTTGGAGAATCACCATATGGGAATATAATGAGAATAATGCCACTTCATGTAGCCACCAAGGCAATGGATTGCACCTGTTGCAAACCAGGCTAGGACTTTGTGAGCAACACGCAATGAATGAAAAAAGGACAAGACATTGGATGAAAAAGACAAGATGTATGAAGGGTTTCACAAAAGGTCAATATGTTGATTGAAAAAAATATAGGATGTATGAAAGAATCGAGATCCGTTGTTCGGTTTTTCAAAATAAAAAATTTAAAAAAAAAGAACCTCATTCACTTACATGCAAGCTTTGTAGCCTAATGTTAAATGATCCCAAAACTCCAAAAAAAAAAAAAAAAAAAAAAAACTTGGGACACACCCAACATTTTACAACTAAGATTGTGTAAACAAATGCAACTTCAAATTAGTGCTACAAGCAGAAAAGCCCTTCAAATTGAGAACCATAAAGTGCAATAGAAAGCTCATACATTCTACTTTTCAATTCTTAAGCAATAGCATGCTACTAATTATTAAAATATTCATGGACTTCATGCAAAGACAACGTTCTTTCTATGGCAGCATAGAAGGTAGAAGGAAAATGTCTATATCTTAACTGCCATATATTGTAGTGAAGTATTAGTAAGGATTTTTATTTTTTTAAATGATGAGGAACGTTTCACATCATTGTTAATGTAACTTTTCAACTACATCATTCTTCCTTTAATGCCTAAAGAACCAACGATCCATTTTTTGAATGGTTTATGGTCCAAGGCCCCCAAAAAAAGTGTTTTAGCTTTGTATAAGTTGGTATTCTCATTAGATATGTGAATTGAGTTATGATACATCTTTTGACCGTTGGGAGAATAGACTTCATTTGAAGATTTTACACTATCAAGAAATGTGAAATTTGAGTGTACAAAATACAAAGGGATTTCTAAGGATGCTCCAATCATGCGTCTCTTTTAATTTCTTCACTTTCATTTTTTTACTACTTGTAAACATAACTTTTATCTACCTTAAATATAATTTTTGATATGAAGTTTGTTAAAAATGTGTTTTTTTTTTATAAAAAAATCTTGTCTACATGATAAAAAAATTATATATTTCAAATATCATCCAATCATGTTGAGATTTTTATCATACCTCCATAATGTTGATGATTATCTATGAAAATTTATAAATCATACATTGTGATGTTTCAAGTATGCAGATTGTAGGGCTTTGACTTTCACAAAACATGTGAGGACCTTTGAGGGTTAACTTCTTCAACAGCATGACCTTTACGAAATGCCCCAAGTCCCCAACACTCTCACTCACACACAAGTATCTCAGCAGAGTGAGTGATGGGGGCATACGGTATCAGAACACTCAGATTTCACGCAGCTGCATACCACCTGGCAAAATTTCAATGAACACAAATGAGTGTATCATCACATAGCACGTTCTTTGCCGCCAAAAACTAAATCACAAGTCACGTGTAAGTTATGATCAGCAATGCAATCTGTATGTATAAAGTATGATATGAAGAATGGTGTTTATGGGACTCCCTACGTGATTGTTGGGCCTTTGCCACAGTGTCTCTAAATTTACTGTGTTGTACCAAAGTGAAGATGCACTCCATGACCTCAACTTAACCCTTAAACGTCAAGACAGCATTGTAGCACTGTAGCACTGCGGCATCTCAGCTGCCCCAACCTCAAAAACTTGTTCAATTTCATAACTTTGATTGCTTACCAACGATTCCACAATCTCTCAAATGAGGCGCAAATTTGCAATCTAGATCGCTTTTTCAATAGCTTTCCACGCTTGATTTGGTTGAGAAAATCTACTTTTTTCTTGATTATTCTCTTTTAAATAAGCCCATGGGACTTACCTTGACGTTTAAGGGTTAACATTGGAGCCTTTTTCTTTCACTCCTTGACCGGTTGCGGCCATGGTAGTGTATGCTTTTATTTTCCTTTGCAATGAAGGTCCCTTCATTTGCTTTCCAAAAAAAAAAAAAAAAAAAAAAAAAAAAAAAAAACCCATAATAAACTTATTAACATGGAAGTCATCTCTTTTTTAAAAGAGAACTCTTATAGACTTTGGTGTGGGGTCTCAAACAAACATTTTTTATATTAATGTTGGTTTGAAAAAGAAACAGGGTTCTTTTTTCTTTCAAAGAATGGGAGTTGATTTTCACTAAGGAGAATAAATACTATCATAATAGTAAACTTCCTTGATCCATCCAATCAAGTCAAATTTTGCTACAAATTTCACCCTATCTCTTGTCACTACTTTCATTACTTTGTATAAAAGTGGAGCATTTGAATCTTCTTATCTATCCCTTTGTGAATTGTGTTGCACCATACTAAGAGCCAAATTCCATGGGTGAAGTATCTCACGAAAACAAAAAGTTTTTAGGGACTTTGGGGAGCCAAATTCCACATTTCAAATAAGCTTTTGAGAAAAAAAAAAGGTGGTGGAGAAATTGTCATGAAGTATGGAGGGTTCTCAAGCCCAAGACTTCCTGAAAACTTCTCCCTAACCAATCAAATTTATTCATTTTTAAGTTCATTGTTCCAAGTTCCACTTTTCCCCTCCTCTTGTCTACTTCTATGGACAACTTCTCAAACCCATGGAACTTGGTTCTAAGTGGCACACTTTAAACACGTTAATAACTTTTACTTTAAAATAAACCTAAACTTCACACATCCAATTTACTGCATAACAACAAATTTGAAAATATTGTATACCAAATGGTAGTCTCACCAGAGGGACAATCATGCGCTATGCTTGTTGCTGCCTCCATAGAACTTATAGCTAAAGTAAAAGAAATCATTTGGACCAAATTCTTGAGTTCATTATAAATACTTAAATTCTTGACATACTCCCTCCGTTTCATAGTAAGAGTAAAAAACCACGGTTTTTTTTGCTTCAATTTATTCAATTTACTCCTACTTATTCATTGTGATTCCTACTCATTCATTGTGTTGCCTTCCTACATTGACTCCCTACGTTTTTCATCCCTTTCCATCGAGACACACGGTTTTAAAAGTTACCATTGTGTGTCATCCCTTTCAACATGGGTTCTATTTCCATCTTAACCCTTTGATGCGCATACGTCTACATACTGGACAATGGACAGGTTCAGATAACTCTCTTGACTACAAACATAGACAATTTTCATCTATCCAAAATTCTCTTGGTTCTTGTGCTAGTTTACTATCATTAGTACAGTATGGGTCTTCAAAATAAGATATTTTGATTTTTTGGAAAAAAACGTAACTGGTTTCTGTCAAGTTTCACACTTTGTTCAAAAAGTGAGACCTTAAACATGATTTTCCAAAATAAGTAGAATCAAATAATGGAAATCATACCATCTCGTAGTGTATGTTATCCCAAATTCATTACAAAAAAATTTAATTTTTTTTTTATCAATTTGAAAATTTAATTGAATTTCAAAAGAAAATATTGACATTTTAATTACAATTTATCAATAAAAAATATGATAAACCCAACCGTACATGCGATCTCTACATTGACATTTACAACTTATCTTTGTATATCAACTCCATTTTTGTTATTCATCAAACATTTTATAACGCATCTTCAAAATCAATGTTGAATCTAGACGTTAAAGGGTTAAATCTCAATAGAGTTAACCGAAAAGAGTGTCTCAAAGTGGAAAGAAACCTTAAACTCACCTTAGACTCGTTTTGAGTTCAAAAAGACTGCAAAACTAGTCTATTGTGAGTTGGAGAATAATCTAAAGCAAGGCCTAGCACCACTATGGTTCATGGAACTTGTGACCTCCTCAATGCTAAAGGAGAGTTCCCACAAGTTCCTCCAAGCCAAGAGACCCGACCATGGAAACTATTTATGAACAATGAATGTCAAAAATTGTAATTATAGGAAGAGAACTCCACTTGAACTCTGCTCATGGAGCAATTCTGTTTTTGGATAACTCTAATGTTTTTTGCAAAGTGAACTCTTATTATGAAACAGGGAGTATGAGTGTGTCCTTGGAAGGAAGGTTATTTATTTATTTATTTAATATTGTTTAGTTAAAAGCTTGATATTACGAATATCATGTTGCGATGGAATACCATATACATGATCTTATTTGTATAGAAATAAAATTAAAATCAGACTTTTTTCAATTCCAGGGGCAACTGTTAGGACGGCTTTCCATGTAGAGTCTGAACCCGCAGGCTGATGCCATGCATAGCATCTTTGCCCAAAATTCAAGGTCCTTCATTAATACTTCTACCATGTGGCATTACATATTTGATGTAGCAGGCCCTTCTTAAATAAGTTTCAGTTGTTACCGGTCTTGTAAACCAGAAATGCAAGACCAGAACACCCACATGTCAACCCGAATGACTATTAATGCATCAATCTTCTTGTCGATATGACGTCACACATGCAGGTTCAAGCTCTAAGGTGGTTACCCCATTCCCAACTAGCTCCTTATTCCAACACCTATAGTTTGGCTCCAAATTCAGAATCAAACACAGTGGGAAATTCAGAATCCAATGTCACTTCATGGGCAGTTGGAAATGGGTTGAATTTTGGACAAAAAAAGTAGTGGGAGTAATGGTTTAGGGGGCGGAGAGGACTGGGATTAAGATGTGTTAGTATAAAGTTGAGCAACATTCATGGGAGTGGGAGGAGTGGGTTAATGGCACATGGTGGTTTAGGGTTTATGGGGTGTTGGAAATGAGTGTCACAAGCAGTGGGACCGTGGCTTAGTGGACATGGTTGACTGCATGGGGGTAAACGGTCGATTCTAATTTGAAGATGGGATTGGGGAATACCCAAGTGGAAATAGGCAATGCATGGTGGAGTATGGGGCAGAAAGCGGCGGAAATAGAGGAGTCTAGGTGTTGGGAATGGAAAGGCCACCTTTGTTCATTCAAAAATTCATAACTAATTTGGAATGACTCCTAAAATTCTCAAACCACTTGCATTGGTTTTTTATGTACTTGGCACATCTATGTAAATTTGGTCCTCTGGGTTTTGCTAATTTCCCATGCAAGATCAGCTTATTCAGTTGGGAATGGGGTAACCACCTTACATGGAAAGCCGTCCTCAGGAACCACGTTGCTCGGTTGTTTTTAAGAATTAATGTAGCACACATCCAATGGTTCATCTTGCATGATGTGTGATTCCTTTTTATCATCTGATTATCATACATGGAGGTGATACAGTGATACCATTATATTAGTGGTAAATATTGGAGTTCTCCCAGCTTTTACTGTTGCTTGTCGCGCATTGTGCTGGCTACTTGTGAGTGCAGATTCTGGATGCATCTCTTGTTCTTTGAGCCAGAGGTACACGACCGCTCACGTAAACTTCCACTTCCTGCATTGGTCATCTTTCTGGGAAATTCTCTTGGACGAAGAGACTGAGAAATGCCTAGCATGCTGAGACCAGCCGTCTCAATAGACTGATGGCCTAACTCTTGGAAGGCCGGGAGATTCCAATTTTAACAGTCTCAAGATGCATTGCAACAAGAACTCCAGCCGCTTTTGAAGGTTGGCGTGAATTAACAGTCTGCTATGATACCAGCATAGTACGGCTTTGACACTAATTATATTATTTTAATAAGGGCCGAAATTTTAAGAATTTTTTTTCACTATTTTTTCAAATTCAAAGAAGAATTTCTTTTAAAAGTAAAATTGCCAAATTTGTTTTGGGAAAATAATTAAATATTCAGCACCTTGTGGCCAAATCCTATCATGTACTAGGTAGTAGGAGTCCCCACAACAAAGCCCATAGAATAAGGTATCACCACCGTGTTTTCAATTCAGCCTTCATGTACTAGTGGTGTACATTCCAAAACAAAGATGTTTATTCTCAGTACATGAGGGCGGAATTGGAAACATGGTAGTAAAAGGTTGGTGTACCTTAATGGTATAATGCCCGACAAGCAATGCAATGTATAGTAAGTATAAATTACTATGAGGCTTCTACGTCATATTACCATATATGGAAGGCAAGAGTGATCACTAGAGTGTCAATTCTCCAAAGGGGGGGAGTAGTCTTGCATCAATGGCTCTTTGTTCAATGAGCATTGTTTCATTGTTAAGACGAGCAAACACTTTATTCACACCAACCTCGAAAGAGAACCAAAGTTTCTATTTATCTAGAAAGCAAGATCAACATCTCTGTCAAATATTTAATATATTCCAAAAATGAGGTTTGGCAGATAGAATGTTTGTGATTATCTTTTTAACCATATAATATGAAGTTGGAAAAAAAAATCAAAATTTTTAGCATTTAGTTTTTAAGAAAATTTGTGCTGAGCATGCCCTCAACCTATGGTAGTTCTATTCCTTGAGATAAAAGGCTTTGTTTTTGATAACTACACTTTTGAGATATAAATAATCCAACAATGTAGTCAACACTTAACCACTACTTTCTCAATTGACTAAAGTTTGTCATTTCATCCGTATGTTACTTCATTTTGAAGAATCTACACAATTTCTAAACAAGGAGAGAATTTTGGTGTAAGGAAAAAAATCGTTATCCAAAATAATGTGGTGTAGCTATATATCCATGCCAATTTTCTTGGAAGATAAAAGAATTTTTTATGATAGGGTTCATATGCATGATGTATGAGTTTATGTGTCCATTTTTTATACCAATATTTTATACTTAATATACTATCAAAGCAATCGACAATAATGACAGAGCAATTGAAGTCATCAAAGTTTGAGGTATGACTCATTATTCAAAAATAGAATTTTCACAAATCATAAGCTTCATTAATTATATGGCACATTATCAAAGAATTCATGTAAAATAGATTTAGAGGCTAAATGTAACATGATTTCTCACATGATTTTATACATTTAATTTTTTTTAAAGTAATAAAAAAAGCATATTGTGACCTTTATGATGTACAGTGACGGACAAAACTGAGTATCAATTTGAAACTTTTCCATTCAAACAACCATACCATGAGCATCAATGGGCAAAGTCCAAAAGTGAATATACAAAAGTTGTAGTGTGCGACATATAACACATTACTACAGAAGTTTGAAGAAAAACTCAATTGTGATTTGAAAGAAAATGGATTTCAAAGTTAGCCATGTCTAAAACTCAGTTTTGTGCGATATAATTCGGAACTACTTTAAATTTTGTCAATTTTTTCTTAGAGCTTCAAAAAAACTTTTTATGCCTTGGCATGTTGGTATACATCATTTAAGATTGTTGTACACAAAAATTGAAGGAAGTTGACATTTATAGAATTTCAAATATTCACAATTTGACAAACATGCAAATGATGTTGGTTCTCACGATATTTGAATTATTTTTTGGAATTGAGAGCATGGGACTGCATTGGCCATTGTATAGAGAGCATAGGTTGCAACATGAACCATTGTTACATCTTAATGCCCTTGCATTTGAAATAGTTGTTGAATAGGCCAATGCATTCAAGTTATATATTAGAGCTATATGATGCAGTTTTTTGGTTTAGGTTTTTTGTTCAAAAACTAGAGTTCATGACACACATAATCAATCCTACAAATCAAAAAAAAAAAAAAACATATCATTTTCAATATCATCAAAAAGTTCAAAACTGCCAGAAATTACACTGACTTTCAAAAAATTGACAATTTTTTGATGATACTAAACACGAAAAAAACAAGTTGTTCAATTGGTTGATTGAGTATGTGCGTCATGAACTCTAGACTTTGTACAAAAAAGTTAGACCAAAAAACTGCATCATACAACTCTAATATATAAATTGAATGCATTGGCCTATTCAACAACTATTTCAAATGCAAGGGCATTAAGATGTAACAATGGTTCATGTTGCAACCTATGCTCTCTATACAATGGCCAATGCAGTCCCATGCTCTCAATTCCAAAAAATAATTCAAATATCATGAGAACTAACATCATTTGCATGTTTGTCAAATTGTGAAAATTTTAAATTTTATAAATATCAACTTCCTTCAATTTTTGTATACAACAATCTTAAATGATGTATACCAACATGCCAAGGCATAAAAAGTTTTTTTGAAGCTCTAAGAAAAAATTGACAAAATTTAAAGTAGTTCCGAATTATATCGCACAAAACTGAGTTTTAGACATGGCTAACTTTGAAATCCATTTTCTTTCAAATCACAATTGAGTTTTTCTTCAAACTTCTGTAGTAATGTGTTATATGTCGCACACTACAACTTTTGTATATTCACTTTTGGACTTTGCCCATTGATGCTCATGGTATGGTTGTTTGAATGGAAAAGTTTCAAATTGATACTCAGTTTTGTCCGTCACTGTAAATCTCATTTATACCTAAATTATTATTATTTTTATTTCTCAGTGAACATGCTTACATGTACAATAGGGGGAAACAATGTTTGGCGTTTTCAAATTCTAGCTTGGAAAAAAATGCAAATCTTACATCTTTGAAAATTCCCCAAAGGCACATAATTGGTCCCCTACCTACCAAATTTGGAATATAGATTCTTTTATAATTTATTTTCATGTATGCCAAGTTTTGTTGCCTAAAGATTTACCAAAATAGAATTATTGCAAATTTACTAACGGGTATGTTTTTTTAGGGTCATCAAGTTAATGTTGACGGAAATATGACACCATATGCTTCTAAAATCTAATCTTCCATTATGTATAATCCTCTAACATAAGTACTTCTCAAAAATATTTGCCACGTGTCAATATGGAGTTATAAACGTTTTAAAAATATTGACCATTTGATGTTGATGTTTGGAAATTGCAGCATTTTGTATACATGTGCATTCATTTAGTTTGTGTAACATAAAAAAAAATGTGTACCAAGTTTTGTGATCTAGAAATTTATCAAAATGGAATTATTGCAAATTTACTACACCGCATACATTGCAATGGGTACAAAACATTGAGGTAAAAAGAAGTTGTGTAGGTGTCCATCAGGGAGCTCACACAACTCCTTGTCCTCGTCGACAGCCCATTGTACACACCCCCGTGAATAGACAAGAGTTTGACGATTGTAGACACCGGCTCAGTCAATCACTTCACTCGAACATTAATCTTTTGGAATCAATCATTATTGTTGTGTTTAGTTTTAGAACACCTTTTTTTGTGAGCCCCTAGGTACAACACATCTTTGTATGTTCTTGAAATTTCAAACGCTAATCGTGGTTTTAAAATTTATGAGACTTGTGGCATTGAATGACTTGTTCTTGCTCAAAAATTTCAAAAAAACAACTCATGATCAAACGTTATAATCGAGTAATCCATACAGTAGATTGTCTTGAAAATTGATAGATAGTCTCACACCTAAGTCCTCTTTGAATTTCCATGGTGAAGTTTTCTACGTGAACACCAATTGAGAGATACAGCTGCGTTCTTGAAAGCATTACGAGAAGTAATTTTTTGTTTTGGATGAGCATGGTCCTTTAGGGGTTAAAGGAATAGTGACTAAATTGTGAAATGACATATAAATACGTGTGAAATTCTTCCATATAGCTTAGAAGACTTTGAAATCTTAATTGGATTACAAAATGAATGTCTTCTATTACTAGTAGACATTTTAAAGGGTCTTCTTGTACACAATGCCTTATTTATTCAAATACACTCTAAATTCTTTATTATCACACTTTTAAAATCACATCCTCTATTATTGCACAAATTCACTCAACATAAAAATGTAACAATAAAGAATTTAGCAAGTATAAGATGGTATTATCTATTAATTATAATGATACATTATTAATAAAATAGTTATATATCATTTAAATAAAAATTAATAAACTAATTCTTTTATATTGTTATCAAGAGATAATAATACAATAGTATAATAAATATTTTATTTGTTTTAACATTTTAAAATATTATGTTTAATATTATTATTATATTTATTAAAATAAATGACGGCTAAACCAATTGTGCATGAGTTTGACGATCACCAAGCTTTTACACTCCTAATAATGAGAGACCACTAAGCTCTTTCATACCTTATAACTATTTAAAATGAACAAATAAGAGTATATTAAAGAAAAACACATAGTATCTTATTCAAACACAACTTCTCTTTTAGAATAATTATAATGTATTTGGGATTTTATAAAACCTTTTCCCAATAACCTTGGGTTTGGAAAGCATTGTTGAAAATAATGCTTCATTTGTCCCATAATAGATTAATAGATGATGCTTTTGAAAAAATAAAATGTTTCAAATTACTTGATGCAAATCGTTTATTCAATTTGAAGTTGTTTTTCAAATTCTAACAAAGAAAAATCACAAGACAAATGTACATGGAGAGTTTTTATTGTGAAGCCTGTCTTTGTTTGTATGTAGAGGATCACAAACAATATATGATTTAGCTAAAATCAATGCTAGCATATGTTCATTGCATCAGACAACACACTACAATGAATATCACCATTTTCGCATATGTCACATATACTATCGAAACAATATGATATTGCTTCAATAGACAACTACTCCAAAATAGAAACTTACTATACTTAGAGATTTGATGAAATCATTATAGTTTGCTTTATTTTTTAATTTTTTTACAGAACCATCATCTACCGGTATTATGGACGGAGGAAGTAATTATTAGGCCAAAAAAAACCAACATATAGTATAGCGTTTGATGAAGTTTAAGGTAAATCATCCAATACTTTGTATCATGTGACTATTTGTGCTACTTTTGTGATCAAAAGTTACAGATAAAATAATGGTTTTAGCATAGAAAATAGAAAATGTTGAAGTTTTACTGATGAGACATTTTTCTTTCATAGAGAAACATCTTTCATAAAGAAACAAAGATACTGTAAAATGGTAATTTTTTTGAATTTATTTCTCAAAATTAAATTTATTAAAAAGAATTAAGTGAAAAGTTCTTTAAAACCCATGACTAATATATAGATTCGCCTATAACTAACAAAAATGGAATCAATCCCCAAACATAAAGTTGCACCATGTAGCTACCAAGGTGGTGGCTCTTATACAATGAGTAATGTGTTAACTTCTAGATAACATTGTGTTGGCTTTTGGATTCATGAAACGCAACTTCTAAGAGGTCCAAAGATTGCTTACGGGGTACTTATGGCCATGGGTACCTCTACCTTAGGTTGACCTACCAACAATGGGACTCATGCAAAAAGGTCATGGCTGCTTATGTGGAGCTGATCTGGCGTCTAATAGGAAAATTGGAAGGATGTGATTGCTGAGGTGGAAAATGATGTGGCATATGCATTTCAATGTTATTACTGACTCAGTGAGGGGGCAGGTGTAATAACAGGATAGACATTGACACTATGATGTTCATTGACAATTAAAGATGGTGCTGCAATAGGTTTTTAGGCACAATCTCTCATCATGTACTAATTTATGCATATTATCACATTATTTGAACTGTACTTTGATTTGAACAAAACCAAAGCATGTAAGTTAAGGTGGGTTGTTACAATCATGTTCTGTGTGAATAATATCCTTAATGCAAGCACATGTGAGTAGGTGTGTCACCACGTGGGGATTTTATAAAAGGCCTATCAAAAGCACTGACTTCTGAGTTAACCCTCCGGAGTATAAGTTAACCCCTATATGTCCTAGGGTTCCGTATGTTGATATGTAAGGTACATACACTAAATAGGGGTATTAAGGGGACCCATTTATTGACATTTCACACTATACAAATATTTACTATTCCTCTAAAAAAGAAAATCATATTTATTTTCGCACACAATAGTATTTTTTACCATGATGCAAATTCTACAAGGTAAGTTCCTTTAATTTTTTGGTCGTCTTAATATAGTCCCTATTTAGTGTAGTTCATCTTATTGTGGTCGTATGACTATTTGTCCCACTTTAACCCTTAACCCCTGAACGCCACCTAAACCAAAAACTAGCTTATGAATGAAACTGACTATTCAATTCCAACTGCTACATGCATGATTCCATTCAATTCTTTTTGTGAAGGATTTTGTTTGGTCATGCCACCTCTTCAAGTTAAATTAAGATCATTCAAGCTATTATTGGATTCTACATGGGTCCCAACTACAAAAAGAGTAGTAAACGGTTCACTATGTAGTGTATTTTGGATTCTTGTTTTTTTCGCTTAAACTAAATTTAGGCCATGAAAATGAGTCATACTGCATTTGAACTTAATTAACAAAATGAAATTTACCAAGTCTAGTTTCTACTCCACTTTGTTTTATTTTAAATCTAAAAATTGAGTGTTTTATTGGAGTTACAAGCTCAGTAGGTGTTACCACGGTGTAGCAAAAAATCTAAATTTAGACACAGATAATTTTCAATTCTTGTAATGTTTTTCATTGTAATTTACACCTTTGGTAAAAAAATAGAGATTTTTTAGTACATTTTGTAATTGATATGAATTTTCTTTACAATCACTTCAAAAAATCATAGTAATTTCAAATTTTCTCCAAATTTTATGAAAAAATCATGATTTGTAGGAGACACATGGCTTCATCTACTAAAAATATAAAATTGAATACTTATCTTATTTATAGTGGAAAAATTATGAAAAGTATGATTCCATAGTCACCCTCCCCACCACTTCTCCCTCCCTCCCCACTAATTCTCTTCTCAATTTCCTTGAAATATACAATTTACTAAAACATGCATATTTTCTAAATTTAGCCTTTCTTTTTCATCACCTTTCCAAACATCAATTCATTTTAATTTTGGTTGAGAAAATCCACTTTTTTTCTGGATTATTCTCTCAAAACAAGCCCGTGGGGCTTTTTTGATGTTTAAGGGTTAATTGTTTGTCCCTTGCTGGAGATGCTCTTATGTTCAGAATGTGCTGCCATCCATTCTTAATAATCTTGTGCGCAGAGTTTAGCTTCATCTCATGTGACTGCATTGTAAAACGGTATGGTTGAAAAGCTCTCACTGACAGGGTGCTGCCAAGGGCAAACTCCAAATTCTTACCGTACCCAGGAGTCCAGGAGATGAGGATATGAGACTTGTGCAAGACATGATGTGTAACTTAAGCTCAAATAGACCACTCCAAGCTTGTGACTAGGTGATTCTGAGACCAGAAGCAAAGCATTATACAAATAGGAGCCCTTCACACACATGCAAACCATTACACTTGAGATTCTCAAAAAAAGGTCTAGCTATGTTTGCTATTCAAAATGGTAATTCATTATGAGTGATTGATTGACAAGCATGAAAAGTAGAATGTTTAATCAAGTAACATCACCACTGCACACCATGAATGTTGTAAACCCACCTTCATAAGTGAGGTTGATTAGTATGCCTTTGTGATAATTATTTTAAACCATACTAAATAACCATTTTAAATAGCAAACATAGCTAGACTTTTTTTTTGAAAAAATCAGAGAATTCATCAAATGTAGTGAAAGTGGAGCACTACAAAAGTTGAACACTTGTTCAAATAACTAGACTTTTTTTAGAATATGTGCACATGTAATCACCACTAAGCCTATTTACAATTATTAAATAAATATTATTTTTTGGTCGCATACATCTTGTGCATGTTCTAATTGTGTACATCTTGTACATGTTCTAATAGTGTACATCGTGTGTAATTAGTATCTAGGTTTTAGGGTTGCTTTTGGGTGCAAACTTACTTGTCGCATTTTGGATAAGGATAATTATAAGTGTACATACCTTAGAGCATCTCCACTCGTACAAGAAAATTTCATCACATTAGAACTTCATCAAAACACTAAAATCACTAAGATCACCATATATTTGGAGGGGGGCGGGTTGTGAATGTTGTGGGTGTATTATTATTGTAGCCCATGGTAATTATGTCTTGTGGTGAAAATTATTGTGGAATTAAAGTCCATTTGCCCTAAACTTGACAAAAGAGACGTACACCTCTTCTTTCTCCTAGTGTGCAAAAACGAAACAAATCTTCATTGTAAGGTAACAATACCTAAAAGCATCAATGTTTGTAAAAATGACTCTATCTACAACAAACAATATGATGTTTTAGAACTAAAATATCAAATTGTTGTAGATAGGATTACTTTTACAAACATCAACACTTTTAGATATTGTTACCTTGTACTCCCTCCGTCCCATAATAGATGGTTTTTTTGAAAAGAAGAAATAATAATAATAATAATAATATATAGTAAGTTTTATTTTGGAGCAATTAAATAATAGAAAAATATTGAATCAAATTCATATTTTTTTGATAGTATGTGTGGCAAGTGGCAACATCACTTTTAGATATTGTTACCTTATACTCCCTCCATCTCATAATAGATGATGCTTTTGAAAAAATAAAAATAAAAACTAAGCAAACTAGAATGATTTCATCAAATCTCTAAATATAGTAAGTTTTTATTTCTCAAGCAAGTGTCTATCAAAACAATATCATATTTTTTCAATAGTATGTGGCATGTGGCAACATAGTGATGTTTGTTGTAGTGTGTCCTCTCATGCAACAAACATATGCTAGCATTGATTTCAACTAAGGTCGAGGCACCTAAAGCCGACCAGGTACCTATAACGGATCAGGCCTAATTTCTAGATTTTGAAAGGGAAGATGTACCTCATTTGTACATTAGAGCATGTGATCGGTTATGGGTTCTGAAGTACTTTTCACTTTGAAAAATTGTACAAATTTCAATATTGGGAAATAATTCATGGAAAAATTTGCATTCTCCGCGAAAACTAACTTCCAACCTAGGAAAAATATCACCCTATTAATGGCTGGTCCAAAAATAGTGTAGATAGCTTAAGTGATTGGTTTTAGGTGCCTCGACCTTAGCGCATATGATGTTTGTGATCCACATATGAACAAAGACAAGCTTCACAAACATAAAACACTCCATTAAATAAATAATTTGAATAAATAATTTGCATCAAGTAATTTGTGACAATTTTTTTCTCAAAAGCATCATCTATTATGGGATGGAGTATTATCCAACCTACTAAAAGTGAGCTTGTGAGGCAAGACTCTTTGACACAATACCTACATGTTGACATCCGATAACCTACTCCATTAAATGTGGAGCAGATGTGTCAACATACACTCACAGGTTAGGACTCGTTACCCTTGCCTTCCTCTTTGAACTACTAGTTTACTAATGCAAGTGTTGTAGGACTAGTTTTCTTTCTATATTAATTCAAAAAGTGCCAATTTTTAGTGGTAAGTTATATCCCATAATGAGCTCCAGCCTAACAACCCTTGCTGGTTATGTAGTCCATAATCCACAACATGACATTTTTTTTGGGCGACATATCACCAGATTGCACCAGAAAAACATAATTTGGGTAAAAAATGGCCAAAAACTATGAAATTTTTCACCAAAAAGCTTCAAATTAAAAATATATATCTTAGATGAAATTGCCATAGTGTATGAAAATAATACAGATTTATGTGTGATAACTTCTAATGTGATATTTCTATCCAATTTGTGAATGTATCCAATTTGTGAATGGATGTTGAAATATGGAGCACCACTATAACATTTTATATCGACACTTTGGCACTTCATGAAAAATGAGAAAACATGTCACCAAACAATTGTCTTCTACTCATGAATTGAAATCACAGGGTTCCACCACTGCCCTTCAAAGAGACAGGGCCACATCGTACCTCCACGTCATAACTCAAAGACATGCAAAAGTTAGTTATAGAAGCAAGTAAAAGCTGGGGCAAATACTCGCACAATATCAATATTCTGTGGTGTTCATGATTCATAATAATCATAAAGCTGGCCAAATAATAAACCATCGTGAATAAAGAGTTTATCTACAGTATGCCTCGAGATAAATTCATGATTCAGTCACAATTCACAGAACAAGTATGAGCAGACGCACTTCAACCTTCATCCAAACCCAGAGCCTCCTTTCTACACCCTTATTAACTTGATAGAATGAGTTTACAGATTGGAAGACAAGCTGATGAAGCTTTCCTTCACCAGCAAATGATATAGGATTAGAGAATGTACAGTTGATACCAATGGGTGCATGAAAAAAAGAGACGTTGTGATGTTTCAGCTGAAAATTGTCTAGCTCAGTATCATAGCTCCAAGACCTGCTACCAAGACCAATATCATTATACACAGGGGTCCCAGAATTGTACCACCAATCAGCTCACATGCCAGCCACACCGGTTGTGGAGATCATCTTCCAGATTCAACCCTAAAGCTTGATGAAAGGTGTCCACCAACCCTAAATCTTCACCTCGGAGGAGAAATCACTGCAATAGCCGAAATATACAAATCCATCTTCTCAAGATACACTGTGGCCCACAATTTGATGTGTTGACCAACATAGATTGATTCACGCCCGTTGGATCGTTGAATTATGATTGCAGTTTGAAGAAAATACTCGACTGGGCTACGAGTCAATGATCATTTTCACGCCAGGAGTCCTGGTAGCCTTCGTCCGGTTCATAAACCCTTGAATCCACTGAGGAGTGATTTTCTGAATAATGGGAACACCATCTTTGGGATCGAGTGTCTTTTCAGTGAAATCTGAATTTGACATGCGCAGGATGTGGATGGCAATTTCTTGCAGCAGCTTGGGCAACACCTTCACTCCCGTCTTCCGAAGTCGGTCAGTCTCCTCCAAAAGTTGGGTGTGTAGCCAGTTCACCCAAGCAGCCCGCTTACGTCCCCGGCCTGCCCTTGCTTTCAAGCGAGCCTGAGGACGGCTCCCAACCAACACCAAGCTGTGCTCCACTTCAGGATCATCTTCCTCATCGTCATCTTGCAGAATCTCATCACGAGCTTTCCACCATCGCGAAACTTTCGCAAGATTGGCCTTGTCATTCCCACAGAAATGCTCTGGAAACGCTTTCACAGTTCGTGATATGAGACACTTTTCACCATGAACGGCCTCATCCTCGATCATCCAGCTCACCACGGCCTTCCTCGTCGCCATGGTTGAAACATGTTGCAAAGCACGCTTGCCATTCTTGCTGCCATGATTCGTGACGCGGCCACGCCGTGCCCGTTTCGCATCTAAAACGCCAAGCACAGGAGCACGGATGATGCGAGCTGCACGCTTCCGTCCACGCCCTGCTCGCGCTTTCAAGCTGCCTCGGCTGCTCACTCGTACTCTGCAAGTCACTTCAGGGTCATGCTCCTCATCGTCATCTTCAAGAATTTCATCACGCCTCTTCCACCAACAGGAAGCTTTCTGCAAGTTGGACTTGTCAGCTCCAAAGAAATGCTCGGGAAAGGCTTTCACTGCTCGTGAAATCAGCAGCTTCTTCCCATTCATGGCCTCATCCTCTATCATCCAATTCACCACAGCTTTTCGCGTGGCGCGGGTTGAAACGTGTTGCACAGCTCGCTTGCGGTTACTGCTTCCATCCAGAGGTGTATTCACATCCAATGCCGCAAGCACAGGAGATTGCACCACTGCATTCGCTGGGGCTTGAACAGAAAAGAGTTGAATAGCACTGTCATTTGCTGCATCTGGCTTGGCAGAATCTGCACAATCAACAAGGTGTTCTTTTAATCTTTCATATGCTTAACCCCTAAAGGACCGAGGGGCCCAAATATGGGGACTTTCTTTTGTTCACTCTGTAAAAAATAAAAAAATAAAAAGGATTGACCACGCACATGCAATGAATGTTCTTCACTGATTTCTAGCGATATATAATGTGTCCCTATCTGAATTATTGATATTTCACTATGTAATGAATCAATTATAACCATGCATCCTTAGTCTTTCGGGGGTTAATTGCCACCTGCACATGCTACATACAGAAGAGACCAGGATTTTCTGAAGACAGTGTACCTGCCATGGCGATTCAGCAAAGTCTGTTCCAAAAGCAGTTGTTCACCCGCACACTTAAATTCTCCAGATGAATGAACCTATAACACCACACCATAAACCCATGAATTTGTGCTTACGATCATAATCATCATACTTTTCGATGCGGTTTCACTACTCTATCATCTAACCTAAGGCAACAGATTGGCAATGCGCGGCTAGTCCTTTCTAATCTAGATGCGGATTCAAAAGGAAAAACAAAACAAAATTTAATTAATTAAATAAATAAATAAATCGCAAAATCTAGAAATAAGGGCCCAGCATTGACGCACTAGAAACCCTGAAAGAAGGTCCAATTCAGTAACACACCTATGTCCTTAAAGCAGATCAGTTCTTTAAGAAAGATTGGAGATATTAGTGAAGGCGCTTACATGTCCCCTGCTGGTCAACACCATTGAAATGGAAAACCCGGATCCCTGCAATCCAAAAATGAACATAAACAATCAGCATTAACAAATTTCCACACAACAAAAAGAAAAACGAAACCCTTATCAAATTGCGCTAAAAGAATGTAATCAATCGAAACCGACTGACTACAAAACTCCATAGCCAACAACCCGAACATTAAAAAATAAGAAAAAAGATTACGAAATCCAAAACCATTGCACGAACGATCATTCCAAAGCTCAAGGGAAAAAAAATACCAAACAATCAAGGGAGTACGCATTGGAAAGTCCGAAACAAAAAAAGCAATGCCTTAAGAACTACGAAACCAAGGCGCATCAGCAGAAGCCAAACAGGAAACAAATTGAAAACCCAGAATTGAAAAGGAAATCCGAAAGCATACCTGCGCTGGAAGCTTGAATTCGGCGACCAAAAAATGCAGCAAGAGAGAGCTGGAAGGGAAGGGAAAGCAAGGCGGGGGGAAGTGAAGTGAGAGAGACGGGCCAGGTGGCATGAGCCCACACTAAAAACAACCTAATAGTGTGGGTCAGGGGTGCAGCCAATGACGGGGCAGCAAGTGTCAAGCGTTGGTGATGCATGCGACCCATGCCAGACGAAAGTAATTAACCCTGGGTTATTTCCACCCCCGTTTTTTACCCCTCGGATCCAATTATTGTTTACCGCGTGTTACCAGGCCAGTCTAATTCTGACAGGTCGCACTATTCTCACCGCAGCAATTACGGTTTAGTCATTACTCTGGGTGGGGAATTAGTACATCCTTGCCACGTGGCGGTCTGGAGTTGGTTAGCGAACTACATTGCCAGCACGCCAAGAGTTGAAAACTTGAAATATCATGGGCCGGGATAATTATTATTGTGATAAGACCCCCGTACTGGTAATGATACATTTTCACTCATGGTGTGGACTTCACTTCTTGTTGTACTACTGGTGGTAATCAAACCTTTCAATGCTAAATGCTCTAAGCATGGACTTTACACTGATTATCCCATTTAGTGCGTGTGGTACTAATTCCCGAAGCACGCATTATTTTGTAAAATCTCAAAATTAGTGAGGGTTAAAATTAGTGAGGGTTGAAATTTTTACTGAGTGGCTGAAATCTCCATATCACACTAATTTTACATCATAATGATATGTAGTATCACCTTCACTAATTTCCCACACACCTTGAAAACCCTCCCTCACAAAATGGGATAAATAGTGTAGTCTACTTCACATATTTTTATTTTTTATTTGTATCTACGTTTTCTTTATCATTCAAAGGATAAAAGTACTCAATAATTACTTTGGAAGCAATTACAGTAACTTTGTCTAAAAGCTTATGATTAATAAATTTAATGTAGGGTATTTTTTCTTTCAATTTTTTTTCCCTTATGTATGTTCTATATATTGTTGAGAGCGATAAAGCATTAACTTCAATTCTGCTTTTTAAAATTAGAGTACACTGAGAGTTTATTTATTTGAGATTGTTTACATAACAATGAAAGTGATGCAAAAACTACATATCTATTGTTGTTGAACATAATTATAATGTAAATTCTTTTTCTAATTTTTTCATGTTTTATGATTAAGTCAATGTTTCATATTTTGAATCTCAATGACTCTTTACTTATATATTTTAAAAAATAATTTAAAGCTCCAAATAATAGCCAATTTTTAATTTAGGGCATTTATTTGTGAATTTTTTTAAAAATCTTAGCGTTAAAAAATTAAAGTAAAAAGACATTTATTCTAAATATATTTATCTTTTGAATATTGTAAAAGGAAGAAAAAGAAAAAGAAAAAGAAAAATAGGAATTCAAACTATAAACAATCAATTTGAGTTCTACTTGAAAAGCGACTTCACACGAGGTCATCAAAAGAGGGAGAATGTTGTGCCTCCTTGCCATTCCTTTTGTCCTAGTAAAGCTTATTCATATGTATTCTAAGAATGGCATTTCATTTCTTAAATACAAAGAACACTATTGTACGTGGAAGGCAGGGTCGGCAGAAAATAATTCCCCAAAAAAATGCCGAATAAATAAATAAATTTATTAAGTATTTTGTCGAAATCAACAAAAATAAAGTCAACAAAAAGCCAAAAAAAAATAGAATAAAAACATAACACTCAACGAAAATCGTAGACAAAAAATAAACTAAAACGTTTTAGCCGCCGGATTTTTTTTAATGTTAGCTATTCATAGCCAATTTCTTGATAATTACTTTTGAAAGTGCCGACCTCCACTATTTCAACTTTTATTAATTATTCGACATGAAAGTGCCGACCCTGCCTTCCACGTACAGTATTTATTGAAAATTGGCATGTAGTGCACCTACAATATTAGCTCCCAACTTGTCCCATCACATCCCCTTATGACTCTCACACTTAGCTTCCACAAAGAGTCACTTAGCTCCCATAAGACACATGACAGGGGCGAAACTTCCACAAATATCCAAGTACTCAATGACGGCACCAACTACGTCCTTTCTAGATCGACGGCCAACTCTTCTCTAGGTCTTAGGTTCACTCAATTCAAAACTAACAATGCTTATGATACCGCAGTAGTGGCCTATTGTGAAGTGATAAATCTCCCAACTACTAGTGATAATCTTGTATTGGAGGTTTAATATTAGAAGCTTCTATAACATTGAAAGATTGCCTATCTTGGTATAAAGGATAGTTCCAACTTGAGTACGTAAATAAAAACCATTAGTTGTCTTCTGCAACTCTTTCATGGTCAGTTTTTTATAACGCATGAACAATTGTGCATGTTGACTCTCTCTTACGATACTGCAACTACAATTTTTAACCTAAGATTGAAATCAACCTAAAAGTAAATGGAGCTTGAATATGCCATTCATGTACTAGGTTCATTTTTTAAATTTTTATTAAAAATCTAATAAAAAAATATCTTGAAATTCAATATCTCTCAAGCAATCAATAGGTCCAAATCATACAAAATCAAGTTTGCACACCTTTCCTTTTTAATGAAAACATTATAAAAGTCAATAACTCTCAGATTTTATATTCAAGTCATGCAAAACCATGTTTATAAACCCCTCTTCACCAAGAGCTTTTCAACAACACGTCATCTATCAAGTGGTTTTGCGATTTGCCCTGACATCTCAACCTCACTATACAAAACGAACAAGATTAACAAGCTTAATATTAATTTTCTACTTTTTTTGAAATTAAAAAATGATTTATTTGAATCCCTACATACTGTACCTACTATCAGGGTTGGCAAAATTTAATTTAAAAAAAAAGCCGAAATCTTTAGTTTTTTTTTTTTTTTAAATCTATTTTCAAGGGTGAAAAAAGAATCTTAGAAAATATCCGTATCATTTGGCCATAACAATTAAATATTCGGCATGACTTGCCGACCCTGGCAGCCATGTACAATATATGGAAGCACCTGCTTTTCAGCTTTTGGTTATTTAAGCACTTACAGATTAACCTATGTTTACAACTAAAAGTCAATAAGAATTATCATCAAATTATTGTTTTCTAAAAGAACGACAAATGTTTCAAATCAAATTGCCCTGCTCGAACTTTCAAGTCAAATGCACTTTTGTCACAATTTGAGGAGCTAACCAGAGGCCTACTAATCCCATGTGTCATGATTTGCCGTTGGCTTCGTAGAGATTGTGTACGAAAGAGATTTGGGTATGATTTTTGATAACTAAGAAAATTCTAGCAAGCTTGTACTCATTAGAAGTGTCATGTACCATGTGGGGTACATTTAATACCTTGTGGAATATAGTTGATATAGTGGATATCCTGAGGAATATAGTTGATACTCTAAAGGGTAGAGTTAATATCTTGAGGAATATAGTTGATACC
Organism: Pohlia nutans; assembly: GCA_022496805.1. Lineage (NCBI taxonomy): Eukaryota > Viridiplantae > Streptophyta > Bryopsida > Bryales > Mniaceae > Pohlia > Pohlia nutans. Next base: position 44,604,200 of record CM040089.1, on the reverse strand, counting down.
ATGAGGGGTAGGTATGATGGCACATTGGAAGAATGAATCCCAAGAGGATGAATGCTCTAACTATATGTGAGGATGGTTAGTGTATAAGTAGAGATGGAGTCAAGATAGACAACTCAAAATGAATGAGTTGTGCTTGGAGGTTGGAGAGCTTCAATTGGAATGATGCTTTGAAGAATTCTAAAGTAAGGAATTGTACAGTGAAGTTAGACATCTCTATCTACATGATAAATGCACGGGAGTGACACAATTCCAAGATTAGGACGAGTGCACTTGAGATAGAAAGCTCCAAGCCGGTGATCTTTGAAATAAAAATAGATAGCAATCTCAAAAAAATGAGTACTAAGACTTAGATTGACGAGTACTAGTACTTTAAGGATGGACTCTAGATGGAACCAAAGATAGAACTCCAAAGGTAGTAGTAAAGTCTTAGACTAAATTGATGTCATCTTTGCTATAGGATTGAACTCGAGGGAGATGAAAGATTCTTTTGGTAGGAGTCTCTCATCTATGGTTGAATGGTTGAACTCTTATTATTCACTTGGGAGGTTTGTAACAAGGTCTTAGAACGTATTGGTGACTTGGTGAATGAAATATTGTAAATTATATTGTAAATTACTCTCATAAATGTTGAAAATATAGCCTGGAAAGAAAAAGTAGAGGCACATCTTCTCAATCTTCAACTAATTTCTTGTCATGAGAGGTGAATACTAACTTTCAATAGTTATTGATGAGGGGTCAAATTCTCTAGGTTCAAAAAGGAATCATTGATCTAATATCCACTAAAGTGTTTAATTTTTCTCTACCCATCTCGAGACACGTGTTGAAGATGGTGCTCCAGTGTATAAGAGTAGGATTTCAAAAGATCGGAGTAGAAGCCACCAAATTATCAAATTTCACACCTCTCAAATCAACAAGTGCAACGAACTTAGTTGAACACAGGTGTGAAATCCACTACTAAGGTGTGATCAACAAACTCTCCCAACTTGAACACCATTGAGGAACTCTGAAAGGTGCACAAAAGATGCTACATAAATGATTAGTGTTACTCTCACTATCATGTGGGTTTAGATATGGATTGAAACGTTGAATGACCAAATTCTTAACTCCTAAAGGACCAAGGATTTATGGTTTTCAAATGACAAATTCAATTAATTGTATTATAAAAAATACAATTCAGATGAGACCAAATTTTATTATCACCGGAATTAGTGAAGAACATTGCATGTGTTGGTCAAACAACAAATAAATTTGAATAAAAAGAAGTCCACATAGGACCTACTCAAAAGTGCTAAAAAAAACATGAGGCCCAATTTGGACTTCTTGGTTAACCCTAAATGCCTTTAGGTTTTGGGTAATACTTAATTGTATTTTAAAATAAGGCTTCTTTAACTTTATTGAGCTTCAACTCTAAAAACAAGGATTTCGTTAAAAGTGCCTATTGAAATGTGCACTATTTTTTGGGATTATTTTTGAATATTTTAATCACAAATTTTGGTATGTATAAGCAATAATATTGTACTTTGGCTAGAGTCTTTTCAGATATATTTTGATAAATCTTAAGGGATGAGGCACATGCCACACCCCTTATAACAATATTTTGCCTATTTTAAGGGGTGAGGCACATGCCACACCCCTCATGATGATATTTTTCTTACTAGGATAATTATAAAATGATCATATTTTCAATGAAATTTATAAATTTCCAAAAAATTGTTCATGTGCACTTTTACATATTGAATTGCACTTTTAACGAAACCCTTGTTTAAAGAGCATATGTAAAACATCTTTATTATTAAATGTCTAAATGTTTTTCAAATTAATTTACATGAAAAACCTTTGAAAATTCTCTAAAATTACAATTTTTATACTCTCATCTTGTAATTTATTTTGATTGGTTGAAATCATTATGCTTCAATAGTGGTGTAGTTATTCACATAAGTTTTATTACGGTTCGATAGAGGTGTCTTGAGATCTCTTTGCGAGCAATCAAAAGATAAATTTATAGGTTTAAATATTGCGCAATATGCAAAAGATGATTCAATGTTGTACATTATGGGCGCTTTTGGCCAATCATTCCAAAATTCATAAGATATAATGAGTATTTTGTATTTTTCATATTGTAGATTGGTAGCACCACGGGTAGCACCTTGGGCAAAAATTAATTGCTAAAACTCATGCCCAAATTTTTAGGAAATTCCAACACATACTTGTCCATATAAACAATAACTAAATCTGGAAAATATCCAAATCATGGAAATTTATAAAAATTTCCTACTTCCTAAACTGTCTCAAAACCACACAATTTGGAGTTATTGTAGACAAATTAGACAAACTAGACAAATAAGACAAATTAGGGACTGAAAGAGGACGGGCATTATTCAGGTTATTCGTTATATTTAACATTTACACTATAACATGCCCAATTTTGAAATTAAATTTGAAAATGCCCAAATATAGGAAATCCTCTCTTTTTGTCCAACACTTTTTTCCAACTTTTATTAGTTATTGGGCATTGAGGTGCTACATCTTTTATCTGGATTGGGTGGATTGACCCCTTGCTCGTACCAAGGGTAAAAAAACCAAAACAAAATCTTGCCCCTATTTTCGGACATGGTGGGTTGTTGTCCAAATTACTATGAATTTATCATGTCAAATATAAATATAAATATTATGATGTTTTTATTTTTAGCTATTAAAAAATAAAATACTATAACCTTCACAAAATAGTTATATTTTATAATTATATTCTCAGACTCATTTGGATTGTTCATACAAAAATTAGTCCGAGGATTTGTAAAAAATACTTGGACTAATTTTGGCTCTCAGAGTACCAACCTATGGTAACTAAAATAAAAATCTCTTTAAAATCAAATTTAAACATATTTTGACACTATTACTTCATTCAACCATATGGATGTCATGAAAAAGTCATCATCTACAACTTTCATTTGTATATCAATATCAAAGATTGGATTTAGTGAGCATATAACAACTCAAAATTTTGGATTTTTTTTTTTTGGTCAAAATAGAAGCTTACACGGGATTAATGGAAGGATATAGTAGATTCAATTTTGGTATTTTTTCTTAGTTTGACTTCACTTACATGAAGCTAACTACCTGGAAAATTAATGTAAAAGAAAAAATTACAAAATATCGCAACATAGGAGAATAGGAGCAATGATTCTTGTCCAACGCTTGGACAATTAGGGGTTAACCCCTAAATGACCAACCGTCCATTTTTTGGATGGTTTTTAGTCAAAGGCCCAAAAAATCAAGTGTTTTGGCTTTGTTGAAGTTGATGTTTTCATTAAATGTTTAAGTTGAGTTATGATACATCTTTTGACCATTGAGATTGGAGAATAGGCTTTATTTGAAGCTCGGGGGGTGCACTCTTTATTAAACCTTGGAATCACATGCGTTCATGACTCACTTTAAAATACCCTTTGTACAGTTAGAATATTCTTATATTTGTTCATGTATATATGTATAATGTAAACTATACAACCTTATTTTCAGCCCTAAATATGCTTCTTGTATGTATACATAGTATGGTAGTGTACAAATTAACCCCCCCTCTTGTGCACTCATATAATTCCTCACACACATGAAAGAGTGCACCCTCTAGGATTTGAAGATTTTCCACAGTCAATAAATCTGAAATTTGAGAGTCCAAGATACAGAAGGCTTTCTAAGGATGCTCAAATCATTCGTCTCTTTTAATTTTTGCACTTTCATTTTTTAATTACTTGTAAACATAACTTTTATCTACCTTAAATCGGCCTTAAATATAATTTTTGATATTAAATTTGTCAAAAATATATTTATTTTAAATTTCTATCTTGTTAACATGTCAAATTTTATAAATATTTCAAATATTTTCCAATCATGTTGAAATTTTTGTCATGCCTCCATAATGTTGATGACTATCTATGAAAAAATAGAAATCTTACAATGTGATATTTCAGGTATGCATATTGTAGGGCTTTGACTTTCACAAAACATGTGAGGACTTTAACCCCTAAAATGCCTAGAGCCTTCTCCAAATTCGGCAGTTTTGCAAAGATGCATTATAAAATGCAACTTAGAGGGATATTTTGAACTTGATATATGAAAAAAAGTTGTACATTATGAATTTTAGATTCTATCCATACAATTAGATATATGATTGCTATTACCAATAATTTTTTTTAAAATTTGAAACTTAAAATTAAAAATTATTTTGTAATTCAATTATAAATAAGATATTGACATTCTACAGATGAATTTTTTGTGATTGGTTGAAATGTAATACTCTAATTGTAGTGATTTTTAGAGATTTGTTGGTTGCTTAATTTTATGAGTTGACTTTTTTTAGAGCACTTTTACACTGAAATCTTCAAAATTTTGGGTGAATCACTACAACATGAAATGAGGCATAAAAATTTCACAAATCATCCCCTTTCTAATCGGATCACATATGCATGAAGCTAACTTCCCATAGAATCTACAGTAAAAATTCCACACTACAAAAAGTGCATGACGGATGAGAAAATATGGATGAAATCTGTACATCGTCCAAAAAATGGACGCTCAGGCAGTTAGGGGTTAAGGGATTAACCCTTTTGGCCCAGGGTGGTTCTAGAGAAACCACAGTTGTTTGGGTGATTTTTTTAAAAACTTTCTATGTGGAAATTAATAATACTATTCATAGTATTCAACCGTATAATGTTAGCATAGCTTTATGAAACAAGTGTTGGTTAAATCTTAGTAAGATTGGAAAATTGGATTGGAAAATTGGATTGGAAGATCATAGTATGTCTTTGAACCGTATAATGCACACTCAAAAGTGAGATTTTGGAGGTGTGTGACTTCAAGGTTAAATAGAGTTTGGATTAAATTTTCAAAAACAAAAGTAAAGATCAACAATGACTTGTACCAACACCTCTCCATTGCAATCTTTCATGTCAAGAATAGACTCATATATAATTATTGTGAATTTTATAAGTGAGAGTGACTTATCGATATACGGTTTAGAACAAAATTTATATGCTAAAATAAGAAAGGAGTTGGTACATTGATCAAGATCGGAATACATACACTAATGGAACATGAACATGAGAACACAATCCAAAAAAGAAATACAAGATAACAAACTTCCAAACACAAGAAATATCGCATAGTACATGTATTGTATTTGTAAGTATTTGTTGTATTTTGAGGTATTTGCAGTATTTTAGTGTTTTGTACATAGGTATTTGGATATTTAAGAAAGTCAGATTCCAAATTTTCTTTTTTGCATCATCTGCAAAATCAAAAGTTACACATCTAGACTTCAAACACCGGACTGAGATGGTTCATAGATTTTACAGCATTTCATTTTCTGGTGATCTAGTGACCACTTAGCAGTGACCTGGGCACTAAAGAGTTAACCCTTTAACCCCTAAGCGTCCCGGCGTCCATATTTTGGACGTTTTTGAGGGACATTCACCTTCGAAGTGCTCTAACTTTTGCAAAACGTGTCCGATTTTGCTGAAATTTTGAAGAAACTCCCCGCATGATGTACGGAATGTGTGGTAAATCTTTTAGATCAATCCGAGATGAATTGAATTTTTGGTGATCATTTGAAAGTAGGTATCTTTTTTTTGGACAGTTCTGTGAATTTTGATGGCAGCAACTTCGGGGGCTTGTATCTCCTTCATCCCAAGTCCGTTTTCAATAAAACTTGTTGGGTTGAATTCCCCTTGAAGTCTAGTTATCATGGTAAAAGTTTTAGGTCAATCCATGTTGTTATGAATGTTTGGGAGTCATTTTAGTGCACGGGTCTAGTTTGAACACTTTTTGCTTTTTGGTTCAAATGGGTCACTTTTCGGGCTACTTTTTGACATTGCAAGGCCACTTTAGGGCACATTAAATTTTTTCATGAGGCTTTTTTGGTACCAATGTGTTTATACGATGATTTTGAACTACTTTATAGTTGAAAGTTTTTTCATTTGAGTAATTTTGAAAACGAATTTCACCTCTAACTGTGTTGCTAGGAAAATTTTAGCATCCTTTTTTAGAACTAAAACACTATGATCTTGCAATCTATATGGCCAAATGACCCCAAAATTGATCCACATGATCTACAACATGTATGTTACAAGATTGTATGGTTGAGATTTCTATACCTCACTTACATTTAGACCTATAACACATCAAAAGCGATGATGATTTTAAGCCCAAAAAAGCTAAGGACCCTTAGGGGTTAACATCCCGATTCAACACTGTTTTTAAAGATTCGTTATAAAATGTTTGATGACAAATAGAAATGAAGTTGATGTACAAAGCAAAGTTGTAAATGTCTATATGAAGATAACATCTGTACGGTTGGATTCATCATATTTATTATTATTATTTTAAAATTAATTTACAAGGTTTTCTCTTGAAATTCAATTTAAAATCCAAATTAACACAAAAAAATTAAGAAATATTGTAATGAAATTGGAATAACATGCACTACAAGATGGTATGGTTTCCATTATTTGATTCTACTTATTATGGAAAATCATGTTTAAAGTCTCACTTTTAGAACTAAGAATGAAACTTGACGTAAACCACTTTTGTTATTTTTCAAAAATTCACATTATCTTATTTTGAAGATCCATACTGTCCAAATGGTAGTCAACAGCACAAGAATCAAGAGAATTTTGGATGGATGAAAAACATCACCGTATGTGGTAAAGGGACGCGGTAGAAATCATCCAGCGTCCAGAATATGGACGCTGGCGCGTCAAAGGGTTAATACACACCAATTCCAAAAAGGAACCAGAGTTGGTTCTCAATCTGTGCAAAAGAGACACAGACAGGCAGAGTACGGATGATTGAAGAGGCAGAATGGAAGGATATTCCCGAGAGCAAGCAGGAATCTTTGACGGCATCCATGCCTGAGAATCAAAGGTTGGTCTTGTTTCCATACACACGGTGGGGAAATGCAGTGTTTTATTCATGCAGTCTTCTCTGTTCTTTTTCATCACACAAGACACAAATCCGAAGTTTTCATCTTGGTTTTCTGCATCCATTAAAATTTCATCTGCACTTGAATTTTAGTCACAAGCACTGCATGTGAACGTGGCAGGAGTCAGGTGATGAAAAGAACGGAAATCCACTTTTAATTATTTTCTGGCCATCCTTCCTTGATAGGGATAGTCAGAGTTTGCGATTCCAACCCAGCACTGTGCAAATTGCTTGTTTGTTTCCAAATCCAGCACACACAATTTTGAGCCCCAAAATCTCATCCCTAATTAAGTTAAGTCCTACACACCTCGCAGAGATTTCAAATTGCGTTTTGAAAAACAAGTCTCAAACTGACACCCCTAATCTACCACTGTCAGTGAGTTTTGCTGGTAAACTACCATAAAGTAGAAACACCCTATTCCATCCCTGCACCATTTCATTCCTACTCGGTGGACTTGCTCTGAAACTATCCCATAAAGTGCATACAGCAAGCGTTGAGGACAGGCCCCAAGTTACTATTATTGTTCCCTGAAAGCCTAGCTTTGAGTACTAAACTCCCCTGATTCTGATTCCAATCCCTGTAGTTGCAAGTCGCTCTAAAAAAAAAAAGAATGGTTGTTTCAACTGGCTACTTAAGAATTTCCCCAGCACAAGAATGTCACGAGTTCCTGCTACGAAATAAGTCCACTTGTTATTTCTAGAAAGAATAGTTGAGGTTAAAAGAACGCACGGTTTAGCTTCCAATGATGAGCTCATCCTCTTGGCAAGCTCTCACATGAATGTCAATTGAGTTGTTCTGCCATGATTTCACCCTCCCACACAGCCTCCGTGACTGCAACAACAGCACAATTTTAAGTTATAACCTGAAATTTTCTTTTTGGTGCCAATTGAAGCAAAGCCTTAACATTGACCACTCAAACATGAACAAATAAACGGTCATATACATCACTCATGAGTAATAGCATACTGAATACATTACAGATTCAACTTTTGCAGTCAAAATCTCTCTGTCAGTAAAATTTAAAATGGTCCATACACCCTCTTAATGAAAAAGGAATTAAAGCAAATAATTCCATACCTTTTAGAGAAGAACTCTGTGCATGCATCATTAGTTTGTTCGATCTAAATCCCTAGACTATGCCCACATAACCACGGTAAAAGAAACTAATAATTTCATCTGCTAGAGCCTACACGATCTTCATATTAGGGTGGGTGTCCCTTTGCATTAGTGATTGCCATAATTGCTCACCAAAATCAATTAGTAGTAATACGAACCGGCAACAATACTCCAACGACTAACTCACCTAAATCAATCATGAGCAATAATAGGAACAAGGAAATTAAACATCTTTTATTGACCCATGTGCAAAAAGGACACAATTTTATATTACATTCAAATAACACTTTAATTCGTTGAATAAAAGTACAACTTGATTTTCGAGGTTGTGGGGTATTTTCTTTTACAACTTTTATTTACATGAAATAAGGGCAATAGTTGTGAGCAATAATAGGGACACCTACCCTGTATATTGATATCTTACCATTCCCCTCATGTGGTTCAGGTCTCAAAAAATCTACCACATTGACAAGGGGAATGAAACCCTGATTTTTTTTAAACTCAAACAATTCAAGATCATTGTGAAGCAGTGATGAAGAGTGAAAAGGTTGAATTACCTCAAACCATGAGAAATCAAGGGGAAGACTCCGAACACGAACACTTTCCAGTTGGTGCAATCTCGCGTCACAACCAGTCAAGTTACGGTGCTTCCAATGGTCCTCTTTCACGTAGACAGTTTCTATGAGCCCTTGAGATGATATTTTGGGCACCTGATTCTTCATGTAAAACAGGACTGGTTGTTTACAAACCTCAGAAGGAAGCTCCCGGATGTTGAAAGGGAAATGAGACCGAGCGGTGTCACCATACCAGGACCTAAAAGTCCTGGGCACCTCTTCCAGCTCCCAAGGTGCCACAAAGCCTGCATATACACGCACCACGTACCCGGAGGAGATGGAGAATGAGTACTTGTGGTGACGTCCATAAACAAGGGTTTGTTGAAGCAGGCTGGCTTGCTCCACTTTGGCCGCCTTCATCAGCCTCTGCACTGCGCCCACCTTGCTCATGTTGGGAAAAATTGGCGCTATCACATCCAAGTGGTGGATTGATAACAAGGGTGTCAATGGGTGTGCCGCCATCAGCCCCAGTGGATCTCCGAAAATGTCAAACTGGCAGTTCATTCATCACATTAATACATTAGAGCAACTACACAAGGTTCTTTAGCAGTTGGGAGATCACACCCTTCTTGATTTCTGGATCTATAGTAGTTCTTTTTATAGAGAATCCAGAAACCATCAAGGTTCTACAATATTCTTTTATAAAAGATCCAGAAAGTGTTAGAGAGCATGGACTCAATGGACTATCATTGGCGAGAAGCAACCAACTCAACCTTAGTTGAGCTTAACTAATATGATAGAATTTCATATTCCGGAATCTTGTATGCTATTCCTTGACAAAATATGGCCAGATTGGGAGGTGAGTACCACAAGGGCTAAAGAACCTTATGTAGGGTAGCATTCCCTTTGTTTTTTTTTGTTTTTTTTCCTTTTTTGTAAACAGAGAAAAATATTTGATAAAATGTCATATGAAATATAAAAATGAGACATGTGATTATATAAATTTTTTTATATACAAACACAATTCGTTTCATGAATTGGGATTCAGCAAAATTGGAATCGGTCAGGCAACAGTTTCAAAGTGTTGTGTGTTTTTTCAAAGAAGAATCCTGAACTTGGTCGTCTGTGATTCCATGTGGTATTTTAGTAATCAGAGTGGAAGGAAAAGGAGCTAAGATTTTTATTTTATTTTAATTACCTGATGGAAGCCCCGATTCTTAATGATGGGGACTCCGAGCTCTGTAATGCAAGCGTGCATTCGGTCATCGCTTCCAAACAACTGTGGATACCTGGTCACAAAAGAACACATGATAATGGCACAAAACAAAGGAATTAGACACAATTTGCTAAGCTCTTCTGGCTTTATGTATCACTCAACCAAATCACAAGCTAGGCATGAAGAAACATGGTGTACAGAATAACAGCATGATAACAATCAGAACTTGATATTCTATCTCAACCAAGTTAGAGAGAAATCTCAAACCACTGCACCAAATGGTTATTTAGTATGGCATGTTAATTGGCCAACAAGAAAACTAGTATGTCCAATCTAGCAATGCCACCACTACACATCACAAATAGTACAATGTCACCACTGCAACTAGTGTCAAATAGATGTCTTTGTGATAAATACTTTAGACCATACTAAATAACCATTTCAGTGTAGTATTGAATTCTTGACTTTTACAACTTCACTGTAACACACTCATCACTGTGTCATAGTTACTACTAGGTAGAACAAACACGTGATATTTTTCACATGGAACCATCCTCGCGCGTGTGTGCATGGTTCATATTATGTAATAGATTAGGTTGGCCTATGCCAGAGTTCAACACGACGATTCTAGTGGTGAAATCATATTAACGTGCGTGTGTGCATAGCCTACGTTATATAATAGACTAGGTGGTCCCATGTTGGCACCCGACACGACACGACCGGAACGGCGTGGGGAGCGTACGTGCGTGCACACCTCGCATTATGTTATAGAATAGATTTTGGGACGCAGGCTGTGAGGGTGTACCTTTGCAAGCAATCGTCCTGCATCTGGGACAACGCTTTGGCAAGCGGGAAGCTAATAGCAAAGCCACCCCCACCAAACGCCATCCCATACGAAAACTCCGTGTTCTGCCAATGGCTCTCAGATTGGCTGCCAATGTAATACATCTGCCTGGGGTCATACTTCGACAACATTCTCACCAGATTGTCGGTGAAGAAAACGGTGTCATCGTCTCCCATCACGAACCATTCCACCGACGACAGGTTGAACCTGTACCAGTCATACCATTTTTGCACAAGTTTTAGACATTAATATGGCTACATGAGAAAGAAAACAAAATTAACCCTAAACAACCAAGGATTCCATGAAATGTTATACTGTGAAAAAAATAACTCAAATGAGACCAAATTTTATATCACTTGAATCAATGTTGATAAAAAATAAAAATAAACAAATAAATTTGAACAAAAGAACCTCCTCAAAATTGCTAAAAAAAACATGTGACTTTTTGTTTTTAAGGGTTAAAGGGTGTTTGGGGGCAAGAGTAGGAATAGCGACAAAAAGAAGTGGCAAAAAGAGTCAATAATGTACCAAAAATAGTAAGTTGCTGCAAAGAATCTGGAATATTTTAGCAAGCTTTAGTATTTTTGTGAGATTTGGAAAAAGCATAATAGTATCGCCACCCGTATTGCAAAACAGATGAGGACGGTAAACCTTGGATGTAAAGTGAGCAATAAATGCTTGGACCCCGCTATAAGATTCTCTTTGCCCCGGAAAATAGCCAATTTTTACCGAGGTTGTGCAACTCCGACAAATACTACTTTTCCTTTCGTAGTTAGTAGGTTGGATAATAAATGATGAAGATTCTTTTTGCTTTTGAACACTAGGAGACAAGCGAGTTGAAAGTTAATATAGCGAGTTGCACGGCTAGGATAATCAAGTGACCTATCTTCTAAATAAGTCACACATGTGAGTGATGAAGTTTTAATAGAGTTAACCAAAAAGTCCTCCATCTAACCTCCCTTTTTGCTCTACTTCTAACCTCCCTTTGAACTATACTTGGGTGTTATAGTGTCTTGTCATAGATTGTCCCCTTGTGGGCCATGGACTTGGAGCTGTGGTGGAAGGTGTGAAAGCTATAGCGAGGAATGGAGAATAATGACATGGCCTTGTTTTAGGTTGTCTCAAAAATCGACATAGACTAGTTTTTGGTCTATTATTGTTTCAATATGAGTGCAACACGAGTTTGACAAAACGTTCCTCTTTGAGCTGACTTTTTGGTTAACTCTAATGTGATGAAATTTTCTTGTACGAGTGGAGATGCTCTGACATACCTGTACATCTCCGTGACGATGCGTGCGAGACGAATGGCAGAGCGGCTGCCGACTTTGTGCGTGTACTTAAAGTGGGAAGTGTTGGCAGAGATTTGGCAGAGAGGGAGGTCGACTCCCCACCCGGTCTCGTTCACCACGGGCTCCTCTAACCAGACATAGCCGCGCATTTGGCCGGGCCTCCACCACTCCTTCACGTAATGCTTGCGTTTCTTCCACAAATTCGCGGATGCCGCAATGCCGAACACGATGTTGCCCAAGCTCGTGTTCTTCGGCTTCCAGTCCAGCTCCAGGGCTGATGAGTTCGCTGGCTGCAAGTGACTGGGCTTCATGGCTGCATGGCTGCCTTCGCAGACACGCCTTTCGCATGGTTTGGGGATATTCCAACAGGGCTTCGTGCTCATAAACATGAGGGAGAATGCATACACGCATGAACATAAACACACAGCTGTGATGACAATGGCCATCTTCGTCCAGCCATTGTCGTTACACTCTGAAGTCGCCTGCTTGCTTCCACAGGAAGTAGTGCTTCCTGATTTCACCATAGCTCCCTCCAATCTCACCCACCAAAAGGCCTAGCCACACAGTTCCCAACATTGTAAAAAACAAGTGACAAATTTGTTCCAGAATCGTTTTTACAACCAAGCTGGTAATTCATCAACTCGACTTTACACACTGAGTTCCTTAGCGAGAAGCCAAAATTAGTTCTCCTGTTTTGAGTAGACTTTCTTTTGTTAAAATTTGTTTGCTTTTTTATCAACACATGCAATGTTCTTCACTGATTTTTGGTGATATAAAATTTGGTCGCATATTAATTATATATTTCACAATATGATCGATTGAAATTGTCATTTTAACTCCATAAATCCTTGGTCCTTTCGGGGTTAATTGGTAGAGAAGTTATGTTTAGACAATCAACGTATGTAACCTTGTGCATAGTGTCTTGTTTGCGAAAAAACAACTTTTTACCTCTTCAGTGTCTGCTAGTCCGGCTCACTTGCCTGCGTGGCCCTGGCATGACTTCCCCCGTGCCCCAAACTCAGCTCCTGCTCACACTCATGTGCATCTCTGCTTAGCAAAGACTGAGGTGCAAAACAGTCTCAGTGATCAGTGCAAGAGCTCTTCTACCGCCATAGTTAGAATCACACAACTGGGAGCAGGTGTTTCAAACGACATTGTAAGAACGACATTTCTATAGAACATGCTACAACGACATTTCAATGTCATTCTAACGCGTTGCAACGAATTTTGTTCCAACACGTTAGAATGACGTGGTTTAAACAACATTCCAATGTTAAGGGCTGGCGACACGAGGATGCATTCTATACACCGATCTCTATTGATTGTTTGATTGCAGAATATCGATATGATCGATTGTTTCAAGTGGAATCAGTGGAGCACCTTTCACTTTCTCCGACGGAAGAGCATCGAAGGTGGACTGCACAATGTTGGCAAGAGAATGGTCTTGCTTGATCACTGTCACCTGCACACAACCAATCCTCAATCATCATCTCAGCTACCAACAATGCAATAGCCTGCAAATTCCAAATATCCAGAACTGCAACCTAAAGCAATACCCAAGCGAATCATTCACATGTACTGCATCAACCCTTAGAGGATCAAGGATTCATGGGTTTAATCGATTGCTCATATTGTGAAGAATATAATTTAGATGGGGCCATATTTTATATCACCAGAATCGGTGCAGGTAAAAAAAAATTATCATTATTATTATTATTATTATTATTGTTATTATTAAAAATGGTAAAAAAAGGGGAATTTTTTTTCTCCATATGATCTCCTCAAAACCGCTAAAAAAAACACATGAGGCCCAATTAGGGGTTAAATAACCAAGCTAAGTCCGTTAAAACTGCTGGATCCAGAAGTATACGACTGCCGGCCCACTTTGAAAGGTACAGTGGCAAAAGAGGTTGCCATTTGCCATTGAAACAAAGAATACCAAAAGCCACCATACAGAATACACAGGTAAAGAAAAAGAGGGAGGAGAATATGAAATTGTTGGTATGCACCTTCTTGCGCAGAAAATCAGAGGTGCGGAGCTTCTGGCCATCGATGGGCATAAGAGTGTCTTGCTTCACAACCGTAAAGAGCACCATCCTTCAAGCCTTGCACTGTAACAAGAGTCTAACCAGATCCACAGAGTCTCAGCAACCAAGGTAGCTCACACCCAACACCTCCTAAATTTAACTCAAATTTAATAATGCCACTAGGGTAGAGTGCAGCTCAGGAGACGTCACCCACTGTATGTTCTAAGGAAAGAATATACCAGGGATGTACATTTCTGAGTCACACTCTGCACCAAAAAGTTTAGGGCCAAAACTGAATCACCAAAATTCACAGTCTAGCAAGATCAAACATCCCAGAATCGAGAGCACCAAAAACGTGAGAGTGATGTGAGCATTTCTACCTCGCAAAAGAAAGCCGGAGGAAGAGTGATCGCCCATTTACACTCACTCAGTGAGTGAACCTAGCACTTGTTGAGCTTGTAAATAGTAAACAACAACAACAGGAGGGCGTCGGTGGTTTGAAGCCAATGAAATATGGCAATGCTGCAACCACCAAGATGGCAATGTGGGGTGTCCTAGATGGATCTAAAGTCAGGGAGAGTGAAAAAGCTCACTCGAAAGCCAGCAGCTTGGGCTAGCAGGCGAGTGATTATTGAGGAAGAAGAAAGAGTGAGCAAGGGTGATGGATCGATCAGTGGAAGTTAGTGTTCCATGGAGAACATGGAGTGAGTTCACAGTGGTTCTCACCTCTCACTCCCAAAATGAACAAGTTGGTGGGACGCCAGGTTTAGGGTATTATGATGCGGCCAACTCGCTTAGCTTGCCTTGACTTGGGGTCAGGCAGATTCCAGTCGCTCATGGCGTGGTGTCTCTAGAGAGCCAAATAATGCAGCAGGGGTACACAGGCTTTGGAGCATTCATTGCTGGACTGCCACATAGATCATAGTCCCTGTTAGCTACAGCAGCTCATTCAGTCCTCCTTGTCACTCTCACTGGTTGTTGCATACCTTCAGTTCCCTCACAATTTTGGCATTTCTTTGTGGAAATATTTTCGTGCCTACCCTGCACTCCATGTGAAGCCACACGTAATGCCAACATTGTTCCTATTGCCACCATAATGTATTCAGTGCTTTCGTTCTAAATGGGCAATGTAGGGCTACTGTACTTGCCAAACCGGTTTCTAAGAAAAAGTTAAACCATGTACAGTACAGTCGGTCTACATCTCCTTTTAAGATGATGGTGCCAAGTACATTTTGGTGTCAATAGGAGCACTACTGGTAATGGGTCTGCTTACCTTAGTTAGAATGTTCTGAAACGAATAACTTAATATGCTTTCTAGCCTACGTGCAGTAGGAGTATAGTATTTTTCCTTTGTAGGAAAATCGAAATAATGGAGAATGCAGTTTTTTTCATAATTTTTCTTAAAAAAAAATTCTACAAATTTTCAAAGTGGAAAGTTAATCATAACCCAAAACCGATAACTAGACTATTCAAATTTGTGAACATATGATTCCACGAACCAATCCAAATTCCACAAATTTGATTGGTTGACACACAAGTGACATTGAGTTTGGTTGTTAACCATTATAGGTCACTCTACACATTGGTTTTGAATGTATGAATCGTTTCATGACATTCTACTTTAATACTTTACTTTGAAATCTAAAAGAATTAGGTTGGTCAATACTTGAATTCGGCACAATAGTTCTTGTGTTGGAACTGTCTAAGACGATTTGTATGATATAACAAATTCAAGTTTCAATAAGAGATCACAAAGTATGCTTAGTTAGTGCATTTACAATAATTTATATATTGAACTCCAAGAGCAGGTTTGGCAAAAAATGATTCTTCAAAATAGAAAGGAAATTATTTGGAACAAAGGTTCAATTTTTATTTTTTTTGTAAGGTGGAAAAAATCTTGAAGAATATCTGTAGAATATGACATATGTTGAAATGGAATCTTTCAGAACAATTAGATAATTTGACAAGTATGTGTTGAACCTGCTATGGGGTATGATATTTTGGTTTATTAAATAAGGGGATTTTTTTGTAGTAGTAGAACAACAAATTGAAGAATATTTTAATACCTTGGTCAATTAGGCATTAGATTTCCTAATTAATAATTAATTTTTAGATTAGGTACTTGCTATATTCAACAAATCTCTTTGAAAAATTTCACAAAATCTTTAGAAAAAGCTTTCTTTAATAATCATCATTTTAAAAAATTATTTGATTTGGTTCTAATTAGCTAAAAACACGCAATTCGCTATTTACGCACTTGGCCATATAATCATGCACTTGGCCCCGGGCGCATTAAAAACATTGTCTAAAAAAATGGCGATTTTTTGTCTTTCTACAATCTCTTATATTGTAAACAAACAATTCTTTTATGCAATTTTTATTTTTATATTTATCTTTTCTTTTATCTTTTCTTTTATCTCTTCATTCTTGTCTTCCTTCTTGTCTTTTCTTTCTTTCTATCTTTTTTTCAGCTATGGCTACTAAAACCTAAATGGCGGCAACCAAAACAATATATATATATATATATATATATATATATATATATATATATTAACGTATTTTTTATTTATTTTATTTTATTTTGCTATTTTTGGTTGTTGGATGCGCGGCCACGCACCCAAAGTCCCTCTCCATCCCCTCTCCACCTGGGATCTAGTAGAGCAAAGTATATGAATTGCACGGAAGCATTGTGGGAGCCATCTGGTGAGGGACACGAATGGGTTGTCAAAAACACAGCTATATTCTCATGGAAAAACATGCCAGTAAAAGCAAGGAATGGAAGTATACAAGAGAACAATGTGCGAGTGCAGGGCAAGCTGGCGGAAGAGAAGATCAAAATTCCAACAAAGGCAAATCCGCATTTGGTGGAGTATATTGCACTACAATTGAAAGAAATGGACAATGAACGTTTGCAAAATAACTTAGATGCATATTAATAGGTTTATTACATCGTATGAGAGGGTGTTTTCAGGCTAGGGTGTCATACTTCTTAACAAAAAAAGTTTCTAATGTTGTAAAGCATTTGCATTAATGAGGTAATATAATAACCAGGGAAAATACCCAAAATCATTAATATAGTAAAAATAGAATCTTTGGGAATATTTTAAAATATATATATATTGTTTTGGAATCGTTTATAATATTCTCATAATCTTTGGGAATTTTCTTGATGATGTCATTTAATCCGCTTGCAAACCACGTCGAATGCATATTCCAACCACATCACAGGTTCTGTTTTAACCCTTTAGTGCCTAGGTAACTAGTAAGTGGTCACTAGATCACCAAAAAATGAAATGTTGTAAAATCTGTGAACTATCTTAGTTCGGTGTCTGATGTTTAGAAGTGTAACTTTTGATTATGCAGATGATGCAAAAAGAAATATTGAAATCTGACTTTCTTAGATATCCAAATACCTATGTTCAAAACACCAAAATACTGCAAATACCTCAAAATACAGCAAATACTTACAAATACAACACATATACAATGCGGTATTTCTTGTATTTGAAAGTTTGTTATCTTGTATTTATTTTTGGATTGTGTTCTCTTGTTCATGTTCCGTCAATGTATGTATTCCGATCTTGATCAATGTACCAAATCCTTTCTTATTTTAACGTATAAATTTTGTCTTAAACCGTACATAGATAAGTCACTCTCACTTATAAAATTCACAATAATTATGTGTGAGTCAGTTCTTGACATGAAAGATTGCAATGGAGAGGTGTTGACATAGGTCATTGCTGAACTGCTTCACTTTCAATTTTGAAAATTTAACCAAAATTCTATTTAACTTTGAAGTCACACACCCCTCAAAATCTCATTTTGGAGTGTGCATTATACAGTTCAAAGACATACTATAATCTTCCAATCCAACGGTCTGATCTGACCAAGATTTAACCAAAACTTGTTTCATTAAGCTATGCTTATATTGATTCGGTTGAATACTATTGATAGCATTCCTAATTTCAAGAGAGAAAGTTTAAAAAATATATCACCCAAAAAACTGTGGTTTTTCCAGAACCACCCTAGGCACTAAAGGGTTAATTACCCAACCAAGCTCACAAGAGTTTTTGGGGAATTTGCCATTTTAAGGGGCGTTTAACCCCTAAAGGACCAAGTGTCCTAACTAGGACATTTAGAGAATCGAGTAGGTTCCGGTGAACACATTTTTAATCGAATTTTGAAGGAAATTTAATAGTAGATTCCCCAATGTGCCACGAAAATGGGGATTCTTTTTTTTGAATTCCGACACCGTATGTGAAAGTTATGAGGGGAAATGTGTTTTTTTCGGGAGAAAGGGCAACGGGGCAGTAGAGAAATAGTTGAATTTTAGTGGGGGGCAACAAGATGGGCGGCGTGTGGAAAATGTGGTGAACTGTGGTGGACAGAAGACGACCCCATTTTCGAAACTCATTAAAAAAATAAATTTAAATTTAAATTTAAAATAATATTTTTATAAATAAAAATTATTATTTTAATCTAAAAATTATTATTTAAAATTTTAAAAATAATATTTTAAACTAAAAGTTCAATTTTATAATTAAAAAATATTATCCAAAATTTTGAAAATTAAAATCATTTTAAAAAATTAAAAATTAAAAAAAAATCGTCCAATGAGGGACTACCACGTGGCAGTACACTTTGAGAGTTAGTGGGGTCATGAACATTGGAATGGGTTGGCACTTCAATTCCCCTCCTCCACCCTTTATTTCCCCCCTAACCCCCAAAATTCTTAGAAAATGTGCTAAATGTCTTTTAAAACTTGGAGATTTTTTTTTTTTTCAAATTTTTTTTCGCCATTCTATAGAGGGTGGAATGTACTTGTGTTTCACCGCTCGGATTCGTATTTTAAATACAGAAAGTCAAAAATATTGCAATTCCAAAAACATATAGTCTTTTTTGAAGTTTTAAACCCCTAACAAGGCAAGGTGTTCTTCAACATCCTAAACATCTCCAAACGCAACGAAAATTGGTACACAACTAAGTAACATCATATAGAATGTGAAAGTGAAGTGCGACAGGTTTCGGTAGTGAGGTTTTTTTGATGTAGCCATGGTCAAACGCATCTGAAATTTTCGGGCATGTGTTTTTTTGGGGTGTTTTTTTCCATCAAACGCAATTATCTTGCAATCCGTGTGGTCAATACCAACGAAATTTGTTGTGTATGTTTTTCAAGTAGTTTAGGACAAGATCTTACGGTTAGAAGGTAAAAAATAACATTTTTTTGGACTTTTTGTATAGGGGAGTGAAAATGGCAGCATTGGAGTGTTTTTGGAGGAAAAACACTCCGGTCCTTTAGGGGTTAATGTAAAAGAACACAAATTGTCGCCATAAGCTTCTAATATCCACCTTGCTCACAAAATCTTTTGGAATCTTTTTTGAATACAATACCTTTATGATATAGGAATTGAGGAAGATTATTGCCATTGCTATATCTTCAATGAAACCTATCAATTAACCCTTAAACGTACCAACTCTTTGTAGGAAAGTCAAACTACACAATTTAGCCTTCAAGATTTATCAAAATATATTTTGTAATATTTTTCATGCATGGAATTGAATGTTTCCTATCAGTCTTGAAATTTTCAGATTTTTTTGATTTAATACGGCTTTTTTAACAAATTTTTAAGTCAAATACTTCAAAAAATAATTTCTATTAGAAAAAAGCTTTAAAAAATTAATATTTTTTTGGGAGCAGGTACCAATTACAATGGAGAATCACATGATATGTTTTCCATAGAAATTTTTTATTTAAATTTTGAAATTCGAAAGGTGAACATCCTATGTAGTGTAATTCAAACCTTGAGCTACAAAGCTTGCACAAGCAATAAAATACTCAATAATTGGAATTTTTAAGATTTGAAAAGTGGAGTACAAACTAGACTTAATAAACTTCATTTTCTTAGTTGGGTGTATTAGCAACAAAAGTCATCTTCAAGATCAAAATTGGGTTTGACCAACAAACGTCCAGAAACTGGACGCTGGGACGTTCAGGGGTTAAGGCAATAAAGTATTTATACTACAACGCCACCGAATGCAATGTATTACATCTTGGTCCGAATATTATTTTATATTATTTTTTAACTATTAATATATATAGAATCCTAGAATACCTTTTCACTGTGATTAACTTTCTGCCAAAAAACTAATTTCAATGACCAATAGAAAATGTTTACCGCCACATTTCGCTTGTTATGCGATGTCACACTACACATTTTGAACGCCCTACCGTAAAGACACCCAACACACATGGTACTATGAGTTGCATTACGTAGCAACAATAGCCATATAGTATAGCGCAACATGAATTACTTGGTTGATTGTGTATGGGTGCTTTGAATGACTTGTTGTTTTAGTAGAAAATGCAAATAACTTTGTATCCATTTTTGACTACCCCCTTCATACATTGTTTTGTAGTACATGAAGTACCCATGTAACATTTAATGCATGTAGGACCAAATTTGCATGATTGGAATAAGTTGAAACCTCCAAAATTCCCACTTTAACACTTTGTCAATTCCCGTCCCTAAATCTCACAAGTACCAAAATTACATCCCCTTGCAACTTCAAAAAAGGTCTATTTCTGTTTGATGGGCGACAAATGCATTGTCATACTCCCGAAGTGCAAAAATTCCTACTTCAATAAGGGTTTCGTTAAAAGTGCCTATTGAAATGTGCACTATTTTTTGGGATTATTTTTTAATATTTTAATCACAAATTTTGGTATGTATAAGCAATAATATTGTACTTTAGCTAGAGTCTTTTCAGATATTATTGATTGAAAATAAATCCAAAGCAAGCTATGTAAAATGTATGTGTGTCATATTTATTTTGTGCTTTAAGTTTATAATCAAGAATTTTTTATAATATTAGATCAATTAAACGGCTAAAAAACATTATTTTGTGCATCTTCAATAATTGTTCGTAAGTTTAATAGAAAATGTAACACTTACACCCTAATTTTTAGTTAAAAGACTGAAAAATAAACCAATCCTAATTGGCAAGACACACCATGGAAGCAAAAACATTCAAAATGATAAATTCAGAAAAAAAGAATAATGTACTTGTGTCACCTTATATTTGAATACTTAAAAAAAATAAAGTCAAACAAAAAAATAAAGCATGTGTCTTATTTATGTATTTGAAGTTCTGAAATTTTAATAATTAGAACAACAACTAAAAAATATATACTAAGTTTTGAGAACCATATCCATAGTGGTAATCTTAATAAATCCATACAATCAATTAAACCAATTTTGTATTTAAATTTACATATTACAATGTATACTATAATGAGATTGAATGTGTGGTACTTTTTATGAAAATAAACTTTAAATCATAAAAAAATCTTATTGAGGCAATTCCAAGCAAACAAACTAAATTCAATTTGTTGATTATGTGTTTATACAGTAAATTCTTTGAAGGAATTTGAAAAAAGATACACCATGATAGTAAAACACAATAATATATAGTATACTCAAGTAATAAGTTACATGGTAACAAATATTCTATACTCTATATCATATCACTATAATACTATAATATATTATTAATATCAACTAAACAAATCTAGCCATCCAAAGAGTCTAAACCCAAGCCTAGAGAAAACATATCCTTGCGCACATCTGGATGTATCAATGCATTTTCTTCTTTGGGGGGGCCTTTGAAGGCCCGCCCCCTTTACTCCGCATGAGAAGTCCTCCAAAAAGACCTCCTAAAATCACACAATAACATCAACAAACAAACAAATAGTCAATATGCATGAAAAACTACGAATAATAAGAATAAGTGATCTTTACTAAAAGAGTGCGACATGTGCCACACCTCCAAAAACTCCAATTGCAAAAACACTCAAATTTATAAAAGATTAATTCTTTGTACAATCAATCAAAGAAATGCCACACCTTTCAATATAACATCAACAATAGGAGTAAAGCATGTGCATCACCCCCTCAATCCTACATAAGCAAAGAAACTTAAGTACAACTAAATTCAAAATTATACAAAAAGAGTGTGGCATGTGCCTCACCCCCTAAATTCAAGAAAAGCAACAATGCAAAAAATACATACAATCACATCGAGAATACGAATTAAACACATTGAGTGAGACATGTGCCTCATCCCCGAAATCCCATATGAAAAATAACAACTAAAAACGTTATAAATAAAAATTAAACACAAAGGGTGCCACAACCTCACAAAAATATGAGAGCTTAAACTCAATGACATCAAGAACAAAAACCAAACACAAAGGGGTGAGGCATGTGCCTCACCCTCACAAAATTATGAGAGCATAAATATAAGGGCATAAACTAAATGACATAAAAAAAAAAAATCAAACACAAAGGGGTGAGGCATGTGCCTCACCCTTACAAAAAGATGAGAGCATAACCTCAAGGACATAAAAAAAAACTAAACATAAAGGGTGGGACATGTGCCTCACTCTCAGAAAAATATGTGAACCTAAACTCAATGACATCAAAAACAAAAATCAAACACAAGAGGGTGAGGCATGTGCCTCACCCTCACAAAAATATGAGAGCATAAACTCAAGGACATAAAAAAAAAAAAAAAACTTAAACACAAAGGGGTGAGGCATGTGCCTCACTCTTAGAAAAATATGAGATTATAATCTCATTGACATCAGAAACATGAATCAAACACAAAGGGTGAGGCTTGTGCCTCACCTCCAAAATGTCACATGAGCAAAATCAATCAAGTACAATCAAAATTGAAATCAAACACAGCGGGGGTGAGGCATGTGCCTCACCTTCTAAATTCTACATGAGTGAAATGCATAAATACAATCAAAACGAGAACCAAACACATGGAGTGAGATATGTGGCATACATTTGGTATGTTTGCATAATGAACATAAAATGAGATTGTGATTACGATGCAAGGAGTGAGGTATGTGGTGAGTTTAGAAATTTAAAATCAGATTGCAATTCAAGTAGTGAGGCATGTGCCTCACTCCAAAAAATGTTCACAGAAACTCCACACATCCTCCTCAAATTGAAAATAAAAGACATTGAATTTTAAAATTTAGAATTTGGTAATAAGTGAGATGAGAACTTAATTACAAAACTCATAATTTAGATTTTGAGATTGTGTCATCAAGTGATATATGTCCAAAACCCTAAATATTTAGAACTTTAAAGGAATGTGAGTTATAATACAAATAATTTAACATATTGATGATTCAAAATTTATCAAAGATGCAAATTTCAAAGTTTCATAAATACAAGCAAATGTTATTGGAACTGAGATTTGAGATTGTGATGTGCACATAGCAACAATTTGGTGGTTGAATACTAAATGAAGCTGGAAACCCTAAAAAGAATTTAGATCTAGATCTAGATGAAATTTGAAAGTCAGAAACTTACCCTTATTTAAGTACTGAAGTGATAAACACAATAGATCTGAAGGAAACTAAGAATTAGAAGCGCTCCAAAGTAGATCTTAGTACAAGAAGTTGGGGCCCAAGTGAGATAAATCAACAAGATTCTTGGTAGTGTGCTGAAACTTGTTTATAGATGAGGTGTTAACCGCATAGTAGAGTTGAAGTGATGTGACCTGTAGCAAGAAGGTAGAAGGTTTAGTACCACACAAACAAGGTTATCTAGATATGCAGAACAAGTAGATCAGAACGTGGGTTGTACCAAGGCGGAGGCATTAACGTTGCAAATCACCACTATACAAGATTCGGCACTTTGCAAGCGAAGCAAGACGGTGGAGAAGAGAAGCGCTGTACAAGCAAGGAGTGGCAGAAAGGAAAGGCGGCAGAGCGGCGGAGAAGAGAAGCGCCGCACAAGCAAGGAGCGGCAGAGAGGAAAGGCGGCGGAGAAGAGAGAAAGGTCGGAAGAAGCGAAAACACGACCTAAACCCTAAGCGGCCGTTTAGGTTTTTCAAATTTTAATTTATTTATCTTTTGTGAGATCTCCAAGTCTGTATAGCTCTAACTTACACACATTTAAGAATTTTGACTTGAATTTTTTTGGGAGCGCCGGTGGCACTATATTAATAGCACCCTTAAAATGGTTAGGCATGTGCAATATTAATTCCTCTACTTAGTTTCATTTACTTCAACTTATTACTCTGCAATTTAATTTTGCTTGTGACTAAACAAGGTGACGCAAATCTTACAACTTTAATAAATTTATTTGGTTTTATGAGGTTTAAAAGGGTGAGGCACATGCAACACCCTTTATAAGAATAATCACCTTTGTTGAAGTTAATTTCACTTAAGTTTATGAGGGTTGAGATACATGCTACACCATCTATACATGTAATTGGTTAAGTTAGGATTTTAGGGGTTACGCATGTGCCACTTCCTTTATGAATTTAATTGCTAGGCTTGCGAGTAAGACACATGCTACACCTCATATGACACTAATTAACTTTGTTAGAATTTTAAGAGGTGAGGCACATGCCATACTCCACATAACAGTATTAACCTTGTTCAAATATGAAGGCATAAGATAGGTGGGACACCCCGTAAGACAATAATTTGCCTTGATAGAAATTCAAGGGGTGAGACATGTGCCACACCCCATATAAAAATATTTTGCCTAGTTAGAATCTTAAGAGGTGAGGCACATGCCACACCCCTGAAGACAATATTTTGCCTAGTTTGAATCTTAAGGGGTGAGGCACATGCCACACCCCTTATGACAATATTTTGCCTTATTTGAATCTTAAGAGGTGAGACATGTGCCACAATCCTTATAACAATAATTTGCCTAGTTTAAATCTTAAGGGGTGAGGCACATGCCACACCCTTCATGACGATATTTTGCCTAGTTTGAATCTTTAGGAGTGAGGCATATGCCATACCCCTTATACCGTAGCAGGTTCGGAAAAAAATAATTCTAAATATAGATGCCTAAAATTTCGGAATATCATTGGCATTTTTTGCCGAATATAATATAAATTATAATTCAAAATTGCCGAAAAGTGAGAAATTGTAACTTTCCACTAGATTTTTACTTCGTTTGGAAGCATGTGTGAATTGTAGTGGAGAGAAGGTGTTGCTCTTGTAATCAAGTTCATTTACATCCGTCCACAAAGAATATGGGTTAAGAAGTAATAAGACTGTAGCTTTTGAAATGTGTCCTACACAGATTTTTGGAGTCCAATTGAACATAGAAGATGAAGTTTTATAGAAATTTTTCCAACTAACAAAAGTTGAGAAATCAAGCCTTCTTCCACCTCCAACAAGTTTTGTGTCAAATTAAGTCTTTATGCAAAAGATATAGACAAAACAGAGCAGCCGTGTAAAAGTCAAAATCAAAATGCGTTCCTAACAGTTTTTCGGAGCTCATTTGTGCATAGAATATCAACTTTTTTGGAATTTTGTTGGTCTAAGAAAAGTTTAGAAATCAAGTAATCTTTCACCTCCAACAAAGTTTATGTCATTTAAAGACTCTATGCAAAAGTTATGCGTGTTATAAAAATGTAGACTAACTAGGTGCTTCACCTCAAAGTTTACATATCCCATATGCCTTGTTGGATACAACTCCACTCCACCTGCATAAAGCACAGAGCATTCTCCACTCTTATCTCACATCTTACTTGTCAACCAATGCAAGAGAGTTGTACATGACAATAAGCCGAATTTTAAAAAATTAAAAGAGAAAATTGCCGAAAGTATTAATATACTATTTTTAGGTGCCGAACCTACTTTTTGAACTTTAATTAAATATTAGGCAGCAAGTTGCCGAACCTGCTAGTAAACTACGGTAACAATAATTTGCCTAATTTAAATCTTAAGGGGTGAGGCACATGCCACACCCCTCATGACAATATTTTGCCTAGTTTGAATCTTAAGGAGTGAGGCATATGCCATACCCCTTATAACAATATTTTGACTAGTTTAAATCTTAAGGGGTGAGGCACATGCCACACCCCTTATAGCCCTATTTTGCCTAGTTTCAATCTTAAGGGGTGAGGCACATGCCACACCCCTTATAACAATATTTTGCCTAGTTTGAATCTTAAGGGGTGAGGCACATGCCACACCCCTTATGACAATATTTTGCCTTATTTAAATCTTAAGGGGTGAGGCACATGCCACACCCCTCATGACGATAGTTAATTTTGTTCGCATTTAAGAAATTAAGGCATAAAGTTACATCATCTATTTTGATAATTGTTGAATTACATAAAACTTTTTTTTTAACATGT
This sequence comes from Pohlia nutans, assembly GCA_022496805.1. NCBI lineage: Eukaryota > Viridiplantae > Streptophyta > Bryopsida > Bryales > Mniaceae > Pohlia > Pohlia nutans. The sequence goes on along the minus strand of CM040089.1, from coordinate 44,577,995 downwards.
TCTTACAATCATCTTGTTTTTTTTGTATGACCAGGCATTGTTTTATCTTAAAACAAATCATATGGATTGAAACTTAGGCATTCCTTTTTTTTTGGCAAAAGTGCTCTCTCTAAATCAACAAGCTTGTGAGAACGGTATTACAAATGTTCTATGGTATCAACCAAGAATGCCAAGAGGATTACAAGATGAAGAAGGGACGTTTCGCAATCGGTACACGGATTGTATACACCGTGCTTGGGAACCCTCTCGAGAACCACATGGTTGTGTTCCAATTGATTCTATTTTTACTGCTTGGGAGAATACCGTTGGGACCCAAAATTTGATTACTGTTTTGGGTGTTAGAACCGAGAGAGAGTTAAAAATTCCAAATGGTGAAAAGTTTCATTTTGAATATCACCTTAACCTTTTAGAATAGATTTGCCATATTATCTCTATATTGTACTTTATACTTGACAATTTATACAATACGATATTGATATATAATTTTGTCAAGGTTTCATGTGAATGAGATGTTTTTATGACTGAAAGTTTCTTGCTATTAAGTGTGTATTTAAATATCCAAACTTTGTCATATGCAATGATGTTTTCTCAATATTAGACGTGCATGTACATACCTCAATCTTTTATCTTGTAAGTAAAATATATATTTTTTCAAATATATATTTAAATTTATAACCATATTTGAATTATTAATATAAGAAATAATTTAAAATTATAAGAAATTTCTAGCAAGGTTTCTCATATTATTGTTAACTCAACTTTTTTTATAAAAATCACAAAATTGTAATTTGATCAATAACCAAGCATAATGAACCTAAAATGTACCCATGTCTATATTCTTTATTTTTCTTACTAGGATAATTATAAAATGATCATATTTTCAATGAAATTTATAAATTTCCAAAAAATTGTTCATGTGCACTTTTACATATTGAAGTGCACTTTTAAAGAAACCTTGTTCTTCAATGTTCTTAGAAATTCTCCAAATTTGAAGAGGGTTGTAGACATTTAGAGTTAAGTTGATCTAGTGTGAAGTGTGAACCACTTTATTTCAAGCACTTTTTCTTAGTACACCAATCATCTTCTTTGCACCTAAAAGAGGAGGCCTAAAATGACCAACCATCACTAATAAAAACCCAATGACCTACCATAAAATATTACACTAATATATCCAATTAGTGAGAAAATTTGGATCACATAAAAAATTGTTTACAAGACATCATGTCTTAATTTTTGTTGGCTCAACTTAAATATGTTAAAAAAAAAGTGACTTTGTTATATTAGTGTCACATACATTGATAAAAATAATTTGGTGTATATATACATTTTTTCTTTTTCTTTTTTTTTCTTTTTCTTTGTGTTTATTTATATAATTAGAAGCATCGAAGTCATAGTATAGTGTTCACTCTCTCCAAAAAAGATACTTGTTTGTGTACTCTTTTCTAGTGTCCAATGCGATATGACAAAACTCAAAGTTATCAAAACGTCAAATGTTGAAATACACTTTTTTATATATCTTACATGATGTCCATTTTCTTTTGAATTTTTCATAATTTCATAATTAATAAAATAGAGTAAATTTTGTAAACAAATAGAATCAAAACTTCTGGAATTATTAAACAACAATAGAAGACCAAACAATTGGTAGAAAAATATATCCAAAAGTTGGAATACTATAAAACTTTAAATGTACCACAAACAATATTTTACGTAAACTAAAGCACTTTTGTAACATTTTCAAGGTTGCTATTTTGATAATTTTATCAAAGATATATATTTTTAAACAATTTCAAACTACTCATCATCATCATCGAGATAATCAATAGATTTATCATCTAAAGTAAAGTTTTCAACCTTTTCTCTATCTATAGAATCTATCAAATCATTAAAAAGGTCTAAATCAAGGTAGTCTATGTAATCTATACGCTTGCCTTCAAACTTGAAATTTGTCTTGAATACTAAGCACAATATAAGATTTTTGACTAAACCCATGTCAACATGCAACAAAATGCATGCAATTTGTTTTTCTATGTCACATGACACATATAATTTTCCAAGTTCAATAATGAGGGTTCTTGTAGCCCTGTTATATCGCCACGCACTTCAAAAACCATTGTATAAACTTTTGACAACTTTATATTTAATTTCTTCCATCATATTGTATGGCAAGATCTCCAAAAGTGAAAAGTCGATTAGTTTATTCATTGTTGTAGCCGTTTGTGATTTTAACAAAATTAATCGTGAATATATTATGAATTGTAAATATATTAGTTATCTTGTGATAAAGTTTCCAATACTTTAATAGCAAGAATAGATTTCAAGAAATAATCAAAACAATTCAATTTTTATTGTCCAACACATGTGAATGAATTTAATAAATATACAAACAATAATACATTTATGAATGTACACATGTAAGAATGAATATATACATATGTATATCTTATACCACTATCTTTTACGTTAATACGTAGGAAAAAAAAAGGTACACATATTGTTGACTTTTACTTTAGTTTATTTATTAAATGTCATTTAATGCAAAATAATGTAAAAGTAAAAGCGAATGCATTGGAGTTGATTAATTTCATCCGCATAGTAATTAAATATTTTGGAATATTTAATGTTCTATTTTGTAATTAGAAACAAAAACGGAATGAGAAATTGACACTAGTGGAATGGATATGCAAGAAATTGCACAAAGGAATCTTTTTTGTTAGACTGAATATTCTTTTGGAAAAATACATAGTGGTCGACACACACGCACGCTCCCGATAACTATTCCACCATCGGAACAGTCATGGTAAATCCTAGTATGATATGATACAATGACAATATCCCACAAGTCAAAACTTTTAACTACGGAGCAATTGTTCCCCATGGAGCATTGTAAGAACCTTCGGATTAATAATTAAAAAAACATATGTAAGATATTGTTATTAAAAGACATCCGTGCACTAGATTTGAAATTATATATGTAGATATTTTTCAAATTGAATTTATAAAAGAAATCTTAAAAGATTCACTAAAATTACAGTTTTAATACTTTCATCTTCTAATTCATTATGATTTGTTGAAATCATTATACTTCAATAGTGGTGAAGTTGTTCACATAAGTTTTATTATGGTTCGATAGAGATATGTTGAGATATCTTTGTAAGCAATCAAAAGATAATTTTATGGATTAAAATATTGCATATTATGCAAAAGATGATTCAATGTAAGTTGTACATTATGAGCACTTTTGGCCAATCATTCCAAAATTCATAAGAAGACGAGTATTTGTATTTTTCATATAATAATCACAATGATAGTAACACGCAATTGCTATTTATGCCCTTGGCCATATAATCGTGCATTTGGCCCCCATGCGCATTAAAAAGTTTGTCTAAAAGTTATTTAAAAAACAACAATTTTTGTCTTTCTACAATCCCTTACATTGTAAACAAACAATTATTCTATTAATTTTTATCCTTATATTTACCTTTTCTTTTAACTTTTTTTCCTTCTTGTCTTCTTTCTTGTCTCCCTTTTGTTTTCCTTGTTGTCTTCTTCTTCTTGTTTTTTTTTTCTTCAATTTTTTCTTCATTATTTTCTTTCCATTTTGGCTCTTTTTATGCAGCCGCAGATCCCACACTTGCACCAAGGATTTTTATTTTTTTATTTTTTATTTTTTTTCTATTATTTTCTTTATTGTTTCTTCTTCTTCTTAGTTACAGTTCAACTTGTCATTTGTGACCCTAAACCCTAATTTATTTATTTATTTAAAAAAAATTCCCTTTTTTTTGTTAGAATTTAGCTTGCCATTCGTGGCGCTGAACCCTACAAAATATAATATAATATAATATAATATATAAAATCAAGCTGGATACATCCGCCGGCTAAACTTTAAACGACGGCGGAATAAAAGTAAAAAAAATAAACAATCAAAAAAACAAATTAACTATTTTTTTTCCTTTCCTTTTTCTTTTTCTTTTTCTTCCACCGCCGTCCAAGGTGCAGTTGTCGCTTGTATCCACTTTGAATGTTTCTTTTTTCCATCTTATTTGATTTCTCTTTTTCTTTTGTTTTTTCTTTCTTATATGAGGAGAGGAGAGGAGAAGGGAAAGTGACATAGGGATAGTGAGAGGAGAAGGGAAAATGACCAAAAAAACCAAAAACAAAAAAATACAAAAAATACAAAAACAAAAAAAAAAGCCCTTTTTTTTTTTTTTTTTTTTTTTTTTGGTGCGGGCGAAGGGTTTGCAGCTGCCACAAGAGGAATGAAAAAATAGAAGAAAAAGAAGAAGACAAGAAGGAAGACAAAGAAGGAAAAGAAAATGAAGACAAGGAAGAAATAAGATAAATGAAACAAGATAAAAGAAAAGATAAAGATAGAATAAAAATAAATTAAATAATTGTTTGTTTACAATGAAAGTAATTGTAGAACGACAAAAATGGTTGTTTTTAGACAATATTTTAGACAACTTTTTTAATGCTTCCGGGGGCCAAGTGCATGATTATATGGCCAAGTGCGTAAATAGCAAATTGCGTGTTTTACATCGACTACCAACTTTCCATCAATAGTCTTTTTCCATTATTTAATTTTCATTTTTACGCTAGGTATATGTGTATTATCCAGAAACAAACAAATGTTGATTTCAAGCAATTGAACCTCGAATTGAACTCAAAGCCTTTTGGTGACTTGAGTTTATTTCTAATTTTAATAGGAATTGCAATCAATGAATTCAAATGATTGTGTATTTTTGATCTTCCACCACAACATTACTACCAATTGAGTGCCATACCGTACATTTATAGCAACTTTGTCCCTCCTTGGATGATTAATTAATTATTTCTATAAATAAATTATGTTTTCTCTGAGAATTTTTGAAATTCGTTATTTCTGTTACAAAAAATTATTTATTTTAAAAAATTAAAATTAAAAAATTATGGTGTCTATTTTTAGAATTGTTCTAAAACAAAGCTACTATGAAGGTACGATATACATGGAGTGCACAATACCGCAGAGGGCCTTCTATTTTAGCACATGTCACTAACCCTAATTTTTTTGCCACATGTCACTCACCTACATTAATTGAAACTAAATCATATGTGAAAATTACATTTTAACCCCCTAACGTCCAACACCATTATTTTTCAGCAGTTTTTGGTAGTTTTGGAGGTGTGTTGGTTGCAAATCTTGTAACTCCAAATCTGTGATTTTTTTGGAAAATCAAACTAATAAGATGGATTAAGCACCTACAATTAATCTACATACCAAATTTCATGAAGATAGATAGATAGATAGAAACTCCGGACCTCTTTCAAGGCCGGCGTGAATAAAATGTGTTCATAATGACAATGATCCGGTGCCCACCGGACAAAGGGCCATTGGTGCAAAACTACTCTCCCCTTGCAAGAATAAACACTTTAATAACCAATAGCCAATAAAAAAATAGCCGTATTTGGGTAGTTGGGTATAATTTGAATTTTGGTGTGGTGTAATATTGCCAAGTGATGAGTTTTGCGGTTGATTGTTGAAGGACTATGTATCCCAGTTATGTGGTCCATGTTCAATTTCCGTTGGGTTCATTTGAGTAGTAATGTGATATACATGACTTGGTGCTGCTAGCAAGTTATTATATGCAGGAAAGTTGTAACAACCAACCGGCCCCATCCCACCTTCCTGAAACAAGTGTTTACGTTGTGCTAAATAGAAGAAACGACAAAAAAGAAGTAAATAGTGGTCTTCACCACTATCCCCTCTGTTTTTTTTTGTTTTTTTTTTGTTTTTTTTTCCTATTGCTATACTATTCTATCTATTCTATCAGTCGTGGTTGGTGATTCTCTATTCGTCTTTTATGTAGTAGGATTGACCCGACATGATGCATAGCAATGGTGTTTATTGTTTTGAATGTACGCTTAATGGAGGATTCATGTAGTTTGAATTTTGTTTCTAGGTGTTTCATTGAGGAAGCGTGTGTTGTTCGTCTAGCTTCGACCGTGATGACTATGAGTGGATCTACTTTCCAGTCTTGTTGAATGATGCTGTTAAGTAGTAGTTGATATTTTTGGATTTTATTATCTATGGTTTTTTGTGATAATCTATCGTTAGTGTAGGTGAATTCAAATAATTGTATTGTGAGGTTGTCTTCTGGATTTAGTGGTGGATTGTTTTGGTATTGGAGCCCTTTAACGCATAGAATATGTGTTTTAAATTAGGCATTGCAGTGGCATCTTTGACGGCCGCATATACAAGGGAGAAACCATAGGGGTAGTGTGTTTTATTGAGGGTTGTTGTTAAATGTGCCTGCATTCATGAAAGTATAGCATCTTGACTTTTGTAATGATAAGATTGATTTTTTTAGTTCCCAGACAACTTTGTTACCTCTTTCGACTCTAGGGGTGTATATATGGTGTTGGTTATCTGTCTCAAAGGAGTTGTATATGGGACATGTGATTGATAGATATCTTTATATGGCAAACAATAATTGTTTTTTGGCATTCCTCATATATTGGCAAGTGCGGAATTTTAATAGGCTTGTCTTTTGTGAATCTGTTATTGTGGGGTTGAACCAAAAATTGTTGGATATTTCATTATCTATATCTGAGTTCATTGTCCATTTGCTAATTTTGAGAGATCGATGTGCCATTATTTCTAGGTTGTTTTCACAATCGTATTTAGTGATGCATGTTTCAACATGTGTAACAGGGCCTTTGTTTTGTCTTTTTCTTGATCCAAACCATGTGTCTTTTTGAAAGTAATATGGTGTATTGTGTGCAAATTCATATGATTTGGCAACAAATATGTATTATTTATTGGTGCCATCTTTTGCAAGTTGGTTTTCTTGTTCGTTCCTTTCAATGTTGGCATATGCTTTGACTTTGTATAATGTGGTGGGTTGTGTTTGGCTTTTTAGCATTTCTACCATCGATGTTAATATAATTTTGCTAGCGTGGTTGTTATGCAGGGTTGGGTGTTTTAGTTGTGCGTTGAGTACATACAAACAATTTAGGCAATCGGTAAATATGCGTGAAGGTTCATTTGAGTATTTGGTAGTGATTGGTATAAGTGTTTCATATATGGCCATTAATTCGGTTCTAAAGCCTGTTTGTAAGCCATGTAGTCTTTTTGATATTTGTACTTTTGCTTTTGTTGGGTTGTATATTCCATAGCCATTTTTTTCCTTTTTCCAATGACCATCGTCAACTAGTTTAGATTGTAGAAAGGATCCATATGTATATTAGCTATATCGAGGTGGGAATTATAGTGTATTGTTGATTTCATAGTTTGGCACCGTAGTACCATAACTGGGACGCCAAAAAATAATTCAAAAAAAAAGAGTAAAAAAATCGGAAATTCTGAGGACCAAAAAACGAAAATAGAATAAATTATTTTAAGCTATATTTTTCTATTTCTAAGATATTTTGGGCCATTTGGAACCATTTTTAATCATTTTTTGCTCAAAAACAAAAACCAAGAAATTCATTTTTTGAAGAACAAACCTTATTGTTCAAGAATATTAAATATTCGTATGTGGGGTAGCGACCCAACTATTGTACTACGGTAGTAGTGGCGTGTTTTGTTTGTCGGGTTGATGTGAGGTGGATAAAGTAGTTCATTCCATTTGGTGTTTTTATTTACTGGTGTATTAGGGGGTGGGTGGAGCCGTTTGTATGTGATATTGTGATGTTTGTAGATTTTTTATTATTGTTTTATTGTCATGAAAATCCATTTAATAACGAGGAAGATTATAACACACTTTAATTGAAAATTGTAAAATCGGGGCTCTAAAATCTGCACTATTTTGGTTTTTTTCTTTCTTATTATTTTTCCCCTTTCTAAGACGAATGAGGAATTGTCATAATGTAATAGTAAATTTCATTACACATTCAATGATTGTATCCATGTTCAAATCCACCCAATATGTTGAAAGTTATATGTGCTCTAAAATTGATGAATCACCATTTTCAGTGTTAAAATTTTGAATTGGGAGCTCAATAACACTGTAGTTCTATAATTTTTTTTGGAAATCTTCATACCCCTAGCCTCTATTTTCTCCATAATTTGGACTCAAACCTTGGATTGGCATGAAATAAAATGCATTGGAAAGATAACATCATAGTGCACAAATTGCTAGTTGGAACTTAAATTTGATTATGTCGCATTCAAACACTAGTCACTAAAATAGGGGCTCAAAGACTTGATTTGGGTCACTTGAACGTTAGCAGGTTGAGAGCATGGCCATCATTACCCCAGACCAAGGGTGGTTCGACCAAATAACGAGGCTGAATTTGTCACGAGGCCTGGAGTTGCGGCCTCGCCAAAATTTTGTCCTTGCTTGCCAGCTTCGCGAGCCTTCAAAACTTCTCTCCACATCTACAAACCGTTGGGTATCCTTCCACGTCGGTTGATTAACTCAGCCCCTTTCCCCTCTTTACATGCGTGGCCGGCTTTTGAGTCCTTGGACAAGGATTAAGTGTTTGGATGGTGTTTTGTTTGGCACCGCGTGGTTAGATGACTACAGCCTGGTTTGGGTCTGATAGACTTGAACCATTGGCGATGCATGGTAACGCACCCGTACAATGAAGACTGGTTGGGAAGGTCGCCAGACCTACTTGCCTGGACATTCTTTGGGCCCCATGGCGGGGGAATTCCTTCATCCAACAACGACGATGTTTTAAGCACTAAGATATGTATACTCGTAATAAACTATGTATTACAATGCCAACCCCTATAATTAAATCCAAAGCGATACTAAAACCTAAATTTTTATTGTAGAAGATGAATACAGTCAAAACATGAGAGCCTATTAGAAACTAGGATTAGTTTTGAGTAACCAATAAGCAAGATTTTGAAAATTCATAACTCATTCAAATGGTGTCCAAATGATGCATGCTAAAGTGTGTTGAAATCCTCTTTCACTTGCCAATAAAACCCAATAAAAATCAGAAATGTTTAATAATACTAACTATGCTCAACATAACATTCTTTAGCAGTAGTGTACTGGACCGCCTACTCTTCGGTTGATCTTTTTACTGATATAGTAACTTCCTTGGAACATGAAATTAAAGATGACACTCGTCATTACATGAGGGAATTTTGTAGGAGTCAAACAAGTAAGACAAAATTAAGATGTGAAAACAAAGAGCATCCAAGAACATTGGAGAGAATCCTGGAAACTTTAGTAGGGGTACAAAGTCTAGGGTTAACAATGTTATGATTGCTATTAGTAGCAGTTATGAGTGCACATATATACGGTAGAGAGCCCTCTCCGGTATTTCCGGTCACCCAGCTGCCAAAGCAGCCAGCCCAGTACACAATGCACATGTCGTATATACAATTTTTAAATTAAAAAAAGAGAAGAAAATCATAAGAATAATAATTCTTCAGGAGGGAAACTGGCGCCAGGTGTTAATGCAACAGCAATTCAACCTCAGGCGAGTCCGTGGATGCGCCTTTTCATGAACTTTAGCGCCCTAGCTTAGCTTGGCTGGCTGGCTTTTGTTCCGTGTTTGATTCTGCCAAAATTCATGGTCCTCATTCAAAATAGTATGATTTCAACTCAACTCTCGTCTACCGCAACGCTTTCCTTTCAGCCGAGTGGGTTACAATCCTCCACTGCCCTTGCATCTCAGATTTCTCTCTTGGTTTTCACCAAGTTACAAGGACTCGTCCTTCTGAAGCAGCAGCAGCTTTCGTGTTGGCTCTGAAGCTCCTTTCCCGGCCTGTTTCATTCGCTACTTGTTGTGCAGGCTTTGGCTTCCATTGTTGATAGATTCAGCCCCTCGATCAGAGCTTTTTCACTCAAGATTTTCTTGGTATGCATTTCTTGCAGTCGATTTGTCTCCCCAAACCGTCTGCCTGCAGATTAGATTCACGAGTTTTGTACAGTTGATCAGAAACGGCATCATTAATACGATCGATCGATCGCACCTACCTTTCGAAATTGGATTTCTGGAGGACATGCATGATGCAAATGGAACTGGCTAGTTTTGGTGATCATGTTACTTGTTTTTCAAGAATGGAGGGTATCACGATTTGAAATCTCGCGACCAGATGGATTCTGGATCTTCAAATCGTTACAGTGCAGGGCCAGATTTGGAAGAAACCAGTGTGACACTTACTCTGATTCGCCAAGTTACATGAATGGCTGCAAGGCGCCATCAGTGCTATCTACTAGAAGAAATCAGTGATGTTCAGGGATTCACTTACGTAGCTAGAATTAATTAATAGCACGAAGATGTCGATGAGGCTGGTGTGCACGACGCCGGGTGGAGTGGCTGGGATGTTGTTGGTAGTCCTGTGTGCTCTCTTTACACTTGCTAGCGTCGACTTTGGAGCGAATTCTATTGATCTACAGTCTAGGACTGTGGAGTGGCTACTTGGCTCGGAACCAGGTGGGATGGTGATTCCGAATCCACGGTCTTCCGAACTTGCAGAAAACGGTTCAACAAAATCTCGACAGCCAGTTGAGTTCCAGGACAAGGAGGAGATTGTTCTCGAAAAATCTGATGCACCAGGCTTGGATGTGCAAACAGGAAGTCCTACTAATCCAATTGAAGAATCGGGTGATGCAAGCTACGACGTGTGTTTGGTGGTGAGTGTGAGAAGAGCTGCGGTGCAGCCAGCTCTTCCGTATGGTGAGCTTTACAGGCTCTTCAACGCCGTGAGATTGCAACTGGGATTCAGTAACAGGACACTGTGGGTGGGCACCGACGTGCCCATCATTGTTTGCAAGATGGTTCGCGATGCGTTGGGCCCGGAATTCGAGTGCTCCAACTTTCTCACATTCCGAGTGAACAAGACGAAGAAGGTAACCTCATTCAACAGCGCCGATCTTGAGCCCTTTGATTTGGAAGGGTGATAGCTTGTTTTTTGTACTAACAGGGAGTAGCGTGTGCATGCTGTTTGTAGTGAATGCATTTCATTTTCTATTGCCATGTATAGTGGGGACTTGTAGAGAAGGGCGAGCTCTTGCAGCTATTGTAGAATGATATGTCAATTAGGACTATCATTTTCAGAGGGGTTTTAAGTCGCATAATTCAAACTTAGAGCTCTACGATTTGAGGTTTCATTTACTTCTCAAACCCCTCTGATTCACAAGGAAATTAAGTAGGAGCATTTACTATGTAGTAAAAGTACCCTCTTTACTACATATTTGCTATTGTATGGAGCATGTAAACTGAGCATTTTACTAACAGAAACGCCCCTCCTTTACTTGTGATTCCTAGTTGACAGCCCTTTTCCATTTTGCCAATGTAACGAGTATGACCATCAATACACTCAATCAGCTGTCAGGGATAGCATAGTTGGTCATGAATATTTGTTAAAATGGCGTGTTTCAGAGCGCCAAAATTCTGACCAGAGCTTTGAAAACTAGGGCTGGTTGGTAAACCTGTGCCAAGCTTGGCATAATTAGGGGTTGTGACAGTGCAAGTTTGTGAGGGAAGACACTGCACGCACTTCCTATGTGTTTTCTACATGGGGTTCTCCAACCCCCCTGTCTCTTCCTATTCTAACAACATGAGGTTCACATGACGAGCAGCTGATCTTTTTGTGTGTACACCTTGTTTGAACCTTGTGTTGCAGTGCAAGCATCTGGTGGTGGGCGAGACGAAGCAGTACGCCGCACAACCATCGCTGGGTGAATTGCGAAAGCTGAATTTGGAGTGGAAAACCGCGGAGACGGTGGGGTTGGACAGCGAGGACGCGGCCCGAGTGGCGCCCTCGATACCGGAGTCGGAATGGCGACCCACCATTGTGACGGCCTTCAGCAGCAACCACGCGGAGGTGGGGCTCCTGCTTCTCCGCTCGCTGGGGCGAGTGGCCGCGCAGCAATCCGAGTTCAACGTGTCGGTGGTGGTTTGGACCATGAACGACTTACTCGCCGTGGCTTCCAGCGCTTTGAGCTGCGTGGTGGAGGAGCTTCAAGCGTTGTACAACGTCCCCACCGAGGTGCGGCCTTTCGATTTCCACGCCTGGCCTCAGTGGATGCGCATCAACCAGAAGCTGGGCTACAACGGCGGAAGAGGTCAGCCTCAAACAACCTTAAACCCTAATTTGGCATGGGTCGGATTCTTGACATGGACTTCAATGTCTTCATACAAATTCTGTAGATGGAACTTGTAGTATTCTCTCAAGAGTCAATCCTAGCACACCATTTTTTTCCTGGGGTAGAATTTATACTGCGAAGGAGATGCTTTCCTACTGTTTCTTGAGCATATCATTGTTCAATATCACGCTCCTGTTGTAGAGGAGTAAATCCTACAACCCCTAATGCTACGAATTTTTCAAATCCCTATCTTTTTCTTTCTTTCTTTCTGACCTCTTACAGATATCGAGACAAACATGCCCTAATCTCACGAATAGACATGAGCAATGCAACCCTCTCTAATGACACTGCCTCGGGGCACAAATGGGCTTGTGTTTGACATGTAGAAGTCGTCTGTACACAACATGACAGATTTCTGAGGATATGTATAGAGAATGCGCAACAGAGAGTACGGTGGTTTACATTGATAGATAACTTTGAATCTTTGATGTGGTGGTGGATTGATTGTTTGATTGATGCAGGGGAGTATGCATGGAAGGCGGTGATGATCCACGCAGTGTTGGTGGAGAGGGGGTGGGTGTACTGGGCCGATGCCGGAGATCGCTTCAAAACGGTGGACGGGCTGACCCGCACGCTCCGGAACGTGAAACTGACAGGCTTTGCGTCCCGGCTGTCCAGCGGCCACGTGAAGCAGTGGTGCCATCCCATGCAGCTGCAGTATTTCCGGGCCAACGTCTACCGCATTCGCAAGCTGCCCAATTGTGACGCCTCCGGCATTGGCTTCACTCTCCACAAGTAACTCACTCACACCTCCTCCTTCTGCGTCCAGTTACAGTCTCACATCCATTTCAATGAGCCCTGTTTGTTGACATTTGGAGGTCCGTTTCAAGTGTGTAAATGTACTAAATAGAGTTCACCATGGGCTCTGCTATGGCATGTAGCGGGTGCATGCTATCTGAGTCGTGAAGCGACGAGGTGGTAGCGTGCACCCGCTACTCGACATGGTGAGCCCATGGAGGTACTCTATCTAGCATAGCCTACAACACATGTCATACATTAGTAGAGTCTTATTTTGAGGAGTACACTATGGAGAGTTGAGAATAGAAAGAGACGAGGAATTCTCTACAAAGATTTGGAATACAATACAAAGACTGTGCATAGGAAAATACATTACGGGTTGTAACTGTACTGCTTAGAACCAATCTGAAGCTGCCACAGCTGGTCCTGATTTCCTGGAGTAGGCTATAGTTTCGTAATGCACTCTGCTTGTTTCTCGTAATGCCTAGTTGTGATTTTGAGGCAGCTAGAGGCCTATTTCTCATAACCCTATTGTTGAATGGGAGCCTTTAGATCCATCAAAAATATGTCAAGTGGACGTTAGTGATTCAATAGCAGAACTTAGCATTATGTCTGATAACCTTCTGGATGTTGAGGCTTGTCTAGTCCAGAAGCTGAGCACAAAAAGCTGGGTACAGACACATGTAACAAGTTGGCAGTGCAGATACCATTTGAAATTGATTCTCAAAACTGCAGTTCTATGCTTGGATCCCAGATTTGACCTAATTTGCGATTGATAACGTTGTGGGATGGAATTCACTGAGTCATCTCATGAAAATGGTAGATTTCACGGTGCCAGAAATGTGACATTCAAGTGCTCAAAATTCTGAACATTAGTACTTTGAAAACTGGGATTTTCAAGTGCTCATAAGGGTTTTGAGGTGGCCAACTGAAACCTGGAGCTCTAAACTCTGGGACGAATATAGATATGGGGTTCATTTGGGCCCCAGTTATCAGTAGGATGACTCAAAACTCAAAACTACCCTGGTTGAACCTCGGAAACTCAGCCTTTACTACACTTGCCAAATTATGTGAAATTTTGCTGTTTAAAAAATATGGTATTAATTACTGGTTACCCCTAAAGCACAAAGAAGCCCAAATTGGGTTTCATATTTTTTTACTAGTTTTGAGTAGGTCTTTTTGTTCAAATTTATTTGTTTTTCGACCAACACATGCAATGTTCTTCACTGATTCAGGTGATATAAAGTTTGGTACCAGCTGAATTATATTTATCACAATATGACCATTTTAAAACCATAAATCTTTGGTTCTGTACTCCTGTTAGGGGTTAAATGTTGGATGGCACGGTGGACAGGTACAGCGAATTGGCAAGGCCGTGGTACGAGTGCTCCATTACGCGGCAATGCATAGCGCCGGATGGGTCCAGCCGGAAGAACCATCGACAAGATCAGGCGGCTCTCACCGTGCTGGCCGCTCTCACTGGAAACAAATGCCAAGGAGTGGATCAGGGAATCCACCGAAACCTGGACAGCAAACCGGACAGTTACATGATGGGCGTGGACGCCACCAAATGCTACAAGGATCCCCTCCACATCCAGTGGCAATGATCATACCATTACCAATCAGCTCACCACAAATTTATATTATGGGGGTGTCAGATCTTGCGATTCCTGCTCCACAATTTGCAGGTTAGTTACCAAATTGAGCACTATGTGATTCTTCTTTCCTCAAAGTATTAGCCCACTCGTAAAGTTCTGAAATCGCCTTCTTCTACGGGTCACCATTGAGTCTTTTTTTTGCCTATTCTTGTCTTTCTGGTTGTGATCACGAGGATGAATTTTCTGGTTCCTTTTATGGTAATTTCATACATTAATCTGAAGTTGAAAGTGATGTTTGAACGCACGAGGAAAGTAGGGACGTTTAGTATGCAGTTGAACGATCAATTTGCTGTAAAATGATCAATTGACATGCTCCATTTTAATACATAGTAAATGCCTCTACTTTCCTTGTGACGATGTACAGGCTGGTGTCCGGCACGGATCAAGCTAATTCTTATCTAGGAAGACTTGCTTGCACTGATTTTTGGTATCTATTGTGCTGAGAACAGGGTCATGATCTGCGGCCGATTCAGCTCACGACGTCATTCATGTGAAATGATAAGCGTTTAATCAATCTTGGTGATCTGTGGCCACATTGCGTTGTGCAGTTTAACGAAGGCAATGAAATGACTGCTAGCGTGACGCTGGTCTTGTAAAAGTGTGTAGCTGCCGCTGGTTTGAGCTCAGGATTGGATTGCTGGAGGGCACGTACATGGAGTCTAGAGAAACAATGTCACATATGGGTCGGATTTGAGGGTTTCGATTCTGATCCAGCGGCGAAGTATGATACCTGTTCTGCGTTTATCTGCACTGAAGGATCTGCGTCCAGGATGGATCTCCATTTGTGGTTCGAAATGGACCTTGGATTTATGTGCTAGTGGATCAAGCCAGTTTCAGAGAATTTGACTGTTGTGGAGAAACCATGTGCAATTCTCGTGCTAGTGCTACTCAGGCTTTGCAGACAGACGAAGGTAAAATCTGATTTTGATACTTGGTTGAGAGACAGATTGGTGGATTGATTGGTGTTCCAAAGACTGGCCCTGCCTTCAGACAGTTTCAGCAGGAAGTTGGAGCAACAAAAAACTGTCTATCCTAAATCTTAAACCCTAAACCCTAAAACCCACTACTACTGTACAGTACTGTACTGCAGCATAAAAACCCATAGGAAGTCACAGTTTGGAGTTGCAAGCCTGGGTTTTCAGTTTTGCTTTCTCCACTGGGAGGTTTGACCAAGTATTTTAGTAAGAAACCTGAAGATTTGAGATTGAAACCTACAAGGCTGTGGATGTTATAATTTGGTGACCTTGACTTGTAAATTAGTTCTAGTTGTAGTATTGAATAGCCATATTCATTGGAATTCATTGGAACAAAGGTTCAAGAATTGGCACTGTTCCAAAGGCCCTTCTGAAACCTCATATCTATACTGGTCGTAATTTTAGAACTTTGTGCACTTGAATGTCATAATTTTGGCACTTTGAATCGTGTCATTTTACTTTGAATCGTCATGAATGAATATGACCATGTGTTGATGGACTTTTTGACGGTGATCCAACAAGTGTTACTCTTGTTCCTATTTGCTTCAAACAATGAGGAAACTTGAAAACATCTTTTGACCAATGATAGTTGAAAACAACGATTGAGACAAAAGTTAATGAGGTAAATGTTAGACTAAGTGATGTGTGGCAAGAATGGTAAGGTAACCCTACAGCGAGATCTGAAAGTGACGCTAAAATTTAAATATTGATTGCACAAGATGTACAGTCTCAGAACTTGAGAAGTTCAATACACCTATAAACAATATTTGAAAATTCATGTTAAAGTGTGTTGGAATCCCCTTTCACTTCCCAATAAGATTCAATAATAATAATTTTTGTTTAATAATAAATATGCGTAGTTGCTATTAGTAGTAATTATAAATGCATACACCTTGATTTCACTTTACTAGATAGCTTTCACATGGTTGCATTGATGCTATGATAAACTTGAAGGTCTATCACTGTAGAAAACATCTTAGTTGAATCGAGTTAGTGATGGTCATGTTCCTTCAAAATAACCTCATATTTGTTAAAATGCTGGATTTCAATAATATTGGCACAATTTTGATTTTCCAAGTGAAACCCTAAGATCTATATTAATCTTAGTTTTTTTTTTTTTTTACTTAAATGTTACAAAAATTCTAAGATTGTGACAAGGACATGCAACTCGTTACTACCAAAAAAGGGATGTGTTCAACAATTGCAATCTCCTCAAACTTTGTCGCATTCATTATAAATGTAGTTTTTATCAATGCAATGCCTCTTCCTCTTTGGTCCACAGCCATAAAACATCACACTATTTCTTGCTTCATTGGCACTTACTCCACCTTTGAAACACTTTCATATTTGTAAAAATGGTTTGTTTCGTAACGCCAAGTAACATAATAGTTTGGAGTTGTCTTGGCTTGGTCCCTTTTCTACAATGTTACTATAAAAGCATCATTCTCAACAATAAAAATGATATATCTTCAATAGCATTGTAAACCTTCAATTTAAGATTTTTCATATAGAAAAGGGAGTGTGGAAAAGGAACTGTAGAAAAGGGACTACAGAAATGAGACTCTAGAAAAGGGACAAAGCCAAAGCAGCTCAAGAATGTTTTGAAAAATTGCACCTCCAAAAACTAGGACTTGGGTTCTAAGTGCCAATTTCTTTTTTTTAAATCCTATTTGAACAAATTATATGACGATATATTTTTTAGTTTTTTTAAGGTTTTTTTTTGAGGATCGTGTAAAGGGAAGACGGACTTCGTGGGTCACTTACTAGCACCGACGTCTTGTTGACGACAATTGGCAAAGGTGCGGCGCAGGCTCATGTTGGTAGCTTACATAAGCAATGGATCTGATCAGTCAAAACCTTTGAAGGTACACTTTGCAGCCTCTTTTGACGAGAATGAGTCACCGAATGAGCTTTACAATTGTACCGTCAGCAGCTCCCGTGTCATACAGTATTCGTTACATGATTTGCAATTTTCCACTAAAATTGGCACCCACGGTGAAAGGCTTGCAACAAGGAACTGGAGCAGTTTTGAGTTCCCCAACTAAAACTTCATATCAACTCAATTCCAGGGAAGATATGAGAGTGATTTGGAAGAAAAGGCTGCCTGATAAGGGTCTCATTCTACAACCTAAAATTTTGGATTAATTTTGTATTATCTATGCTCCAGTCTATTTTAACCAAGTGGTCCCCCAAGTGGAGTTGTACCGGTTCGCTAGTAGAAGAAGTGTCGTTTTTCACTAATTGGAAAAGGAATGAAACCGCGCCAGGCGGTTGGGTTGTGTCAGTGTGCTGGTGAGTGATTTTGGTCACAAGATGATAGAAATATCTGCATATTTAGCAACTGTTTATGCATTGTTTTCCCCTTTCGTGGAATGAAAAACGACAAGTATGCTATTAGTGGTTCCTATTAAACAATGGCCTACCCCTAAATCTACACCACGCAAAGATTTGAGCTCTATCCACTTGAACTCATCACATTTCACTACTAGAAAAAGTGGCGCTTCCCAGGCAAGTGGTGCCCAATTCCATGCATGCATAGTGATTTAGCCTGGGCATCTCCTGGGAAGCGCCACCTTTTCTACTAGTATTTTTTATGCCTATTTTAACAAAGATGGCCATCGTTAGACTAAGGTAACGGGTTCTATTTCCAACTGGGTTCTATTTCCGACCCCTACTGGTTGGGGGATGGGTGTCAGAAACCAGCCAGCATGGTTTTTGATAGTGTCCAAGAGTGTTCTAATTTCGTCCATGCTTGGAATAATCAAGAGCTTCTGATTGGTGTAGAAGCACTCTATTTTCAGAATCCAACCTCTCATGAAAACCATGACTCTATGAGCGGTTAATGGTCACTCTAAACTTTCAAACTTAAAAAATCATAGAAAATTGTAGAAATGCTCAAAAAATGTTTTTTTTTTGGGAATGCCTTTGCAATAGCTTTGCAGAGCATCCAAAAATTATAAAAAAATTCTTTCACAAGTCTAAGTATGCAAATCTGAAATTCAGTCGGAAATAGAACCCGTTACCTTACTTAACCCTCAGTACTCCTCTTGCCCATTAATTAAACAGTTGTAATGTCGATTTCTTACTAGCTTCAAGGGTACCAGTTGCACAACATCAAGCAGAGAACGTAACCATCACCTGTCTTGGTGCGAGCTAATTCATGTACTGTACTGTACAGAACCAATTCGAGATACTGACTTACAGTACCACCCCAGGACTGCAATTATTCACTTTCACACTAACTAACAACTCTTTCTTCTACACTCTCAAGCCCGATTATTTTTTGAATTTTTGAATTTTTTTAGAATGAATGGGAAGATAGAAAGAGAGGAAATCAAATACAACCAAGCGGACAGGGTCAAAACCCAAACCCAAACCCAGCCTGAAAATAATTCATCACAGCACGGCTTGGATGATGACATACTTATATGGTCTGAAGCAGTCCATCGAGAAAGAGTGACGCCCCAGATGTATGCGTTGTATGATGATGATCTCACCCCGGATCTCACTCACAAAAGACTCCCTCGTGATCACGCTTTCCCAAGTACAAGAGAAAATGGTTTCTGCAATCTCAACAGGAGAGAAAGCAAGTCATGTTTCCCAACCCCCAGACCAGCAAAATACATATATAATATTCTATTATGATGTGTTGCCTGGAGTGCAGATATTTTTGTCATGGTCTTGTACGTCAGCCCATATGATCATATTCTTCAACAGTGAAGATGAGGAATTTCAGCCTCTTTAGCGAAATTGCCATAGATTTGATAGCCAATTTTGGCAAAATGTTCTTGGTTCCTTAACCCCTAAAGGACCACGAGGCCACCACGTGGCTTCTGGAACTAGAAAGTGAGGAAATTCGAGTTGCTAGACCGTGAATTGTAAGGTGAGCAACAAAGAGACCCTGGTTCTTTTTGAGAGCTGAATCTGTGGGTACTTCTTGATCGAAATTTCATGAAGTGTGCGATTTTTGGTGATTTTTTTGAGCTGCAATGAGGTTATTTGGGCGTCACTTGAGACCCTCATCTTTCTCCTCACACCTCCAAATTATGTGAAAATTTTTGCACATATTCAAAATGATGATCATTATGCATGGTAGAAATTTCAAGATTTTTGGAGCACTTTTGATCAATCCGATTTCGACATATGTACAAAATACCCTGAACAAGTTCCATCATTCTCAACGGTGGCATTTTCTCAAAAATTGTGCGATTTTGTTGATCCTTTTTTCATACAAAAGGTGTGTAAGTCTTCTTTAATTTCAACGGTGCCGATCGTCAAAATTAACCCACACCAATAAGGAATTGAGCTTGTTATAAGAGCTAGTCAAGAAAACAAGAGCTAAGCTAAAAAACCCCCCGGTCCTTTAGGGGTTAATACAATTGTAGCATATATTGTATATAGTATAAAATTGGCTAATTTCACCATATTGGGAGAAGTCATTTGGTTAAAAAGTATTCCCTTCATTTCATAATATGAGTCCACTTTGCACGAGACTTTGCAGAAAAATTGAGATTCAAGATGGAAATAGAGCCCATGTTGAAACGGATGAAAACAATGGCAACCTTTGGAATTGTGTGTCTTGATACAAAGGGATGAAAAACGTAGGAAGTCAATGTAGCAAGGCAACACAATGAATGTGAACTCTTAAATTGATGCAAGAAAATATGTGGTATTGAACTCCTATTATGAAATGGAGGGAGTAGTGGTTAATTCCTTAAAAAATGAGAAAAAATTAGGATCAATTTTTTTGGTAGCCACTTGGCTAAAATTCGCACAAAACATTTTCACTTATCCCGAAAATCAACGACATCCACTTCCGCTGACCCACTCACGTAATGGATGAACACTATTGCATTCATGCTACGGACTTGATGGATTTGTCAATGAATTATAACACAAAGCCAAAGCTTATGACAAAGTATGTAATTTCTACAAATTTTTGAAGGATACTTCAAGAAATTCCTAAAGTGTCACAAGGATCCACTATTTTGGGCAAAAAGGCAGTTCATAATGATCATCGCCCTTGTTTATAACTACCATGTGCAAGTTTTATATTAACCCCTAAATGACAGAGGGGGTAAGGGCAAAACCTAAATGTGTTATAAAATGATGTTTCTACAACTTTGATGAAGTTTGGTCCAAAGGAGAAAATGAGAAGCACAATGTTTAGTAATTATCCGTACGGTCAAACTTTCAAAAAATGTTTTAGATACTCATTAAACAAATTTAGAAGCATTTATCGTTGAATATTCACCCAAATTACAAATTTTATTTTTAGAATATGAAATTTGGTATGATTGGTTGAAACTAGACATTCTATTCTAAAGTTCAAAAAAGCAAAAATTTAGAAAGAGGGAACATCATTACTTTCCCGAAATAGTAAGTTTTGTAACACTAAGACAATGTTGAGGTGTTTGTCTTTGAAAATTTCTCCCGGATGGAGTTTAACTCGGATTGACATGATTTGAATTGGGTTGGAAAGTAGACTTGATTTCCTATTTGAAAATATTTTTTATTTTTCAAAAAAAAAAAAAATTCATTTCGGGCAGCCCGCTAAAAAAGGGCAGCGACCATAAAATGGTCGTTTGGTCACTTAGGGGTTAAACGGCCATGTGTAAAATCCAAAATGGCCACATGATTTGAATAATTTTCCGCATTGGTCTTACAAAATTAATTCATATTTCTAAATTGCCATTTTCCCCACCCATAACTGCCACTTTCACACCTTGTTCCTTATTCTTTCAAAGCAAAAATGAAAGGGTAAGTTAATAACAGGAATGGAAATTTTGATATGTGTCACAAACAATGACACAATTATCATGAAGAGAGCACTACCTTTAGTTACTCCTTTCAAAGCATGCCACCATATATAAATTTCACATTTGATGAATTTAACTCCTAAAGGACCACAATCATGTTTCTCTCCAAACACTCCAAAGTTGCCTAAAATTACCCCTTCTCAAAAAAAAAAGGCAAATAGTTTTCGATTTAAAACCTTTTCAACCGATCCAACCATATGATATTTCAACCAACTTGAATTTATTAACTTTTAAAAATATTCAGCCATTTAAGATTCCTCAATAGTAAGACTATAAGCTACAAAGTTGATTGCACCTATTTTTTTGGCCAGCCTTAGTTTGAAACTTTTTGAAAAGGCCCAAAAATGCAAAATTGGGTCTTACATTTGGTAAAATGGATTTGGCAATCGTGTGTATAAAGGTGTTAGCTCATTGTGTGTTAAAATTGAGATATATATAGCTCATTGTATGCGAATTTTCAGGAATTGCCCGCATTCAAGTTTCTCACCTTTGCATGATTGTATTTTTCGATCTATACATCACCTACATATGAAAATTACCATCCCATCTTCATTACAAAAAGTAGAATCACCACAATAAATCTCAAGTGTTCAGGATCAAAACTAAATCAGCCCTGGTCCTTTAGGGGTTAAGTCATTTAGTTGCATCACAAGAAAATTGAGACAGTGAGTGGACGTGGGGAGATAGTCAAGGGGATTCGTACACAAAGAGATCCGTAGATTCACGTAGACAATGACTGTTACTCTCATGTTCATCGTTCAGTTCCATTCATTAAACTTGAAATGGACAGTTTGAAGCCGGAAGCAGTCTGTAGAACTCTGCAAAACTGGGACAGATTCTGAATAGTACAGACTAATTTTCAGCAGTTCTTCCCAGCGGTAAATAACAATTTCATTTTGCATTTAGTAGATGATCCAATCACCCATTACCATATGTGTCAACATGTTTTCGTCCGTGTCACTGTTCATCTTAATCCCTAAAAGATCATAAGGTCATACCGCGGCTTATGGAATTAAAAAGTGAGGAAATTCAAGTTGTTGGGTTGTGGAATGTAGGGTGAGCAACAAAAAGACCCTGACTCTTTTTGAGAGGTGAATGTGTGAGTACTTTATGATTGGAAATTCATGAAGTGTGCGATTTTTGGTGATTTTTTTGAGTTGCAAGGAGGCTATCTTGGCGTCCCTTTAGAACTCTCATATTTTCCTCCTCATACCTCCAAATTACGTGAAATTGTTTGTGCATGTTAAAAATGATGAACTCTACTCATGATAAAAATTTCAAAGAATTTGGAGCACTTTTGAATGATCCGATTTCAGCATCAATCTTCTCAACAATACCATTTTCTCAAAAATTGTGTGATTTCCCCGATCATTTTTTCATACAAAAGCTACATAATCATTTTTTAATTTCAATAGTTTTGATCGTCAAAATTACCCTCCAACAATGAGGAATTGAACTTGTTACAAGAGCTAGATAAGAAAACAAGAGCCAAGATCAAAACTCCCTGGTCCTTTAGGGGTTAACTTAACTTTTAGTGGTGAATTGAAGACTTTGAATATCAAGGAGATTTTTAGAGCTCATGGTCATTTCAATGCAAGCTTGCTTTTCATCTATTATTTAGAGGGAGGGGGACTATTCAAATTTATGTTGGAGATGTTGGGAAAGCGTTGAGCATCATTACTATTATTACAATGAAACTGACAATTAGAAGATAACCAATACTAAGGTAGAAACACCCAATTCCATCCTCACACCCATTCTTACACTCTAAACACTAGTAGAAATCTTGTCAAATGTGACTTCTTTTTAACGACTAAATTCCTTTGTGACTTGTCCATAGTGAATCAAAATTACAATTTGAGTCACTATGAACAAGTCACAATATAATTTAGTCATTAAAGACAAGTCACAACTGACATGATTTCTACTAGTAGCTTGTTTGTAACTGTCCCACAAAGTGCTTTTGAATCATTCCTTTCTTAACTATCATTGATTGAATTTGAATTTCACAAGGATTGACTTTCTAACAAGTCTATAGGATGGTTTAACCCCTAAATGTCCTCACCCTTGTCCAATTTGGGCAGTTTTGAAAAGATGAATCATAAAATGCAACTAAGATGGATATTTTGAACTTGGTGTATGAATAAAAGTTGTACACTATGAATTTTAGATTCTATCCATATGGTTAGATTTGCGATTGCTTTCACCAATATTTTTCTATAAATTTTAGAATATAAAATTCAAATTTATTTTGTAATCTGATTACAAATAAGATATTAACAATTTGTGAATGAAATTTTTTGTGATGGGTTAAAATGTAATACTCTAAGTGTAGTGATTTTTGGAGATTTTTTGGATGCTTAATTTTATGAGTTTTTTTTTTCAAGAGCACTTTTAGACTAAAACCTTCGAAATTTTTGGTGAAACACTACAACATAAAATGAGGCATAAAGTTTCACAAATCATCCCCTTTCTAATCGGATCACACATGCACGAAGCTAACTTCCCATAAAAAGATTCACTAAAAAAAATTTAGTGCAAAAAGTGCATGATGGATGAGAAATCGGAGTTTGATTCTGTACATCATGCAAAATATGCATGGTTGGGCGGTTAAGGGTTAAGTGCTTTAAGATACGTTCCCACCTTGGTTCCCACTTGGTGTTAAGAATTATCATTGCAAAATGAATCTAGTACAAATCTATATCTAAATGTATTTCTAAAACACTCTCTAACATCATACTAAGTGAGAACGTACCTTTACGCAATTTCTTGACAATTACATGGCTTATCCAATAAATAAATATATATATATATATATATATATATATATATATATATATATATATATATATATATACATATATATATATATATACATATATATACATATATATATATATACATACATATATATTTTATTTTATTTTATTCTTTTTGTAAAATCATCATTTTCAATTTATTATTAATACTACAAAACATTAAACCTTGGAAAAGTGCTCCAAGTGTATCGAATTGATTAAAATATTGTTTTAAACGTTTCTACTTTAAGATAAATACTAGTGGTAGTGACAAAGTCTTGAAAGACATACCAAAGCCCACGGGCTTTTCTGTATTTAAGAATAATTTTGCTCATAACTTCTATTCTATTGAACAAATGGGTTTTTTAAATGCCAAACCAAACATATTTGAGAGATCTATACTTCTTTAGAATAAAACCAAAGTAAATTAGAAAAATAATCATGTTTAAATGAAGTTCAAAAGAGATTTTGGATGTGGGAATCAAGAAAGCCATGTTCTCGTTAAGGGTTAAAATTTAAGAAAGTGATTCATGTTGGAACTTTGTAAGCATCAATTGGGTATTCTTTTAGGCATCCATGATGTAAATAGTATTCATTTACATTTTTAGGGTGTGATTCAAATTTATATTCAGAGATCAATTTTTTTTTAACTCCAAAATTTCTAAGAATGTTGAAAGGTTCGAAATTGAAATGTGTCGTGCTTTGACTAAGCTCCGCTTCACACTATGGCCGAAGGTCGAGAGGCAATGGAATTCTACCAATCGTATTGCAAGAAAGCCGAAAGGCTGACGCCTTTGGCCTCTCGACCCTTCGCACTAGAAGCACAAGTGCAAAAGTTGTCGCCTTCCAAAATGCCTATATGACAACACTTTTTGACCATTTGGTTTCAAAGTGATAACTTCTCGACCATAGTTTGGATCGAAGAATAATGGAAACCCAAACTAGTCTTTTGATAAACTAATGGGATTTTGTATTTTATCAAAGGCTTGGCCATCAAAGGCTTGAACTTTGGGCTTGGACTATGGCCATGGCCTTTGGAGGCTTTACACTATAGCCATTCAAGTAAAGAGGCTGTGGGAGTTCATGGCCAAAGGTTTGGACTTTGCGCTTGGCCTTTGGAGGCTTCACACTATGGTCGGCCAAAGGCTCCAATTCCTATATTTTATTGCCTATTTTCAACCCATTCCTTTGGATTCTCAACAAAGTTTGGCCATTCTATTCCACGGCCTCTCGACTTGGACGGCTATAGTGTGAAGCAGCCCTAACACTTACTGTATTTTGCTTATTTTCTGACAAACATTCACCGGTACTTTGCTAGTTTTGTTGTCTCTGCCCTACCAAGGGAGAGACCATGAAAACGCTTCGTTTTTAAGGAGTTACATGGCTTAACAATATAAACAAGTGATAAAAGTAAATCTAGGGTAAATACTAAGGCAAAGACTATGTGTCTAGCCGCTTGTTTGAATTGCAACATGGATTTCTTTTTAGAAGTCTGAGGAATGAACTGTTGCATACAACTTTAAGTTACTCCCTTTCCCACAAAGGCCAGGACTAAGTTAATCAATTTAAGTGTGAATTGTTCAAGTGAAGAACAAGGCATTTTTTTGGGCGAAATAGTGCTAGATTACACCCAAAAAAATAATCTGGTTAAAAAATGGCCAAAAATCATGAAGTTTTTTGCCATAAAACTTCAAACTAAAAAAAATATCTTAGATGAAGTTGCCAGATTGAGTATGAAAACAAATTTATGGATATGTGATATTTTCTATTCAATATGTGGATGAATGTTGAAATATGGAACACCACTATGACATTTTATATCGCCACTTTGGCTATTCATGAAATATGAAAAAAAAAAAAAAAAAAAAAAAAAAAACGCCCTGGTGAGGAACCAATCCAACTGAGGAGGATCCTGTATCATTTCATGTTTGTGAACACGTAAGGCATCTGCACAGAATTTTTCATTGACGTTGAATAATGAAACTAAGAAGGATCTTCCCCGAATTTTCCTGGCAACAGAGGCGTACCTTCTGCTGGAGTATGTGGAAAGCAGCCAGGCCGGATCGGCATATCTGTGCTGAATGTTTAATCACTCTCGAACAAAGAGGGGGCCGCACAAGGCCGTTTAGTTGAGATTTGAGGTGTTTCTCGGTTGAGATTGATTTCAACCGGAGGCCACACAGGGAGACTCAGTTGAACTGGGAGAAAAATACTCAACTGTGGTCCCCCCAAGGGAGAAAATTTCTCAACTGTGGTCCCCAACACCACAGTTGAAAACTACACTACGAAACTCAACAGTGCCTCCCCCCACCGTTGAGTGAAGTCTCAAAAATTCAAAAATTCAAAAATTCTCTTCAACACAAAAATTCTCTACATAGAAGAATTAATAAACCAATGATTCTTTCTAGCTTAGGTAATTTATTTTTTTTGAATTCTTTCTGTTAGTAATTTTTTCAGTTTACAAACAAAGAATTCTTTGTGAATTTTTTGAATCCTTTCTGTTCTTTCTTTTTGTTTGTAATTTTTTCAGTTTGTAATTTATTTTTTCAAAGAATTCTTTCTGTGTGTAATTTTTATTTTATTTGAATTCTTTCTAATTGTAATTTTTTCTGTTTGAATTTTTATTTTGAATTCTTTTTGTTTGTAAATTGTGTAAATTTTTTTTACAAAGAATTATTTATGTTTGTAATATTTTCTACTTGTAATTTTTTTACAAAGAATTCTTTCTATTTGTAATTTTTTTTGAATGAATCTAATTTATTTACAACATATCATTATATTCCAAAATGATATGTTATATGCCAAATTACAACAATACATTCTTATTTATTTGAATATGACTTTCATATAATTTATTCAATTAAGTACAAATTAAAAAGTTAGATGGTATAGGTTCATACACTAATTAATAATTGCAATTGAATGATTTTTATGAATTAAAGGTTTAAAGGTGCATTGATGGATTATGATTTCTCATACATCTCTTTATTTTCAACTGGTTTTTCTATGCAGCCTAGAGTTGAAAAACATTCCAACTAGGGTTGAAAACTTTCAACTGAATTGATTAAACCGAACTTCTTATGCGGCCTACAGTTCAGTTGAAAAATTCCAACCGAGTTGAAAATCTCAACTAGCTAAGTTCAACTCAACTAAACTGGGCTCCCTGTGCGCCCCCCCCCCCAAAATAAGGTTACTTACGTAGATGGAATATTCTTCAAGGTTCTCTTTGTCACCATTCAAAAATAACTTCTCAAATTTTGATTTGGCATTTATGTTTGAATATGTCTTCACCTGACCTATGATATTAGAGTTATCCCTAAAGTCCATCAAAGTTTGAAGAAGATACCACGAATTTTTCTTTATTATATTCTTATTTGTTCACTCCAAATAGTTAAAAAATATGGAAGATCTTGGTGGTCTATCATTGTTAAGTGTGTAAGAGGTGTGTAAGAGCTTGGTAGTCTTCAAAAGTTTTTTAGCTCCTTTTTTGGTGCTAAAAAACTTCTCAAGACCACCAAGCTCTTACATATCTCTTACTCATTTAATAATGATAAACCACCAAGATCTTTCACACCTTTTAACTATTTGGAGTGAACAAATAAGAGTATAATAAAGCAAAATTCTTTGAAGATTCTTCAAATTCAAGGCGACTTTACGGATAACACTATTGTACATTTTTCTTTTTCTTTGAATGATACTTACTCTACATATTGATGAATGTTCCATTTACTCATAGAGTCTACCTTATTATTGTGTTCCATTCACCTGCAATACCAAGTGATAACATGAGCTTTTGAAGGAATACAATAGTAGAAAAGGCGGCATTGTCAATGAAGATGCCCAGGCAAGTGATGCCCAATTCCACGCATGCATAGTGATTTTGCATGGGAGTGCCACCTTTTCTACTAGTGATAGGGTTTAGCTGGAAATTGAACATTTAGTAGCATGCACTATCTTTGCCTTAGCTCCAAAGTAGATGGTGTGGAATATTCCACATGTGGAGGCTTAATGTAATGAGCAGAGTGTATAAAAGAAAGGTAGTGGGCATAAAGACTAAGCTTATTGAATGTTAGAACATAGCCACCTATGCCCTCCCATAGTCTCTCACACTCAAGAACTAAATGAAAAGTGCCAAGGGTCCTTCATAAATGTCTCTTGACTTTCAATCCTAGTGTTAACCCCTAAAGGACCACAACTATGTTTCTCTCCAAACACTCCAAAGTACCCCTTCTCATAGAAAGACAAATAGTTTTTGATCTAAAACCCTTTTGACCGATTCAACCGTAGGATATTTCAACCAACTTGAATCTGTAACAACCTACAAATTTTCAGCCGTTCAAGGTTCTTCAATAGTAAAATTATAAGCTTCAAAGTTGGATGCACTATCTTTTTTGGCTTGTTGCCCGAGTTTGAAACTTTCAAAAAATGCCCAAAATGCAAAGTTTAGTCTCAGATTTGGTAAAATGAATTTGGCAGTTGTGTATATGGGGGTGTTAGCTCATTGTGTGCAAAAATTCAGATGCCTAGCTCATTGAATGAGAATTTTCAGGAGCTTCCCGCAATTAGGTTTTTCACCGTTGCATGATTGTATCTTTTGATCTATACATCACCTACGTACAAAAATTTCCATCCCATCTTCGTTACAAAGAGTAGAGTCACCACGAAAAATCTCAAAAATTGAGGATCAACACTCATTCCATATTGAGCTGACCGAACTTGGAAAATCAACCTTGGTCCTTTAGGGGTTAAGAAATGGCCCTTCAAATCACTATTTAGTTGACTATATCCCCACATTCTACTTGTGATTGGTCCATTGGCTATTTGATGCGCACTTTTGATGTGTGAGGGGCGTACAAGGGCTCTTCAGATGTAGATGAATAATTTTAGCAAGTTAGCTCTAGTATGCATGGGTGAGAATCCTCTTATAAACGGTCAAAAAGCCGTTCAAGCAAAACCAATTTCTAAATCAATTACCCCAACTCTAAATCCCCTCCTTGACATCAATGCAAGAGAACAAAAATTGCTCCTATTTTGTGCATGTAGGGGCTCACCTTAAAAAACAACCCCCTCTTCCAAGGATTTAAAATTCCTGAGGGGGTACTCCTAGATGAAATTGGAGCAGTAAGCCCCAAATTTGTAAAAGAGATTGCCAAAAAGAGACCCTAGGGTCCCAAAAATGGAAATTTCAGAAAATGGGGCCCATGGGTGAATAGTACTTGCATTAACGCCTGGGAATTTAGAGTCGGGGGTCAACTCACTGCTTGGGTTCAATTTTGTCACCTGGAATTCCTCACTGTTGCCGATACGTATTCAACTGGATTTTTATACATTATTTAATGCTTACTATGGTCATTTCGGGCACATTAATAACGTGAATGATACATGAATATTTTCTACAATAGTTTACACCTGACTGGGTGTTCGTTGAAGTTGGTCAAGTTGATCAAAGTTTTGAAATGGGGTTTTTAGCATTTTCAAGCAGGATGTCACAATTAAAATCCTTGGTATAATTTTCTTTAAATTTCTTTTAGAGAGGTTTTATGAATATCATTTAACGAGTGGTCAAATTTCAAGGATTTTTTTTGACTTGTGAGTCAAAGGTTATAAATTTATTTGTGTTAAGATTCGTAATTGGGCAAAAAATATATTTTTTATCTTTTAAAATTAAATATTATAGTTGATTAGAAATGGAAAAATCATGGGTTTTCATTATTTCCTTCCCCAATAGATTTTCTACTATCTTCTTTTGCTATACAGACTTTTGACTCAACAATAGAAAAGGATCTGCCATGGTGGATTCTAGAATCTTTCATATTCTACTTCGAATCCACCAATTCCGTCTCAACTTGGCAATCTATGAAAAATAACCCGGAAAATAATCTATTTTCACATGTTTTCAGTCAACAAGAACTTCTTGTTTTTATTACATGATAGGTTCACTAATTACTAGAGAGATTTGCAAAGTATTTGAGTGAGCAATCCTTCTCTTGGTACCCCATCCAGCCTTGTCGAGAGAAACGAAAAGTATCGAAGATTCTTCATATTTCTTCAAATAGCTTGTGGAAATAGTGAGCTTAGTTGAGTGGCCAGTACTTGAATAGTGAGTTTGGGCCTTCACTTGATTGGGATAGCAAGTTGCAGGTGATTCCAATGCAATTCAAGCGTTATCAATGCCATCTCTATATGAAACTCAATCACCTAACTTTAGTTTTCAAAAATGAATTTTACACTTCATTTGTTTCTAAATCAAAACATAATTTTTGTATTTAGGATTTGTCAAGTCTTTCTTGTTGACACATGCCCAAAAACCAATGTTTTTGCTACTTCACGAATTTCTCTATTGTCTAGAGTATGTATAGACGATACATCATGCAAAACAACTCAGTAAATATTTACACTAAAATAATTCATAATTTGTATTTTGTATAATATAATATTTTATACTTGATTGGTCATCCTTTGATGAAAAATAAAATAAAAATCTGATGGTACATCATTCATATTCAATGAGAAGTGTTTGAAGGTGTAAGCATATTGAATTCACGTAACTACCACGTGGAGCCCCTCTAATTGAAATAATTGTAGGAAGAACTTGCATTTTTGAACCTTTGAATCAATATTGTTTAAATGCATACTACACTTCTTTAAACAAGCAATTCGCTATTTACGCACTTGGCCATGTAATCATGCTCTTGACCCTTAAAAGCATTAAAAAATTGTCTAAAAAACAACAATTTTTGTCTTTCTACAATTACTTTCATTGTAAACAAATAATTCTTTAATTTATTTTTTATTCTTATCTTCATCTTTTCTTTTATCTTTTCTTTATCTTGTTTCTTTCATCTTATTTCTTTCTTATCTTCTTTCTTATCTTCATTTTCTTTTCCTTCTTGTCTTCCTACTTGTCTTCTTCTTTTTCTTCTATTTTGTCTTCATTCCTCTTGTGGCAGCCGCAAAACCCTACACCCGCACCAAGGAAAACGATTTTTTTTTTAATTTCTATTTTCAGGGTTCATGAGCCCTAAACAAAACAGAAAACAAAAACCAAACAAAATAATAATGATAATAAGTTTTTCTTTTTTTCTTTTTTTCGGTTTTTTTTCCTTAGTGCGGGTGTAGGGGTTTGCGACTGCCACAAGAGGAATGAAGAAAAAATAGAAGAAAAAGAAGAAGACAAGAAGGAAAAGAAAATGAAGACAAGCAAGAAGACAAGAAAGAAATAAGATAAAAGAAACAAGATAAAGAAAAGATAAAGATAAGAATAAAAAATAAATTAAAGAGTTGTTTGTTTACAATGTAAGTGATTTGTAGAAAGACAAAATCTTTGTTTTTTAGAGAACTTTTTCACACGATTTTTTTAAGCAAGATTTGCTCATAAAATGAATGCACTTGGCCAAGTGTATAAATAGCAAATTGCATGTTCATAGCTCTTCTAAATCACTTCTTCTACACATTGATGATATTTCCTCACTTTTTTTTTATAGATTTCAAAGTTGAGATCTAAAGTTTGGATAGTTGCACATTACGATGTACCTCTTTTTCAGTAACTTTTGTAATTTCTGGCCTTTTTTCACCTTTCAAGCTCGATATAAGATTATTGAATGGAAACAAACTTAAAAGACTATGAAAATTAAATAGCCATACTTTAAAATACAAATATGATGTTCAATTTTTTATTTTTTAGAATTGAGTAAATTAGAGAATCTTGTGCATTTGTAATATTTTGATGCAGTTACAATGCACTGCTTTTTGACAAATGCACTTGTTTGTAATACTATTTATGGAATTCAAACTTCAAGCTTTTTGTGCATGTAGAATTCCACTTATCGTACTTCTTTCCGCAATTTTTGATTTAGGAATACCGTAGTATCATAGCTCGGTCGCCACCCCACGAACGAATATTTAATATTTTTTGAAAAATATGGTTCGTTCCTCAAAAAATGAATTTCTTGGTTTTCGTGTTTGAGCAAAAGATGATTAAAAATGGCCCAAAAAGTGGCCCAAAAAAGCTTAGAAATAGCAAAATATAGCTAGAAATAATTTATTCAATTTTCGTTTTTTGATCTTCATAATTTTTGATTTTTTACGTTCTTTATTTTTTGAATTATTTTTTGGCGACCCAGCTATGGTACTACGGTATTCTCTATATTGCAGTTTTACTCAATATTGATATCTTTTAGCATTTAGGCATTTTAGGAAATAAAAGGAGATTTTGATAAATCCAAAATCATTATAGTAATCTACTGTAAAATACTACACATAGGTTTTGAGTTGAAATTGCAATTTTTTAGAAATCATGCACAATATTCATCATTGAAATTTCACCGTGTTCATCATATGTTTTTTTAAATAGTACTTTCAAAACTTCATATTTCTTAATATAAAGCTTTTAGACGAAAAAATAAATATATTTTAAAATTCCATAATTGCTTTGTTATTTTTTCAAAAAATGTACCCCAAGAACCCATCCTTTAGAACACAAACTAAGATTCCTTACATATTTTTTACATTTACACTTCACACACAAAGTGACCAAAAAGTGACCTCTTAGATACTAAAATATTAACTTGATTGCTTGAACGCCATTGTACTAAGAGTTGGAAATTTTTGGATTCTCGTTTAGAAGAGAGTCTCCAATTTTCATTCTTTTTCCAAAAACAAGATTCTTCAAGAGTTGTTTTTTTTATTTTATAAAGTGTACTTTTGCATTTGAAGAGATGAGGCTATTTAAATTCATGCCTTGGACTCTTTAATATCCATCATTGGAGGACAAGGATTTGAGTCACCATCATGCTCGTTATCAAATTGGAGTTTTTATTTTTATTTTTTATTTAATCAATCATCTCATTCATAATCATAAGCAAATCTTCACAAACTAAGATGAGTTTGCAACCATCAACAAATTTAAATTAGGAATCAAATTATTTGAAGTGAAATTAACCTTTAAACGTCGAAGCAAGTTCCACGGGCTTATTTATGTGAGAATAATTGGAAAAAATGGATTTTTTCAACCAAAATTGAAATGGATTGGTGCTTTAGAAAGTGATGAAAAAATCATGCTAAACTCCCAACTTGCACGTAAATTAGACAACTATGGAACAACGTCGACAGCGGTTGATTGTTTTTATTTATTATTATTATTTTAATATTTTAACAACAATAGTTGATGTAGACTTTTGGAGATGCTCTTCGGACTACCCTCTAAGGACCCTATTGACGTTTAAGGATTAACCGTTCAAACAAAGGCAACTACACTAAATAGTGTATTTAGTGTGAGATAATTATAAGATTTGAAAATGTTATAGATTTTTACTCTCGACAAAAAAATTTACCAAAGACATTGATTCCAATACTATTGAAAGATCCCCATCTTGACCAATATAGAGGGTAAAAAATTTGGTCAACAGTAAAAACTTACAACATGTTTATGTAAATTAGTGTATCTCACACTAAATACACTATTTAGAGTAGTGAAAGTTGGGATTTTTAGCCTCTCTAGCAAATTGGCTTTCTTCATTTTCTATTAGGTGCCTCAAAGGTTGACTTTGCTTTTCTTCTTTAGAAACATGAAGTCTTTCTCAGATGCCGCGGTGGAGTAAATGGACTCCTTATTTGGATTTTTAAAGCAAAGATCAAGCTCCATAAGCAACCTCGCAATGTCTTGGCAAACATGGGCTCATTTTATAATAAAATTTGATTATTGCTGATTACTAGTCACTAAAGTATCTATTTCCAATATAGGAGTGTAGGTTTGTTCTAATAGCCCTTTGTTCGGTGGGCACTAGGTCATTGCCATTACAAACAAACACTTGATTCACGCCGGCCTCGAAAGAGGTCCGGAGTTTCTATTTATTTATGTCAACACATGTTAAGCTCTTTGAGATAACAACCCTCATGGTGCTCGGTTCTATCCAAGGATACTCGACAACTTGTTTGGAAGCAATGCGAAATTGGGATCAAGATTGAGCATGAAGGCATTGGCTAGGGTTTTTGTTGGTAAAGAGAAGAAAGACACTCTTCTTAGGTGAAAAGCGAAGTCACGTCCAAAAGTTTCGAGTGACAACAACCATGGAGCAAAGTGGCATCTAGCATTATTCCCTAATTTATTTTCTTATTTCGATTGTGGCCAATGGACAATAATTCGCTCATTTCACTTTCACTAAAGGCAACCATTTAAATTAAGAGCCAAATTTAGACTTTGGAGTCTTCCAAGAGCCATTGCATTTTATTACATTTATTCCATTTTAAACTTCTAGTTTAGCATGTCTTAAAAACTCAACTTGTAGTAAATAAATTTTCTATAGTTCTTCGATAGAACTGTAATTCTTCTACATTATAAGATAAAAAGTACTCTCGTAGTTGAAAGTTCTTCTATACACAAATTTTAAAAATACTCTCATGGTTGAAAGTTTTCTCACATATATAAAGTAGAGCGACGTTATTCCATTCCCAACCCCAATTCTGTTTCTTTCAAAATGTCCTTTATAAACCCTTTTAGTTCGAACTCCAAATCCAAATTGAGAAGGTTTATTATAGTTATCAAGTCAAGTTTCTGTTTGTATGTTTTTAAAGAAACATTAATTTTTTTATAAATAAAAGAAAAAAAATTTGAAAAAAAATTTGAAAAAAACCATACTAGTGGGTTGAGCACGTTGCCGCAGAAGCAACAACACGGCTGCAGAAGAAGGCGTACATTAGTCGTGACCTCCATGAGCATGGGTTGTTTGAGATCAACCGGTTCCGGACCGGAACGGTCGAGTGAGACAACCCATGCTCAAATGTATAGTAGAATTTATATGTTTTAAAAGTATGTATATACACATACATACTTAATGAAATTTCTATTTTTAAATTTGTTTTTTGGGGAAAGGTCCATGCTTTCATACGGTAGTCAAGAACCGGGCAAAGAGTCTGAATGAGGTCCGTCTATCTTGGATACCAATCACCCATTTTGCGTGTGCCGACCTCATTGATTCGTTACTTTTTAAAAATGAAACGGAGTTTGTTGGTTGGACTTTGAGTTGATTCAAACCTCCACAAGGCAACTTGAAAGCAAGTGACTGTTGGGTCCAAGTAAGTTAAGTTAACCGGGGTAAGGTAACTTAGAGGGTGAAAGGCGAGTTGGGTTACGGTTAGTGGAAGTTGGCCCGGGGGAAGAAAAAGTGGTCTACGGTGTTGACCTGCAACACCCAAAACTGGATTCTACGGTCCTTTTTCAAGATGAAGCTGCGGCTTTTACACAAGCAGCCCCCGTGCAGCGTGTCCCCCGCCCCTTGCCATTGACCAACGCCTGGCCAGCCCAGCCCTCTCCCCACTCCATTCAAGCCCCGTCGCTATTGTCGCTGCACTTGCAATCCCATCACACCAGCATTGCCCAGGCTGCATTGATCAGTTCACCATCTCCATGGTGCCACAGAAAGCTGCTGAATTTCCTTCTCTCGTTAACTTTTCGGAATCCTAGGGCGACTCTAGCTGAGATTTCTGTGCGTTTTTCTGTTTTGTTGTGTATTAGAAGGTTTAATTCGTGGTGTGATCGGGATTCGTGATGGCGTTACGGGTCTGCCCTGGCGACAGAATGATTCACAGCTTCGAGTCGCGGGGCATGGCGTTGAGAGGGGTGACGAGGGAGGGATTGATGAAAGTGTTGGTGAGGAGGACCGGGAAAAAGCAGAGAGGTTGGACCGTGGCGGTGCGCGCATCGTCGAGCTCGTGGCCCGCGTCGAACGCTTTCCTGCAGAAAGTGACGACGCAGAACGGCGCCGCGGGGAAGGAGGAGATGTCGGGATTGCAGGTGCAGGAGAAGCAGCAGGATCTGAGTATGCAAGCGTCAGCTATGGAGGTTTCCACCAGCCACATGGTGAGCCTGCATCTGCCCAAGCCGCTGTCCATCACGGACCTGGCGCTCCCGCCACGCGAGACCGCGGATCTGCGCGTGGCGTACCAGGGCGTGCCCGGTGCGTACAGCGAAGCCGCGGCCGCGAAGGCGTACCCGCGCTGCGAGGCTGTGCCCTGCGAGCAGTTCGAGGCCGCGTTCTCGGCAGTGGAGCTTTGGTTGGTGGACCGCGCTGTTCTACCTGTGGAGAATTCGCTCGGGGGATCCATCCACCGCAATTACGACCTGCTGTTGCGGCACCGGTTGCACATCGTGGGTGAGGTCCAGCTCGCGGTGCATCATTGTCTGATGGGTATGCCGGGCGTGAAGAAGGAGGAGCTTCTGCGCGTGGTGAGTCACCCGCAGGCGCTCTCGCAGTGCGAGCAGACGCTGACGAAGCTGGGCGTGACGCGGGAGGCCGTGGACGACACGGCGGGCGCGGCGCAGTTCATCGCCGCGCACAACCTGCGCGACACGGGTGCCGTGGCCAGCGCGCGCGCGGCGGAGATTTACGGGCTGGAGATTCTGATGGACGGGATCCAGGACGACCTGGACAACGTGACGCGCTTCCTCATGCTGGCCCGGGAGCCCGTGATCCCGCGCATCGACCGCAAGTTCAAGACCAGCATCGTGTTCACGCTGGACGAAGGGCCCGGCGTGCTGTTCAAGGCGCTGTCAGTGTTCGCGCTGCGGGACCTCAACCTAACCAAGATCGAGAGCCGGCCGCAGCGCAAGCGCCCGCTGCGCGTCGTGGACGACAGCAACAACGGCACCGCCAAGTACTTCGATTACCTTTTCTACATCGACTTCGAGGCGTCCATGGCGGATGTGCGCGCGCAGAACGCGCTGGGCCATTTGCAAGAATTCGCCACGTTCTTGCGTGTTTTGGGCAGCTACCCCATGGACATGAGTCCCATGCGAGCTTAGCGATCCATTCCCCTGCCCTCCATTTCATTAGGTTGTATAACATGTCATCGATTCCCACTGATAAACTTTTGACATCGATCCTTAGATTAGCTAGCCATCCATCGGAAGGAAGGAAGCTCCAGGAATCTTGAGGTAGGTTAATTAATTGTCCCCCGCCATTTGTTACTCATCAGAGAATCATCGTCGGCCCCCGATCCCTAGTATACATAATTAGTCCTTTTGTGTAAATTAATTCTATAAGCTGCTGCTGTCATCATGTGTAGTGAATTTTTTTTCCAAGTGCTGACGGAGTGAGAGCAATTTGGCAGCTCTGATAATTGGGCCTGCTTCTTCTGCATGTCATTCAACAGCCATGATTTGTTGACAGGAGGATTCTCGTACCTCTCAACTAAAGCTGCCAACCATTGTTGGCACCCAAGTGACATACTTTTGCTGTGAATCCACAGATGTCTGCAATTGAGGTGTCAGTATCTGTTCGGAGGGGATCCCGTGATGATCATCACCAGATTTTAGGTCAGGTTGGGTCAAGGCAGGATGACTACTTGATTATGGACCACTCCAGGGCTGGAGCACGTATCTTTCTTCTATTATTTTTAAGCTTTTAAAAAAGGAAATGAATGAAACTTTCATTGCAGTAGACTCAAGTAGGTACCTTTTTGAGTACTCTCAATTGTAAGTAATAGCCGATGCGACCTCAGGTATGTGCACGCATAATTGCCACCCGAAACAAATGCACTCTGCACATTTCCGGTAACGATTTTGGGTGTAAATACCTTACCAACATCTCAAGTGGTGCTACACAAGCAACAATCATCCTCTGTAAGTATGAGAGTTGAAAAAAGAGAAAGCATACTCTCAATTTCTTGGAATGACCGTTGGGGAATGTCCTCCATCACTAATATATTCTTCTGTATTTACACAGTTGTAAAGTCTTTCACATGCCGGAAGGACCATTTGAATCCACTGTAGGCTCTGGTCACGGGTTCATGCCACAAGCCTATTGTTTGTTTCAAAAAACCATTAAACAAATAAAAAATCTATTAGATACTTTGGGATTCTCTAGCATGCGCAAATAAAGTTCTTTTTTTAATTTTTTTAATTTTTCAAATGATTCTCTCATATCTCTACATGTTTCCTAGTTAGTAGAAGATCTGCCGTGTACTGAGAAGACGACTTGATATGGCTCCTCATTCGTTCATCTGTTTCTTCATTCTTCTTCGTTCTTCGGTGGATACTTATGGATAAGTTATTCGTCGTTCTTCCATCTTTTCGCATTTCTTCATCCGTTTAGTTTCTCTTCACTTGATTTTCTGCGACGAGGGTGCACCATGAGGCAGAGTACACTGGGTATTCTTCGCCATAGCTGCTCGAGAGTCTAACCTCACCAGTGAGAAATTTGATGGGTGATCGGAATTCTCAAGGACAAAGTTTACTTTTTAACTGTCATCTCATAATCTCAATACATGAGAGTTTCGCCTTCATGGCATGTTGTGATTGGTTAAGGAGGGGCATGTCAATATTGATAATGCTTGCTTGTGCAAATTTGCAATAAGGTGGCATGAAGTGGAAATTTCATTGGTCTGTCATCAATGCAATCAATGCACAAATGTGTGCGTTGACATTAATTTGAAATGTCCATCAAATTTAATTTATTCATCTACAATGTCCATTGTAGCAAGCAACTTTGTTAGGTCAGATTTTGTGAATCGAATTTAGTTCAACGAATACAACGAATACGTGTATTAATGAGGTTGGTAGGTAATATTAACAATCTTGAGCTATCAACTCTCCTCCATTGAGATTGTGTTTGGCAATTGCAAAGCATACCAAGTCATCAAAAATAATCACAGGTCAATACCAACCTCGCCATTCGAGCTTGGTTGCTCATTATTGCCCCCAAGAATAGCATTTTCCATCAAGCAGAATTGATGGAACCCATGCAAGGAACCACAACTCAGACATTACCTAGGACATAATGGTACCCTGCGCCCATAATTATTAATGACTCTTGAAAGAAGATTCACACACGTAAGAGAGCTCTATGCACCTCAATTTGGTTGCACATACAGTGCAGGCCTTACTGATTGGATTATAAGCCCACAGTACTCATCAGAGTTGCAGTCTCTCAGCTCCTCTATTCTCTAGGGCTTGTGATGCATGCACGTGATACTAAGGCTTAACAAGCGGCTAGTTGCGGAGTCTCTACCTTAGTATTTACCCCATATTTACTTTTACGGCTTCTTTTTGTTGTCCAGGCACGTAACTCCTGGTAACTCCTAAAAAACGAAGCATTTCCGTAGTCTCTCCCCTGGTGGGGCAGAGACAATAAAGATGAGAATAAAGAGTGCACCTCCACTACCCTCCACATTTTGGCTTTTAGATCTAACTTGCAGTCATATTTTTTGAGAATGTGTTTTTAACTTTGACTTTGCAATTTTTATTTTGGCTATCACCGCTCAAACTTTAATCCTGGCAACTTACATGCCTTTGACATTATCGTCTATGGTGGAGGCACCTAAAAGCGTTCACACACACACCCCGTTCACACAAATTCAAAGTCCTTTTGTAATTGGATTACGAATAAGATATTGACAACTTGTGGATGAAATTTGTTGTGATTGGTTGAAATGTAATACTCTAAGTGTAGTAATTTTTGGAGATTTTTTGGTTGCTTAATTTGATGAGTTTGTTTTTTCAAGAGCACTTTAGGACCAAAATCTTTGGATTTTTGGATGAATCACTACAACAAGAAATGAGGCATAAAAAGTTCACAAATCATCCCCTTCTAATTGGATCACACATGCATGAAGCTAACTTCTCATAAAATATATAGTAAAGTCAATGACAGATATCTGTACAGTACTCAGACATGAGTGTATCAAACTCACAACTGCACAGTTCAGTTCTGCACGGAATTGATGTACCTGTTAACTTAGATGCTTTTGGTGGCACTTCCCCATTACGGTCCCTGTCTGTCACCTTTGTCAGCGACTCAGCGATTACATTCATATTGCTTCCAAAGATGAATGATTCGCACTTCACAAAGTACAACCGACCATGAAGTCAGATCACTCATTGTGAACACATGATTCGGTTACACAATCTCAGGTAGACACTAGCCAGACCTTATTTCATTTCCAAGTTTCCAAACCCAGTTCCATAACAAGTGCCCTCTAGCGGAGTGCACTTCACCCCTAAAAGTCTAGAGCCCTCTCCAAATTCGGCAGTTTTGGAAAGATGCATTATAGAATGCAACTTAGAGGGATATTTTGAACTTCGTGTATCAATAAAAGTTGTCCATTAAGAATTTTGGATTCTATTCATACGGTTGGATCTATGATTGCTATCACCAATATTTTTGTATAAAATTTGAAACTCAAAATTCAAAATTCTTTTGTAATTCAATTACGAATAAGATATTGGCAATATGTACAAGAAATTTGTTGTGATTGGTTGAAATGTACTACTCTAAGTGTAGTGATTTTTGGAGATTTTTTGGTTGCTTAATTTTATGAGTTGACTTTTTTAAGAGCACTTTTACATTGAAATCTTCAAAATTTTGGGTGAATCACTACAACATGAATTGAGGCATAAAATTCACAAATCATCCCCTTTCTAATATGATCACACATTCATGAAGCTAACTTTCCATAAAATCTATGGTAAAAAAATCCACATTGCAAAAAGTGCATGACGGATGAGAAAACGTGGATGAAATTTGTACATCGTCCAAAAGATGAACGCTCGTGCACTTAAGGGTTAACCCTTTAGTGCCCAAGGTATTCTAGATTGGTGCACTGAATAAAAACTGTACAATTGTATCCTCAACTCGAGTGGAGACATTTTCCCCAAATTAGAGAATCATCCAATGATGGAATTGCAAGATTATAATATGTCTTTGAACTTTATAATGCGCACTCAAAAATGCGATTTTGGAGGGTGTGTGATTTCAAAGTTAAATAGAATTTGAGTCATCAATGACCTATGTCAACACCTCACCATTGCAATCTATCATATCAAGAATGGACTCACACATAATTATTGTGAATTTTACAGGTGAGAGTGACTTATCCATATACGGTTGAGGACAAAAATTTATATGTTAAAAAATAAAAGGAGTTGGTACATTGATCAAGATTAGAATGCATACACTAATCAAACATGAACAAGAGAACACAATCCAAAAAATTAAAACAAGGTAACTAACTTTCAAACACAAGAAATATCACATAGTACATGTGTTGTATTTGTAAGTATTCACTGTTTTCAAGTGTTTGTAGTATTTTCACGTTCTATTCATAGGTATTTTGATATTTGCACAACTCCAAATTGAAATTTTATTTTTCTAAGAAGATTTGTTATTTATTATAAAATCTGCAACTCTTGAACTTTACAATTCAAAATCCAATTCTTCACGGATTATCTGTTATTCACATTTTCGACACATGAATGTGGTCACCTGGGCACTAAATTGATAGATGAGCCTGGTTGTCATTTCTAGACTAAAATATATATACCGCTTTGCAACTTCATCCTTAAGCGTCCACATTACATTTATCTGGTCAAACCTCATCAATTTCTCACATTTTAAATAAATTATATTTTTTTGGCATTTTTCTCATATAATATATCCTTAAACTGATTTACACTGATTTTTTCATAATTATTTAAACGATAATGAATTTTATGAGATTTTTCAAAGTTTTTCTCTTGTAATAGCCATAGTAATTACAAAAATGCCTAAAATAGTATGAATTTTTAAGAAAAAATGTAAATAATAGTGATGAACAACAAGGTGTAGGTTGCATGCTTCTCGAGCCTACATAAAAAGAAATTTGATTGAAAAACTTTTTCTGCAATGTGTATTGGAATTTTAGGGTTGTGAGCTTAAAAGTGCTGTAAAAAACGCAATTTTAACAATTTTGAAGAACCATAAATTGGACTAGGAAGTAGAAGACAACTCCCACACATTCTTAGTTGGGACCAATTTCGTTTGAAATTAGAAACTAGGTGAAAATCAACGTTTGACTGAAAAATGATCAAACATGGCCCCATGGGGCTCCTTGCACGCTTAAGGGTTAATTGAAGCTGATTCTAAGAGAATCCACTAACCTGACACCTGAAAGCAGGCTACTTCCACTCAAAATGCACATCCTTTTTTCAATTAAAACAACTTCATCCACCATGGAGAAAAAGAGAGTTGGACTATCCAATTAGTAGTTTACACTGTAGTAGCACTATAAAGAACGGGTGTGGTTCAACAAGGGCAGAAGAACATTATGCAGCTAAAGTTGAATAATTTTTTGTGATTCCCTTGATCCCCTGACAGATGCTTCATATTCGGAGGTGCGACAATGGGCCTCTAAAGAACATTTTGTACATTTGTAACATATCCCATAACAAGTACTAAACCTTCATTTTTCTAGTGCTAAATTAGGATACAAAATATGATTTATCGATGATTTTTAAAAT
Organism: Pohlia nutans; assembly: GCA_022496805.1. NCBI lineage: Eukaryota > Viridiplantae > Streptophyta > Bryopsida > Bryales > Mniaceae > Pohlia > Pohlia nutans. Next base: position 44,535,642 of record CM040089.1, on the reverse strand, counting down.
GGGAAGTTTGTTGTGAAAAATGTTTTTTTAGTTAATCCCAAAAGATGAATCCACGATGGTCATCTTATTCATCTATTGTGATCACAATAGAGTTAACCGAAAAGAGTGTCTCAAAGTGGAAACTCACTGACCTCATACTCACCTTAGTAAAAGACCGCAAAACTAGTCTATAATGAGTTGGAGAATAATCTAAAGCAAAGCCCTGGGGCACCGAACTCACCACCTTCCCAATGCTAGAGGAGAGTTCCCACAAGTTCCCCCAAAACCTAAGGGACTATTCATGAACAATGAATGTTAGATTCTCCTATTATTGGCACACAAACTCAACATAGAAGCCACACAAAACGTGTCTTGTTTTCGGATAACTCTAATATTTACTCAAAACCAAGATAATGACAAGACCCTATTGTGGTCACATTCTTTGCAAAAACATTCATACAAGCTCATGAGCTTATGAGCACCAAGTCATTGGTAAAAGAGTTGCAATTTTACACCAAATGGATGGCAAAAACGGCACCCTAAATTGGAAATGTGGCCATAACAGGGACTCGTATCTTACAAGTTTTCCAGACTAGATTTCAAAATCTGTTCTCATTTTAGATTCTCTCTTTATGACATATCGAACATAAATGTGCCTTACAACTATGCCACTAGAAGTTGAACCTCATTGCTCATCTGGCAGCAAATTCAGCACCATTTCACATGACTTCAGCGAAAAATTGAAGGACTGAGACAGCCAACACCATAGAGACAGTTAATACCATGAGACTACACATAACAATGGAACTGGTAGAAAAGATGAAGACAACATTCAGAGGAAGCCCAGAGGTAAAAGTACTTGGAGGATCTTTTTAAATCATCATGTCAGCATGGAAAAACAAGAAAAAAGAAAATCATGGACAGTCTCTAAAATGCGCAATGAGAATAGCGGTTCTTAGGTTCCTGAATATTCTAGACAACTGTCCAATGTGGACGTCCCAACACAATGAGCCTGGTTTTCATTTCTAGACTAAAATATATATACAGCTCTGCAACTTAATTGAAGCTGACTCTAAGAGAATCCACTGGCCAACACCTGAAAGCAGGCTAGTCCCACTCAAAATGCACATCCGTCTTCCAACTAAAACAACTTCGTCCACCATGGAGAAAAGGTTTCCTGAAATGACTGGACCACTTCCCATTTACATACAAGGTAGTGCAACAAGAGCTAAAGAAAACTACCCGTAATCAGGGAGGGTGAACAGGTCTTCATGATGTCATCTGAAGTGTAATGGGTGCTGAAGAACCACCACTCTGAACACAATCAAAGTTGCATTGATGATCAGGACCATACAAACAACAAAGTCGAAATGCATGTGAACGAAAGAGCTCCAAACCCTAAAAACCCAAGTCACTGCTGTCTCGTGTTCAAGCAACAACCTGTTGGGCTTCCTTGCCACTCTTCCTGCGATTTAGGTCCATCCTTGAGCCTTTTTTTATTTTGCTGATGAGGCTGGTGCACTGCCTGGTGCATTGACTAGTCTGCGTTGAAGAAACCTTTCTAGGAGCAACTGCAACTGTTTCTGATCAAGAGGCTGCCATCACCACAACAAAACATCATCCAAAACTGCATGAGCTGGCAAGTAGAAATAAAAGAATCAAAATAAGCTAAGGAATGATCAATGTGATACAAAATAGTTGGAGAGCTTCAACACTAAAAATCCAGCACTGTAAACAAAAGTACCTTAGGTATGTAGTCATCCATGCCAGCACTAAAACACATCTCATGGGTGCCCTTCATGACATCCGCTGTGACGGCTACTATAGGGATTCGGTGATGCAAACACTCTTTAATTTCCTCGTAATCATATTCAATCTTTTCCAGAGCGCGGCATTGCTCACATTTGTCAACTTCCCACCTTCTAATCAGTCGTGTGGCTTCATATCCATCCATCTATCATATAATACAATTTGCAAACAAGCAGACACGGTTATGACTAACAGGATCATCGCATATCAAAAATGGCTTGAGAAAACCGTAAAGTAAGGTAGAGCATACTAAAACCATTAGGGCCTCCTGTACTGACCCCAGTTACCAACAGCAACTCGTCTATTCATAAATATTGCTCAGCAAGTTGGACGTAAGAATGACTTGGTTAAATGTCTATGGCGACTGATCATTGAATGAAATGGGGTAGTCTACTGTCACTTATGGTGCAGTACAACCTCACTTTGATACTGCATAAGATATTCATAAAAGTTGATCTCAATGGATTTGGCTCTTCTACCGAAACATCACACTCCTGAATATCTTAAAATGGTTAAAATGAGGCAAATATTATGATCCTATACCTGAGATTCTCTTATACAACAAAGCTAAGTTATATGTGTGTGGATATATATATATATATGTGTGTGTGTGTGTGTGTGTGTGAGTATATTTGTACCTCGGGCATTTGAATGTCCATTAAGATCATGTCGAACTGCTCGTCATCTTCGTGCTTCTTCACAGCGTTGATGGCCTGCCTTCCACCATTCACAGTGTCAACAGTGGCACCATAGCGTTGTAGCATGGAGCTCGCTACTCTTCTATTCACCATGTTATCATCCACCACAAGGAGACGCTTGCCAGCCAGCATCTTGTCATTGGCATTCTGCTTCCGGGACGGATTCGTCACTTGCAATCCCAGGGTCTGCAGTAACCCCGATATCAACGTTGTGCATCGCAGTGGCTTGTGAACTATGTGTAAGTAACCGGCTTCATGTAACTCACTTTGCAGTGCGCTATCAGGTGGAATGGAAAGAGCCAACACGGGAACATTTTTGAACCTCGACTCAGCCTTCAACCGTTGCACCAGCAAAATCGACGACGTGTGGTCCATCCCTTGCAGATCCACAATCACCGCTTGAAATGGAGGCCCGTCAGTCCTGCAGCAGCATAGAAAGCCACCATCCTCGTGAAACACGCCAGATAGCTCTCGACATATGTAATACACTTGAAACAAAAGTTATATTTATTTACAAAGATTCAGTTTCAGTGAAGTTTTTACCTCTCTAGCATTTCTAGAGCAATGCCCACATACTCCGCGTACTCGATATGTGCTCCAACTCTTCGCAAATATGTTGCTGCAACTTCCTGCTCCATGTCCAAATATGAGAAAAACCCTAATTATTTAGAGGCTCGAAAACCTAATTACTATGGAAAAAGAAAAATCAGAGGTATCTCTAAAGAAGCAGAATCATACATAACATTCTTGAGTAGCGGCATGGCACCTTTTGAGAACAGTGCCGACTAAGAGTTATTTAGAGCAAAGTCGTGCCAAATCAAGAGAAACTAAAGCTCTAACACACTCTCACTATGGCTCATTGACTTGAGGAACTCTCACTTGTTTAAACTGAGCTCAATTTTACAGAAAAGGTATCAAAGGCTCTTCAGTTTCACGTGTCAGGGATTCCTTTCCACAGTGAGCTCAATGAGGGCTCTCTAGAATGTTGCGTACAAAACATAATTTCTCATCTGGACTCATAAAAGTCACTCCAAATGTCAGATAAACATTGATCGACCCTAATTTTTGAGGATGTTGACAAAAGCCATGCAAAACCCTACCTGTCGCACGGGGTTAGCATCCACCAGAAGAACCCTAATTCCGCGGATCCGTTCGTCTCCTAAGCCCGATGATGTGCGCTTCATGACATGGGCCAGCTTCTGCAAATCCCCCCTTTGCCCGGACGTTGGCAACACCAACGAAAACTTGAACACGCTACCCTCTCCCGGCTCGCTTTCAACGATGATGTCTCCTCTTGTTAATCTTACCAGCTTCTGTAAATTCACATTCATGACAACCCAGTAGATGATGTTGCAGTCAAGACAACAGAATGTCACACCAAGAGATGCACCCTTAAACCCTAAACCTCCTCAACACACTAAACCCTAAGGCCTAAAACCTGCTCATTTGATGTAAAGATGCCCAATTGTAGCAACACCCCGGAATCTTGCACAATGAGTACATTTGGAATTCGAGAACGTACACCAAAGTTCTGAGTCGGGTTTTTTGTCATCAGTAAAACTTTTAACCCTTGTAACTTTTTACATGTGGTATCCAAATAATGCATTCTGTAGTGTGTTGAAATACTGTGGTTACGATGAGTACATGAGCCGAAAGAAATGCCATGGAAAGAAATGCCAAGTGAGTGAAGGACTGACCTGGCAAATAGATAATCCGATACCAGTGCCGCCATACTCTCTGGAGGTGCTGCTATCCGCTTGCACAAAAGGCTCAAAGAGGCGGCTCTGCATGAACTTGGGGATCCCGATGCCGGAGTCCTCAAGGGAGATGATGCAAGTGACTTCGTCGAAGTCCAAACCGCCAAGGGGCTTCCAACTTCGCCACTCCGCGACACAGGCGGACGAGCTTAAATGGCCCGTGGTCATGCTCAAGCGTGGAGGTGCCATGTGGGGATAGCGCGCCCGGAACAAAGTGCTGCGAACCGCGATGACGCCCTTGACACTGATGTCGTTCTGGCTGTCCACGGCCGCTAAGTCCATGAGCTCGGGAATGCCACTGTTGCGCTTGGTATCCACCAGGTCGAAGAAGTGCTGCGTGGTGGGAGGCGAGATGGTGTCGTAGAAGAAGGGATCCACCAGCCTCACACACAGGAAGATGCTCCCTTGCTTCGTGAACTTGATGGCGTTGCCCACCAGGTTGATCAACACTTGACGCAGCCTTCCTGGGTCCCCGTACATCCACTGCGGCACCGTATCGTGCACCAACGCCGAAATCTCCAACTTCTTCTGATGCACTTTCTCCTCAAACAGCGACAAGATGTTGTCTAACTCCTCCCGCACGTCAAACGGCACCGTCTCTATCTCCATTCTCCCCGCCTCGATCTTCGAAAGGTCCAGCACGTCACTGATCAAAGCCCTGCCATCACCACGCACGCAGTCACCCACCCACTTCAATTCACCAACTGACAGAGCACCTTTCAGAGCAATCTGAATATTATTCTTTGATTGTAAAGATTATGTACCACCTGGATGATATTTCTCATAACGTCGAGGTTGTATTGTTTTTATTTTTACCAGACATAAGTTCTCATAATTTGATCTTGTTCAATCACATAATTTAAGGACACCATAGCCGCTAAAGATGGACTGTAAGATTGTGAGATATAACCATGCTCTCCATATATAACCAATGCTTGGTTGGGCTCCATTGAGGTTATGTTGCAACGTGTTACCCCAGGCTCCTTGGGAAGCTCGAAACCCACAGACCAAATCTCTGCCAAGAGGGGAAGAGAACTTACACTAGAGCATTTCCACTCGCCTGGGCAATCTTGACATATTCGAGCTGCTGGGGAGTCAAATCCGTTCCCATTAATAAATTGGTCATTCCTATTACACCGTTCATGGGAGTCCTGCAGAAATAAAATGTTCACAGTCAACTAACCCGTCATATTATTTCCGTGCCTGGAAAGCGAATCAAACGACTAGATAATAGTACCCAGTGGTAACACAATTTGAGGGTGCCAGTGAGAGCATGTGCCTGATCTCATGAGAAACAGTGGCAAGGAAACTGGACTTGGCAGTGTCGGCAGCCTCCGCAATCAGTTTGGCCTCGCGGAGCTTGGCATGGATCTTCTCCCTTTCGCCCACATCTTTTTCGGCTGTGGACATTCGCTTGAGCACAAGGTAGACGGCGATGGTGCAGAATACCACCACGGCCAACATGAGCAAAGGCCAGGCGATCATGTCTCGCAGGACATGCAACTGGATGTTGGACGTGTACCAGCACTGCAGCTCGATGTTCTGCGTCCCATACGTGAATTCCACACTCACTGTGTCGGGCGACTTGGATTTCGTCTGGTTCCCGTAGAACCGGACTTCACACAGATTCGCGTCCGCGGAACAATTGTAATAAGAATTCAGCTCCACTGCAGAATCCACTTTAGCGATAGCGCTAATCTCAATGTCATTGTCATTGAACCTGATTCACATCCAAACGGTCAGCTTTCAAATCATCAGGACTGCGAGTTCACCCTGGCATCAAATCACATTTAGCTCATGAAATGAAGCAACCGTGTTCAATTATTCTTAAACTAGCTTAACAAGTAGTTTCAACCCTAGATGAGAGCCAATTTAAACTCCATTCGAAATCCCAAGCAAACTGAAATTCCATTGCAGAATGGTCATAGCGAACTACAAGGGAAGATGAGAGCCAAAAATTGAGCGCTCGTGATCACAAAAAGAAAAGGACATGATCCTCAAAGTCTGCGAAATGGTCACAGAAAAAACTTAAGACTGTTGACAGAAACTGTGTTAGACCGACCTGGAGACGACGTCTCCAAAGACCTCCTCAACGTTGAGAACGGTGACCACATAGCCAACACAGGCAGCCCTGCGGGCAGCTTGAGATTGGAGAGAAGAGGGGTCCAAGTCGCCGAAGTGAGGCAGGAACGAGCCCATGCGCCATTTGCCTTGTTGCAAGTAAGGCGCGGACAGGGAGAAGTTGCCCGTGTCGCGGGCCTCGAACATGGAAATCCTGAGGATGGGGAAGCCGTAGGCGTCCATGAGAAGCGACGTGTTGGAGACGGCCGACTGGAGAATGACGGGCGCGTACTCCGACTCCGGTCCTCGCGTGATCCTCGTCCCGTTCTGGTAGATGTAAAACGTGCCGTTATAGCGCCGCTCCACTTCCGCTCTCTGGTCTTGCAGCACGCGCAAGCAGTAGGCCAGGTTCCTCACATGCGGCCGCAGGAACAACGTCTGGTCCGTGAATGCCATCCACGTTGACTGGTCCACATCCGGCACGCTCGTCACCAAACCTAGGATCACGAAAGACGCGCCCAGGTTGTTGTCTACCTCGGACATGAACACCTGCATTTGCAATCACATGAAACGTTACCACTCGGCCATTGCATTCATTAGGTCTCGCCGATCATGTCATGGCCAATCTACCCTTTTGGCCATTTTGAATACAGTATGTAACTCCACAGACAGCCTGGAATTTTGACTAGGGTAAATACACTAGCCCAGAAAATCTTCGCCTCTGGCTAGTTTTTAGAAACTGGTAATTCCTGAGTTGCATTTGACTATTGGTTCAACGTTTCATACACCCAACCCTCTAATGACACTCTCTGTAATTGGGTATTCCCTGAAGATCTGACATCATGTCGACACCTGTGATTTGCCCGGTGTCATTAGAGAGGGTTGAGAGGCGATAATGAGGAAAACCTAAAAATGATCACGCACGCCAAATTATGTGAAACCTGCTCAAAATCCACTGCTCCGTGTCCTTCGGTACCTTCTACAACCATAGTTGAATGATCCGTGCTTCCAGGGCTGAGCTCCAGGGAATTCGGGACACGTTGCAGTGTGCATTCATCATGTGGGTCACAACCTGGTTTTCTTCGCGGCGTCTAATCAAACATAGCGATGATTCCGGTCGCATAATTCACGTATGAATCCCAAACCTGCGATTCAAGGGGTAGAGTGAGGGCTAGAGTCTCACTTCTTTCCGATTGTCGCACTTGAGCAGAATCTCCTGGCGCTTGTTGGCCAAGCTGTTCTGGTACACCACGACGCCGACCACAATGACCATGGTGGCCGCGCACAAGATGCCGAGCAGTTGCAGCCACCGGCAGCGCAGCGGATTGAGCTTGCACCAGCGGCCCATGAAGCGCATTCGCTGGATCCGGCCCCCTGTGGTAGCGGCGTAGTCCGCCTCGGACACCGACGAGTCGCGCTCGTCGCTCTCACGCACCGTCTCCATGGTGAGCGCCCTCGACATCTCCTTGAACGTCGTCGCCCGCATCGACATCTCCATCGTTCCCATCACTACTCATCCCAACTCCCACCTCCTAGCTCGTCCCTCCATCGTGATCGTCAACCCAATGGCCGGCGCCATCACCTTCTTCCGCCATCGCTAGTACCATAGATTACAAGGAGACACTAACTTACTCAAGCGATTAGAATCTCCGCGACCCGCTTTCCAACTACTCCGAAACTACTACTGCCACCAGCGCGTCCGAAACTTCCAGGACAACCCACTGCACTGCAAACTGGGAGGTGAGGCATGGAACCGGGCCGGTGGGCACGGGTAAATTGTTTCAGGGCCTAAGTTAAGATAGAAACCAGTGGCCCGGGAGTCCGGGAAGGAACCGTAGTAAGCGAGGAGTCGCCGAACAACGATCTCGGAGCGCCAGGCAAGTGTGGGCCGGAAAACACGCACGTCGCGCCAATGCCGACAGGCCACGACCGGGCCTTGAACGCAGTGAGGCAAGCCAGCGTTGGCTCCGTCATTCTCATATAAATTGGAGTTAACTTACTAGGCCTACTGACAGGCGTGTAGACGACGGAGAGCATCTCCACTAGCACTCTGGATTGCACCCTGAAGGTCATCCAAAAAGTCAGACTTCACCATGACTGTAGTCCCCACCAACATCACTCAATTACACTCTTGAAAATAGTAAGTGCAAGTCACTCACAAGTCACCACGCATGAGTTGTGCAATCATGATGTGCAATTAAGGGCCGCTTCACACTATGGCCGTCCAAGTCGAGAGGCTGTGGGATTGAGAGTCCAAACTTTGTTGAGAGTCCAAAGAAATCTACTGAAAATAGGCAATAAAATATAGTTTCATTTTTTATGAAAAGAAATCGACGGCCTCTCGACCATAGTGACGGGTCTTGCAAAATGTAGGACCCAAACTTCCTCTCGAGAGGCCGTCACCTTGGTCAAAAAGTGTTGCCATGTAAGCATTTTGAAGGTCCACGGCCTTTGGACTTTGGCCTCTAGTGTGAAGGGTCGAGAGGCCGAAACCATGGTTTCTTGCAATTTGATTGGTGGAAATCGACGGCCTCTCGACCTTTGGCCATAGTGTGAAGCGGCCCTAAGAAGAGAAGATACACTTGCAAGAGTGATTTTGAAAGCCCTCGTTTTAGTGGATTATCCAGTGTCACGCGACAAATAAATTGTTCGCCAACCGAGTCTCATCCAATTTTCCATAGCCACAGCCATATCCAGATGCTTTGAGAGCCTCTTCGCATGGAGGACCCGACCCGCTTTGAATCTCCAGTCACCCGGCCTTCAAGGTCGGGTTACAAGGAAATCTTGCTTCCGGATGCATCACGGATATTCAAAAAAAGAAACATAAAAGTTTTGTTTACTTAGAAGAATGTTCATTGTGAGGTAGACACGTTGAAAGAGTTGTAAAAGTAAAGAGAAAATTAACCCAATAACGCCTGAGGCTTTTGGATGACTAGAACCTCTTTTGAGTGGTTATAGGAGAATATGTCATCCAAGGATTTTTGTGGCACTTCCTTAGCCCTTTGTGCACTTCATGGAGTTGATGAATCACTCGTGGCCTCGTAGTATATTTTGAGTTTTTATGTTTTTTTCCGCTTAAACTAAATTTAGGCCATGAAAAGGAGTTCTATTGCATTTGAGCTTAACTAAAAAATGAAGCTTACCAAATCTAGTTTCTACTCTACTTTGAATTTTTGGAAAACTCTAAAAATTGAGAGTTTTATTGGAGTTAAAAGTTCAGCAAGTATTACCATGGTGTAGCAAAAAAAATCTAAATTTAGATACACGGATGATTTTCATTTATTGTGAGGTTCTTCATTACAATTTACACCTTTAGTAAAAAAAATCCGAATTTTGAAGTAAATTTTGTAATTGATATGAATATTCTTTACAATCATTTCAGAAAATCATAATAATTTCAAACTTTCACCAAAATTTATGAAAATTTCATGAATTGTATTAGACACATGGCTTCATCTACTAAAAATATATAATTTAATTCTTATCTTATTTATAATGGCAAAATTGAGTGTGACTGATAAAGCATAATCCATGATCATAGGCCTAAGCGTTTAGGGATTAAACTCGGAATAGCAAATCATGTTGGAAGAACAAAAGGAATGGACTTTTCATTCCCTTTTTCAAGGAGGGACCAAGGTTGAAGCTCTAAACCCGATCTCTAAAATCCATCCCGGTCCATAATTTGTTCATGCGAACCAACTGAACCTATTCTCCAGAGCTAGTCGGGCTCCTCGTATGAACAGCCCCTAAGGCTCCGACACTCACTCCCTAGTGTTGACTTGAAGCAACGGAAAGGTATACGTTGGACGTCTATATAGGACAAGTTTCTATGTGAGGATCGGGCAGGTGAAGACTGTTAGAAGAGAAGAATCCAAATCTCAAAAACTACCGATGGTCCATAGGTGTCTACAATAATAGAAATAAAAAATTAGCCAACACATGGTGAATAGATGATAGACATTTTCAAGAGCTTACAATTACCAATGTTGAATGAATTGGATATATTTCATCCAAATATACTAAAACTATGTCTATAGTTTGTTTTTTAAGGGTGCGAGTAACTTAGTCATTAGATGTGGTCTGATTTTTGAATAAGGCTCTGAATCATCTAATGCCAAGTCTATCTTTGAAAAGAAAGAGTAGTCCTACACTCTTGGTTCTCTATCCAATGGACATTGTACCATGGGTGGGTAGAATAGACACTTTACTCTCACCGGCCTCAAAAGAAGACCGAAGTTCCTATCTATCCTATCAAATGCCAAGTTGGCAAAAAATACATATCTCACAAAATATAATTTTTTGTTGATAATTGTGTCAAGCCAAATTTTGATTTAAATTCTAAGCCATAGATCTACATGTCTAGAGGATAATGTGACACCAAAATAATGTGTTAACAATTTTTTTAACATTTTGATATTTTAAACAAATTGAAAAACAAAGTTTATTGTTATAAAGAATATTATGGATGAATATCATTTTTCATCATTATTGGATGAAATAAGCGTACATCCAACATGAATTGCAAATCTACAAATAGATGAAATAATTTAAGATAAACAATAGTTACTTATTCAAAATGGACGGAATTCATTCACTAATCACTATAATAGTCCATATGTGAAGACATTTTCATATTTTCATTAATTAATGTATATATACTGTGTCTACCAAATAGAATAAGATTAGTTACATTAATTTTATTTCAACACTATTAATTATATAAATATTCATTGTTTTAACAAGTAATAAATATTAATAGCATGTCTTGTGGATTTGCTTCGATTTCACACTATAACTTAAGCTCCCAAGAGACCATTTTTTGGTTGTTACCCATTTTCTCAAGCTACTTATGTTCAAAAAATAAATTTTTTTCAAAATAAAAATACAATGTCATAGTTAAATGAGTCTTCTTTCCAATGCAATTAGAATTATGTTCATGTAATCAAAACTCCACTTAGGGGAATTTTTCAAAGTGAAACACCTCGGTGTTGAAAGGCAACATCGACACTTTGGGTAGGCTTGCCAAAAAATCTAAACCAATGAGATTCAAAGGCACCTCAAAGGAAATTTTTCTCACCTTACATGGGTTGCATGCCATGAGTTGTGGGTTCTTCCGATCAAAAGAAAGTTGAAGGGATAATCTAATTTAGCCAAAATTTATTGCTTTCCTTCGTACCCCCACCTATTACAAGGTATCTGGGAAATGCTAATGAATTGAACATCTTGTCAAATTGAATCATGCATCTTATTAACTACCTCATCTTGAGAATGGCAAAAAATGGCATATTATTTCAATTTTATTTTTCTGGTTTGGGGGCCTATCAAAGCAAGGCTGCCTGGGTTTTTTAGAGCCTAAAATTTCAATATCTCAACTTCCTTCGTTGTTATCTTGACATCCGTAGAGTCAAATGTTTTGAAATTTTGAGGGATGATTTATAAGGCCCAAGGGTACAAGATTCTTTGGTTGGAATGTGATAAAAAGGTTTCGAAAAGCATTAAGAGGTCATCAACAAAAATGTTCAAAATGAGGCAGCTTTGAAAGGGGGCCCCTTAGACATTTAGAGGTTAAAGCTTTCCATACTTGACCTTTTCAAAAGTTGACTTAACCCAAAGGTTTTCATGTGATCTCAAAGGTAATTAAGCCCTTTATCTATAAGTTACAAGGGTCCAAATATTACAACCATATTTTATCTTTTATTTTTGGAAACCACTTTTAAAATTACAGATGTATTTCATTTTTTTGGATACAAGTCCAAAAGAGTACAAAGATTTGTCTTTGCTTTTGCGACATATGTTCAAAAATCAATACTACATTTTTGTTTTGATCTATGTAATTTTAGAATATTTTGAAAATCTTGAGTTTCTTTTAAAATCCTATATCATGAAATTACTTCTAAAGTGCATTTATTTAACTTCTAAAATAATGGCTTTGATATCATATCTATATATCTATATATATATATATATATATATATATATATATATATATATATATGCACACCAAGTTGGCCTATAGTAGAGTCTCACACCACAATAGTTCTAACTCTATAATCATCCTTGCATGTACGATCTATAATATATAATAGATAACATATTTTCATTTTTATACATATGTGTGCACAAAACATGAATGGTGCAATTTGTATACAATTTTTTTTAAGCATAGATGTTTCTTATTTTGGTACACAATTACATTATTATTTTCATACTCTTAAAGAGGTAAATGTTCCTTCAGCCTTTTCAAAGTCTATTGTTGACATTTTCTTCTCATTACATGACATCCATTTGCATTCCTACTAATACTAAAGCCTCTATAAATTACCCGAAATTTTGTCTATTCCAAAAAATCCAAAGTGGGTTGATATTGATTCACATGACTATGAGTGAGTGATTTGTGCAAGCTCACAAGTAAGAGAATTCCTATGGTAGTTCAAAATATCCCACGCCAACGATTAATAGCCAAGTGTTTTGATAGAGTCGTTGGTTTGCACGTCCAAACATAATCCATGGCAACCTTCTCACTCATCAATGAGCTTTGCATTTGAGGCCGAAAAAACAGCATTTACCGTGTCTCTCCGAACTTGCTTCCACCAACCGACACGGCCTTTGGAAATTGAGCTTTATTGTATGGACGTGGACTATTTTGAGTTGTCTTGGGTTGCGTAGACCAAGAAGCCGAGCCAATTACGGTGTCCCGCAATGGACCAACTCCCGCTTCATGCCTCGACGGAGGCGATTCAACATTGCAACCACCTCGATAACATCCCGTTGACATATTTGTTTACCGTTTATGCCGTGGTGAAGCTCTAAAAGACATGCTTCCATGTGAGGATCGGGTTAGTGAAAGGCGCTAGAAGACAAGAATTTAAGTAAAGCCTCCTCCCATGTATGGGTGGGATCCTGGAAAGCTAAATGTTACCGATGCACCACTGAAAATGGATGAATCCAATAATATCTTTTCAATTCTTGCAAACACTGCCATGTGAATTATCAGTGGTTTTTGAGATTTGGATTCTTGTCTTCTAGCGCCTTTCACCAGTCCAATCCTCACATGGAAGTTTGTTCTTAGGAGAGGCTTCCATATTATGGGTCATGAAAAGATAGAAGCTACCGATTCATCACGAAATGGGTGAACGTAGAAGTATGTCTTCCCTATTTATTTACGTAGAATTAATGGGTGGACAATCGGTGCTTATTGGGACCTCACTTCTTGTCTTCTAATGCCTTCCACGTGCCCAATGTTCATATGGAAGCTTGTCCAAGGCTAGGCTTCTATGTATCGATGGGGGATAAATAAAAAGTAGGAAATTACAAATTCATCAACCCGACATAGATGAATCCTAAACTTGATTTTTCATTTGTACCGAAACGGGTGGTTGTTGAGACTTCATTTCTTGTCTTCTAATGTCTTCCACCCGCCCGATCTTCGCGTGGAAGCCTGCCCAAAGGGCCTCCTTCCATGCCGCAGGATTGGGTGCAGGTATGGGGGGGGGGGGGGGGGGGGGGGGGGCGATGCTGTGCTACCTGAACTCCAAGTCAGGGTGGATACTTACGGTCAACATGCCTATTCCCGTCCGCCTGCCCATTCCCGGGACCTAGGATCCAGTTTAAAACCATGACTCTATAGTGAAAAACCGTGACTGATAAAAAATGGCTGGTGACAGGGGAAAGTAGCGCGGATGAATGAAGGAGACGGACGGTTTTAGATGAAAAACAACCGCCATTTGATTGTGCCAGAGTTCAAGGCCAATTTAGCTTCGCCATGCTACAGTTCTGCTACTTCACAGCTCGGTTACCATCACATGTCCAGGCCGGTTTTAGGCTTGATTTTGTCTACTTATGGGTTTAGTCATCTCGGCACTATTTCAGGAGCATCTCAAATATAGCTTGACACTTTCACGTTTCTAGGGCAGGCTATGTCCACTTACAGGCATCTACTAATCCAGACTTCAAAAATTCACTGTAAATTGAGTTTTTATCAAAAATTAAATTTTTGAGTTACATTATCTTCCTCTTCCATTTGCTAAGTTGGGGGAAAAAATTCACAGTCTGATTCTATGTGTAAGTGGGCGACTTGGTTAAACGGACGGGAATAGGCAGGCTGACCTTACGTGGATCCTGCCACGCAAGCTCCGCACCGCAGCAGTAATACTGTGTCAGGGATGACAAGTGTCAGAGGACCAGTTCCTTCACTCACTGGCTGCCACACTCACAAATCCCTCAAGGTTCCAACTTCAGTTCTCCTGAATTATTTTGGAAAATAATAAGTTATTTGAGGGATTCTGAATTAATTAAACATTATTCTTTCTATTTACAGGAAATAATGGAAGTGAATTCCCATAACACTCCTCACACAACATTAGAGTTAACGGAAAAGAGTGTCTCAAAGTAGAAAGAAACCTTAAACTCACCTTGGATTCGTTTTTACTTCAAAAAGACTGCAAAACTAGTCTATAGTTAAAGTAAGGCTATGCACCACCATGGGGTGTGGAACTCATGACCTCCCCGATGCTAGGGGAGAGTTCCCACAAGTTCCCCCAAGCAAAGAGACCCGACCATGGAAACTATTCATGAACAATGGTTGTCAGAAATTATAATTATAGGAAGAGAACTCCATTTGAACTCTGCTCTTGGACCAATAAAATTTTGTTTTCGCATAACTCTATTATATTGTATAGTTTAGTGCATTAATTATCCCATTTAGTGAGGGAGGATTTATACTGCGTGTAGGAAGTTAGTGAAGGTGACACTAAATATCATTATGATGTAAAATTAGCGTGATATGAAGATTTACATAGGTCCTATGTGCACTTCTTTTTGTTCTTTTTATTATTAAAAAATAAAAGTAATCAACACGTGCAATGTTCTTCACTGATACCATTGATATCAAATTTGGTCCCATCTCAACTATATTTTTCACAACATGGTCGATTCAATTTGTCACTTTAAACTCCATTAATTCTTTATACACTTCTGATTTCCACACCTAACATCTCTTTTAACCCTTTGACGTGCTTGTGTCTACATAGTGAACAATGAACATATTCAGATTATTCTCTTGACTACATACATGGACAGTTTTCATCCATCCAAATTTCTCTTGATTCTTGTGCTAGTTGACTACCAGTTGTACGTTGTATAGATCTTCAAAATAAGATATTGTGATTTTAATTTTTCTACATAACAAAATTGGTTTATGTCAAGTTTCATTCTTAAGTCCAAAAATGAGACCTTAAACATGATTTTCCAAAATAAGTAAAATCAAATAATGGAAATCGTACCATCTTGTAGTGCATGTTATTCCAAAATCCATTAAAAAAAATTCTAATTTTATTTTTTGTTAAATTTGGGATTATAATTGAATTTCAAAAGAAAATATTGAAAATTTAATCAAAATTTATCAATAAAAAATATGCAAAATCCAACCGTACAAATGTGAACTTCACATTGACATTTACAATTTAATTAGGTTTCTACATCAACTTTATTTTCTTATTCATCAAACATTTCATAATGCATCTTCGAAATTTGTGTTGAATCAGGACGTTAAAGGATTAAACTCCATTTCAAGCATGATTATCTTTTTAATTTACTTTGGTTCTATTTTGAAAAACCTTAAATATGATTTTTTGGCATTTAAAAAACCCCATTTGGTTTAACGGAGTAGAAGTTATAAATATGATTCTCTCGAAACAAAAGTAAGTCCTTGGGTCTTAGAGTATGTCCTTTAAAGTGTAAAGATTAAAAGACCGAGGATTCATGCATTTGAAACTACAAATTCAATCAATCTTATTTAAATATACATTAGAAAATAATGGGGCTTTCAAGAGTCCCCTTCTATTTCGGATCTTAAAAAATATTAAAAATATTAAAAAAAAAACCAATCTGACGTGGACGGCGACCGTCCATGTCACATTAGATTTTTTTAAATTAATAATATTTTCCTATTCACATGAGATCACGTCTCAAGGCCTTTTAGCAACCCCAATTTTTTCTAATGATATGTAATTTAGATCGAATCAAATTTGATATTACTAGAATCAGTAAAGAATATTTTGTACATTAATCAAAAATAAAAAAGAACTACACAATCACATGATCTACTCAAATCTGGTAAAAGAAATGAGGTTAATTTAGGCTTTTTAGTCCATTAAGGTTTTTAATATTTCAGGCACATCATTTAGAAACATAACAAAATACAATTAAGTTTCTAAAGATTATAAAACTTCTTATCATACATGACCCTCTGCATTAAAATTTCCTATCAACCTTTGAATGTCTAGGTTTTGATTTTGTCATTTTAGAATTAGAGGGATTTTGTCATTGAGAATGGGTGATGTAGAAGACTCTAACAAAATGTTATGTAGATTCATAATTATAATTATATGCAAATAAATAATTTTGCACACAAAACACTTATTTTACGGTATATAAAAATATCTTCTTCTGTCCTACACATTCTCCTTTATTTACTTTCAGCCAATTGATTGTTATAACATACATTCCACTATGAGTCAATTGGCCCCATTGTCATTAGACATGAGAAAAATGGCCTTTATTATAATCATATTATATTGAGTATTTGAGACCGGCATTAAGGTTGATACAAGCTAAGATTTGGTTAAATTGTCCCCAAGTAAAAATCAGCCTCAATTTCAAAATAAATGGGCCCTCGGGGTTTTGGACAAGTGTTGTGATTTCCTTGCAAGAGCATCTCCAACCATGCACACTAAAACTAACATGTTGAAATTACTCATCTATATTTAAAAAGCCCTTCAATTTGAAGTTCCCTACCTTCAAATGCCCTTCAAACATTAAAAAATGTACATTAAACAGTCAATGAACCAATCACAAGTTGAATGTGGAATTAGTCAACTAAACTTAAATTTGACGTGTCATTGCTTAACTCCTAACAGCCTGAGGGGTATAGAGCAAAACTAAGATGTATTATAAATGTGTCTTCTATAACTTTGATGAAGTTTATCTCAACAAAGAGAATCATGTTTTGTCAAATTTCCAAATATATTTTTAGATATTCATTTAATGAATTTAGAAGCAATTGACTTAAAATGTGATTGTGGTGAATTTTAGAAGCAATTAACTTTAAATTCATAAAATGTTTAGAAACTTAGAAGCAATTAACTTAAAATTCTATTCAATAATTTTATACATTTTATACTTTTAGGATTCAAAATTTAGTATTATTGGATAGAATTTTATTTTTCATTCTAGAAGCAAAAGAATCAAATGAATTGATGAAAAGAACAACATTACTTTCTCCAAAAAGTACATTTTGTAACTCTAGACAATGTTGAGGTGTTTTTTTTTGAAAAATTGCCCTAGGTAGAGTTTAACTTGGATTGGTATGATTCAAATTGTGTTGGAATGTAGAGTTGAATTCCTATTAAATAATCATTTTAATTTATTAAAACAAAAATAAAAAATAACCTTGACCAGTCCCAAGAAAAGGGCAGTGACCAAAAAATGGCCTCTCGGAGCATTAGGTATTAACACGCTACAATAGCTCTTCGAATCTAGAGTAAACTTTTTAAGAGGGCCAAGGGCATAACAAATGTGACGTGTTTTACTGTGTTTTGGGCTTAGAGGGCCCTCTTTAAACTTCTTTTTGAAAGCCCCTCTAAATTAACTCACATTTGATGGGATGTGTCTAAATCACACAATACCCAAATCCAATTTTTTTTGTACTGTAGGGTAACAAAACCATTGTTGTTTTTCATTAGAGCCCAAAAAAAATCCAAATTTACCATCTTTGAAAAGGCCTCAAACACAAAATGGCTCCCCACCCACCAAATTTGGAATGTAGCTTTGTTTATGAGTTGATTTTATGAGTGCCAAGTTTAATGGTCTAAAGATTTACCAAAATAGAAATATTGCAAATTCTACTAACAAGAGTGTTATTTTAGGGTCATCAAGTTAATGTTGATGAAAATATGACACCTTGTGCTTCTAAAATCTAACTTTCCATTATGCATAATCCTCTTTAGGAAATAAATACTTCTAAAAAATATGAGCCATGTGCATGTCAATATGAAGTTGCACACTTCTTCCATGACCATTGAAAGTTCATGTTTGAATATCGCACCATTTTGTATACATGTGAATCTTTTAGTAAATTTGTAATAATTCCGTTTTCATAAATCTCTAGGTCACGAAACCACGCATACATAACACCCAATTCCTTTTTTTTGCACTTGGTCATATAATCATGCACTTGGCTTCCGAATGCACTAAAAATTCAAATCGGTAGAAATTGCATGAAAATTTTGGCCAATTTTTTTCTTCTACAGATTTGGTTGCAAAAAGGATAATTTGGAAATTGTTGAGTCATTTTTTTCTTGAAAAGTCATTACTTGTGCTTTGAATGTTTTCTAATTGAATTCAATACGCAACAAAACTCTCCTTGAAATTGATCTTGACACATAGTATATTAGAAAAATGCAGGAGGTTAGAGTTCTCAAACAAGAGGTTAAGCACACATCTTACAAAACCATTTAAACATATTGTAAGCAATTGAAAGTAGGCCAAAAATAGACGATTTTGTTTAAATATGCATTTTAGTATATAAAATCACTGAACTTGTTTACAATTTATAAAAATAGTACAAACTTTTAAATCAATACCTTGACAACTAAACTAGAAAATAACATACTATATAGTAACGTACTCATCTACTCTAGTAAGCATCTAGCAACCTCTTGTCATCCATGTTTTCAATCTACATTGCAACATATTCAAGTATGTGCAACTATGCTTCATTTGAAATAGTGATTTGTTGCATCCGCACGTAATCATATAGCGCCATTGTTGCATTTGTTGCTTCCTCCTCCAAATAGCAACTCCACCATGACATTTCTTTACTATGTTATCAAAATAGATTGTCCAACCTCTTCGAACAAACTCGTCACAACAACGAGCTGAGCGATTCACTCCCCTATTACAAGCAATTCCCTATTTTTGCACTTGGCCAAGTGCAATCAATTCAGAACCTAATTGTACTACAAAAACAAAATTCCAAGAATTTTTTACAAAAAAGCAACAATTTTCATCTTTATTGAAATGTGATGTATATTACTAAAATGCACACATTCCTGATTTTTCATTACAAAAAATTAATTCCATTCATTGTTTTGGAAACTCTTTGAAATTTGAGACAAATAAACATAAGTACAATATCTAATTTTGATTCCATTTTATGTTTTTTATTTACATTTATTCTTTTAGTTATTTATTTATTTCCGCCGCCTCTAGGTGTCGAGAGTCCACGGGCAGCAACCCTCAACTCTCCCTCACGGGATAAAATATGTGAAGATAATGGAAGTGAGATGATGTAAGGAGGAAGAAGAGAGACAAAGTGAGGAGCCTCAACTCACTCCATATCACTTAAGATAGGGAAATGGGTCCGCGCGTACAGACCCTCAACCCAAATTAGCAAGCCAATTTTATTTTCATTTTTAAAATTAATTATTTTATTTTATTTTATTTTGTACTGCCAATTTGGGCTGAGGGTGCGCGCGCGCGGACCCCAAACCCAAGTCCTTCACATGACAGATTTAATTTTCATGTCGTGGCTTCGTTTTTAAGAACTACGGGGCGTGTAGCATACCATTGGAAGCGCATTTTCAATACCTTTCCAATAGTATGCTACACGCCCTCTAAATATAAAAAAGAAGCTGCAAATCGGAAATGAAAAACCGGCCGCCGCTTAGGGTTTGCGCGGCAATGGCGGCTGCTGCCCCTAGTGACGGCCGATTTTCCCATGCGATTAGCGGCTTCGTTTTTGAGATTGAGGAGACATGTAACATACCATTGAAAAGGTATTGAAAATGCACTTCCAATGGTATGCTACACGCTCCCTAAATCTCAAAAACAAAGCCGCAAATCGCAAATGAAATATGTCATATGAAAGACATGAGCTTGGGGTCCGCACGCACGCACCCTCAGCCTAAATTGGCAATACAAAATAAATAAATAAAATTTTGACCTGCTAATTTGGGTTGAGGGTCCGTGCGCGCAGACCCATTTCCCCATCTTAAGTGATATGGAGTGAATTGAGGCTCTTCACTTTGTCTCTCTTCTTCTTCCTTAAATCATCTCACTTCCATTATCTTCACAGATTTTATCCCGTGAGGGAGAGTTGAGGATCGCCGGCCGTGGGCTTTTGACACCTAGACGCAGCGGGAATAAATAAATAACGAAAAGAATAAAATAGAATGAAAAACATAAAATCAAATCAAAATTAGTTAGTGTACTAATGTTTATTTGTCTCACATTTTCTTAAAGAAAATGTACTAAAGGAGGGAAAAATAATATTATAAAGGGAAAAAATAAATAAATTGATGAGTTAAAAAAGAATTCAAGGTCTTGGCTCCCGTTCCAACTTTAATGTTGGGCACAAAAAATACAAATAACGGAAAATTCAAAAGAAATAAACTTGATAATTTTCAGAAATTTGCAATATATCCTTTTTGCAACCAAAGTTGAGGAAAAGAAAATTTTGTCGAAATTTTCATTCGATTTATTCCGATCTTAGTTTTTTGTGCACCCAGAAGCCAAGTGCAAAAATAGGGAATTGCTTGTTCTATACAAAATCCATGAAATTCCGCCTTATGTATCATTAGCGACCTGCAAAAAGTGTATATAAATATATATTTATAGAGAGAGAGAGAGATAGATGTTTAACCCCCAAAGGACCACAACTATGTTTCTTTCCAAACACTCCAAAATATCTCTTCTCATAAAAAGACAAATAGTATTTGATCTAAAACCTTTTTGACCGATCCAACCGTAGGATATTTCAACCAACTTGAATTTATTACAACCTAAAAAATTTCAACCGTTCAGGGTTCTTCAATGGTAAGTTTATAAGCTTCAAAGTTGGTTGCACTTTTTTTTTTGGCTTGTTGCCCAAGTTTGAAACTTTCTGAAAATGCCCAAAATGCAAAGTTTAGTCTCACATTTGCTAAAATGAATTTGGCAGTTGTGTATATGGGGGCGTTAGCTCATTGTGTACAAATTTTTTGATGCATAGCTCATTGTATGAAAAATTTCAGGAGTTGCCCGCAATTAGGTTTTTCACCTTTGCATGATTGTATCTTTTGATTTATACATCATCTACGTACGCAAATTACCATCCCATCTTTGTTACAAAGAGTAGAATCACCACAAATAATCTCAATAATTGAGGATCAATACTCATTCCATACTAAACTGACCGAACTTGGAAAATCAGCCTTGGTCCTTTAGGGGTTAAACCGACCCTTTGTTTTCTTCCTTTCGTAAAGAAAACATGCGTATGTTCTTGCAAACCCTCTCATAGCCGCCTCAAGAGTATTAAGGCGGCCATGGGAGAAATGAGAACATATAGATGTTCTTTTGAGGAGTCGGTTGAGGTGAGGACGAAAGAGGGTCCGCGCGCACGGACCCTATGCCCCGACAAACCCAAAAAACCAAAAAAAACAGAAAAACAGAAAAACAGAAAAACAGAAAAACAGAAAAACAGAAAAACAGAAAAAAACTATATATATGTATGGCGGAGGGGCTGAGGGTATGTGGCAGCACACCCTTTGTCCTACAGCCCTCAAGAGAACATAAACATGTTCTCCCATACCCTCTCATAGCCACCTCATTAGTATATAAGGTGGCCATAGGAGCATGGGAGAACATATTTGTGTTCTCTTGAGGAGAGAATGGAATAGAGTCCGTGCGCGCAGACCCTCAGTTCCTGAAATTCCGGAAATCTTGAAAATCCCCCAAAAAAAAAAGGTATTTTTTTTTTAAGGGGGGGGGGGGGGTATGCGGCATTCGAATGTTGTTTTGAAGGATGGAGGAGGGTGTGTGGGGATCATTTTTGTGTCTTGGGGGCCTTTTCAAAGATGACAAACTTGGATTTTTTTTGGCTCTAATAAGAAAACGACAATCATTTTGTTACCCTATTGTACATTCATTAAGCATTCTTTAATGCGCTTCTACGATTAAAAAGGATCATGGTGTAATTCCTTTCATATTAAAATATATATTTTAATATACCGGGCCCTTTTAGTGACTCCGTTGAGGATGCTCTAAGTGTTCAAATTTGAAGATAAAGAAGGACCTTCCGGTAAATCATGTGACCCACAGTAATTCATGTATCGGTAAATGTACATTATCTGTACTCCCTATCATTGGTTTACTCAAACTGATTAGCTAGTTTAATTCAACCCCTAACATCTTCACTTATGTCCAAATTGGGCAATTTTACAAAGATGCGTTATAAAATGCAACTAAGAGTATTACATTTTGTTATGATGGGTTGAAATGTAACACTCTAAGTGTAGTGGTTTTTGGAGATATTTTGGTTGCTTAATTTTATGAGTTTATTTCTTCGAGAAACTTTGAAATCTTTGAATTTTTTGGCAAAACACTAGAGTTAATCGAAAAGAATGTCTCAAAGTGGAAAGAAACTTTAAACTCACCTTTGACTCATTTTAATTTCAAAAAGACTACAAAACTAGTCTATAGTGAGTTGGAAATAATCTATAGCAAGGCCATGTACCACCATGGGGTGTGGAACTCGTGACCTCCCTAATGTTAAAGAATAGTTCCCACATGTTCCCCCAAGCCAAGAGCCCCGACTATGGAACTATTCATTAACAATGAACACGCAATTCGCTATTTATGCACTTGGCCAAGTGCGCTCATTTCATAAGGATATTTGACTTTAAAAAAAGTTGGTTAAATATTTCTCTAAAAAACATCAATGTTGTCTTTCTTCAATCCCTTACATTGTAAACAAAATAATTAATTTAATTATTTTTTATTCTTATCTTTATCTTTTCTTTTATCTTTTCTTTTATATCTTGATTTCTTTCTTGTCTTCTTTCTTGTCTCCCTCTCGTCTTTTTTCTTGTCTTCTTTTTGTCTTTCTTCTTGTCTTCCATTTTGTCTTCGTTGTCTTTTTCTTCTTCTACTTTTTCTTCAGTTGGGGGTGCTGAACCCTAAACAATGGAAGCAAGCCAACAAAAATGAAAAAAAAAAAAAAAAAAAAAAAAAAAAACTTTTTTTTTTTTTTTTTTTTTTTTGGGCCGTGGGGTGCTGCTGAACCCCAAAATGGCAGCTGCCCAAAACAAAAAACAAAAAAATAAAAAAATAAAAAAATAAAAATTGGCCGTGGGGTGCTGCTGAACCCTAAATGGCAGCCGCCCACAAAAAAAAAAAAAAAAAAAAAAAAAAAAAAAAGAACTTTTTTTTTACTTTTTTTGACTTTTTCAAAAATTTCTATTTTTAGGCGCTGGGGTGCGCGGCCGCGCACCCTAAAGCCCTCTCATCTCCCTCATTTCTATCTTCACCTCCCTCTCCATCTCTTCTCCATTCCTATCTTCATCTCCCTCTCCATCCCTTCTCCATCCCTTCTCCTTCTTCTCTCCATTCCTTCTCCTTCTTCTCTCCATCCCTTCTCCTTCTCTCCATCCCTTCTCCATCCCTATCTTCATTTCCCTCTCCATCCCTTCTCCTTCTCTCCATCCCTATCTTCATTTCCCTCTCCATACCTTCTCCATCCCTATTTTCATTTCCCTCTCCATCCCTTCTCCTCTCCTAACCCCTATATATATGAGGAGAGGGGAGGGATGGAGAGGGAGATGAAGATAGAAATGAGGAAGATGAGAGGGCTTTAGGGTGCGCGGCCGCGCACCCTAGCGCCTAAAAATAGATTTTTTTGAAAAAGTCAAAAAAAGTAAAAAAAAAGTTTTTTATTTTAATTTAATTTTAATTATTTTAATTTTGTTTTTTGTTTTTTGTTTTGGGCAGCTGCCATTTTAGGGTTCAGCAGCACCCCACGGCCAAAAAAAGAAAAGAAAAAAAAAAAAAAAACTTTTTTTTTTTTTTTTTTTTTTTTTTTTTCATTTTTGTTGGCTTGCTTCCATTGTTTAGGGTTCAGCACCCCCAACTGAAGAAAAAGTAGAAGAAGAAAAAGACAACGAAGACAAAATGGAAGACAAGAAGAAAGACAAAAAGGAAGACAAGAAAAAAGACAAGAGGGAGACAAGAAGAAAGACAAGAGAGAGACAAGAAGAAAGACAAGAGAGAGACAAGAAGAAAGACAAGAGGGAGACAAGAAAGAAGACAAGAAAGAAATCAAAATAAAAAAGAAAAGATAAAAGAAAAGATAAAAGATAAGATAAAGATAAGAATACAAAATAATTAAAATAATTATTTGTTTACAATGTAAGGGATTCATGAAAGACAATAATTGTCGGTTTTTTTGAAAAAAAAGTTACACAAGAAAAATTATGCGCTCGGGGACCAAGTGCATGATTATATTGCCAAGTGCGTAAATAGCGAATTCTGTGTTAATGACTGTCAAAAATTATACTTATAAAAAGAGAACTCCACTTGAACTCCGCTTGAAAACCAATTCTATTTTCAAATAACTCTACTGCAACATGAAATGAGGCATAAAAGTTTCACAAATCATCCCCTTTCTAATCGGATCACACATACATGAAGCTAACTTCCAATAAAAAATTAAGTATAAAATTCACATTGCAAAAAAGTGCATTATTGATGAGAAAACAAAATTTGCTTTTGTACATCGTGCAAAATATGCATGGTTGGGCAGGTAGGGGTTAACATCTAAAGGTCCTCACATGTTTTGTAAAAGTCAAAGCATTACAGTTCGTATACTTGATACATCGCATTGTATGATTTTATTTTTTCATAGATAGTCACCAACATTATGTAGGTATGACAAATATTTCAACATGATTGGAAGATATTTTAAATATTTACAATTTGTTTCAAGTAAACAAGATAAAAAAATCAAAATAAATATATTTTTGTAAGATTTATTATCAAAAACTATATTTAAGGTAGATAAGAGTTATGTTTACAAGTGGTAAAAAAATAAAAGTGAAGAAATTAAAAGAGATGCATGATTGGAGCATTTTTAGAAAGCCGTTTGTATTTTGGACAGTCAAATTTCATATTTCTTGACGGTGTAAAATTTTCAAATGAAGTCTATTCTCCAATTCCAACGGTCAAAAGATGTATCATAACTTAATTTAAACATCTAATAAAACTTCAACTCCAATGAAGCTAAAACACTTGATTTGTTGGGCCTTTGACAAAAAATCAAGCATAATATGGTTGCTTGGGCACTTATGGGTTAACCCTTAAACGTCAAGAGGCCTTGGGCGGGGCAGCCCGGAAGGCATCTAAAATTTCGGAGGGGAAAAAAATGAAAAAACGAAAAAAACGATAAAAAAAAAAAAAACGGCTCTGTTGACCATTGCTAGCCAACACTGTAGTACTGCGGCACTTTTCAAGAAACGACCTCAGCTGCCCCAACTTCAACTCATGTTCATTTTGATAACTTTGATTGCTTGCCAATGTTTCCACAATCTCCCAAATGAGGCACAAATTTGGAATCTAGATTTCTTTTTTTAGTAGCTTTCTAACGCACCAATCCTCGCTTGATTTGGTTGAGAAAATCCACTCTTTTCTTCATTATTTTCTTATTCCAGTGACGACGAAAATCGGAGCTGGTTTAGCATGCATAGGATGGTAGGTTCGTGGTCACGACAATTCCATTTCGTCACCATGACTGATTCTATTTCGTTTCGGCCTCCAAGACCATTCCACAGTATTGCACGACAGTTCCAAATCGCTGATATGGAGGGTCTCCCAAGGCAGATTCATTTGTTTTTGCAAATCATCTATCGGCCATGGCAAAAACTCTTTTGCTCTGTGCTGAGCACCCAACTGTGTGGGGTGAGCATGCAAGGTCCGAGAGTTTTATAGTAGGGGTCTCTGCAAGAGCTGCCAAACGAGGTGGGATAATTGGGAATGAACAGGGTGCACTTCGACTGCCTTTCCACCTTCCTCATTTCTACGACGACTTTGTTGTTGGCACTTTCACGGGGGGGGGGGGGGGGATTATGCTGGTGAGGACACCCAGAGCAACCAGGAGGGATCGCGTCAACAGCCTCGAAGGCACGACCAATCCTCGTATGTTATCCGAACCTTTACAAATACAATTATTTTTCATAATGTAAATCATGTAGAGGTTGCACGACCAGTGCTAGATAGGAAGGGCATCCGGGACTTTTGTTATCGTAGATTTAAAACACCCTGGTTGCACTACTTGTTTAGGGTTTGTGGGTTTGGTAGTATTTTTCTCTGGTTTGTGGTTATTGGATATGGTATGTATGAATTTTCAATAGAGGCCTTGTGTTGTTGCAAATGTGGAGAGGGCGAGCTATCCAAAGACAACGATCTTACAAACAGTTCTAGGTCAAATGGATCTCCTACAAAGAACTCAAATGGAGAAGTGAGCAATGTGCCTGTATTGGAGAGCGCTTAATGGAAGAATGTGTTTTCTTCCTACTTGCAAAGTAAAGAAGATGAGTCAGATGGTGAAAATTGATGAATATGTGCAGGTAATGATTCTTTGAATACCGTCTACTCCAGCGTTAACAACTCCACCTTGCTTGTCAGCTAGACTGCCAACAGAAGGGAAAAACCTGAATGATTTGATCTCTTATGATCCCATTTGGGCAGCTGTAAGGGCTGAGGCTCGATTGGAGGTATGAACAATTTGACGAAATTGTACGGTTCGAGTTAGAGAGTAGCTGGTGAGAACTAGAGGCAAAACCGAAGACATTTTCTATGGTCATCCAAAGGTGTAGAGCTGAAATGTGCGCTATGCATTATTTTTATAGGGAAGAGTAATTGAAAGTAATGATGATGAGGCAGGCAGAGCGTGAGCCATTGTTGCGGAATTTCTGCACTTCCGATTGCCAATACCCATCCATACACATACATGGATTTTCTTGTAGGTTCCAATGATGTAATTGAGGTGATACTCCTTGTAAAAAAACGCATCACCACGTTTCGGTTGACCTGTGTATACCAATTCACAAATTGAGTATCACAATAGATTCAATAGTATGTTTGAACTTAATATATATTATATATGTTTCAATCAGAAGTGGTCAAGAAATGAATCTGCACACTAACCAATCTTCCCAAGATGACACATTGTCGCTACATCGCCGCCTGCGCAAAATCCCTATCCAGCACCCTTGCAAAGACATTGTAGGCTTGTTAGACAACGTAAGAGGGCCAACAGTCTCATACAAACTCATGAACTCACATGCTTGGAAAACACGTGAGGATTTTATTGACATGAACGAAGGAATACGCTGTGGCTTTCCTCTCTACTGTTTCCACAAAGTGGGGAATGAAAAAACGAAAAGTCTGCTACTAGTGCATTAAACCCTACCAACTGTAACGTCATTTAAGGGATCGACCCCACCCAAGGTAATAAGAAGAGCCTCCCTCTCATGGCTACTTGTCTGGCTGGATTATCTCATGAGCCACCCAAAGCTATGGAACATCGTGAACATGGCTAGAGCAGAGTGGTGGCAGAGCAGGGTGACATACTCTTGCATGAACAATGCGGATGAGAGACAATAAATAGGTGACAAAGCGAGACTCTGAACAAGTCAAAAGTATATGTAAACGCCATTCAAAAATTGGTGAGATCATGTGCATCTAGTGTATGTGAATTGAAGGGTTTAAGAAGTTAAATAGCACTTGGGTTAACAATTAAATGCCAATAAATATGAAGCATCCTTGAATAAATTGTATTTCCTAATATAAAATATATATATATATATATATATTCCAAAGTATCATATGATATCAATCGTCACTGGTATTGTGGAGCATAGCGTAGCCCTAGTAAATAAGCCCATGGGGCTTACTTTGACGTTTAACCCCTAACTGCCTGAGCGTCCATTTTTTGGATGATGTACGGATTTCATCCAAAATTTCTCATCCGTCATGCACTTTTTGCAGTGTGGAATTTTTACTGTAGATTCTATAGGAAGTTAGCTTCATGCATATGTGATCTGATTAGAAAGGAGATGATTTGTGAAATTTTTATGCCTCATTGCATGTTGTAGTGATTCACCCAAAATTTTGAAGATTTCAGTGTAAAAGTGGTCTAAAAAAAGTCAACTCATAAAATTAAGCAACCAAAAAATCTCCAAAAATCACCACACTTAGAGTATTACATTTCAACCAATCACAAAGAATTTCATCCGTAGATTGTCAATATCTTATTTGTAGTTGAATTACAAAATAATTTTGAATTTCACATTTCAAATTTTAAACAAAATTATTGGTAATAGCAATCATAGATCTAACCGTATGGATAGAATCTAAAATTCATAACGTACAACTTTTATTCATATATCAAGTTTAAAATATCCCTCTAGATTGCATTTTATAATGCATCTTTGCAAAACTGCCGAATTTGGAGAGGGCTCTAAGCATTTAGGGGTTAACCCCAAACCGCCCAACCATGCATATTTTGCATGATGTAAGGATTTGAAGTCTGTTTTCTCATCCATCATGCACTTTTTGCGATGTGGTTTTTTATTGAAACTTTTATGGGAAGTTAGCTCCGTGCATGTGTGATCCGATTAGAAAGGGAATGATTTGTGAAATTTTTATGCCTCATTTCATGTTGTAGTGTTCCACCCAAAAATTCGAAGATTTTAGTCTAAAAGTGCTCTTGAAAAAGTCAATTACTAAAATTAAGCCACCAAAAAATCTCCAAAAATCACTACACTTAGAGTATTACATTTCAACTCACCAGAACAAATTTCATTATTAGATTGTCAATATCTTATTCGTAATCATATTACAAAACAATGTTAAATTTTAAGTTTGAAATTGAATACACAAATATCGGTGATAGCAATCGCAAATCTAACCGTATGGATAGAATCTAAAATGCATAATGTACAACTTTTATTCATTCATCAACTTGAAAATATCCCTCTTAGTTGCATTTTATAATGCATCTTTGGAAAACTGTCAAATCTGAAAAGGGTGAGAACGTTTAGGGGTTAAGGGTTACCAGGCCGAAATGCCGAATAAGGTGAGTAAGAGCATCTCCACCGTGGCTCCAAATTTCTGGCTCGCCAAACGAGATTTGGAGGGCCCCAAACATGAACAGTGACTCTCCAAATTATGGGTGCCTCACCGGACGACGCGCTTCTGGATTGCGGCCTTCTGTCAGTGCTCGATTTAGGGGAATCTCCAGCTCATGCTCAACTCCAGCTCATGTGAGTGGCTCTGGCCACGGTGGCACGGCCATACAATCACAAGCCTACACGGGGAAAGGCAGCGGTTGTCCGGTCGCGGCAGTAGGGCCTCAATGTACAGGGAGCTGTGGAGACACTGCGGGTGTATACTGTGAGCTCTTTGGGCTGCCTGTGAGCACGCCCTTGCTCACGGTTTTTTTGGATTTTTGTTTTTTTGGTTTAGGTCATGTACATGCTCGTGTAGGGCAGGTGAGTCGCCCTAGGCACCATGGAGCAATGGCGGCAACGCCTTATTGCATCACGCGAGCTCTTCTTGGAGGACGATGACGAGGATGATTCGAATGTGAATTGGTTTTTAGGGTTAGGGGTACCGGGACGTGAAATACTGCGCCGTGTTCGAGGGTCACGCCCGGGCAAATCGCCCAACATTGATAGACAGAAGCACGATATGCACGCACGAATGATGTCCGATTATTTCGCGGATGAGCCCGTGTATGGACTGCATATTTTTCGTCGCCGCTATCACATGCGGAGGTCTTTGTTTTTGACAATTCTAGCTAGGGTTTGTGCTAGAGATGACTACTTCGTTCAAAAAAGAGATGCGGCTGGTTTTTTAGGCTTCTCACCCTATCAGAAAATTACATCGGCTTTAAGGATGCTCTGTTATGGTTTATGTGCTGACGCGACTGACGAGTACTGTAGGACTAGTGAGAGTACCGCCATGATGTCGTTGAAGCGTTTTTGCCTTGCAATTAGGGCGGAGTTCGAAGGTTATCATATGCGGCAACCGACACGCATGGACTTTGAGAAACAATTGGCGATTAATTGTGACCGTGGCTTTCCAGGGATGTTTGCATCTCTAGATTGTATGCACTACAAGTGGAAAAATTGCCCTGTAGCGTGGCAAGGGGATTTTGGTGACAAAGATGGGAAGAAGTCAATAGTCTTAGAGGCCGTGGCGGATCAAGGCTTGCACATTTGGCACGCTTTTTTTGGGCTACCGGGTTCCAACAATAATTTGAATGTCTTGGACCGGTCTTCATTGATCCACAATATGTTGACAGGTGCCGCTCACGACATGCACTTCATGGTCAATGGTAGTGAATATGATCGCTACTACCTACTAACGGACGGTATTTATCCCGAATGGGCTTGCTTTGTCCAAAGCATTCACAAGCCCCAGGATGAGAGAAGGAGCTACTTTACGGAGAGGCAAGAAGCGGTGTGTAAAGATGTGGAGCGGTGTTTTGGGGCTTTGCAAGCCCGATTTGCAATTATACGCAATCCATGCCGTTTCTGGAACATGGAAACCATCTCTAATATCATATTTACATGTTGCATTTTACACAACATGATTTTAGAGGATGAAGAGGACATTGAGGGTTTAGATGATATTGTTGGGGAATTACAAGTGGGAAATGTGCCATTGGAGAGAGGGTTGTCTTTTGAGCAATTATTGACTAGTACTACAGAGATAGCGGATGTAGACACACATTATGGACTCCGTGGTGATCTCATTGAGCATTTATGGAACTTGAAAGGTGCCAATTTGGCATGATAAATAAAATCGTGACTAGTATCACATTTATCTATAAAAACTAGTACCGCTACTCATACCCAAGTCAAAGTCCAACTCTAAACCCGAGTAATCCTGTTGGGAGTCATCATTTCCTCTAAATACGTTCCATGTGGTGGGCATTCCCGGACCAACATGCTCTAAGTCGTCCCATGGTGCACTACTACCGCGAATGTCTTCATAATCATTCCAAATGTCGCTCCCACCACCATGAACTTGAGAGTGTACCATCCCGCCCAATCCCAAATGCAAATTCGAATCATCCCGCTCTTGTAATGCCTCTCGTGCCTGCCACACAATATAGATTAATATTCATGTGATCATCACAAAAGGTTTCTAAAAAAACATTATACCATCGCACTAAAAGCATTACAAGAACAAAAATTTGGGCATGAACATTTGGTGGCCGTGATTGAAAAGCAAATGAAATCAGGAACAAAAAATTGGCCTTCGGCCGCGCAAAAAAAATTAGATAAAGGGCTCGGACAAAGGCAAAAAACAAATTTGTAGAAAAGAATTGGCAAAAACCAAAACCGAAAAAATAAAAATTAAAAAGACCAAGCCCAAAAATTGCCCAGGCCATGCGGCCCCGGCTGCGGCTGCTGCCTTGGCTGCGGCTACAGACCAGGGCTGCAGTTGCAGCTTTGGCTGCGACTGCTGGCCCCAGCTGTAACTGCAGGCCCCGGCCAGCAGTTGCGGCCCCGGCTGCAGCAGGGGGCAGTGGGCACCCCTGACTGGGCGACAAATGTCGCTCCTAAAACCAGAAATGAATACCTCAGCCCCTCCTCTATAATCAAAAACAAAAACAAAAACAAACACAAATACATAAACGAAATCGAAAGCCAAAGTAGAAGGCAAAAACAAAAAGCAAAAACGAAACACAACCATGAACATAAATCCATAACTAAATACAAAAACAAAAACCAAAACAAAATCCAAAAGTAAAATGAACACAAACAACTAACCTCCCATCCCTCAACGTCTTCCTCATCGGATTCCGGCAAGACCACGACTTCCTGATCTTCTTCAACCACCAAATTCCTTTCGTCGTCGCAATTGTTCTCGTTTTCCTCTTCCTCATCCGGCAATGAATTTTGGAACGCCAATCGGGCCAACCGAATTTGCCTCCACGTCTCATTTTCTTCTCGTGCCGCATTCGCCGCCGCTTCTCGTGCACGCTCCTCTTCCGCCAATTCCGCCTCTTGACACTCGTTTTGTTCACGCAATGACTCCGCCCTCCGCCGCCGCAACTTGTCCAATTCCTCCTCTCGGAGAAGCCGTATGTACTCTTGAGCTTCCGGCTCCACAACTTCGGCCAAGGGTGTGGTAAACAACATCAACCTATTGTGGTAAACAACATCAACCTGTTGTGGTATTCTAAACTCTCAACATTGCGCAATGTAGCATCCGCCATCTTCTCGGCCGCCTTGGCTTGAGTCAATGCGGCCTTATCTTGGACTTTGCCTGCACGAACAACCTCCTTCGCCGCCTTTGTACCACCGGGCCTCAATGTGAAGGCGGGACTTGGGATTATGTCACCTGCAACTTCAACATGACTCTTCAAATTCTGGGTGCCCACCTGGGAACCCGATCCCGACTCGGATGAACCAGACAACCTGTGAGAGGGAGTGCTCTGTCGCGAAGTACTAACGCCGTCAGCCCAGCGGGGGAAGTCTTTGACCAACTCTCAACAATGTACAAAGGTAAATTCGGTATTTTTTTTACTTTTAGAGCGGTACAATTCTTTTGCCATGCGCATAATGTTGGATTCATTCATACCACTCTTATGTAACCGTTTCACTTGATTGTAAGCACCGATGAATTTGGCAACATCGTGCTTTATCGTGCCCCAGTTAGATTCTAACGAGCGAGCTCCCCTATGCCCCCCCCTGGTCTATTTTGCTCATAATGCTGAAATATACGTTCCCAATATGCACTCCCCTTTTGTTGATTACCGCAGATAGGATCTTGAGAGATTGCTAACACGCTTCTTGTTAATTGCCGTTCTTCTTCCGGCACGAAATTCTTACCTTTTGAAGGCCGCACAGTTCCTGTAGTATGACCTCGACCACGTCCACGACCTATTTCTTGCGATTGCGAATTCCATCACCAAAAAAATTAGGGTTTTGATCACTCACCTGAGGTCCTGCAGCTGAATCGTGCTAGCTGGTTTGCGTCTGCTCCGCTCCAGCAGCAGCCGCTCCAGCATTTTGTGCAATCGCCTAAACCGGAGCTTGAATTCCAGCTTGAATCGCAGCACGCCCTGTCCCCGCACCACGCCCACGTCCCCTGCCCCGTGAGATGCCATGTTCCGGCGTTTTTGATAATCTCGGCGCCGGCCTGCCTCGCCGCTCGCCCTCCTCATCAACTTCGGCGTCGCCAAACAGAATTCGGCCCGCCTTCCCGATCCGGCCACCTTCGTGGTCGACCCCAACGTCGCGACCGCCGCGACCACGCACCGACCCAAAACGCCCGCGTCCTGCCATGGGAACAAAAATAAATAAATCAAAAATCCGAAACCAAAAAATAGACACAATCTTCCCTAGAATTCCGGCAGAAGGGGCGCGCTCAAGATTGCAGAAAACCCCGAACAATGGCGAGCGGAGAGGGGATTATGGCGCGGCCGCGACGCCACCGACTGAATGACGAGTCCCGGTGAGGAACGTTCCGGCCCCATTTGGCGAGTCCCCGTTTGGCGTGTACCGGTGGAGATGCTCTAAAGCCTTATAAAATGTAAAGTCTGACTAAAGTTCTGTTGATATTTCAAAAAGTCAGCCCACTTGAACCTGAAAAGGATCTGGCTATAAATTACACTGACAGTAGATTGCAGACCTGTCCAAGACCCCAAGGCATTACTGTGGGGCCACTCGTGCCACTTTATCTATTGGCTGAAAGAGAGCAAATCGCATAAAGAGCCAATCTAAATGAATGTCCACAGTAATTGATATTATATGATTTCATTTAGACTTTTAGAGTTGGTAACAATAAATAGGAACCACGTACATGAATGTAAATTATCCTACAACAAAATTTAATCTATCTATAACCTCCATTAAACATACATTCAAAACAATAAACACTACTCTAAATAGTGTATTTAGTGTGAGATACACTAATTTTCATAAACATGTTGTAAGTTTTTATTGTTGACCAATTTTTTTACCCTCTATATTGGTCAAGATGGGGATCTTTCAATAGTATTGGAATCAATGTTTTTGGTAAAAAAATTTGTCGAGAGTAAAAATCTATAATATTTTCAAATCTTATAATTATCTCACACTAAATACACTATTTAGTGTATTGCTCTACATTTTGCCAGTCTCAAGAAGGTGGGATGGGGTCGATTGATTGGTACAACTTTCCTGCCTATGATAACTCACTAGCAACACCTAATCATGTATATTACATTATTGCTCAAACGGACTTAACGGAAATCGAACCCGGACCACATAGTTGTGATACATCGCCCTTCATTAACCAACCGTAGAATTCATGACTTGACAATCTTACAACATACCAAAATTCAACTTATACTCAAACAGTTATCTAATCTAGAATTTATCGTTACTTTTTACTTGTTACTAGTCACTGAAGTGTTTATTCTCGGCCAGGGAGAGTAGTTTTGTTCCGATGACCCTTTGTCCGGTGGGCACTGGGTCATTAGCATTACGAACATACACTTTATTCATGCCAGCCTTGAAAGAAGACCAAAGTTTCTATCTAAATTATCCTACATTAAATGTCAGAAAAATACAATTTTTTACAAAATGGAAATGCTTGGAAATGATTTTGTATTACATTATTACATTTATTCATTATAACACTTTTCATGAATTCAATTTTTATGATAAAAAATGAATCATGATAGCTCTTCCAACAAGTAAAGTAATTGATCATTACATTATTAAGCCCTAAACTTTCTACCCCTACTAAAGCTTTAAAGATTCTTTCCAATGCTCTTGGATACTTTTAGACGGGATGCTCTTCTCTTCACATTATAAGTAAATTTTCCTTGTTTGTTTTTTTACTAAATTCCCTCATACAATGCTGATAAATGTCGTCTCTCACCATAATTCCAAGAGAAGTTTTCGTATTTGTAAAATTTGTTCCAAGCAGTAGGGGGTTTGGAACCCTACTCTTAGTTATAAAATGTTACGGTCTTGGCAATTAGAATTTTATGTATAATAAAATTATTAGAGAAACTAATTTAACAATGGAGTTATCTGTAAAGTTTAGCAAAACATTACTATTAAAAGAAAGACAAGTCAAAGTCAATGTATTAGTTAAGCAATGAAAACAAGTTTTGCCTCAATTTTTTTAGACCAATAAGGTTGCATTCCCTATCAAAGAGATTCAATCCTATGAACTCTTTGATGCAAGAGAAGCCGCCTCAAACCTCTCTTAACCCTTAAACGTCAAGAGGGCCTGGGCGGGGCAGCCCGGAAGGCATCTAAATTTTCGGAGGCGGAAAAAAAAAAAAAAAAAAAAAAAAAACGGCTCTGCTGGCCAGCAGTGTTGCGGCACTGTAGCACTGCGGCACTTTTCAAGAAACGAGCTCTGCTGCCTAACTTTGATTACTTGTCAATGACTCCACAATCTCCCAAATGAGGCGCAAATTTGCAATCTAGATCGCTTTTTCAGTAGCTTTCCAACGCACCAATCCTCGCTTGATTTGGTTGAGAAAAACTACTTTTTCCCTCAATTATTCCTTTATAACAAGCCCGTGGGGCTTGCTTTGACGTTTAAGGGTTAACCCTTAAAGTGCATGAGCCACCATATTTGGTCGTCCTAAATTTTTGGGAATAAAAATAGTTGTCCAAATTTATTTATTTTGAATTTTTGACAACGCCAAAAGAAAAAAATAACTTCATAAAATCTTGTTTTAATCCATTGAATAACATAAAGTGCATTTTAAAACACATTTTAAGTGTCATTACCCTTCAATGTCTATTTCAGGCCGATGTTAAAATTTATTGTAAAAAATATATTAAATTCGTTTTTTGATGTTGTCATATTAGTAAAAGTTGTAGATGATGAAACTTGGATTGTTTCTATATAATTTGATCAATCATTTTTGTTAACCCTTAAACGTCAAAAGAGTCCTACACAGATAGTCCAAAGGAATAAAAAAAATTTAAGAAAGTTGCCCCCAACAGT
Source organism: Pohlia nutans (assembly GCA_022496805.1). Taxonomy (NCBI): domain Eukaryota; kingdom Viridiplantae; phylum Streptophyta; class Bryopsida; order Bryales; family Mniaceae; genus Pohlia; species Pohlia nutans. Next base: position 44,499,491 of record CM040089.1, on the reverse strand, counting down.
AGCCCCTTGAGTAACATGAACAACCAATGAAAATTCATCAAGTCCCCTATGAACAATGAATGGAGTGAACAGTGTCACTCCAAAAACAAACTTTTGAAATACAATGAGATTCCGGCTTTGCAGTGAGCTTTGCAATTATGGATTTCAAATTTATTAATACAAACATATATATATATATATATATAACATTGTTGAACAGCGCTGACCAATGTTGACAGCTCTGGTATCCATTCAGATCTCAAGCTGCCCAACTCCCTCCTCCCACTTTCCACCAGTTCTCTTTCTAATTTCCTTGGAATGTACAATTTACTAAAACATGCATATTTTCTAAATTTAGAATAACTTTTCCATCACAACATCAATCCATTTCAATTTTGGTTGAGAAAATCCACTAATTCTTGAATATTCTCTCAAAACAAGCCCATGGGGATTTTTTGACGTTTAAGGGTTAAAATGCCAAAAATGCGATAGTGAGGCTCCAACACTAACCTCACCTCTCGGAAACCGCCGTGGCTCACCTTAGCACCATGCGAGATTGAGGAGACCACAAATGAGTGAAATGAAGTATATGAAAATGAATGTGAAATACAATGGTTCTGTTATTACCCCTATGCATATATATATTGAAAACACTGATTGTATGTTTGAAAAAATGTATGGACATTCAACCTTTTCCCAAAAAAAAGTTATACTATGACTCTACTTTTTTCAAATGTGTACTTCTTTTGGCAAGTGCACTTTTTACATGGCATATGCAATGTTTCATGTGCATTTTTGAATATAGGATGATTAATACAATTCTTTGTACTATTGTAAGGATCCTAAATTGGAAGTAGAGATATTCAAATTTGGTCCTGTAGAATGGAGGATATTCAAATTTGAAGTATATTTGTTTGCAAAATAAAAATTAGAAAAATACAAAAGATTTGAATGTGCGATGGCATGTTGAGACAACAATACATGCTATACTATTGATAGTTTCTTTATTTTTGCAAATAGTGTTTTTTTATCATTAGACTATAGATCTTTGCCCGCGCCTTGTGGGGGTGTATTGAATACCTTGGAAAAGTCTTTGAAGAAGTCAAATGAAGGTTTTTCATGATTTTTATCATTATAATAGATTTTTTAAAATTTCCAAATATTTTATAATCTAAAATTTAAATTTCTCAAAAATAGTGATTTCTTTTAGTACAAATTAGACAACAAAATGGATATAGTTGTTTTTAATATAGTCAATTGTTTTTCGAGCTTGGGTGTGGACATTTATAGCTTCATGATTTGTGAAATTGAAGATGAGATTGAAGATGGTAAAGTACCTTCATCACAATTTTTAAAAATAAAACATTGTTCTAAAATGAGATTTAATATAGATTGGGTTATTATAGTTGTGTAATCAACACATGCTATACTACTCTAAGTATTAATCTTTAACCCCTAAATGACAGAGGGGGTAAGGGCAAAACCTAGACGTGTTATAAAATGTTACTTCTGTAACTTTGATGAAGTTTGGTTCAAAAGAGAAAATGAAAAACATGATGTTTAGTAATTATCCGTACAATCAAACTTCCAAAATAGTTTTAGATACTCATTTAATGAATTTAGAAGAATTTACCATTTAAAATTCACCAAAATTACAACATCTATTTTTAGAATTTAAAAATGGTATGATTGGTTAAAAAGGCAAAATTTTCAAAAGAAAGAACATCATTAGTTTCCCAAAATAGTAAGTTTTATAACACTAGGATAATATTGAGGTCTTTTTCTTTGGAATATTCCTTAGTGAACCTCAATGTTGCAAATGAAATGTATCAAACAGAACTAAAACAATGTGCAAATGAAATGTATCAAACATAACTAGAACATGAATTTCCTGACCATGGGCAGTCACTGCTAGAACATAAATTTCCTGACTATAGGTGGTCACTACTGTTTGGGTTGTGACCATAAAATGGTCGGTCGGTCACTTGGAGGTTATATGTCACAATACACCTTTCAATGCAATTGTGAAAATTAAAAATTATTTAACACAAATGTTGTTTTTCCATCGCACTATAGATTTTCCATTGCACTTTAGATTTTTGCAATAGGGACGGATAGAGGTTTTATTTGAGGTGTTATTTGTATCAATCCATGGAATAGTCCTTGAAATAAGAATTTGCACATTGAAAGTTTCATAGAATTGCAAACTATACAACAATTGATATTAAACTTCAAAAGATTTATGTTACAATATATGAATCTATATGAGATTTAAAAGATAACAAAAAAATGGATGTTAGTACAAGTCATGCATATATAATTGCTATCGATACCATTACAAAATCTTCAAACGAATTGGATTTTCAAAAAGAAGAGATTGGATTTCAAAATTTTTGACTTGCAAAAGTTTAGCAACCTTAGGTGTAGTATCAATAGAATCACATAAAAATGTTATAAATAACAATGACAACAGTCACATTCTTATAGTAGATTGTAAGACACACTTGTACTAATTTCCAATCATATTAAACATGGAAGGTAGTTCCTTCAAATAACTCTTGGAGTATTATTTCAATGTTTCTACCATTTTCAATTATGTCAAATGTGCAGGATAGTAGAGTTTTTCGCAAACTGGATGCCACTTACAACCTTAGTTTTATTGAAATTTTGGGAAACGTAAATTGAGTGAGGTTCATTAATTAGCAAAAAACAGATTATGCGCCGGATGAGCCGGTGGTGGAGATAGAAGGATTTGGCAGAAGCATAAAGCTAATTCGGGGACATCATGGGCGGAGTCAAAGCTTGGGGCTCCCTGAAATAACTAAAATTGGTTGGATTAAGAAAACTAAGGGTCTAAAGTTTTTGGGCACCGTTTTTGAAGCCTTGAAATTTGACACCTCCAGTTTTTTAAAAGCAACTGACATGTCTACTTTTATTGGTTCTCAACCATAGTTTTCACAAACTTTGGTCCAGTCACCCCTCTTTTACAGACTTTGCAGATAACTGGCTAGTTTCTTCAAATGGCTTTCAGAGTATTATTCCAATATACATAATATTTCTAACAAAGGCCGTATTTTTGAAAGTGGCAACCACATATTATTTTCAAACTTTTGGACATGAGATTCATAAACCAGGATTAATAAACTACGTCATAACATTCAATAGCCTTCCAAGAGGGTGCCTTTTAGTTTCATCCACCTTTATATATGGAGTGACTAGTGATTTGTAATTGAATGAACTATTGAGTCAAATAAACAATTACAAAACACTATTGAATTGTGATTGAATGAGTGCTTTCAATTATTGTTCACCTTGGGTGATTGCTCTTGCTTAATGCCACATGCCCCCATAGCTACTGATTTGATGTGGAATAACCCACATCATTTCATTGGGAGGATGAAATGATGTGGGATATTCCACATCATTCTGTTGGAGGGAGGCAGCACTCACAGAGGCTACTGAATGTTATGGTTTGAAAGTGAAAATTTGAAAGTAAAAACAAACATGCTTCCTGGTTCAAGTAAACTTCGAAAAAAAAAATTCACTTTGGCACGTCCAATAGGGCTGTAGCATCACTCTCAAGTCCATGAATGAACAAAAGTCTCAGTTTTTTATTGATTGTTTTCCTCTAGAAAGTCAGAACATATATACATGTCATTTTGGGGTCATTAACCAAACGAACAGACACTATATTCACGCCGGCCCTCTAAAACGACCGGAGTTTCTATCTATGTATCTATCTATCTATCATTTTGGGGGGAATTCCGTCAGCGCCGGCGGGCAGGAACAAGCGAGGTCGGAGGCCAGAAGGAAGGTGGAGGCAATGAATGCAGCAACGAGTGAGTGCGCCCACCGGCACTGAATGCAGATTTTCAGTGAGAAACGAAATCCGGTTGGGTGATGACTGAGACTGAAAAGCGTTCGTCAGTGCCAGTGCCAGTGCAAATGGGCAACAGGGCCGACGCGTCGCAATCCCACGATGGATATTTCATTCCGACTCATGCATGCCGATTCTTCCCATCACTCTCACTTGGACTTCACACAGCAACTTTTGTCACTTTTTTAACACCCTCACACAATGTGACGAGTTCTATCCTTCACCAACATCTGAACGCTCACCCACCTTGTGAGTTTTCTGCTACGCTTAAGTTAGTAACTTCCAAGTTAGCCAGCACTTTTGATCAGTGAGAGTCAACAACTCTTGAACCAGCGAACACACAATGTTGTCAAAGCTCGCTCTTGTTGCGATCGAAGAACAATGTCCCAGAATAGGCAGAATCATATCAACAAATTTGAGACAGTCTAAGGAAGGAGACGGTGTGGAGCAGAGGCGATCGAACGTAACCGTGCGGTGGACTGATTCTGACAGTAGATGTTACTCGCATGAATCATAGTGCACAGATCATGGGAATGTGGGCGTCGGAGCTTGGTACGAGGTGGCGAAACGGTGGCGATTGGCGCCACTAGCTAGGCAGAGTATTTTTATTTTTCCTTTGGTACTGTAAGGATTCATGTGATCCACAGCTGGACAGTGAGATCGACTTAGTGGGGTGAGGATATGTCGTTGGCGCTTGGGGTTTCGAGTGCGAGGTTCGTCACTGATGCTAAAAATCCACCAGAAAGTGTGATGAGGGAGTGGCATTGGCGACAGACAAGGTTGGGTTGGAGCAGGTGATTCAGAGCTGCAAGCGTTTCGTACGACTCTTCAAGGGACGGATCATTCATCGTTTCCCTCAGGTTTAGATGACAAACTTGCTGTACTGGCTCCCCGTTCGAAGCAAGTTTTGAACGCGAATGGCGCGTCACGAGTGAGGGCATGGAGCACAGTATCAGCGAGAGATGGAGTTCGCGGAAATCGTTGTTCCCTTCGTGGCACCGAGTATGGCACAAGAACTGGCACAGGAAGTGGACCGCGTGCATGAAGAACAAGTACGTGCGAGCGGCGGTCGTGCTGTGTGGGTTGATCGTCGCTTGCGTCGTCGGGTTCTGGCTCTGGAGAGTCTCATTGCATAACATGAAGGAGGAGTTTTCCCTCAAGTGCGAGAATCGGAAGGAGGTGAGAAATCCAATTGCCTCACAGTCTTTGTTGAAATGGCATCCATGGCGAAATTGGCACAGTTCCAGTAGGGCAATTGAATCTGACCTTTTCATCGATGATCCCGGCCATTGTTCTAGACACAATTATTGTTTGACCACAGTGTTTTTGATGATTTCAGATACTCAAGTCCGAAATGGAGAACAATCTGAACGCGTCGTTCGTAATCATAGGATTAGTGGCAAGTGTGCGCGATCTGAACGAAAGCATATGGCGCACATTCACGTTGCAGACGCTGCGGCTGCGCCCCAACGTGAGGAGCCTGGTGTACATGGAGCGCGTGTTGCAGAGCGAGCGAGCCGCGTTCGAGAGGAAATGGAACGGCAGCATCAGCGTGTGGCGCAACAATGCAACGCAGTTGCGGGCCAACTTCTCCGAGTACGCGCCCATCGTGTTCGAATCCCAACCGACGGACGCGCCGGTGGCGCTTCTGGACCCCGCGGCGCATGCGGTCCTGCGCTCGGCCATCTTCGCCACTCGGGATACCGGGCTGTTCGCGCTCTCGCCCGCCACCAAAGCCGGCGCGGCGTGGCAGATGGGTGCTTATCTTGCCTACTACGGCCCCGGTCTCGTTGGGTCCTCGTTCACCACCACGGACGCGCGCAGGCAGGCCTGCCGGGGATACGTTGGCACCGTGCTCAACGTCACTGAAATCTTCTCCAAAGTCCTGTCCAGGTGAGATCATCTCGACGCTTTTTAGGGTTTGGGATTCACATCCTGTTACGCAAAATCCACGAAATGGTTATGGTCCTGTTTGCCATTACCAGACACACTGATCTTTCCATAATTCAGTTTTGGTAGAAAAACTACTTGTAGGTTCTCGAAGCCCAATGTTGTGTTCGTCCTACCATCAAATTTTCAGATGCCGATCGGACCACCCAAAGTACGCTTTAGGCTTCCAAAATCTACATTGTATTTTGACCTTGGGAATTAAGAAGTTTGTGTATAAGAGCCAAGTTCCATGGGTTTGAGAAGTTGCCCATGGAAGTAGGCAAGAGGAGGGGAAAAGTGGAACTTGGGTTTGTCTCATACCCAGCCATGAAGTTGTGCATGTTCCATGGACTTGCTTGAGGTGAAACATGAACAAATTTGATTGGTTATGCAGAAGTTGCCTTGAAGTCTTGAGCTTCAGAACCGCAATGCTTCATGACAACTTCTCTACCACTTTTTTCTCAAAATCTCATATGAAATGTGGAACTTGGTCCCCGAAGTCCCTAAAAACTTGTCTTTTAATGAGATGTTTCACCCGTGGAACTTGGCTCTAAGATTATGTTACCTTGTCATGGTTGTGCTGATCGAGTACGCTTGGGGTGATCAATGGAGGGAGGCCAGGTTCATCGACGACGTGGAGATGGACGTGGTGGCGGTGTACATTGTGGACCCAATCGCCAAGACAGACTACGAGCTGAACGGGGATTACAACTGCAGCGATGTGGCCGGGGTGACGTGCGTGTTGCCGCTGTACGATCCCGCGGGGAGAACGGCGAATGCCAAGGGCGTGGCGTCGGTGAGCTGGATTTACGGCACGCAGCAGTTCGAGCTGCGCTGCATCCCCAAGCACAGCCTGAAGCTGGTGGCGCTGCGCAACATCATCGCGTGGCCGCTGCTCATGTCGCTGGTGGTGCTCTTCTTCTCCATCATCGTCATCTACGTCGTCAAGCGCATGCAGTTCATCGAGCGCGAGTGCACCACCATCGAGAAGATGAACGAGGATCTCAAGGCCGCCAAGCAGGCCGCCGAAGCCGCCGACAAGGCCAAGTCTAGCTTTCTGGCCACAGTGTCTCACGAAATCAGGTCTGTACCCCAATTGCCTTGCTCCCATGATCATGCCATTCATTGTTGTCTGTATCCCTTCCATGGGATCGATTAATGGCGAGGTTAGGATTGCACGCAGGGAACCTTGTCCAATCCACTGGGAAGTAAACATTACTGCCAAACTGCTGTATTTAGCAAGTTTTGCAAGTGGTTGTTCAATTTAGCAAGTGATTACCAAGAATTTACCATCATTCTTGTACCCATTACTGCCTGGTAATATGGTCAGGGTTCCTTGTGGCAGGTTCAATTGAATTCTTGGTCTCCATGTCTGTCATTCTAATTATGCACTGACGACCCATTCCTGTTTGCTGTTTCATGTAGGACGCCCATGAATGGAGTCATTGGTGAGTGTTTCTGGACAATGATTCGCCCTAATATATGGTGGGAAGCTTGATCTTGGGGTTTATTTATAATTCTTGCGCAAAAAAGCCCGGGTGTTTTCGCTCCCTTAGGTCTTTTCGAGTTTAGAGGGAGCTTAACCCTTTTTTAGTACGTTAAATCGATAATAGCCCCAGGCTATTCTAATGTCTGCAAAATAGTTTCGGCCCCAATACTTTGAAGCTAGTTTGTTCCATCGTCCCATTCATGAATGAGTTGGAAGTCAATGGGAGTGGATTAATGTGTGTGGTCTCTGACTATTTGATGTTTTGCAGGAATGACCAATTTGCTGATGGGAACTGAATTAACAGCCCAACAATTGGATTATGTCAAAGTGGCGCAAACAAGTGGGAATGCGCTCATGTACACCACCTCTCTCCCAACCACTGAAAAATCAAAGCTTAACGCTTGAATTGTGCATATATTGATGGGAATGTCTGTTAGAGTAGAATGTTTTATCAACGTGTAATCCACTTGGAAGTGCCAGCCAGAGGTTTCGGTGTGGTTCAATGTGCTAATAGGATCCATGCACGGTGCTTTGGTGGTGGTTGTGTTAGTGCGCTCATCAACGATGTTCTTGACTTGTCCAAGATTGAGGCTGGCAAGATGGAGCTGGAGTCGGTGGCATTCAACCTCCGCAAGGAAGTGGACAGTGTCTTCACTTTGTTCGATGAGAAACTGCAACAGAAGAAGCTGGAGGTTTTCATGTTGGTACATGAGGCTGTGCCAACTTGTGTAGTTGGTGATCCTGGACGGTTTCGTCAGGTACTGGACAAGTTCCTTGGTTTCCTTTGTCGTACATTTTTAATCGTTTTCGAGATCATGACGGCAAATTAATGTCTTGGAAGAAATGTCAGTCTCAAAGAAACAACGTTGAAATGATGGAGTGTTTGTTTTTGCAGATTCTGGTGAATCTGGTTAGTAATGCCTTGAAGGTAAGCATTGCTCCGACTTTCCCCGTCCAACCTTTTCTATTCTCATCAAACCTACTTTTCTCTTTTGTCTCTTGTGAGCTTAAGTTCAGATATGATTTATGCTCTCTGTCTTCCTCTTTCCTTTGGTAGTCTGTACAGATTCCCTTAATGCTCTGAAATTTGGAATCTATGCTGCTGCAAGCTTCAGCTTCATCAAACATACCACAGCTAGAGCCATATGTTAGTACCGTAGAGGATGAGCCAGAATGTGATTCTTTTGAGTGCCACATGTACAAGATAATTCACAAGTCACAACCAATGAGAGATGAATATGTGGCAGAATAGAATTATGTTTTTTTGGATGACATGGGAAATCCTGTGTATATGGTATAGATTCGGCTGCTTTTGTGTTATTCTTAATGTAACTATGTTCCTGAATTGTGTCATGGCAGTTCACCAAGGAGGGTAGCATTCTTGTGTCCGTACGCGTGATGGATCCTCATTCGGAAGAGGAGGAAAGTTCTTCAGACTGTCAGTCTGTGTACATAGTAGACCCGACTCCGAAGGCACCTGCATCCATACAGCTATCGCAGGTGGTGCCCAACCCCAGCCCTCATCAAAGCTACCATTATCCGAAGACGGGGTTAAGGAGAGAAGCGTCGGATTTGGCCAGAGGAAATACTGCTCCCAGACTAAGCATGCATCCTGGAGATGAAGCCAACACTATAGAAGCCGTGTTGGCTTGGAGGGCGTGGAAACTGACCACCATTTCTGGCAGGACCTGCAAGCCACCAAAGGACTTCACAGTCATCGTTTCGGTTGAAGACACAGGTTCGTGACTCCTCACAAAACTCTACAAATTTTACGAGTTCATTTTGTGGCCACATTTGCGTCATTCTTCAACCATATATCTCACCTTTGAGATAACATGAACTATCTACTGTTAGTAGTAGTAGTACTGTTTTTCTAAAACATTTCAACCCCTAAGTGGCCAAAAGTGACTGCTTCCATATGATCTATTATAAGAGTTGATCGAAATATGAATGATAGAAGTGTAAGCTAGTAGAATCGACTATTACCTTTCAAAGTGGACTTCTATTTTGAACTTGGTCCCCTTGGTAGGGGTTAGTAATTTTCTTTTGTCGTTTGATGACTCGACACGTTCACGATGTGTGATTCACAATATTTAATTTCGCTGTGTCAATTCCTTTGTTATTGATCTCTAGAACTTGCTTTTTTTGTTAGGTATTGGCATCCCTCTCCATCTACAGAACCGCCTGTTCCTACCCTTTTCGCAAGCTGATAGCAGCACCTCAAGGGAGTATGGAGGGACTGGCATTGGCTTGTCAATTTGTCAGGTAAAGATATCCTGTTGTAAACATGAGACTGAGTGATAAGAACGGGAGGTTCAAATTTATTCTTAATTTGAGTATTATGGGTAGTGCCAGCGTGTCCGCGTGTACATTTTGGGAGCGTCCAACAATTGATCTTTATTGTACTCACGATCCACTGGTGTACGTGTGGTTGCAAGTACAGAAATTGATCAGATTGATGAACGGGGCTCTCACTGTGAAGAGCAAGGTGGGAGAGGGAAGCGTGTTTGAATTTACTCTGCCTTTATCTGTTCCGGAGATGGCTGATGAGAAGCTCAGTAGCTGCCTGAAAGCTTCCATGGCAGAGAAGACCAAATTGAAAGGACTGCACGTTGCTCTTGTTGACAGCAATATTGTGCGGCAGGTACTGTAACAATCTTCATTAACATCAATTGCTCGGGTAGCAACCCTAGAGTTTAGTTAGCTTTCACAAGTGGTAATTTCCCATAGAGAAAGCATTCCACAGATTGGTCGCGCAACGAAATAACAGGGTTTTCAATGGAATTAGATTATTTCATGAACATTTAGACAATATTAAAAATGAAACTTGCCCTTGAGTCATGGAGAAGTCTGTATGGTGAGAGTCCTCCCCATGACACCAAAGGAGGCCCGTACCTGTATAATCATTGTGACCATAGGAAAACCTCCCTGTTTATCATGGGGAACAATCTACAATATAAAAGTTTCTGAAACAATCTAAGTTTTACTGAAAACAACCCTGTTAGACGCTCTTACAATTGGATAATCGCAATGATGCGGATGTGCTGATCAAATGCTATGTATGGTACTACAGGAAGTGACTGCCAGTTATCTGCGGTGCTTAGGCATCAGCATTGACTCATTTACAGAGGACGTGGTATCCACTATGGATTTTCTGAAAAGGTATGTAGGCATTTACGTTTTGCCACCATGAACACTGTTTTGATATATGTCCATGATTTTAGTCACACCATGCTTGAGTACTCTCTCCACGAGAGTGTTATCAGGATACTATCACAAGAATACAATCTGATAACCTTGTGTCGGAGGAGGATTTCAGCTTTGGGTAAAGCCATTGCTGTGTGCTTGGGCATTCAGTTTCTGCTGCCGTGGGGTTTATGTAGATATATACCACACGTGTATTGATATGGATGTTCACAGCGCCTTAAGTTTGTCACATCCAAAGTTGTGGAGTTTTCGAGTGTCTACAAGAGTATTCTCAGAACGTTATCAGAAGAGTAGTAGCCTGAAACGGCTATATATGTGGGAGCAGAAATTAAGGAGGATGAGGCTGGGGTGTTGATTGCAGGGACCGAAGCACGAAGGTGCAGGCAGTGGTAGTGGATCTGAAAGGGTTACCTCATGAATCCATTCTGGAGTTAGCGTCTGCCATTCGGAAGATCCCAAGCCGGGAGACGCTGCCGATCTTAGCTCTGTCCATGGGCCTCAGCCCTTGTGAAGAGAAGGAGCTCAAGGATGCGGGAATCTCCCACATCATAGCCAAGCCCCTTCGCTATGCCACCCTTGCCACTGTGTTGTTGGAAACGGTTGGTATACCAGCCCGAAGGCCCATGAAGAAACCCAATGCCAATGCCCAAATGCTGAGCGGCAGCAAGATCTTAGTGGTAAGTTGGTCAAGATTCATTCCTGTTTTTACAGCCAACAGCCAACAGCCAACAGCCTGTTTTTTTCTATTTTATAATTATAGTAAAACTCCACTTTTTAGTGATTTTTGGACATCAATCCTAGGGATGTGTGCCATACAGAGAATCCAACCGTGAGGAGACCTCCCCATGCAATTCATTGGAAATATATCATGTTGAAAGTTTTTGAATGGAAACGGTTTTAAATAGTGACATAAGCATCTTGTGATACAGTAGGTGCAAATTGCTGATCGTGGGGAAGGCTCCCTGTGGAGGTCTCCCTATGAATTGCATCTATGTTTTTCGTACCTCCCTTCGGATCAATCTCCCTGTGATGCCGTCTAAGCATTCTTGAAACAGCCTAATATACAGTGTTTGACGCTTGGGTGGATTGGGTAACTGACTATTTAACACTTCATTGTGGGAACTTTGTGAGGATTCTGAAAAAAGCCAATGGCTAGCACCTGATGAAAGCCCATGGTTTTAATGAATGAATTTTGGGCATGAATTCATGTTCAGGTGGACGACAACATGGTGAACAGAAGAGTAGCATCTTCGATGCTGTCACGGTATGGAGCCTCTGTGACGACTGTAGATGGTGGGGTGGAGGCTGTCACAGCTGTGCGAAACCAAAAGGAGGGGCATGAGTTTGATCTGGTATTGATGGATATTCAGATGCCAGAGGTAAGTACTAATCAAAATGAAAACTTCTTTTTATGGGTTTTTCACCACTTCATTGGTTTTTGATGCTATAATTTTGTATAATTCTGTTATGATTCTCCATTGGGTGGTCAATGAGGACGATTAACTCGAGGATTGTATGATTGGGCAGATCGATGGTTGGGAAGCGACTCGACGGATCCGAAAATGGGAGCTGGAGACGTGCCAGCTGTGTCAGAATTCCAGCGAGGATTTTTGCCCTCATCATCGGCTCCCCATCGTTGCTGTGACAGCTGACGTGGTGGTGAAAACTCGGTCATTGTGCTTCACCTCCGGAATGGACGACTATTTAACCAAGGTAAATTAATAAATTTTGACCTGTAGGCTCTGTTGTGGTAGCCACTGTGACTCTAATTTGGTAGAGGTACTTGTGTCATTAATTGCAACATGAACCTCAATGCGACATCCTACAATCTTGCATGATGAGTAAACATTGAGTTTGAAAACCACCTTAACATGCATCAGAACTTGCGTTGAACCCTTGTTAGTAGCTTTTGTAGACAATATCCAGAAACTTTGGTGTATTGGAATCCCCTTGAAATTGGTAAGAAGAATCAACGAAAATTTGGTCAGTCTAATAATAATGGGCACTATACTCAGCGCTTAAACATCAGATTCTTGAGTGAGTTCCTGAAAGATTTGACGTGGTGTGGAGTTTTACGTGGATTGAATTTCTTGGATCGATCGTTGATATGTTCCTGGACACTACGTTTTTGATTTCCTTGAATGTGGTTCACCTACTGTAGTAGATTCATCAAACGACGTTTCATGTAGTCACTGGATTGCTTGACTGGGTGATTTTCACATGCATGCAGCAGATGAGTATAATAGAATGATGTTGAGGATTGTGAAACGTACGTACTGATGGAGAGATTTTGATTCGTGTGTGGCAGCCGCTGGATCAGAAGCAACTGCACGCTTTGCTGGAGAGATTCCTGAAGAAAGACTTGGTGAATGCACCGCTGGTGATTAAAACGGGGTCTTTTAATGGCGGGCCAGTTCGAACGTCGTCCAATTGTAGCAGCGAAGGCAGAGATTTTTTGTGACTGAAGCCATGCATCCCATGTGAGATGAATTAATACAACAGAGCTTACGTCGTCAGACTTGATCCGGAGCATGACGTACAGGCCGTGATATCTATTATATTATACACAGTGTCACAAGACCATGTCACGAAATCATCCAAGTTTTACATCCATATCTTTCATCCAATTTTTTCATCATGCTCCTCAATTGTTCTCCGCAGTTTCATTCTGTTCCCAAAAGGCTCCCATCATTTCCCCTACAGTAGTGTTTCCATCATTTCCCCTAATGTTCCCATCATGTGCCCATGTTCCTTTTATGTTCCCACGTTCCCATTTTCCCAATGGCCAATGCAATTCTTGCGCTTTCATCTGTTGTTGCATTGCAACAGGATGTTTGCTAGTACAGTGTCTGTGTTTATATATATATATATACTCAAATTGGAGACTGAGTAGCGGAGTAGCTGCAGTGAGTGTCCTGTGGACGTTGAGTAGAATAGTATAATTGTAGTGTCGGTAATACATGGCGCAAGAGAGAGAGATAGAATGAATGATGTTGGGGAGCATCAATGCGATGTTGGATATTTGTATGTAATCTGGTCTTTCCAGTGTACAGTAACGTGCAAATCTCTGGGAGAAATTACATTGCAGTTTCCACTACAGTGATTATGGCTATTAGTGTATTTTGACAATAGAGTTACCCGAAAAGAGTGTCTCAAAGTGGAACACTTTAGACTCTTTTTCAAAACTAGTCTATGGTGAGTTGAAGAAAAACTTAAAGCAAGGCCCTCCACCGCTTGAGGGGTATGAAACTTGTGACCTTCCCAATGGTAAAAGAGAGTTCCCACAAGTTCCCCCAAGCTTAAGAGAGTTGACCAAGAAACTATTCATGTACAATGCTTGTCAAAATTTATCATTGGCGTGCATATTTACCTTAACCCCTAAAGGACGGGGGGGGGGGGGGGGGGGGGGGGGGGCGGGGGGGGTGGTGGTGGTGTTGAACTTAGCTCTTGTTTTCTTGACTAGCTCTTGTAGTAAGCTCAATTCCTCATTGATGTGGGTAATTTTGACGATCGGCACCGTTGAAACTAAAAAAGACTTACATAGTTTTTTTATGAAAAAAAGTTCAACAAAATCGCACAATTTTTGAGAAAATGCCACCGTTGAGAAGATTGATGGAACTTGTTTGGGATATTTTGTACACATGCTAAAATCGGATTGTTCAAAAGTGCTCCAAAAATTCTGAAATTTTTACTGTGAGTAGAAATCATCATTTTAAACATGTGCAAAAAATTTCAAGTAATTTGGAGGTGTGAGGAGGAAGATATGAGGGTCTGAAGTGACGCCTAGATACCCACCGTGCAACTCAAAAAAATCATCAAAAATCGCTCACTTGATGAATTTCCAATCAAGAAGTACCTATAGATTCGGCTCTCAAAAAGAGCGAGGGTCTCTTTGTTGCTCATCCTACAATTCAAAGCCCAAGAATCCGAATTTCCCCACTTTCTAGTTCCACAAGCCGCGTGGGGGCCTTACGGTCCTTTAGGGGTTAAAAGTTAGAAAACACAATCTCTATTTTTGGTTAATTCTAATTAGTGTCACAAGAAATTAGCGTGTGTGACAATAGAGTTATCTGTAAAGTCACCTTGAATTTGAAAAATCTTCAAAGAATTTTGCTTTTTTATATTGTTATTTGTTCACTTCAAATAGTTAAAAGGTGTGGAAGATCTTAGTGGTCTATCTTTATTAGGTGAGTAAGAGGTGTGTAAGAGCTTGGTGGTCTTCAAAAGTTTTTTAGCACCAAGTAAGGAGCTAAAACACTTTTGAAGACCACCAAGCTCTTACACACCACTTACACACCTAATAATGATAGACCACCAAGATCTTCTACACCTTTTAACTATTTGGAATGAACAAATAACCATATAATAAGCAGAATTCGTGGTATCTTCTTCAAACTTTGATGGACTTTACGGATAACTCTAATATTTGTAAACTTTGAAATTAGTTGCCTTGTTTTAATTAATAATTCATATAATTAGAAAATAGATTTTCATGATGAATTTGAAATCCAACACTTAAAAAAAATTGTTGGATTTTTAGAACTCTCACTTACATACTTGTATTCCAATTGTAAATTTCATATTGTGTGGTGAGAATTGATTTGAATGTAATTTTCCTATTATGTATGATCTCACATACAAAAATCAATTTCTTTAATTAAAATTATTTGAAATCTTTCCATTTTCATATTTAACAAACACATACTAATTTTGATACGCAAACATATTAAAGACATGAATTAATGGCATTAGCGTCATCTAGTAAAACTTTCAACCAACTAAATCCCAAATTATTGAAATTAGTGTTAAAATTAGTGTGTCCTTGCAATTAATGTTACACACTAACATCCATAATTAGTGTAGTTGAGTCATTCAAAGTGTACCGGTATTTAGAATTGATGATTAAAAAAATGTTAAGAAAATAAATTAATCAAATAAAAAACTCCTTTCAAATCCTTGAACATGCGTGCATTACGTTCTTACGTTCTTGAGCTTACGTTCTTTATTTATAAATAATAACTAAATTTTAAAAAAAATCTCAAAAACAAATTTCTTGAAAATATGTCATAAATACAGGACCCTAAATGAAATGCAATATTCTAAAACCTCACATTTTTTAACATGTTTTTGAAACATTCAATCCTGAATTGTTTCATAAGTTTCCATTCCATCATTTAACGTGTTTTTTTTCAAGTTTAAGTGGATTTTAAGCTTGAAAGGCGGTATAAACGAGTTTTGGCCCTTTTTTTTCAGACCAATCACAACACATTGCATTGTTACGGAGATTTGAACCTTGCACCTTCCCAATGCTAGAGAAGCTCCTCCAAGCCGCACTTGAGTTCCCATGATGGAATCTCCAAGTGCCTCCACACCAACCTCATGCTCTTCCAAAGCAAGGAGCTTGGTAGCTTGTGGTGGAAGGTGCCAGAAAAATCTAATTAAAGAACAAAAATAGAGCTTAGCAGACAAGGTATAGGGAGTTTACTTTGCGGATAACTCAAATGTTTTAAAGAATTGAAATTGAATCTTAAGTATAGGATAGTAAATAATAAAAGTAAGATTTGTCCTTCCAACTAGCATCATATGATCCTTAGGTTGTCTCTCAAACTTCATGTCTTCATTTGCAACCCTAACTTGTTTTTCAAACTTCCATGCCCTCATCTTAGAGAATAAAATGTTGAAGATGTTTCAAAAACTTTAACACCACCACTTTTTTGGGTTGTCACATCCTTTGACACAACAGTTTTTGACTTGTTCAAAAGTTTGCATTTGGCATTTCTTTCCAAGGTTGTCAGATTGGATCATTGAACATGCCCTTTGGTCGTGGTCGAGTGGACAAGAATTTGTTTTTGCCCTATTAGGATTGGTCAAATTAGGATTTTCATAGAATTATTTTGTGAATGAATGAATATGATCAAATATTTTAAACATATGCTTGAATATGCTCAAGTGTTGTGTTATCGGGTTGGCAAGAGACTAAGTGGGCATACAAAATATGTAGGATACAAACGCAAATTAGACAAGACACAAATGCAGCTCCTTGGGTGTCAAGACAAAAGAAAACAAATTACTGAACTTCATATATGGATTAAAATTGATTATTATTATTATTATTATTGGTATTTTTATTTATAAATCTTATTCTTTTATCAACCAAAAATAGTCCCAATTTGATTTGCAATTTTTTTCAAACACAACAACTTTACCCCTAAACATCCTCACCCTTCTTCAGATTTGAAAAATTTCAAAGATGTCTTATAAAATGTAACTAAGAGGGATATTTTGAACTTAATATATGAATAAAAGTTCTTCATTATGAATTTTTGATTCTATCCATACAATTAGATCTATGATTGCTGTCACCAATATTTTTGTATAAAATTCGAAACTTAAAATTCAAAATTCTTTTGCAGTTTGATTACGAATAAGATATTGACAATTTGTACATGAAATTTGTTGTGATTAGTTGAAATGTAATACTCTAAGTGTAGTGATTTTTGGAGATTTTTCAATTGCTTAATTTTATAAGCTGACTTTTTTAAGAGCACTTTTACACTGAAATCTTTGAAATTTTGGGTGAATGAAGTGAGGCATAAAAATTTCACAAATCTTCCCCTTTCTAATCAGATTACACATGTATGAAGCTAACTTCCCATAAAATATATAGTAAAAAATCCACACTACAAAAAGTCAATGACGGATGAGAGAACTGTGTTTGATTCCGTACATCATCCACTTTCTGGACAGTTGGATGTTTAGGGGTTAAATGGGCAATATAAAGGCCTCATTAGATTTTTGGATGGATTCATTATTTTGTGCCTTTCATTTAATGGACAAAATATAAAAATTAGTAGGTTAGAAGTTGATGTCATTTTTTATTTATTAAAAGTATAAATATGAAACATCAATGACAATATGAAAATTATCCCCTAAAAGATCAAGCGTCCATTTTCTGGACAACTAACGAACGTCATCATCAATAGAATCATCCTACTATATCCTTTCCGTTCATCCTTTGGGTAGTACATTCTATGGACAGTTGGTGACAATACTATGTAAGTTTCGCATCTTGAAAATCGCTACGTTTCAGTAGAGAATTTCATTTCTATGGTTCGCAGATCGATTCTTCAGCTTCAAGTTTGTCATTATTACTGTGACAAGAGCACTGTACTCTGACTTGAACAATCCACACAACACATTCTTTTGGAGTGTAACCAGTATACATTGCATGGGAGGAGTATTTACACTACGCTCACAATAGTTTCTAACTAGATTGGAGAAAATATGTCAGCCGAGGTATACAATGAAGGATACCGCTAATTCTAACTCTTGATTTCATACAGGTAGATGGTGTAACTGGTAACGGAATCCATCTCATGTAATGCCTGCTCTCAAAACCAGACTTTGGCTGTAGACTCCATACTTTCATTGTACATGGCAGATGAAATTACCTCCAACATCTGCGTCAAATTCCTCAACAGCAATTGGCACCTCCGGTCGAAGATACATTGGCTACAAGCACAACAATTACTGCTGCTGTACCCATAAATCTATCTGGGCAAATCGGGGAGCATGGAACGTTGAGATAGTTCATATTTTACCAACTTTGCAACTCCTGCCACCTGCATCATGACCAGATTTTCCTTGAGATCTCTGACCATACCGCTGAAGGTGATCAAAAACGACCACTTAACCATTCAATGTCACCATTTGGTAGGATAATGCTGCCAACTCATAAGCTGGGCACACTTGGCGCCGAAACTATAAAAAAATCCATTGTTCGCTACCTTTGGGGAATTTAATTGGAGCAAAATCAAAATCTGAGCTATGGTTTATTTTATAAGAGCGCTTGACGTAGGTTTTTCATTTAAATACCTATTAAATTTTGACATGTGTAAATTAGTCCATGTCATTTTTTACGAGTGATACATATATTTGAAGTTCACGAAGTCTTAAGTCATTTCGATGATGTATGGAATTCTCTCCATTCTGGAAATATAATTTTCTTATAATATGTGTATCTAAATTCAGAACGGACAGCTTCGTTCTAAGTCTAAACTTCATAATAAGATTTTAGACCCCTCTTTTCAACCCCAAAAGGGCCAAGAAGTCCGAACTGGGCCTCATGTTTATTTTAGCAATTTTTAGTAGGTTCCAGGTGGAGTTTCTTTTGTTCAGATTTATTTGTTCAACACAAGCAATGTTCTTTATTGATTCTGATGATATAAAATTTGGCCCCATCTGAATTGAACTTATAATTTTAAAACCATGAATCCTTGGTCCTTTAGGGGTTAATCGATCTGACCAAACTGAGAAGTCCCCTTCAACGTTCACCGCTTAACACGAAGAGCTGAGAAAGAAGTGTAGGAGAATATGCTTACCCCTGGATAATGGAGGAGAACTGGAGCGTACTGGTCTAATACAATGTGGACCTTTTCAAGCAACGCTACCAGTGCATCAACTTCATCCCCAAGTACGTCCACCTGCCACCAGAATCAACACACCCCCACCAAGATGAACTTACTAATGTGCATACTAACTTGGAAAGTGTACGCCTCATGAAAAAGCCTAATGAGCCCCCTACTTTGGACACTTTCCAAGCAGCTGTAATTTAGCACTGTTTACATGTGCTCCTCTATTACCTCTTGTTCTGCTCTCTGGAGATTCTCGACTGTGTGCAGATAATCCATGTCGCTCATTTGAGACTGGCGGAACAATTGCAGCAGACTATCCACTTGTTGCTGAATTGCACCAAACCTGACAGTACACACACCCATTAAAAGTTGAAGCTTAGCAATCTAGCGAAAAAATCAGCGACTACATGAGCAGCTTAAAGGAATGCCACTTCAACAAACTGTAAGACCTTTCTCCTATTCTTCTCAGTATAAGAAACTGGAACAATATCGCCCAAGCTGATTATGCCAGTTAAATCCCCATAGAAGATGCTATCCACTAAGCTTCTGACTAAGACGAGATAATGCAAAGTCTCAGACAATGCAAAGTCTTAAGAAAGGTCACATAGTCACTGGCTTCACCAACATCAGAAATAACAGCTTTGTGAAGTTATAGACCAGAAAATATAAAGGATTTGGCTGGACTACATCGGCAACCGATTCTCACCTCAAGGTCTGCTGATGTATTTTTCGGCATAGTGCAAACTCCACCTGCTGTGATATTCCAACTGCACGACTGATGTGTTCTGCAATAGATCTCTCCAATAACCTCCATACATCTTTTGACTCTTGTTGCATAGTGTAGATCTCAGCTTTCATTCTTTGCGCATCGCTCTCTGCGCTTCCTGAACAAAAATGTGCTAATTCTTGTCACATTTGATTCCATTCACAGAGAATATAAAATAAGAGAAACGGTATGGAATAAAAATCGAATCTAAGAAGAGATGAATATTTCTTAACATCTCAGAAGTATAAGGGAGCATTGGAAGAATCAATCACCCGTCAATGTCTAATGCATTCTTTATAATCAGTACTGCTCAGAAGTTATTGCAGAGAAATAATTCTGCCTCATACAGAAGAGCCAATACAAGCATCATGATTCAGACATTCAGTGCGTTATAGGGGTGTCAAATAAAATAGTGGTCAGTCTAGGGCCAGATTTACAAAGATGACAATCGCCCATAATACCTCATTGCACAAACACTTAGGCTTCTTTCGTTATATGTCTTTCTGATGAAGTGTTGCAATTCATGTGATGTGTAATCACTAGCATGAATGGAAAACTCACCTTTCTGAGCCCTTTCCTCCTTCACTTGCTTTTGAGTGCGACTAAGAGCCCTTTCCATATCCTTCAACGCCATCACATATGCAGACCTCCATCGCTCCCTCTCATTTTGATTAGAAACTTTTAAGTTTCTGCATGCTAATCCCAGCATCGCAATAGCAGTTGCTAAGTAATTTCGTTCAGCCTTCAGTTCTGCAAGTTCGTTTTCTAGCCTGGTCTGCTCATTTTTATGGCTAGATACTATCAGCTTCAGTTGGTCCCGCTCAAATGCATGACCGGCAACCGTGTCCTCTAGCCTACTTTGTTCTGTAGCAAGTTTCTTTTCTAATCCAGGAACCCTCTCCTCAAGCCAACTACGTTCTCCTTCTAGCTTGGTAACCTTTTCTTGCAACTCGCATATATGAAGTTCCAACTTTGACACATTATCACGGAGCTCATCTCGTTCTGCCACCAATGTTACTACCTCTGATTCAAATTGTGTAAGTAATGTATCAGGTATGCTGCCCTCTTCTTTTGAGTCGGTATCCGAAATCCCTCTAGAAGAATCTAATGTACAGATATCAAATGAAGCGACACCACGGTGCTCACTACTGGACTGCTGTCTTCTCTTGTCTTGCAATCCCTGGTCTAATTTTTGTTTTACAGACAGCAATTTCTCGTTCAATCCTGTAATTTCATTTTGGTAGTTCTGTTCAAGTTCGACCACCTGCTTCTCAGCTCTCTCGGTAGCTTCACATTCCAGTTTCTGTTGCAGATTTGCAAGGTCAAAGCTGTATTTCTGTTCAAGGTCGACCTTAACCCTCTTAGCTTCCTTCCTGTGTGCACACTCCAGTTTCTCTTGCAGATCTGCAACTTCAGTATGATGTATCTGTTCAAGCTCAACTTGAATCCTCTCAATTTGGTTCCTGTGTTCAACCTGCAAATCTGCAATGTCTTTCTGGCATTTGATTTCGAGTTCCACCTTTAGGCACTCAGCTTCCTTACTATGTTGAGACTCCAGTTTCTCTTGCAGATCTGCAAGTTTGGTTTGGAAAAGTCGTTCCAGTTCATCCTTCATCTGCTCCGCTTCCTTACTGTGTTGCGACTCCAGATTCTCATGCAACTCCACAATCTCATTCTGCCATTTCTTTTCAAGTTCAAATTTCACCCTCTCACTTTCCTTCCTGAGTTCAAATTCTAGTTTGTTCAGGTCATCTCGATGCTGGTCCAGGAGCTGTTCTTTTTCCCTCCGCAAATCCAACACTTCAATTTTTAGGGAGGAAACAACCTGCATAAGTGCACAACATAAAGCTCTTAAACTCTGATGGAAAATAACTGTATTACATCTTCAAATTAAAACTGCCGAGACCACCATGAGATTTTCATGACGTCCTGAGACGCACCTCCTTGTTGGTTCTTTTTGACGGGGATTCCCCTATGTCCACCATAAAGCCCTCCACAGCAGCTTGAGTATTTCGTCGCACAACCACATATATAGGATCGGTTGATTTACCAGGGCTCGACACAGACTGGTCACTTAATGTTGACAACCCCTTCAACGGGGAGGGTCTTTTCAGAGCAGCTTTCAAGCCTTCTATGTCTCCTTGTCCTGAGTCCTCAAAGGCCAAATTTTCCTTCTGAGTTCGACCCGAGAAGCTACACGAAGCCTGCAGCTCTTTTCTTCTCACAATCTGCTCCCAAAACGTTCAGAATGCTTACTCGGTATTTTGCAACAGTTCATACTCTACATACAGTTATAACAAATCACCAGAATACAGTAGCTGCTCATAGAGCTAATATGGTAATGAAGCCTCAAGTAGCAGGTAGAAATGTGTTTCAATGCCTCCTTAGGAACTACGAACGTCATTCAAGAAAATCCCAGAAAAATGACACAGCTAGCCGCTGAAACTGATGCATTTTCTTCTTCATTGATGCTCCAGGCTCTCAACCCCTACAGGACCAAGAAGCCCACATTGGGCCTCATGTTTTTTTTAGCATTTATGAGTAGGTCCTATGTGGACTTCCTTTTGCTTAAATCTATTTGTTTTTTTACCAATACATGCAATGTTTTTCACTGATTCCAGTGATATAAAATTTGGTCTCACCTCAATTATATTTTTCACAATACGATGGCTTGAATTTGTCATTTTGAAACCATGAATCCTTGGTCCTTTAGGGGTTAAAGTTCCATGTAGCCATATGAATGTACGATACCTATGTATTTATATTCTGTTTCTCAGTGTGCGTGACTGCTAACATCACCATGGACTTCAACCTAGGAATAAATTCGGCAAAGCATTGAGACTCCTCTATGTAAAAGAAAAGTTCCAACCATATTATGTCAACGTCTGGAATTGAAAGTACAGGAAGATTTCACGACCTCCTTACCTGCTTCCTGTTGAAATCGGCTGCTAAATTATCAACCGACTGTCTCCACTGACAGGCCCTCTCACCCACGACTTCAAGATAGATTGATGACTCAGCTTCATGCTCCCACAAGGTCAATTCAAGGTCCTCTGTCAGCTTCTTTATTTCAGCATCCTTCTGCTCCAGCAATCCTTCTAGGTATCCCTGACAAATATACTACGAGTGTGTGAGCTTCTCAAAGGATGCTAATCATCCAACATCCTCACATTAGATCTGCCTTGCACATAACCCTGGCAAATGAACATCCTGTAAGCCTAGAATCCTGTAACATGTAATAATTGGTGGCGACATTAGTGCATTCATATCTACCGCTGTGGTAGTATCTCATTATCCATCGAAGTGTGGGAATGTTGTATTAAAAGCAGAACCTTATTTTGACTAGAAATGTCAATTCTATTTAGCAGAAATTTGATCTGTAGAGCAGAACTTCTTCTCTAATGGCCGTGGAGGAATGTGATAACAGACCAGGCAGGCACATCAAATTTGATTACCGAATTCTGTAACAGGATGTAACAGGATGTAGACAGGATGTAGCAGGATGTAAAAGGATGTAGACAGGATGTAACAGGATGTAAACAGGATGTAGACAGGATGTAGACAGGAATTCTGTAACAGGATGTAACATCCTGTAACATCCTGTCTACTTACTGAATGCAGAATGGAGATTTAGGTGTGCATACTATAAAAGGTCAGGTATAACAACCAAGCCTAATCACTTTGCTGTGATAACATGAATGAGATTTCTTGAGGAGCCACGAAGTTCACCTCTTTTGCAACGAAATCGGAAATTATATTATTGATTTCCAGTGCCCATTCTTGTGCTACTGCATCGACAATCTCAAGGCAGATTGAAGATTCTGCCTCCCGGCCGAAAGTCTTTTCAAGTTCCTTCGTCAATATCTTCACTTCTGCATCCTTCTTCTCCAGCTGAGCTGATAATGCACCCTGTTTCAGAAAATAAGCCATTTGTGAGCTCTACCACTTCTTACTCAATGCACACTAAGAGAAATCTAAAGACCACTGTACAGTACTTGCTTTATCTGTTCCTAAAGGGAGACCAATCTTCAAATTACCACTCTCTAAAGTCTCAACAACTAAAAAAAATGAAAAAGAGAACCTATGTTGATGATTGCCTTGTCAGTGGTTCCTGATATCAACCAAAAGTTGACTTTACAAGATGTAATTACGAGCACAAACAGCTCACTTCTCTTAATACTATTCTCTACTCTCCTTTATTCCAGAGTCTACTCCCAACCATTCTCAACCATACGCTTTCTCCATGTAATAAAGATGTCTCAATTTCAATTGAGAAGAATTTTGAGAAATATGCAAGCTAATACACAATGTTTACCTTGTTGCTAAGTTGAGCACTCAAGTGACTGATCTCTTGTGACAATCTGCTCACTATGTCGTCAAACGTGGCAATAGAGATCAATGTTTCTGCATTCTGCTCCCACCTGGTGTCTTCAAATTCTCTCACCTTTTTCCGCAACTCTTTGACCTCTTCCTGCAATGTTCCTTTTACTTCTTCCTGTCATAAGGGTGAGAGAGAGAGAGAGAAAGAGAGAGAAATATTAGAACGGAGCCAAGAAGAGACTTGTGAAGATTAGCTCACTCAGTCCAAAACGTAAAATAAGGAGATCAGAACTACCAATAAGTACTAATGAATCAACTTACTTCCTTATGGAGTTTAGCTGACAAACGATTCATCTCTTCTAAACATTCAAATGCCATGTCATTAAAGATCTCAAGAGATATAAACGATTCCATCTTATGCTCCCATCGCAAGTCTTCGAGTTCCTGTGTCACCCTTGCAACTCCTTTCCTCAGCCTTTCTTCAACATCTCCCTGTGAAAAAAAAGGGAGTGCATATTCCACTCCGGTGAACTTCAATAGCACTAATGGTCCTTATCAATATATCACACCATGACCTCTAATGGACTGGCAGATACTAGAAGGCACAACTTAGATTAGGTTCTTAGCTCGGATTAAAAACAGTTCTTACTGGCAGTAAGCATTTGCTAAGATATGGCAGCACTTTGTAAGGAAAATATATATTTAATCCATACCATAATTGGGGTTCAGAGATACTTACTTCCTTGCTACGTTTTCTACTCTCTGGCGAGTTCAGTGAGGCCGTTTTATTCAAAAATTCCAGATAAATTGATGATTCTGCATCATGCTCCCATTGTGTTTCTTCAAATTTCTTCCTCAACATTTCCAGTTTCAAACCTTCCTTTTCCAGTTTCCCTCTCATGTCACCCTAATAGGAACACAGCCATCCAATTTGTATTACGCTACAAATGCTGGCACCCTCTAAAGAAAAGCAAGGCTTCCTCAGCTAAGATAGAAGCTTTTCATATGCTCATCACAAAAACAAAATAAACGTTGTGCATGTGAACCACGTTCGTGTGATGAAAGATCCTTACCTGTGAGTCTGCATTCATTTGCGACCACCTGCCTGACATATCATCAACCACTTCAGCAGAGACTACAGATTCTGCTGCGTGCTCCCACTTCACCAACTCCAGTTCCTTGGTCAATCTTCTCACCTCAGCGACTTCTATCTCCAGTCTGCTTTCTAGTTCTCCCTAGAAGAAGATTTGATTATAAGAAACCCTGATGATTTATGCATTATTATTATGAACATTCTCAAAATAAAGAGCTCTCAGCTAAAATCATGAACGGGAAAAAAATTGCAAACCTCACTCGTCTATACTGATGAGCTTACTACCCTACATCACAACACAACAGTATTACGCTACAAATGCTGACACCCTTTAAACAATTATCCAACACAACAGCACAACGACACATAAAAACATCAGCCATCACAGTCCGGGCCATAGTTGCAACGAAACACGTTTCTGTACAATTAGGGTTTAGCGGTTAGGGTTTAGTTGGTCCTGCATGCCTCCTCTCTTCTTTGGTTCTCTTCTAATTCACTCTGATTACATTCCACCTCACCCCCATTGTCTTCTTTACCTTCTTCTCGCAATGCTTGTGAAGCTATTGCGGTACAAACTGATCAAAATCCCTGTACCTCCGATTGAGCAAAGCCGTGGTCATCGAGATTTGGGTGGCCATGGCGGCACAAGACCTTCAGGAAACAACGAGTTTGAAAACTTCAGCTTTTTCATGAAAGGTTGTCTGTTTCGAAGAGGGTCTTGAAACACACGTTGCAACTATGGTCCGGACAGAGAGCTCGTGAGTTTTGTCAACAAGTCATGGCTATGTTGTCACAAACATGAACCTAGGTTGCCAGGATGACTTACCCTCAAAACGTCTGTCCGCTCATGAAGCTCATGAAACTCAGCCTCGGACACATCCTTCAGTGAATCCCTACAATTTGAAATCTTACTTTGGCTTTCTTCATCGAGTTGACCCAATATTGTTGACAGGACAATATTCTCAGTGCTTAAACTGTACACCTCACTTCTGCTTTCTGCCAGTGAGGTCTTTGTAACTTGTAAATCTTCCTGAGTTGATAGGAGCTCATGTTTTAAATCCGCAATGTGTGTGACTGACGTTGTCACTTGACTCATTAAATATTCCAGCAAAACCTTAAAATACGCAAAAATCAGTTCAATGTCCACCCCCGCTCTCCACTTCTCCTCATCCAATTTCCCCCTGAATTCCAGCAAGTAACTTAACTTCTGTTGCAGTTTGACATCGTCCACAGCATTCGTAATCGAGCAGGACCTGCAAAATTCCAACATTAAGCATTGCAGGGATTCATCAGAAGATGCCAATGACGTGAATTGTGTGATGGGAAGAGATGGTACCTTTGTCTGTGAAACAAGCTTGTACTAGGCTCGTGATCTTTTTCAGACAAGTTCTTATCCTCCAGGCGCCCAAGCTCCAAATCTACTAAGAACTGACAAAGAGTCATACAATCAAGAGCCTCGGTTGACTCAGATCCTACTGAGAAATAATCACTATCCTCTCCAATTCGCCTAGAATCTTGCTGCCAACATGAAAAAGCTAGAGTGAACTGTTTAGCCATCAAGACGGCCCTTTCCTGTTCCTGAAGCTTCCGCTCTCGAACCTCAGCTTGAATCCGTTCGATTTCCGACCGCTCAATCACAACCCTATTGTCAAAATCGTCCCCCTGGAAGAGAAAAATACAAATGAGTTACTGCGTTAAATTAGGATTGCAAAAGAGTGTTGCAACGACAATTTCGCTCTTGCTTCCCAGAAACCCTAAACCTTAGGCCTTCAAGTTCAGAATCTCCACTTCTCGAATTTTTTTAGCAAAAGTCTAGAGATTCAGCACAGTTCCTAATCAAACAAGAAATTTTCTTAAGCAGTAGCAACCGAGCTTCAGACCTAATTCAAGCTTTTGCACCGATCCTTGGAGAAACATGGGAAGAGAAATGTGTATATGTGTGTACTCTGGGGTTAGCGTCGTCAAGGAATTCTGTGGTGGCAAGTTGCTTCTTCATCACTTCGGCTCCAAGCACAGAGTGCAGGGTGTTTTGGCAGTCCACGCCGGCGGGGTCGGCCATTTCCTCATAGAAGGTGAGGAAGTGAAGGAGAAAGGAAGAGCTGGACTGCAATGGCGGGGAGGAATCCCCCGAAGAGGAAGAGCACGAGTCGTCCATCATGCCCTGCACACGAAATGCAAGAGCTACTACTACGATACCCAACTGCTCACGGACAATCCCGAAAGTAGAATCAGAAAACAAGAGGTGGAGCAACTGGAGCAAAAAGATGGCGGGGAGGTCATCGTGTTGAGAGATTCAAAGCTTACTGGTTTGGACGTTTGAAAGGAGAAACATGTAACTTACATGTGTAGGTGCCCAAAAAAGGAACTCGTAAAGTAGAGCACTGTGCACAAAGTTTACTGTGTTACCATTCCGGGAATTCTCTTCTTTACTCCACCTCCGCTTTTTCGAAAGCATCGATTTGGTTGCGCACTATAAATATATATATCTAGAAGGACCTGGCTTCTCTTCCGTGACGTTCCCGCCCCAAAACCCCGGGCCCCGGCCATCCATATATATCAATCCAGGGAGTGCATTTCTAAAAGAAGGGTCACAGACCAAGCCAGAAGTCCACAACACTTCATTGCTAGAAGTACATGTGACGGTAAACTGTCCATTTTGAAAATTCAGCTGCTCGCTGGGATGTTGCAAACCAGTTAACTTACAGGCCTTCCACGACCCCGGAATACATGATCTATCTCCTGGCTGTTGAGGTTTTGGACGTGTGTGGTGAAGTCTTGCTAGCTAGCTAGTCCTGATGACTGAGGAAACGGTTCATGAGACTGAAAATTTTGTGAGGAGAACATGCTTGAATTTGAGCCTCACACGAGCTCCAGTGTCTGAATCGGCAGGCCAGTGATTACAAGACAAGAGCGGGTCAAGAGGAAAAAGAACATCCTAGAAGCACGCAAGCAGAAAAATCTATTGATTTTATCGTAGCAAATGTGACCCTGACTGCCTCAATGCTGGTCGTTCCAACACTAGTAGGAAGACCGTCGCTTCTCACTACCAGACACGGGGGTGCCTGACGTTTCTCACTGTACAGCGCTCTGACCCAGCAATAAGAGGACCATTCTGAACACTACAAGAAACTGTTGAAGAATCAGTAGGAGTCTAAATTATTTCTTACTATTAGTACGATTTCTAACCGAGCTTGTTTGACATTTTCTCTTAGCCAATAGGAGACCCGCACTGACAGCATTCAGTGGGCTTGTCCACTCCGCATAACTGGAGAAAGTAGAAATTTGGAGTCTCCAGGCCTTGTCTAATTGCATCGCACAATTTCCCTGCAATTCCGACGACGTCTAGTCACTCTGGTGCTATGCTGGAGCCATGAAGTTCTCAATGGGTTCTGTAAAGCCCAAAGGAATTTCAATAAATTCATCGCAGTTTCAAGGCTAGGCCGTTGGCTTTCGGAGCTCAGCAAGGTCGATAGCTCGCAGTTGGAAGGTCTCCAGTTCGATCATCTTCGTCGTCACATGTTGTAGTGGTCGTGAGTCTATGTACGACAGGCATTCAGGTGTGAGGATTCCTCACAAAGGACACAAATTTTTTTTCCCTCCCACAGGCTTTATGTACTGTAGACGCTTCAGCGCTAAATCGATGACGCATTGTAGAGGCCCGTCCTATGTGACGAATCGCACTCAACAACCTCGAAGTACCCCACGACTATATCGAGTGAGAAGTGGCGCCGTCTGACTCGATTTCAGAGTGAAAAACGTCACTGTATCCCACTAGTGCAAACTTACAAACATAAACTGTATGTAGGTGTAGCTATTCATTTAACTAGGTTGGCCCGGGTTCCAGTGGCAGAAACGTCATGGCGTGCGTGTGTGCGGGTTTGCGTTATATATTACACCAGGTTGGTTCATGTTGGGTCCGGCACGACGGTTTCAAATGCGGAAGCGTCCCCGTGTACGTGCGTGCATTCGTTTACAGTTTGCGTTATATAATAGGCAAGGTTGGGTCGTGCTAGAGCCCGGCACGACCATTCCGGAGATCGAAGGAGTGTGTACGTGCACCACCCTCCATTATATAATAGATTGGTTGAGTACCAAGACAATTAGTAGTGAAATTAATTGTTATCATATGGCCGGGCTCCTGTTGCTACCAATCATGATTCATTTGGTAATGCTAAACGTGATACAATTTCTCATTGCCATGCTCACGTATAGTGTGGAATTGCAGATACAATCCGCACATGATGACGAAGGTCATAAAAACAGGTCATCAAAATTTAAGTGATGTGCATGCATGATACGGAATAGGCTTGAGATCCACATGCACGTTCTTCAGTAAGCAATAACTGAAGATTGATTTTGATATCAAGAGCAGAAGAAATTAACCACTGACAGAAATATGTACAGTACACAGCGTCTAAAGTACGCTGTGCAGTTACTTATATACATCAGATCAGGCAACAATCCCAATACATTTGAAAAGTAACACATGAAACTATCTTTAACCCCTAAAGGACCGGGGTGTTGAACTTAGCTCTTGTTTTCTTGACTAGCTCTTGTAACAAGCTCAATTCCTCATTGGTGTGGGGTAATTTGGATGATCGGCACTGTTGAAATTAAAGAAGACTTACGTAGCTTTTGTATGAAAAAAGGATCAACAAAATCGCACAATTTTTGAGAAAATGCCACCGTTGAGAAGATTGATGGAACTCGTTCGGGGTATTTTGTACATATGCTGAAATCGGATTGTTCAAAAGTGCTCCAAAAATTCTGAAATTTTTACTGTGCGTAGAGATCATCATTTTAAACATGTGCAAAAAATTCACGTAATTTGGAGGTGTGAGGAGGAAGATATGAGGGTCTGAAGTGACGCCTAGATAGCCTCCTTGCAACTCAAAAAAATCACCAAAAATCGCACACTTCATGAATTTCCGATCAGGAAGTACCTACAGATTCAACTCTCAAAAAGAGCCAGGGTCTCTTTGTTGCTCATCCTACAATTCAAAGCCCAAGAACTCGAATTTCCTCACTTTCTAGTTCCAGAAGCCGCGTGGGGGCCTTATGGTCCTTTAGGGGTTAAAGATTCTTTTGAGACGCCAGAGTTATCCGCTAACTCATAGAAAGTGGGGTTGTTGACCCTAGATTCCCCTAAAAGAGAGGTCATTACAAATGTTTTGAGGCCTCCAAAGGGCTGCAAATTTGGCCAAAGATGCCATGCAAAAAAAATATTTAAAAAATAAAAAATATTTAAAAATATTTAAAAAATCAAATCCGACGTGGCCAAAATTTGGTCACGTCAGATTTGGATTTATTATTTTTTTAATGTTTTTTAATAATATTTTTTAAAATAATAATTTAATAATGGTTTAATTATTAAAAATTACATTTTTTTTAAACATTTAAATTTTATTTTTTTAAATAATTTTTTTTTTTTGCCCGGATTTCTTTTTCTTTTTATATTCATTTATGTGCATGAGGGTGCTGGTTCAACTCACGGCCCCTTGGAGACCTCAGAATCTTTCTAATGTGAGGTGCGAAAATAGAACTTCAGTTCTTCTGCAAAAATAAACTAAGGACGTGAAATCATTTTGCTGAAAAATAGACCGATTTTGAGTTTGGTCCTAAGTTTGGAGGTTTGGAACATGAATAGCTACCACGATCATAGCAAGAAGGGGCTTTTGGCTAATTTAGGAATAAGAGAGTGAGTGCTCATGTTGTGAATAGGAGCAAGTCCTGTTCATGCAGTGAATAGTGCCATCGCTCGTAAATATATTCTCACTATTCATGCAGTGAATAGTGTCTGCGAATGGCCCCTCTTTCATTCCATATGCAGAACTTGCCGTCTCTTTTTGTCTATTTAATTTTTAGGTGCTCAGTTAGCGTTTCTCTCCATGGGGAGGCAAGGAACCCCTGTTTAAGGTAGTCAATTAGCGGATAACTCTACTGACCTTTCCTTTCAAGAGTTCACCAAGGTACAATAAGCAGTGCTTTTTTTTTTGTCATGAGAGAGTTTAGCATTTTTGCTACTTTTCCATGGCTTGAAGAGCAATCCAGGCTCTTTGGATGCTCTTTTCATATTAATATATACAATAGGTAATATCAGGGTAATACACATGTGATACCTAGGTGCTACTTGGGCAATACTTTGATGATACCTAGGTTTAAAGAGGTTACACATCTTGACTCCATGTAGGAAATCTGACTATTATTCTTTTTTTCTTTTTCAAAAATCCTTTGTATCAATTAGTCAGCCCAAAATTTATGTACACTACTTTTTGTTGATAGTGCGTGTGGTACTAATTCCAAAAGCCAAAATTTACCCCCAATCATTTGCTTACACTAGGAACAACAACCCATCACATATTGACACACAATACAAGGTCCAACTATACAAGGACACATTGGAAGAGCACGCACTAAAAACCCACCTTGGCTATTAGCAAAAAGTAGTGTAGCAATTTGGCTAAAATTAGCAACAAAAATCACTGATAGTAAGTTGCAAATCTAAACATAAGTGCAAGCACATTTGCCATTCCATAGTTTTATTTTAAGAAGGGACATTTCAAGCCTTACAAAGAATGATATAGTAGTAGAAGAGTGTGGGAGTAAGGTAGACGTACCTAAAACCACCCAAGACTCAATTCCATACCCTATCATTGACCTCTAATTTCATCTCAAGTGAACACTAAATGCATTAAGTGATAGGTGGAATAAGGTGTAAATAGAGCAGTTTTGGGTACTTCAATGAATGAAAACGAGATCACAAAGTGATGATTTAGCAATTAAGACAATGAATGAAGCAATTTAGCATGGCAATTAGATAGATTCTTTAGGTGTAAATAGGTGGAATTGGGTGTAAATAGGTGGAATTGGGTGTAAACAAGGCAAATTAAAGTAACTTCTCTATCAAATATAGACTGACTTTTGAATGACTATAGAGCTTTTTTGGAATGCTCATGACCCCTATTTAGAGATGGTTTTGTATTTTCAGGACAGTCCACTTTGAAAATTCATAGGTTCTGAAACTCGGGTGGGTCACTTACTACATTTTACAAACAACGTACGGCAGAAAATAGCATGGGTTTTATTCATCATAGGTAAAATTTATAAGAATTTATAAAAAAATTACAAATAAGATAGAATGCAATGAAATAGTACATGCCATTATAAATAATTTAGGTACACCACAATTCTGGTCCATTATGATTTTAGTACATGTAATTTAGGGAATTGCTAATGGGATATTGGGATCCAAAGTATTAAATTGAGTACAACCTGTTTTGGGGGGAAAAATAGCTGGATCACAGTTGGTAGGAAAAGGCGGTCAGCTACGCGGTGGACGAAAAGTAGATCTAGAAGTGGATGAAAGCTCAATTCTTGCATGGGTATGAGGTTATTTGCTTGGTGGTTGACTCATGTAGTTCTATTGTTTGCCTATTGTTTTTCTACTCAACTGTAAGGTAATGCTTCAAAAGAAAATCAAAGTGAACATCGATAGCACTGATTCTGAAATTGGAACAACTTTGAAGTATTTTGTGCACATTTTCCAGAATGTATGAAAGAAGGTTAAGTTCTGGTCATTTTTTTGAGGCCATTTTTCTCAAATTTTGAAAATCATGTTACTTTTAGATTATATTTAAGCCTTTACAAAGAAGATAGCATATAAAAAATTGCATTGGTCGCCGTTTTATAAAAAATGATAGAGTCCATAATATAGGCCATTTTTTCCCATTAAGTAATCATAGGGGTCCTTTTAATTTCAGCTAGGAGGTAAATAGCCCTCTAAAAAACACCCCCTCGCCTCACGTGGTACCCAAAATATATGAAGAGTGACCCACCCGAGTTCTGAAATTACAAATTTTATTGGAAATATATGATTTCACTTAGATTCAACTCCACTAAAATTTATCTTTCCCGTAAAAAGTTGTGATACACTTTGTATATCCTCCAAGATGTTTAAATTTCTTAAATGGATGGTAATAGGTACTTCCACCTTATTAGGTACATGATTCTACACCATCACTACTATAAAACTAGACTGGGAAGACTAGCTTGTAGACCTGCCAGACGACCACAAGCCCTGCCACAAGCTCGTCTTAAGACGTAGGTCAACCACTTGGTTATTTTGTCACTTAATATGGGATAGTTACAAGGTACGGTGCCCCAAAATTGTAGTTGCTATGCACTCTTTTCGATTCTTTTCAAGATTTTGAGATTTTTGAGAATTTGTGACATTAAGTTGTGAAGTTTTGAGATTTGTTTTGGTTTAATTAGTGAGAGTGCAACCTAAGTGACTATCTCAAGAAATTCCTAAAAATATGATATACTTCTTAATAGAACACAAATCAAAGTAAAATGAGTGCATTGTTACAGTGCATATTATGCACTCGAAATTCTAGAATACCGTAGTTTACTAGCATGTTATGCAGAAACTAATTCTAAAAATAGATGCCTAAAATTTTGGAAAAAATATTCTTTGTAAGGGGGAAAATATATTTTAGAGAATATTCTTTTTTCCTAAATATATTTTTATAAATAATTAAATATTAGGCAGGAGGTTGCGGAACTTACTAGTAAACTACAGTAGAAGGAGAAAAAAGGGCTTAGGGTTGGAATTTTGAGCTAATTTTTTTTTAAATGTTCAAATATGTGAAGAAAAATATATTCGAATTTTTTCAATTCTTTTTTAATTGATTAAAATTTTAAGTTTTAAATTGTGTTATCTTTGGTAGATTTGAATTGTTTCACTGTTTTTAAAAACTTCTTTCATATATTTCTTTTTTGAATGTGCTTGCCAAACCCCTATGCACCGTACTTGGCCGTCGGGGTCGGCAAAAAATAATTATAAATAGAGAACCCCAATGCATTGGAAATAGAGAATGAATTAATGGATAGAAAATAATTATTTTTTGTTGGGTTCATTGTTGCTGGATTAATTTTTGTCACAGGATTAACCCCTAAATGCCTACAACCCTCTCCAGATTTGGAGAATTGCAAAGATGCATTATAAAATACAACTAAGAGGGATATTTTAAACTTGATGTATGAATGAAAGTTGTACATTATGAATTTTAGATTCTATCCATACAATTAGATCTATGATTGCTATCACCAATATTTTGTATAAAATTTGAAACTCAAAATTCAAAATTCTTTTGTAATTCGACTACGAATAAGATATTGACAATCTGTGGATGAAATTTTTTGTGATTGGTTGAAATGTAATACTCTAAGTGTAGTGATTTTTGGAGATTTTTTGGTTGCTTAATTTTATGAGTTGACTTTTTCAAAAGCACTTTTGATTCGTTTTGAATTAAGATCTTATAAATTTTTGGTGAATCATTGCAATATGAAATGAGGCATAAAAATTTCACAAATCATCCCCTTTCTCTCAGTTCACACATGCATGAAGCCAACTTCCCATAAAATCTATAGTAAATAATCCACACTGTAAAAAGTGCATGGCGGATGAGAATACATGGATGAAATCTGTACATCGTCCAAAAAATGGACGCTTAGGCAGTTAAGGGTTAATGAGAAATAGAAAGTTGTTGAATGCCATAACAAGGATCAACTCACTGTCTCCTTTAATCAGTGAATAAATTTTGTTTTTCAGTTGGTAGAATGAGCGGCGTCCAAGAAGACAGACAGGAAAATAGATTGTATTGTGTTTTGCACATTCATCCAGTGCATTATCTATAAATAGAAAAACATCCAAAATTTGGCGACTCTTATATTTTCAGAGATGATTTGGCAATTCCATCCATTTTATTTCTCAAAATTTATAGTGTTAAATTCACCTGGATCAGAAGCAAGTAAGATTTTGGCAAAAATTCTTACTAGGCGAAAATTTTGGCAGCTAAAAAATTCGTCAGGAATTTTTAGCTGCCCTCGATGCCACAAACAAAGAACAACCGACCATCCCCACTTTGCATTTGTAACCAATCTCCTCTGCACTTTCTTAGAAACTAGTTTGGCCCGGAATGCATTAGAGATATCCTTTAATTCAAACTCTAGTTTAATTTTCATGTTGCGTTTTTCCTTTGACCTCCTATAAATTAGTGTATTCAATCATCAATAGAGTACATTGAACCATATATGGGTGCCAAATCCATGAAGTGCACACTTCTTGGCTGGGACGAAACGACCAAGGGGTATCGTTGTTATTGTCCCTCATCAAGGAAGATTTTCATTTCAAGGATGTCAAAATTGACGAAACAGAAATGCCATCCACAAACATAGATGCGGTGGAAACGGCTACATCATTTTATCAACAATGGAGAATCCATACAGCTATACCAGTTGTCTCGGCTTAGCTCACCCAATCTGGTATCACTCTTCTTCCAGAAAGTAGCTCAGTTCCAATCTTTTCTACTCTGCTTCCTCCACCTCACGGCTTGCCAGATAATTCTGTCACATCTACTCCCTCTTCTACATCTATTGAACATTTGAACATTTGTACCCGAACAACTCTAGTTCTGCTGCATCCAGTTAGAACTCTCCTAGACCCAAGTTCACGTACTCTCGCAAGCATAAACCACACCTTAAGGTCCAGACACAAGTCATGAAGTCTCAAAGCCAACAAAAAACCAACGTGAGACTTGAAGGTTTTATTGCAAACCTTGAACAAGATCTGACATATATCAACAGGTACAAGATGATATATATTGGAAAGGAGCAATGGATGAAAAAATGGAAAGTATATCCAAGATGAAGACATGGAACTTAGTCAAGTTACACTCCAAGAAGAAAGCTATTACCTCACGTTGGATATTTAAGGTGAAGTTGAGAATTGAATCAACGGAACATGACAACGTTTTAAAACACGCCTAGTTGTGCGAGGTTGCGAACAGAAGGCTGGTGTTGACTTCAGTGAGACGTTTGCTCTTGTAGCCATATCGAACACAATAAAAGTTGTTAGTACTCTTGCATGTTCCAAAGGATGGCAAATACACCACTTGGATGTCAAAACAACGTTTTTGAATGCAAGATTACATGAGGAGGTGTTCAAAAACTACAAGGTTACTAAGCTGAAAGTCAGGTGTACTTGGTCTGTAATGTAAGCTCGATCGTGCCCTCTATGGATTAAAACAAGCACCCCTCGCGTGGTAAAGAAAGATAAATGAGTTTCTCAAAAGAAATCGAATGAAGCAGTCTTCTTCCGATGGAAACCTATACTACTTCAATTGTGAAGGCAAGATCATCATACTCGATCTCTATGTTGATGATTTATTTATTACAAGAAACTTTACAAAAAAAATATACTTTCTAAGACATGAACTAGAGCAGAAATTTGATATGACCTCCTCATGTCTCTGTTCCAAATACGTGGGTATGTACAATTCGATCATCGTTCTAACGGCTGCTTCTTGCATTAGTTGGACTATGCACAAAGCATAGTTGACGAATTTGGGCTTGCTTATTGCAATCCCACTCATACTCCGTTGCCCACGAATCTCAAACTCAGAAAAAAATATGAAATCTCCTCTTGTAAATGCACAGATGTATCAACGCATGGTGGGAAGTTAGTTTTTCTTACAAATACCCGATGGGACATAGCATTTGTGGTAAACCTCGTGTCGAGGTTTATGCAGTGTCCACATAAAGCACACCTTCAAAAAGTCAAATCAATCATGCCCTACATGAAAGGCACAATTCACTGCGGGTTGTTCTATAAAACAAACAATGAATTGGTGCTCACCGAATACATCGATGCCGATTGGGGGGGAGATATTGATGAGCACAAATCCACGAGAGTTTTTTTATTCACGATATGTGGAACACCAATAACCTGGTGCACAAAGAAACAAACTTGTGTTACACTCTCCTCAACAGAGTCTGAATATCGAGCTTTAATCGAAGCAACAAAGGAAGCTATCTAGATTTGAAACTTATATAGGGAATTAGGCTTTGTCAAGGAAGGACCCATTGACCTGAGGTGTGAGAATCAATGCACTATCCAAGATTTCCAAAAATCCAATGTATCATTCAAAGACAAAACTCTTTGAGATTCATCTACACTATGTGCGAGAATGATATAGTGGAGAAAAATCAAGTCAAAGTTACATATATTGCAACATACCGTCAACCGGCCGACATTCTGACAAAAGCACTGGGCTTCACCAAGTTCGAGAGTTGTTTGAAGCTGCTCAACCTACCAGCACTCTCGAACAAGGTAAAAACCTAAATCTCAAATTCACAAGTTATCCAATTCTCATTCTATGCCAATTTGAGATTTAGATCTTAGAGAGGGTAGTAACATAACCTCAAACCTGTAGAAAAGCTTCTGCATCTTTTTGTGACCTAAAGCTCTTATGTTTAGCTCCACTAAAACCTGTCACTTATTATTTACATTCCTTCCAACTAGTATAAATACCAGGAGTGCCCCCAATTCACACAACATAGAATTTGTGCTCGAATTTGTGTCGGGTATACACATATGGAAACCTACGGTTTGATTCAATTGGTCTACTTGACGAACAAACCTCATGTTCAAACCCTAAGGACTTATTAGAAATCCTAGACTGTCTCCTTAGAATTTCCTAATGGTCACTAGAACCGATAAGTCTAGAGAGAATTCCACACGAGATCAAGTCACACAGTCGACGCAAAGCAACAGCTAGCAGCCAGACGACGAGGAACAAAATTTCGAGCTGCAAGATGAAACAAGATAAGGATTAGTCATTTCTCAAATGGAAAAATACTGTAAAATTAGCACCGCCAAGTAGATTGACTCTCACCGCAGATAGCGTCTCTACTATTTCTTGCAACTGCTCCAAAATCTCTGTCAGAAGCAATCTGTAGTGAGACATTGTGTACAACAATATTGTCCTAGTAGAAACTAATTTTGAACCTAGAGTTTTAGAGAGGGTGTTGAAGATGGATGAAACCCTGTCACTATTGATATACAACTCTGTTAAATTAGTCGTAGATTAGTTGTAATGCTCCTAGCCAATCACCTCTTAGTTTAGTATTGAGGTGATTAACTAAATCATGTATTAATTCATTGCTCTAAAAACAATACACATCATTTGAACTGTGTACATCATGTTTTATCATGATCTCTACTCCGCCCTTGATCTCCACTTTGCCCTCTCCGATCCCCTCCACTCTACTCTCCATCTCCACTCTGTCCTCAATCTCCACTTTGCCCTTGATCTCTATTCTACCCTCTCCACTCCGCCCTCCATCTCCACTCCATCCTCAATCTCTATTCCGCCCTCTTCACACCACCCTTTCCACTTACCTTTAGGCACACATTGCAAATTAGGAAATTAGCGTTAACCCTACAACACAAACAAACACCACATAATTTGAAGATAGTCAATATAAAATTGCACAAAACAATGACTTTCATCAAATTTCCTTTCATTGTTGCATGTTTAGCATTTATCTCATAGTTGCATGACTAATACTTATCTCATTGTTGCATAACTAGTATTTTTCTACAGTAGCATCACCCACAGTAGCACATGATTCTTAGAGTGGCGGGGATTTATAAAAGAGTACACTAGATTTGGAATCTTGCTTGCAAATTGTGTCTGACATGGGGATCATTCCTATTGAGCGTCAAAGTGATAAATGCTAGCAAATGCATTGGAAGAGGGATGTGTCTAAGTTTGTTGAATATTGGTTGAAGTGTACAAGATGTTGTCAAGCTTCCTGTTCTTTACAAATGAATTTTTTCATCGCCAACTCCAAACTCATTCTTGTCGACAATTATGTATAGTTGGAGTCAAGGTAATAAACTAGACGAAATATGAGTCGATGGGGGCATAAGTAAGAATACATGAAAGATTAGTACAACTTTTGTAAGGATATTTGCACCAAAAGTCCAAAACCCTTCAATCTAAGAATGTACAAAAGATTAGAGTGGGCAAAATTGTGAAGATTGATGAATCAAAATTTGGTAAGCGGAAATATCAGAGGCACGCGGAGGGAAGGCCAATGGATGTTCGAATATCTACATTTCCATTTTCTCTAAGTTGTATAATCAATAAGGTAATTTCCCCATTCTTGTGACTTTTAGTTGCCGCATGTGTTTACTATTGTTAAATAATAAAAACTTATGAATCTTGTCCCCATTTTCCATAGCATAATAGAGCAATGGGAGCCAACACCCTTTTGCAATGGGGCCACAGTCAGTTACAATTAGAAACTAAGTATACGTGGCAATGACACGGTAGTCCCAAAATTCATGGAATACAAATGGCATTCCTTTCTTTCGATCTAGTTTTCAAAAGGGTGCTCCATTGCATTGCTCTATTATGCTATGTCAAAAGCATTCCAATGCACTAAATTATGAATTATTTCAATATTGTATGAATAAGTTATAAATTTTTGAAGTGGTGCTTATATTTTCCCAAATACATGAGTCAGGCTGTGGGAAACTACCTTAATGAATTAAAGTGAATGGGCCATAAACTGACACCGACCATAAAGAGACTCCTATATTTACTTCATCAATGATACTCCACTATGCCAAAAACCAACAATCACTACTAGAGAATCGGTGTCCAAAACAACAGATATTGCACTGAAATATGTTGTTTGTTCTAGTTGTTTCGGATGTGATGTCCAGCTCATCGGTCAACTGAAACCTGTCGATCCAAAACATTAAAAAAAATCAAAAAATCAGATTTTCCAAAAAAAATATCAAAGTTGCCCGGAATTATTTTTGCCGCCCGGACAAAATTTATGGCCTACTTGGTCGATTTTCTGGGCTGCCCGGGAAAAAAAATTGGATTGCCCGGGGGGGAAAATTGGACTGCCCGGGGAAAACTTTTGGGCTGCCCGAACAATATCACGGGGTCCACCACGATTTGCTCGGGCCCCGTTGACAGTGGCCAGAATCGAACTCCCAACCTCCTAACTCCAAACGAAGCACTTAACCACCACACCACGTGGATTTCTTGATGAAAGTCAATGAAATTTTTTCTTAATTATAAATGAACATAACCATTGGGGATTTTTTTGCCATGTAAATTTAATTTTTTTTTCAATTTTTTTTTGCAGTAGATCATGCAAGTTTTTTTTCTACATGTACAAAAAATTTCAAAAAAATTTGAATTTTTTTTTTAACGAAATCGTGATGGCTCGAAGACTGGAAGCTGTTTTTTTTCTCACAACGGACTTTGGATATTTTTAGCGACGTTGAAAACTTTTTTTTTCAAATTTGTTTTTGCAGTAGATCATGCAGTCTTTTTTTTCTATATCTACAAAAAATTTCAAAAAAATTTGAATTTTTTTTTTTTGACAAAATCGTGATGGCTGGAGCTTTTTTTTTCTCTCACAGCGGACTTTGGATATTTTTAGCGACGCTAAAAACAAATCATTTTTTTTTGAAGTAGATCATGCAGGCATTTCTGTACATCTAGAAAAAAATTGAATTTTTTTGAAAATTATTTGTTTTTGACGAAATTTCCTATCTACATTGAAAACAAGTTTATTAAAAACAAAACAAAAACATAGTGTAAATTGCCTACTAGAACATTCTTACAATTGGGATTGACTTTTTTCAAAATAAAATTTCAATATAGAACTTCAAAATGAAACTTCATAATAAGAATTATAATATTATATATTATTATTATGTTATTATTATGTTATTATTATATATATTATAATATTTTTATTTTATTTTATTTCTGTTGATTCGGTCACAATTTTTCTTGTAATGCTAAACCAACAGAAACTAGGAGATGTCTGTTGAACCCTTTACAATAAGTTGTTAAATATGTCAAGTCGTGACCGCTGTAGTGTGAATACATTTTTTGAAGTTCTAAAAGCAAATATATGTGTGAATGTTTTAAGTCTAATAGACTAGAATAGAACCGGTATGTAAAAAGAGATACAAACAGTCAATTAGACTTGAAATGGAGCTTTGAAAGGGTGTAGCTGTTAGCATTCAAAGACATATAAGGAAAAATGGGAGTTGTCTTCTTGGCTACACTATTAGGAGTGCTAGTCTATGTATATTTTTCGTGCTTGTAAATATCTCTTGTGTATGATTTTGATGCAAGTCAAATTGACAAGAAGGAGTAGTAAAGCAGAATTTAATTTTGAATTCCTTTTCATGGTTTGCCTTATTGCTTGTTTTTGAAATCTGTCTATTTGACTCCTGTCTGATTGTATTGTGTATGGAATGAAAATGTGGTCTTTTGTGATTGGTATTATTTGCTTTGGTTACTCATGATACATGAAAGTGTGATTGTCTAATGGACTGGAAACTGGTCACACAGTCAATTTGAACTTGAAGAGATTGGTATACAGATTGAATGAGTGAACAGTGTCTATTTGACTTCAATATACAGTCATATTTTGATTGATACAGATTATGAAACATGTGTAAAGATTGTCAAATGATATTATGAGTTAGTTGATTGATAACTGGTTATGTCAAGTTGACTTGTGTAAATCAGCAATTAGAACAGTAGAGAGTGTTGTATAAAAAGAACAAATTAGAAAAACCTTAACCCTCGTTCATTGAGCATTTTTGAGCATTCATAATAAATCATTCATATTACGGAGTCACAATGAAAACAGTCTACTTGACTTAGGAAGATAGAGATGCTGTGAATGTAAAAGAATGAACTGAGTATAGTATTTATAGTGTATAACAAAATGTGCATACGTTGATGTATGGTACATGGAAATTGTCAATTTGACTTAAGAGATGAGTGTATATCTGAGGGATATGGTAACTACATCATAAATCAGAAGTATTGATGATAAGAAATTAACATACATAGTGATGATTGTGCATGTGTATAAGGAGTGAGATCAAGGAAGTTTAACATCTAGTGAGAGAGACTAGATCGGTTGAAACTTAGCTGTGGTGCATTGCCTATGAATAGAATTACCATGAAATATTGGTATTAAAATTTAAAAAGTAAAAGAAACTTCTTACATAAGAAGGTTGTACAACCGGTGAGGATGATTTAGAATCTTGTCTAATTGACATGATATTTCTCTAGGATTGGAAATTATATAATTATAGAGTCATGTATAATAACAAAAGAATTCATATCGTATGGCCAACTATATGAATTACATATTCTTAGAATTATAGATAACTTAATTAATTGTATAAAATCCATGTATGAGATAAATGGAGATGTCGTTGTAGTGTGTGTATATTAAAGAGTCTAAGGTACACGGACTTAGGAGCATTGTATGGTGTAACAATTAGACCATATGATCAAGGAGAAAGCATGGAGTGGTGTCGTTGGATTTATTTAAAAGATTAAAGCAGAAGATTTATACAAGATAAGAATTCTTCCTTTACTTTAATAACATAGATTAAGATAGGTTTGAATTCATGTGCTCAAGCAATAATTAGATTTAAATAAGACATGTCATATAAATGTAAAGGTTAAAGAACATGCATAGCATAATGCATGATGCTACAAGGTGATTATCAATTTGACCTATGGATACTTGACTCATGTCCATTTGACACACATTGTTTGAGTTACTATGAAGAGGATCTTTATTTGATGTCTATTTGACTTTAAGATAAGACGGGACTGTCATATAGATGTATCAATGCATTCATGGGGTTTTGGACTGGAACTAGTAGTAGGTTAGAACCCAATTCCCATTTTAACATAAGGAAGAGTTTATTAACATTGAGTTATTGAGTTAGATTACTTTTACCCTTATAAGTGACTTTAGCTACTAAACGTTAAACGCTTAAATCTTTCCTACCAAAGAACCTTACCAGAAAAGTTTATGAAAGAGAGAAAAACCTTTTTGAACTTTTCCGTACTACAACCGCTAGTGCCCGGAACAACAAGAAACTGTTGATTTTCTGTTGGTTTGGTCGGCATTTTCTAGTAGTGAATCACTCAAGTAGTTATGACTTTGAAACATTACTTGAACTCATCTCATTTGTGGGAACTATGTCTATTCTAAGTCTCTTTATGATCCTTCAAGGCATATGCACTGTCGATTTCAACCCAACTCTACTGTTAGAGATAGGCAACCTAGACCTTGGACTTTGAAAATTCATAACTTATTCAATATAACTCCAAATATTATGATTCAACTTGGGGTAGATTTAGAATCAATTTGTTAATCCATTCAAACTATCACACTGCACCTCAGATGACTATAAATAGGCGCAGTGCTTAAAGTGTTGGTTTATGGCCCACTCACCTTAAACATCTTCAATCTCCTCCCAGGCCCATCTATAGAATTTCAGCTCAAGCACAGAGTCTAATGAAGGAAGAATCAAATGAATGCAGCCAATGTTGCAGAGCAAGCAATCAAGAAGTATCAAAAATGTGCAGTCAGTAAAATTTTGAATGCCTGGAAATAACCGCCAGGTCTTTCATCAATTGGAGGTGTAGGCACCCATCTGGATTCCAAGATAATAATGTAAGAATGCCTACTATGGCTAAAATGAGCCATCTGACTTTAGTGGTACATGGAGAAGTCATGAATCATTTTTCTAATGAAGGAAAATGAAAATGACATGGAAGTGGAATCATGTTTTTCCAACATAGTATGGATTTGTTATGAATTTTTGCAGTGTGCAGTCTTAATAGTCCACAAGTGTCACTAAGTCACTCCCAAAATCGACAAAAATTGTGTGAACATTCATAACATTCTTTAGGCTAGTAGTGTAGCACACCCTTTTGTTTGTGCAGAGAATCAGCATCTGAACATGGAATTGATGATGTGGAACATGTAGAAACTATTAAAAAATAGAAGTTTGTTGAGCTGCCAAGCCATCTTTAGCTAAAGATGGCTTTGATTCTCTAGAAGATTACGATTCATGCAACAATTTTGGCCTGCGATGCTGATTCCCGAGGGTGAACAGTGGGTTGCTAAAGAATGTTATGTTGGTCCTCTCACTCATATGTAGTGACCACAATATTAACTAAAAATCAACAAGATGTCAAGATCCTATTGTGACCACATTCTTAGCAAAAAAAAATCTACTATAACCCTACTAAAAAGGAAGAAGATCCCATGGTGGCCACTAAGTCACTCCATTATTACCACTTAAAATTGCCACATTCACACCCCATTGTGGCCCAAATCTCATTTATTCAAGAGTAACAATTAACATAATATGTGTAGCCAAAATGGGACCCTATAGTGGATGGCTACAATAGAAACGTGGACACAACAAGGCCTTCTCCCTTATAATAAGCTGCTCAAGAAGCCTATGTAGCAGAATGTT
Source organism: Pohlia nutans (assembly GCA_022496805.1). Taxonomy (NCBI): domain Eukaryota; kingdom Viridiplantae; phylum Streptophyta; class Bryopsida; order Bryales; family Mniaceae; genus Pohlia; species Pohlia nutans. The sequence goes on along the minus strand of CM040089.1, from coordinate 44,455,228 downwards.
AACCCTAAAGGACCAAGGATTCATGGTTTCAAAATGACAAATTCAATCGATTATATTGTGAAAAATATATTTAACCCTTAAGCGTCCACACTACATTTATCCGGTCAAACCTCATCAATTTCTCACATTTTAAAATGTATTATATTTTTTTGGTATTTTTCTCATATAATTTATTCTTAAACCGATTTACACTGATTTTTTCATAATTATTTGAATGAAAATGAATTTTATTAGATTTTTCAAAGTTTTTCTCTTGTAATAGCCATAGTAATTACAAAAATGCCTAAAATAGTATGATTTTTTTAGAAAAAATGTAAATAATAGTGATGAACAACAAGGTGTAGGTTGCATGCTTCTCGAGCTTACATAAAAAGAAATTCGATTGAAAAACTTTTTCAGCAGTGTATATTGGAATTTTAGGGCTCTGAGCTTTAAAGTGCTGTAAAAAACGCAATTTTAACAATTTTGAAGAACCGTAAATTGGACTAGAAAGTAGAAGACACTTTCTTAGTTGGGACCAATTTCATTTGAAATTAGGAACTAGGTGAAAATCAGCGTTTGACTGAAAAACGATCAAACATGGCCCCACGGGGCTCCTTGCACGCTTAAGGGTTAAGGTGGGGTCAAATTTTATATCACTGGAATTAGTGAAGAACATTGTATGAGCTAGTCAAAACACAAATAAACACAAACAAATAAATAACTAGAGGAAGCATGCATACGACTTGCTCAAAAATGCTAAAAAAAACATGAGGCCCAATTCGGGCTTCTTGGTCCTTTAAGGGTTAAGCTAGTACAGTGGGGTCCAAAAAGTGAGTGTAATCTCTGTTTGAAGCCTTAGTTCACTCACTGTAACTAGCACTTTGAATCGACATTGCTCACACTCAAGATATCCAATTTCCACAAAACCAATTTTGCAAAAGAGCACTAAGAGTGGTCTTCAGACTACAAATTACACTTCAGATAAAATCATGTGGAAGAAAGAGTAAAGCTCCACTTTTGAAGAGGGGGTCAAAAGTCATCTTAGAGTGTACTAAAGTTGTGACCAAATATAGCATTGCAATAAAGCCTTATTAGACCTTGACAATGAAGTGGGGTTATTCCCCATGTACTTTACAATCCCTAGGCAATATGCAACACTCAGAGAGTGGTGCAAGAGATTGAAATAAAGTGTGTAACGCCCATTTGACAATAACGAGTTATTTCTCAATTGTGTTTGTTTTTTACTAAAAATTGTTGGTACTCCTCCACTGTAGTACTCTACTAAGGTAGTGGAGACAAAATTATAGCATATTATATGATATGGCCAGCAAATTCACCTAACCCAAGCCCAATTGAAGATGTGTGGTGAAGGACTTATTGCAGCGTGAGTTTAGACCAAGAAATAGAGAAGGAATGGTAGAAATAATGCTACGACTATGCAACAAGGTGAGTGTACAACATTTGCAAACCCGCATTTCTAACAAGCATGTAAGAATGCAAGCCGTAATCAAAGCAAATGGTGGTAGTACTAAATAGTAGATTGTTGCATGAAAAATTGAAATTATTGTATGAATTTGAACTTTAAAGTGCGGATAGTTGTGTTGTCATGTAAATAACTTAGATAGCTTTCATGTGGTGCGATCGGTTTTTAAAAATAGTCATTTTGTAGTGAGAAACATCATGTCAAAGTTGTTGTTTATATTTGGTATATTGAGATTGTATCAAAAAAACTTATGTGATCTATACACCCCTCTAGGCCAGTTCTCTATTTCATATTTGAAATGAACCATATTGTTTAGCATCACAACCTCAACCTTGTACCCAAATTTTGTATTGTAAAAAGCATTTATGTAACTGCTATGAATTTCTACGAATTAAAAGTTAAATTTTGTTTTTATTTTTTATTTATTTTTCCCCTTATTCTTCATGGTACCAAATTTTGCACATATGTTGTTCATAAAGTTGCAATGTTGTATTCAAAATTTCATGCTCATTCAACCATTTCAGTGCAAATGGGAAGTGTAAACATCAATGACAATACAAAAATTACGCAAACTTGTTGGACCCCACTGTACAGTCACCGGTCAAAAGTTTTCGTCGCTGTCTCTTACAGAGGCAGAAACACTGCAGAATTCCAAATTTCGAAATGACACCACAGGTGGTAAAATTATCCAAATCTGAAATCGTAAAGTGTGTTGGTGAGATAATTGAGTCTTCTTCAATAGTATGATAAGAAATTTCAATATTTTGAGATTTTTTGTATGAGATATGAAATAAACAAAAAAAATGGATTAAAATTGAGCAACTTTGGATTTGAAACTTCAAAATTTGATATCTTAGTCAATAATGCTTCAAAATGCATGTTCTTTTTTGCACATGATTCTAAAAAGGATCCCCATTCTTTCTATAATGATTATTATATCCTTAAGTAACAAAATATGTTGCTACATATGTTTGAATTAAGTAGGTCAAAAAATGGGTTCTAATTTCAAGTAGAAATTGTTCAAAATGAAATATTTCTTTGTCAAAACTCATATGTATGTGTAGTGTATCTTGTGTTCTCCAACTTGTCCAAATCTCACTCAAAGATTCTAATTTTATCAAATTTCATGTCCATTTTTCATTTAGAAGGAAGTGACGGAAACTTATGGCCGGGCACTGTACAGTACCCAGCAATAAGTTTCCGTCAGTGTCTGTTACAGAGGCAGAAACATTGCAAAATTCCAAATTTCGAAATGCCACTACAGGTGGTAAAATTATCCAAATTTGAAATCGTAAAGTGCGTTGGTGAGATAATTGAATCTACTTCAACAGTATGATAACAAATTTCAGTATTTTGAGATTTCTTGTATGAGATATGAAATAAACAAAAAAATTGATTTAAAATTGAGCAGATTTGGATTTGAAACTTCAAAATTTGATATCTTAGTCAATAATGCTTCAAAATGCATGTTCTTTTTTGCACATGATTCTAAAAAGGATCCCCATTCCTTCTATAATGATTATAATATCCTCTAAGCAACAAAATATGTTGCCACATATGTTTGAATTAAGTAGGTCAAAAAATGGGTTTTAATTTCAAGTAGAAATTGTTCAAAATGAAATATTTCTTTGTCAAAACTCATATGTATGTGTAGTGTATCTTGTGTTCTCCAACTTGTCCAAATCTCACTCAAAGATTCTAATTTTATCAAATTTCATGTCCATTTTTCATTTAAAAGGAAGTGACGTATACTTGTTGCCGGGTACTGTACAGTAATCAAGTCCCAAGAAACCTAAAAAACCTAAGAGACTTTGGAAGAATCGAGTACCTCAAGACCTGAATGTCTCTGCTAACCCACCTGCCAGCGCCTTCTCGAAACATAATTGTTGATAGTAGGTCCTCATTGCTTGAGTGGTATCCACTTGCTCAAGCTGCAGGTCTGAATGACCTACTTCCACAACCAATCAATCCTCACAAACGTCTATCTGGAAATGAGTCGATAACAAGCACCCACTGCTTTGAATAATGTCATCCAGTAAAGAAAGTACACTGCCATCATATACAAGGATTGCAAACACAAAGGTAGAACAGCCACACTCTCGAATGATGATGCCCACCACCAATCGACTTCACATATAAACAGTAATCTACAATACACAACGTAAAAAACCCTAAAGAATGTCCAGTCATCAGGTCGACAAGATCTTGCATAATATGTCAGAAATGAAAATAGCTATACTACATCCCCTGAAATTCTTGCACTCGAGTCACGTATTTCAATGCCGGCTTCATTAACATTACGTTGCCAAAAAGGATATGTTGTTTTCCCAGGGATTAACAAATCATACAGACAAGCTCAAACCCTGTGTCCATCACTTGAATCCCAAGAAACTCAATAGAACGGTTTAGGTTAGTAAAGATACGTGGACACAGTGCTAAATTCACAACATGAATCTTCAGTCTAAACGTAACGTAAGCTCCAAGAACCTTCACAACCCTAGCTCAAGAAGTGTCCTGGGAAGTTAAATTACTGCAAAGAAGTAGAAGAGGAACGGGATATAAACAGATCAACACACGAGGAAAGTGAGGAAACATGCCAGTGACAAGCCACGTATAAAAAAGTAACGTATGAAAGTTAAAATGAAGGACTTTGTCCATAATACAAGAGGCCACAAATGGCAGGACTCAAGAGTCGAGATTATCTGCACCCAAACCATACAAGACACCAGCGTACTTTTCTGTGGAGCCGTTAAAGAAACCCTCCTTCAACTTGCGGAAGGTGCGAGAGGTGAGCAAACTATCGGAGCCAGCCTGATGGCAAGGTCCGATTCGCTCCACGTCCAACGCTTCCGCAAGCTTGTTGAGCCCGCCGTGCAAATTGTCGCAAAACTTCATCAGGTACTTGATATCATACAGAGTGGGGAAATAAGTTCGCAACAAGTTGAAAAACTCATCCTCACTGGCTGGCAAGTTCTGGCATGTGAGCAGCTTCAACAAGTAGCCGAAATCATACCCGCTATGAAACGTGATCCAATGTACATTCTCATTCAACACAATCCCGGAGGACATCATAAGCTCCCCGAACCGTTGCGAGTCAATCCCTCGCTCCTCGTTCTGCTGGAAATCGATTCCGCTCTGCTTCAGAAGCTCAATTGAGTCGTGAGCGTACACATCCTCGCGCAGATTGAACTCCCGGAAATTGAATTGCCAGACGCACGATTCCCGAGAGCCGCAGCGAGGCAGCACGCCATTCTCGTCGGAGAACGTGAGACCTAACTGGATGAGTTTGAGCATGTCCACGTTCGCCCGAAGCATTTGGTATTGGTACTCGCCATTGTTCTTGAATGTGCCCACGGGCCGCACCACCACCCCCGGAAACTCCGTGTCCATGGCTACGTACGGGTACTCGTCCACAATGTCGCGTATCAGCTCGAACTCGTCCTCTAGGTTATCGGCCCATACCTCCCGGATGCGGAGGGAACCTCCGTTGGCCACAATTGACATGTAGTAGTACTCGGGGTTTCCTTCTTAGGGTTTCTCGTTCCTCCTCCAAACCGCTCGCCGCTCGCCGCATAAGCCACTCGCCAACTCCCCTGCTCGTCGCCGTTTCCACAGCCTCCACCTCAACCCTCAAAGTGCGCTCACAACACATAAGAAAAAAACCCCAACACCACGAAAGAAAAACCACCAACGCTGAGGAGAGCTAAACCTCGCCTGCGAGACTCGTAATCGGTCATCAACCACAAGCAAAAGCAGCGAAGCCTGCAAAAACTAAACCGAGGAAGGCGAAGAGAATGAATGAATGAATCCGTGTGAAGTGCGCGATACGCAGAGAGAATTCGCAGGAAAACAATCGCCGGGTGTGTCTGTCTGTCTGACTGTCTGTCTGTTGTTGATCCGTGCGACTGGAGAATCGGAGGAGACAATATCGCATCGACAAAGAATCGTTGAGGAACACAATGCACACAACGCGAAGTCCAAGGCAGATGACTTTCTGGACCGGGCCTCCTCCTGTTGCAGGACCGACCCGCGGGCCGGGCGGGCCGGGCCGGGCTAAGGGCGGGCCCGGTCAGACCTACCGGGCAGTCTGGTGTGCCTGCCCGTCAGGAACAGCGGGCCGATGAGGGAGGAGCCAGCATCTGGACTGGGCGGGCGGGCAGTTTCGATATGACTGCCCGGAAAAGAAGAGTGGCCGTGGAACTCGGCCACTTGCATACTTTGGTTGATCGCCGTTGATCGCCGTCCGTCCTCCGTCGGACTGGTCGGCACCGTTGGTCCGATGGAGTGTCTGTATCAAAGGAATGGATCTATTATAATATTGCTGTTTGTCTTTTGGCTTACACTAGCACTTTTTGGTAAGAATCTTATATAAGTTAGTGGAGTTGCAATTGCCTTGAAGCAGGCTTGCTTTTTCACAAAGTTTTAAGCTGTTCCATGTCCAAAAGTCTCCATTGACATGGAAAAAAAAATGAAGCCGTCCCAAAAGAAAAATCAACACGTCCACGGATCGATTGGTGAAAAAAAAACAAGTCCCAAAATCGGTTTTAAAAAAAATGACCCGTCTCGATAAAAAGGTAAAATGAGTTTAGGTTAAAAACAAAAAACAAATTTAAAAAAACAAAAACAAAAAAAAAAAAAAAAAAAAAAAAAAACAGGCTTTTTGTGAAGTTCTAGGTTACTAATAAAGACCAAGACCAATGTCAGGGTGAGTGTTTGGAGATGGTACAGACCACGAGGGAAATGATTCCTGCCAAATCATTGTTTTGAGGCATGGGAGTTCCAAATCATTGTTTGAGGTCTGGGAATTCGCATGTACTGTACAACTCCAAAGTGGTCAACCAATTGGCCTAAATAAGTTGTGGAGGAAGATTATGGTGATTCCGGTTAGTACAAAAACTTGATCAAGAGCCATATGAGAACGGGGTTGAAGCTGGTGACTTTGGATGCTCTAATGCGCATTTTGTATGCAAACATTTCGGTGGAAAACATTATTCGGAATGTTGTGATGGTTGTTTGAAGAAACATGAAAGAAAAGAATCCATCCTCTTGATTAAATGCTAACACAAAACTTTGGTGTCTTTTTTCAATATGTTTGTACCAAATTTGAAGAATTTGTGATTCTTTACTTGATATCATGGTTGTACAATACATTAGTGTCTTTGATGTCATATTAAAAAAGAATCTAATTCGTGTGGTTTGTAGATATTGTATTCAAGAGACTCAAGTATTTGAAGACTACAATTTGGAATGGAGATTTTTCATTTGAATTTATTTTTCTTGTCACTGATATGTCATACATGACATGTTCAAGTGGAATTTGTACTAATTTTTTCTTAGATAAAATAGATTTTGAATATAATTTGACAAAATTTCCAAAATCATTCTAACACGTCCAAAAACCGATATTTTTTTGGATACCCCGTCCACAGGATATAAATGTTTTTAGAGCGCATGTCCCGGGACTTGTCAGGGTCCTTGTGAAAAATCAACACTGCCTTTAACCCTTTAGTGCCCAGGAGACCACATTGTGGTCACTGATGTGTCAAAAACGCATGTTACGAGTAGACACTCGTCTGGACTTACTAGTACTTAGCAAAGAGGTAGTTAGGATGGTTAGGATGGTTATGGTGTCTTCCTTATAACAAGTGAGAGGAAGCTTTTCCTCTCACTTGTCATCTTGTTTACTTATGGATATTAATAAAGAATATATTATAAGAAACCTTGAGTTATTATGTAAGAGCGTCAATAGGAATGGATTCCTAACATTATGACAAGTCACGAGTGTTCACGCTCTTAGGAAACATGCAGGATATGAAGGCAAGAGGATGAGATCAAATTCGAGCTTCCTTGCATGGCTCTCATTGGCATCAAATATTGTTTACAATGATCACCACTGCAGAATGTCATTCTCAACCAAGCAGTAATCACTGACCTATCTATTTCGACTTCTCGGAGTTAAATTGATACAAGAAAATCAAATGGATGAGGTATTGGAGAAACGAGTGAAGCTTTTAAGTATTCTTGGACGCCTGAATTATTTTCGACGTTGCAACCCTAAATACTTTGCATTGAAGACTGTCATTTTGCTGTCATCTTAAATTGCTACAAGTAGCATTCAAAAATGATACAAGCGTAATTGAGTTCGAGTATGATGGGAGACTTGACCTTTGTACTTGCTCACAAATTTGTGAAGCTATACGAGGTGGTGTATCAAATCAAAGATGATCAATTATAGAGGCTGAAATAAATCGCTGAGTTTCTGAAAATCACAAATAGCGAATGAAAAAAAATAAAAAAAATAAAAAAAATCACGAACAGCGAGATGCTCAAGAAAAAGTGAAATTGGAATAAAATCCATTATCTGCAGTATTTGATTTTGACCATCTTGCCATCAAGGCTGTTCGATGGTGACATTGGATAATGGAGGTGCAATCTTGATACAACATATTACAGAAGATAAGGACCAGTAACCATGGATCAAGAAAGACTTAACACGGAAGGTGTTCCGCCTGTGCCAAATGAAGCAGGGCCCGACTAGGCTATGTTTATACAACAACAGGTTCAGAATGTTTTCCAAGCGGCGATTCCTCATATTGTTCAACAAATTTCTGAACGAGCAACTCCTCCTCTCCCTACACCGTTGCATGATGGAGAAACCGCGGTGTCAAATTCCAACTTATATCAAGGGGAACACCACCGCGGCAAGGCACTCAAGGTGGCGAAACCGGATAAGTTCACTGGAAAAAAGGGAGGAGAGGTATACAAGTGGTTCGCTCAACTTCGACTGATTTTTCGAAGCAACCCTGACACTTATAATTCTGACGAGGATAAGGTAGCGTATGCTCTTTCCTACTTAACAGGGGCAGCTCAGAACTGGGCTATACCCATCCTTCAAGCCTTGGATGAAGGCAGGTCTCATGATTTACTGCACAATTACGAAGCTTTCCGGAGGGCTCTTATGGCTGTTTAAAGTGAGATAGATCGACGCGGCAATGCTGACGACCGCCTTGCAAACATTCGACAGACTGGCGTTGTGGCTAATTATATCTCAACATTCAACGAACATGCGGGCCAAGTAGAGTGGAATGAGCCAAGTCTCGTGGCTCGGTTTCGCGCTGGTTTAAAAGACGATCTTCTCGATTCCATCGCAACCGCTGAGACTCAGCCTCGCACTCTCCAAGAATAGATGTCTATGGCTTCAAGAATTGACGATAGACTCTGGACGCGACAACAACACCGGCGGCCTACGGGGTCCACTTCGGCACCACGAGAATATGCTGCACGATCCCGGCCACCTTCGATGTCAACCGGTCCCACTCCCATGGAATTAGATGCCACGTACACCGCATCTACAACTCTTGCTAAGACAGCGGCTGACAGATTAGAGTATCAACGTCAAGGAAGGTGCTGGGGGTGTGGGAAGATGGGTCACATACGTTCACGGTGTCCTACTAATCCTTCCAAGCCCCTTACGTTGGCTGCTACTGACGATGAAGGCTCGGGAAAAGGAGCAGCCCGGGACTGAACACTTGGAGGCAGTACCCGGGTACTAATAATAAGGAGGCACGTCACACGCCTCTACGTCCGAACTCAAATGACTCTGCTACATGTAATAGCTCTTATATAAATAAAGAAAATTATATTTTGGCTTTATGTGTCCATGCTACCATAGATATGGAGAAACATCTGACTATGAATGTGCATATGAACAAAGTGTCGGCCGTGGCACTTGTGGACTCCGGTGCAACAAGAGTGTTCATGCACCCTGACTTTGCCAAGCACTGTAATGCTACTATCAGGTTGAAAGCTACACCACGGGAGGTTCGAGTCATTGATGGCCGAGTTATCAGCTCTGGACTCATCACTCACGAAGCAACCGTAGACTTGACCGTGGGAGATCATCAGGAGAAGTTACTTGCGGACATCACCAACACGGGGCGTTATAACTGTATCCTTGGCATTCCTTGGCTTGTTCGCCATGACCCAACCATCCGATGGTCTCAGCAAAAGGTGTTGTTCGACTCTCTCTATTGCCGACATACGTGTTTCAGTGGTTTATCCCGGGAGGAAGGCCACGGGGAGAAACCAGCAAATCACCAACCACGAACAACCGGGCCCAACCGGGTGTCGCAGACAGATTTTCATCAGTTAACACGGGAAGCAGCAATCTATTGCCTGGAGATTTCTGAGGTGACCTCTGTTGAGCCCACACCTATTCCGGCAGTGTATGCAGACTTAAGCGAGGTGTTCAGTGAGGAAGCGGCTAACGAACTTCCAAACCATGGTTCCGCCAACATGAAAATAGAATTTAAGGAAGGCCAGGAACCTCGTAATACAGGATTGCGTCCTATGTCCCCGATTGAATTGGAGGAGCTTCGACGTTATCTCGAGGAAAACTTGGGCAAAGGGTGGATCCGGAGGTCCAAGTCCCCCGTTTCAGCCTCTATTGTTTTCGCCAAGAAGAAAGACGGCTCTATTCGATTTTGTGTAGATTATCGCAACCTCAACAATGTCACGGTGCGAAACCGTTATCCATTGCCCTTGATTCCAGAGCTCACGGACCGCCTCACTGGTGCAAAAATATTTACGAAGTTGGATGTTCGCCAAGCTTATCATAGAATTCGTATGGCTCCTGGGCATGAATTCAAGACCGCTTTTAAAACTCGTTACGGGTTATACGAGAATTTGGTCATGCCATTTGGGTTAACCAATGCCCCGGCACAATTCCAAGCTCACATGCAAAACATTTTCAGCGATCTATTAGACATCTCAGTGGTAGTGTACTTGGATGATATCCTTATTTTTTCTACCAATTTAGAGGATCATCAAGCCGTGGTTCGCGAGGTTTTGCAGAGGTTATGCAAGCATGGTCTTTATGCAAAGGCCGCCAAGTGTGAATTTCATAAAGATTCAGTCGAATTTCTGGGCATGACAGTATCTGCGAATGGCCTTTAGATGTGTCAAGACAAAGTTCAAGTTATTAAAGACTGGCCGACTCCAACAACGATAAAAGAACTCCAAGCGTTTCTTGGTTTTACAAATTTTTACAGACGCTTTATAGTCGATTACTCACACGTTGCAGTTCCTTTGACAAATTTAACACAGAAAGGCCACAGTTTTCAGTGGACTCCTACGGCCGATGCTGCATTCACAAATCTTCGGTCCCGGTTTCTCAAGGCTCCGGTATTAATCCATCCCAATTTCAAGAAGCCATTTGTGGTAGAGACAGACGCTTCTGACACAGCCACCGGGGGCATCCTGTCTCAAAGGGGTGATGATGGACATCTTCATCCCTGTGCATTTCGGAGCTCTAAGATGAACCCCGCTGAAAAGAACTATGATATTTACGACAAAGAACTTCTAAGCATTGTGCTAGCATTCCGCGATTGGCGCGTTTACCTCGAGGGTTCTCCTCACCAGGTTCGTGTCATTTCCGATCATAAAAACTTAGAACAATTTCTATCTACAAAACATCTCAACAGACGTCAAGCTCGCTGGTCTGAGATGCTTTCGGCCTTTGATTTGGTCATCCACCACCGGCCAGGCTCTTTGAATGGAAGGGCCGATGTATTATCTCGACGGGTGGATGTTATGGATGGGACAAATGAGAACCCTCGGCCTTTCTTGCGCCTCGCTTACTTGGAACAAATCGAGCCGGTGTGGACTGACGCGCGCATCTTTACTCAGATAAAGGAAAACCTGAGACAGGACCCCAAGCTTAGGCCAATATTGGCGTTCTTTGAAAACAACCCGAGGGCAGCACCTGCAGACGTTCGTCGTCGGTTCCAGGCATACACCTGGGAGGACGGCCTTCTCCGTTTCGAAGGAGCAGTTTTTGTTCCTGACCACGAGGAACTTCGCCGACAGATTTTACGCTCGCGTCACGACGCCCCTGCTGTAGGCCATCAAGGACGTGCCAAGACCCTCGAGCTGGTGTCTCGGGATTTTTATTGGCCATCACTGTGCCGTTATGTTCACCGCTACGTCGATGGCTGTGATACATGCCAGCGTTCCAAGCCCACCCACCATGCTCGCTACGGACTTTTGCAACCTATTCCCGCCGCCGACGCTCCTTGGAAAAAAGTAACAGTGGATTTTATTGTTAAACTTCCGATAAGCAATGGTTATGATTCTATCCTAGTGGTGGTCGACAAAAATACCAAATTGGCTCACTTTATTCCTATGAAAGAAACCATTGGTGCTAATGGCACAGCGTCATTATATTTACAACACATATGGAAGCTTCATGGTACTCCCCAGGATATTATTTCTGACCGAGGGACTGTGTTTATATCAAAGTTCATGCGCCACTTATGTCAACTCCTCTGTATTAATCCTTCTACAACAACGGCGTTCCATCCTCAATCCAACGGCCAAACAGAAAGAATAAACCAGATTTTGGAACAATATTTGCGTATGTTCACTACTCGTCGTCAGGATGACTGGGCCGACTTACTTCCGTTAGCTGAATTCGCATATAATAATTCCACTCATTCGTCGACTGGCTTTTGCCCGTTTTATGCAACATATGGGTATCATCCTGTATTATCTTTCACTACTCCGACCTCGACCACCGTTCCGGCAGCAGAGGACCGTATAAGGCATCTTCAGGATGTACACAACGAGGTGAAGACTATGATCGACATCGCAAGTGTGCGAGCTCAACGCTATTACAATCAAGGAGTGCAGGTTCAACCCACATTCCAAGTAGGTGAGAAGGTATTCCTACGACATGAGAATATTTCAACGACGGCTCCTTCCAAGAAATTCGCATCACGATTCCTCGGTCCATTTCCAATTATTGCCAGGCTTTCTAACTTGGTTTACAAACTTAAGCTTCCCAAGACCCTTCGAATTCATGATGTGTTTCATGTTAACCTTCTACAGCGGTACCACGAGGACACCATCGAGGGGCGGCGTCGACAACCTCCTCCACCGATTATTACACCCGACGGGGATGTTCAGTGGGAGGTTCATGCTGTCTTGGACTCTCGGCTGCACGGCCGGTGGCGGAAGTTACAGTATTTAATCAGTTGGGAAGGATATGGGCCAGAGGAAAATTCCTGGGAACCGGTGGAGAATCTGCGGAATGCGGCTGACGCAGTTCGGGATTTTCACCGTTGGCACCCGGATGCGGTAGGATCAACTTCGCGTAGAAGGAGGGCCCGCACCTTTCAACCTTATGGGAGGAGTAATGTTACGAGTAGACACTCATCTGGACTTACTAGTACTTAGCAAAGAGGTAGTTAGGATGGTTAGGATGGTTATGGTGTCTTCCTTATAACAAGTGAGAGGAAGCTTTTCCTCTCACTTGTCATCTTGTTTACTTATGGATATTAATAAAGAATATATTATAAGAAACCTTGAGTTATTATGTAAGAGCGTCAATAGGAATGGATTCCTAACAACGCAAATAACGGAGAATCCATGAACAATTGGATTTTGAATTGTGATGTTCAGAGTTGGGGACTTATAATATACATCTTCTAGAAAAAATAAATTTCAATTTGGAGCTGTGCAACTATCAAAATACCTATGAACAAAAAGTGAAAATACTGCAAATACTTGAAAATACACTAAATACTTACAAATACAGCACATGTACTATGTGGTATTTCTTGTGTATGGAAGTTTGTTATCTTGTTTTATTTTTTGGATTGTGTTCTCTTGTTCATGTTTCATTAATGTATGTATTTCGATCTTGATCAATGTATCAACTCCTTTCATATTTTAACGTATAATTTTTTGTCCTAAACCGTATATGGATAAGTCACTATCACTTATAAAATTCACAATAATTATGTGTGAGTCCATTCTTGACATGAAAGATTGCAACGGAGAGGTGTTGACATAGGTCATTGCTGAACCTCTTCACTTTTATTTTTGAAAATTTAACCCAAATTCTATTTAACTTTGAAGTCACACACCCTCCAAAATCTCATTTTTGAGTGTGCATTATACGGTTCAAAGATATACTATAATCTTCCAATCCAACGGTCCGATCTTACCAAGGTTTAACTGGCACTTGTTTAATTAAGTTATGCTTACATTTATACGGTTAATACTATTAATAGTATCCATAATTTGAATAGAGAGAGTTTTAAGAGAAAAATCACCAAAAAAACTCTGGTTTCTCCAAAACCACCCTGGGCACTAAAGGGTTAATGTACCTACATCAAACAAATGGTGGGTTGCAATTGGCGTTCATTGATGTTTGACGTTCCAGTTCATTTCAAATATGTGAAAGTATACTTTTATGTGTATTTCGACCAACAAAATTTTCTAAATTCATATATGATATAAGATGTTTTTTATTAATCTTGAAAAAAATTATGTCTTTTTGGTATAAATGAAATTAATCTTTTGAGAATTTATAAAGTTTCACTAAATTACATGTAGTATTTCTAAAAGCAGAATCAAGTTGGGTTTGCATTTGTAAAATCAAATACTACATTTTGACTATTTCATAATGTTTTTGAAGGTCACAAAAGGTCATCGAAGGAAAAATATTCTTGAAAATTTCAGTGAATGCATAATATTACATTAGGGGTGACTCACCAATTATAAGCATAATTTTTAACACTAAAAGAAAGGGATAAAATTACCAATTTGTGAATTGCATTTTGAGATTTAGAGTGTCTCCAAACACTAATATTTTCAAATTGGGTATTTTTTATGAAAACCAAAAACTTTAAAAGAAGGGGTTTTTTATAAAACCAAAAATTAAAAGAAGATTTTATTCATACTCTCTCAAACTAAAATCCTCAACTTTGGTGTAACCTCCCTTTAACCCTTAACTGCCTGAGCGTCCATTTTTTGGACAATGTACAGATTTCATCCATGTTTTCTCATCCGTCATGCACTTTTTGCACTTTTTGCATGCAAATTTTATGGGAAGTTAGCTTCATGCATGTGTGAACCGATTAAAAAGGGGATGATTTGTGAAATTTTTATGCCTCATTTCATGGTGCAGTGATTCACCAAAAATTTCAAAGATCTTAGTTCAAAACGAATCAAAAGTGCTCTTGAAAAAGTCAACTCATAAAATTAAGCAACCAAAAAATCTCCAAAAATCACTACACTTAGAGTATTACATTTCAACCAATCACAACAAATTTCATCCTCAGATTGTCAATATCTTATTCGTAATTGAATTACAAAAGAATTTTGAATTTTGAGTTTCAAATTTTATACAAAAATATTGATGATAGCAATCATAGATCTAACCGTATGGATAGAATCTAAAATTCATAATGTACAAATTTTATTCATACATCAAGTTCAAAATATCCCTCTTAGCTGCATTTTATAATGCATCTTTGCAAAACTACTGAATTTGGAGAAGGCTCTAGGCATTTAGGGGTTAAAGAGAAAGTATTTTTCCTTCTCTGGTTTCCTCTTTATTGCTTGCATGTAGTCCCAACAAAATTGAATTATTTATTCTTTTAATGTGTAGTATGTTGAAAGATATCCTCACATGATCAAGTTGTGGCATGATGTACTTATGATTCTAACTACTGTAGTCCAACTTCTTGTGAAAAAGGCTTCTCAATTCAAAACTACATAAAATCATTTTCATAGTGTGATTTGACTCTTAACCCCTAATTGCCCAACCAGGGCAAAAAAACACATGTTGTACATAATTTCTTCCCATATTCTCATTCGTGGTGATCTTTTTTCAGCGTGAAATTTTTATGGTAGATTTTATGCGAAGTTAGCTTCATGCATGTGTGATCCGATTAGAAAGGGGATGATTTGTGAAATTTTTATGCCTCGTTTCATGTTGCAATGATTCACCAAAAATTTCGAAGATTTTAGTCTAAATGTGCTCTTGAAAAAATAAACTCATAAAATTAAGCAACCAAAAAATCTCCAAAAATCACTACACTTAGATTATTACATTGCAACCGATCAGAAGAAATTTCATCCACAGATTGTCAATATCTTATTCGTATTTGAATTACAAAATAATTTTGAATTTTGAATTTCAAATTTTATACAAAATATTGGTGATAGCAATCGTAGATCTGACTGTATGGATAGAATCTAAAATTCATAACGTACAACTTTTATTAATACATAAAATTCAAAATATCCTTCTTAGATGCATTTTATAATGCATCTTTGCAAAACTGCCGAATTTGGAGAGGGGTGAGGACGTTTAGGGGTTAAGACTTTAGAGGCATACATGAGAGTAGGAATGGCAAATTTCCAGTACTTTCTATCAACTTTGAAGATGTATGAAGTAAAGTGGTGTGTTATGAAAGACGGCCTCATTTAGATTTAGAATTATGTTGATTGATTTATGCTTCCCATTTATATATATATACAGCATCCTACATACATGTTTAATTTGTATACCACAATTTTGTGATTTTTTAAAATTTTGGGTTTGGTTTGTAATTGAAATTTTGAAATGTTATCAAGTCGGTAGAAAATATGATTACCAAAAAAAAAAAAAAAAAAAAAAAACTAAATTGTTCTTTGGAATCTAAAGAAAGTGTCAAACTTATGCATTGACTACAAGGTTCTTCTTGAAGAAATATACAACTTGCCATAAATAAAATATATGATTTTGTTCTTACAGTCATTTGGAGTTTAATTCAAGATTTTAGTAACTAACATGGTGTCACAATTTTTAGTGACGTACCAATCAAAAGCATATTCTTGAACACTTCAAAGTCCTTTTAGAAAAGAATAAATCTAGCTTACCACCAAAAAAAATATTGTTCCCCTTGCTACCACATTGGAGTTTTATTCAAGGTTTTAGTGCATGATATGGTGCCACATTGAGTGGCTACTCACCTATTAGATTAGTAGCATATTCTTGAATGCTAAAAGGTCCTTTTAGAATAAATATTCAAATCACAATAGACAGAATGTTTGTCTCTTGAGTGTTACGTTGGGCTATAATTCAAGATGTTAACTGAGAATGACATGGTATCACTTTGGATGGTGGCTTCCTAGTCAAGAGCATATCTAAGTCAAATATAATACTTTTTTAGCCTCATATTACAACTTTTTGGTGAGAATCTTGTACATTGTAGTTGTCCTCAAAGATACTCAGTTGGAAGAAATGATGAAATGCAATGTTCATCATTAATGTTTGAAGTCCAAATTCATTCCAAAAATGTAAATTGCACTTTAATTGCAATTTGAGAAATAATAATAATAATAATTATTATTATTATTTTTAATGGATGAAATAAGATTATTTTTTTAGTCTTGAAGATGTTAGGTATAGAATGAAATTAACCCCTAACTATCTAGAACATGTATATCATGCATGTCCATCCTTTTTACAAGCCTTTTTAGTGTTGTTTTAAGACATTTTTAAGGTTTTACAAAATTGCATTAAATTTATTTAGAACCAAAAGAAAGTCATCTTTGAATTTTCGCAATTAAAAACTTCACTCAACATTTTTATAATTTTTTTAAAAGCCATAAAAATGTATCTGTGGAAGTTACATCCAAATCACATTAAAAATAACACAAGACTATAATCTTCACTACCGGTATTACGTTGGGCTTTAATTCAAGATTATAGTTAATGACATGGTGCCACATTGAGTGGTGACGCATCAATTAGAAGCATAATCTTAAATGCTAAAAGGTCCCTCTAAAAAATATATTCAACTTACTATAAATAGAATGCATGTTCCCTAGATGTTACAATGGCGTATAATACGAGATTTTAGTAAATGACACATGTGGTGTCACACTTGATGCCGTTGGTGGTGACTCACCAATTACAAGCATATCCTTGAATACTGAGTTCTTCTAAAAAAATTCTAACTTGCCATAAGGTAAAATTATATATTGTCATCCTCCAACTCAAAAACATCTTTATTTACATATATCCTTCATTTTTTATGCAAAAACATAAGAAGCTTATAAATATTATTATTTTTGAGTTAAGGGACAACAATGGACAAA
The DNA here is from genome assembly GCA_022496805.1 of Pohlia nutans. NCBI lineage: Eukaryota > Viridiplantae > Streptophyta > Bryopsida > Bryales > Mniaceae > Pohlia > Pohlia nutans. The sequence goes on along the minus strand of CM040089.1, from coordinate 44,437,827 downwards.
CATATCATAGAAAAACTATTGTCCCCTATTTGTCACATCAAGGTAAAATAACAGATTTCAATTAATGGCATAATGCCACATGCCCACATTGGATGGTGACTCATCAATATAGAACCATGTCAAAAGCATATTGAATTTCATGAACACCGTAAGGTCTTTCTACAAGAAATATTTTACTTGCCAAAGAAAGAATGTTTGTTCCCTAGGATATAATACAAAATTTCCATAAAATTCAGTAGCCTTCAAGGATAGTCTTTGCCCTCTCCTTGAGGAGAACTTGTGGAATATTTGACATCATCATCCTTATTTCATCAGTAGCTATGAAACAAATGTGTCTGGTGGGATTTATTACAACAAGCAGAGACGATGATGGCAGTGGGAGGTGGCATGTGGCAACTACATTCATCTTCCCACTCTTCCAAAGCTAACAGGTTGTAGATGGATGAAAAGGCATAGTCATAACTCGCTACTGAATGTTATGTCACTTAATGATATGGTGTAACATTGCGTGGTCACTCACCAATCCTAAGAGCATGTTCTACAACATTAGAAGTCCCTTTATGTAAAAAAAATCCAACTCACTATAAAAAGATTATTTGTTTTATAGTTAACACATTGGTGTATAATTCAAGATTTCAATGAAAGATATGGTGCCACATTGAGTGGTGGCTTCCAAATCAAAAGCATATTCTTGAACATTAGCCAAGGTCCTTCTAGAAGAAATTTCAAACCCATCATAGAAAGATTATCCATATTCTAAACGTCATATTTGGATTTAATTTTAAAAATTAGTTAATGAAATACCGGTAGTGTCACATTAGGCGGTTTTTAACCAATCATAAACATGTTTTTTAACTAAGAAGGTTCTTCTAAAAAAAATCTATTCTTCTATTGAAGAATTAGGTGAAGATGACATTTTGGAGAATTTATCAAGATGAAAGTTTCTTTAAGGAGAGTAGTTTTGTTCCAATGGCCCTTTGTCCAGTGGGCACTGGGTCATTGACATTACGAACAGACACTTTATTCACGCCGGCCTCGAAAGAGGACCGGAGTTTCTATCTATCTATCTGGAAGTTTCTTCCTCTTGGTCTCAAGAACACATTGGTGGAATTCCAATGGGTGATGGATTGTGTGTTGAACGGCTTATCCTTTGCTTAATACTACATTGATGATGTTATTATCTTTAATAATACCCTTAGTCAATTCATTTGGTATAGCAATGAGTGGGCCATGTGGAAGATACAATGCTATGACACGTAATGAGTCAATCTCATTGCAATTACAAAGTTAAAAATTTATCAATAACACATAAAAACCTGAACTAGAATAATAAAAAAAACATTTTAATTTTACACACAACATTAATTAGAAATAGAAAGATGTTGAAGTTAACAATGTACTTAACCCCTAAACGCCCAACCGTCCAAAAAATGAATGATGTACAGAAATGAATTTGTTTTTCTCATCTGTTGTCGACTTTTGGTAGAGTGAAATTTTTACTGTAAATTTTTAGGGTTATTACGGAGGGATTGTTGGTGAAAGTTTTAGAAAATGTATGATTGTGAAATTTTTATGCCTCATTTCATGTTGAAGTGATTCACCAAAAATTTCGAAGATCTTGGTTCAAAAGTGCTCTTGAAAAAATCAACTCATAATATCAAGCAACCAAAAAATCTCCAAAAATCACTAGACTTAGAGTATTACATTGCAACCCATCACACAAATTTCATCCATAGATTGTCAATATCTTATTCGTAATCAAATTACAAAAAAATAAATAAATTGAATTTCAAGTTTCAAATTTTATACAAAATATTGGTGATAGCAATCATAAATCTAACCGTATGGACAAAATCTAAAATTCATAATGTACAACTTTTATTCATACATCAAGTTCAAAATATCTCTCCTAGTTTCATTCTATAATGGATCTTTGCAATTCACTAAATCTAGAGAGGGGTGAAGTCCTTTAGGGGTTAAGATAGTACTAAATATCAATTACTAACATATTATAAGAAATACATTAAAATTTAATAGGTATACACAAATATATATATATATATTATTAGAATATATAATACTTCATAATATATATATATATACATCATGATAAGTATGAATATAATGAAATGAGTATATTTGTATATAACCTTGTGTATTCTAATATCCTAAATATGTATAAGAATAAATTTATTATAATAATAATAAATACATTTATATATATAATTCATACTATATATGCATAGATGGTCACACATATGTGTGCATATTTTGTAGTATTACTACATAGATCAAATTAATATACTACATAATTATAATATTTTGTACATAATCTAGACTAGGGCTCCGCTTCTCTCCGCATCACCAGTGACAAAGTGAAAGGCCATGAAATTGAATAAGACGTGAAAGGCTAGGTTACTTCACATAATGGTCTTTGAGGGCGGAATGGAACAGTCATAGGAAGACCATCCAAGGATGTGAAAGGCTAGGTTACATCATAGAAAACCCTGCCCTAGAACTGTCAATTGCCGGCTCGCACGCTCACTTACAAACCCTACAACCGTTGGAAAGTCACAAGTGGAACCTATAGTCGTCAATACCATTTTTCTAAACCAGCTCCGACCTACGGTCATCACTGGAATAAATAAACTAGGGCTCCGCTGCTCTGCGCACCACCAGTAACGAAACGAACGCACAGTGCTCTTAATGGACGTTGTGAATCACTAGAAGAAAACATGTCCAATGTGACATGTCTTTAGTGACTCAAAATATGTCTTTAGTGACTCAAAACATATGTTTAGTGACTCAAAATCAATTTTGAGTCACTAAAGACATGTCACAACGGACATTTGAGTCACTTTGGACAAGATTTTGAGTCACTAAAAACATGTCACAACGGACATTTGAGTCACTTTGGACAAGATTTCTACTAGTGAATGCATCAGGTGAAGTGCGTTGTTTTTGGAAATTGCACCATTCGTACGTTGTTTAGACATATATGGAGGTGGCGACGCATTTCTAGGACTGTGGTGTATGTGGTGATTGCAATGGCGATGTCAGTGGCGTAGACAAGAGTAAAGACCCCGCAGGAGGAAGTGTCATTTTGTAATACTTAACCCTTTAGTGCCTAAGTTCGTTCTGGAGAAACTACAGTTTTTATGGTGGTATTTCTTTAAAATTCTCTCTGTTGAAATTAGGGATACTATTAATAGTATTCAACCGTATAAATGTAAGCATAGTTTAATTAAACAAGTGTCGGTTAAATCTTGGTAAGATCGGACGGTTGGATTGAAAGATTATAATATGTCTTTGAACCGTGTAATGCACACTCAAAAATGAGATTTTGGAGGGTGTGTGACTTCAAAGTTATATAAAATTTGGGTTAAATTTTCAAAAATGAAAGTGAAGCAGTTCAACGATGAGCTATGTCAACACCTCTCCATTGCAATCTTTTATGTCAAGAACGGACTCACACATAATTATTGTGAATATTATATAATAATATGAATTATATTATATAAAATGTACATAATATATGTAATAATACAAGATGTATATATGATATATATATATGATATATATATATATATATATATGATATATATATATATGATATATATATGATATATATATGATATATATATATATGATATATATATATATAATATCATTGTCTACTGATTATAATATATAATATAATAATATGGATTAATCTTCAGACACATCCACGAGCTCATCAAAAAGACATTGGAGCACTAAGGTAACCCACCATGTATCCGCTACTTTCCTATTCTCGCCATTTACGCCAACCCCCCATTTCCGCCCCTATTTGCTCCATCACCAACATTCTCACTTGCTATTTGAAGGTTTCTATTGGTTAAGACCCCTTACTTTTCTTGGGCACTTACGGGAGGTACCTAATGACATAAATGGGCTAAACATAGCAGACCACTTTGAAAATTCATAACTAATTCATACTTTATCAAGAAACATGTAAAATCACTTGGGTTAGAATATATTGTAGTGCTATTGGCTATCACTGAAAAATAATTTTATTAATATGGATTGCCTCTAAATATACAAATCGTTTACTGTGGCGGACTGTATAGGGTGGAACACCTTAACCCTTAAACGTCAAGAGGGTCCTGGACGGGCAGGCCAAAGGAATTTTTTTTTTAGAGAGCTGCCCCCAACAGTCGCCCCTTGAGTAACGTGAACAACCAATGAGAATTCCTCAAATCCCATTTGAATAGTGAATGGAGTGAACAGTGTCACTCCAAAAACAAATTAAAAAATTCAATGAGGTTCCGGCTCTGCAGTGAGCTCTGCAATTTTGGATTTAAAAAAAACAAAAAAAAAAAAAAACATTGTTGACAGCGCTGGCATGCGTTGGCAGCTCTGGTATGCATCAAGGTCTCAAGCTGCCCGACTCCCTCCCCTCCTTCCCCTCCCTCCCCTCCCTCCCCTCCCTCCCCTCCCTCCCCTCCCTCCCCACCGATTCTCTTTCTAATTTCCTTGGAATGTACAATTTACTAAAACAGGCGTATTTGCTAAATTTAGCCTCGCTTTTTCATCACCTTTCCAAAGCACCAATCCACTTCAATTTTGGTTGAGAAAATCCACTTTTTTCTTCATTATTCTCTCAAAACAAGCTCGTGGGGCTTGCTTTGACGTTTAAGGGTTAACTGTCAACCACCCTTTGCAATCAGAATCTCCTACATCTCAAACAATTAATAGTTCTTCATCAACCATCCAGAACAAAGACTCGGGCAAAGACTCCAAATTAGGGCAATTTGACCACAACATCGCAAAACAAGCGATTATCCCCTAAAGGACCAAAACGTCATGGTTTTAAAATGAAGAATTCAATCAATCATATTGCGGAAAAAAATAATTCAGATGGGATCATTGAAGAGCATTTCATTTCATATACTGATCAAAGAAAAAATAAATTTGAACAAAAGGAAGTCCATATAGAACTCACTCAAAATTGCTTATAAATATATGACAGAGGCCTAATTTGGGCTTCTTGGTCCTGTAGAGGTTGTATTGGTGGTAACAAGAAGTTGAGAATACACAAGAATCCCCTGGAAGCTCATTCGCCAAACTTCTGGCTATGAATCTCCCTCCAACTGGTACCGTAGCTTCCTAGCAGCTTGGTCACAATATAAATAATTAAAAGGGTGCCTAAATTTCTGGGAAATTACTAGCCTAGTTTGCCCAAAAAAATAAAAAAAATATTAAAAGGCTAGAGGTTTTAATATTACGTTTTTATATGTTACTGCCCGATTTTAATATTATTTTTTTCGTGTTGTTTAACTATTTTTTGCACTTTAATTAATTATTAGACAGAAAGCTGCCCAAGCTGCTAGGAAGCTACAGTAGCTGAAATTAAAGCGAGAATTAAAGTCGAAGCTGGTCCGGGAGTTGGTCAAACTGGCTTGCCTGACGTGAGGTTCAGGGTTTTCTATTTTGCCTTCTTGGAGCCAGTCACCAGTGTCATGGCACAATCACAGTGGTTTAAATCTTGAGGGACAATCCTCCAATGTCAGCATGGTGTATTGCTACAGTGCAAAAGAATAATCCTGGTGAGGTCATAAAATAATGCGAATACAATGTAAGTTATGGAAATCAATTGCGTCAACTTCGAGCTTGCTTGGTAAAGTGGTTGTACCCAATACCACCCACTAACCCAATTTCGCTCAAATGTAGAGCACTCGTTGATTCTAGAATGAGAATCTAGGGAGGCAGTACTTGCCCCGTACATGCTTTAACTTCCAAGTGGCCAAACAATAAGACACGGGCCTACAATCCTTACATTTGAACAGAATTGGGTCAGTGTGTGGTATTGGATCAAGCTAGTGTACCGGCCTTAGATTTCTTACTGCTTGCCATTCGTTGCTAAATGATTCATGCTCATGCACTCTACCCTCGGCAACGCTAGATGCACGTCGATCAAGATGCATGGTTGAATAGAAACACGTGTGCACATCATCCACAATTGTATCTAGACAAGGTTTGCAAAACAACACAATATTAAGCAAACTAACGTGTGGACTGAGTTGCACCTTTTGGTAAAAGGGGAGGTTGTTGCTCATGCATATGGCAGATTACTCAAAGGTGGCCACGAAGGACGATATAACCTCAGCTTTAACCTGTAAGCGTCCACTGTGCATTTTCTGTAGTGTAGGAAAATTAAACCCTCTGCTGCAAATCATCCGTTTGTGTGAAAATGACTTTAGTTTGACACAATCTAAACCGTTGATCTTGTAGTATACAACAAGAGCTTTAAAATGATGTATTGCAATCAGAAAACCGAGGTAAAATGAGAAAATGGCACCGTTGCAAAGTTCAGAGTTGCAGATGGCCATATTGGGCGTTTTAGACGCTGAGGGGTTAAAAGAAGGCCTCAAAAAAGCCCAGAAAATGATCAGAGTTGTAGCTATGGATCCAAGCTCCGTTGCAAGGGTGAAGACATGGGATCATGAGCCATAGTTGGAAGAACAACAAGATCCGAAAAATTTGGCAAATTCACAATAAAGTCACGGTCATAAACTACATCATCCACTCTTCCCGATTAATTAATTCCACAACCTCATTACATCAAATCCACCAGCAGCAAGAACGTAAGCACGACGGATCGACCATATACTGTCGTCTGTTTCAACGTCTCCCGCAAATTGAAACCGCAGCTCAACAACATGAGGATACTGTAGAAGCTCGAATTTGTTAAAAACATTAATTGACAATAGAAGGCGCAAGGTAAAGGGTTTCTCAATAGAACCATAGGGTTTACCGGATCTGTGCTAACTACGAATATAGTTGCCTCCTCTTAGTTTTCTATCCAGGGCAGTGATATGACTTGGGCACATCCGAGGAGCGACCTGCTTCTCGCACATCTGACTTGGATGATGACATCTTGTGCCTCATGAGCCTACAGTTCAGCATCGTTTTGTTACTTTTATCTTATTTTATGCAACTGGAAAACTTTATTCCGTAGGGAAGGAAAAACAACAACCAAACAGCCCCATGCATACACATAAGCATTCTAATGACAGCGATGTTAAATGCATCTGAGTCTGAGAGTGCTGTGGGTCACTGGCTACACTTGCTAGATCAAGTCTAAGATTTTATTTAAGGATTTATGTATTGATAGAAAGCTTTAGAATCTACGGTAGGTTTCGTCACTGATTTATGATGGAAACTCCATATCATTTGCTTCACTAATATTTACTACGTATAAGGTAGTATTTTCACCGAACTGGCTGTGGGCTGTGATATGAATTGGGCACCTCAGAGGGGCGACCTGCTCCTCACTATTCTGACTTTTCAGGTGACAACGAGTGCCTCATGAGCCCTTTTAGTTTTGCTCGTTTGCTTTCATAACGTGATTATTGAAGCACAGGGTCTGTTTAACTGATTCTAACTATGCACTATCTGGAGCTTGGTTGATTAATCCTCACCCAAGTGCAGGAAGATTAATTTCGGTATGTAAGTCCTCATCGTATCCCCATAAGGATTTAAAGGAGAGGTGAGAAATGGTTTTCTTTATACATAGTGTCAATCAGGACTGTTATGATCTATAAATAGCACACAGCCAACTGCGTTATAAGTCATAACCAGGAAGGACTAGTGAAGTATTCCCAGATGTGAATCTCTATTACAGTTTTGTGCCAACATGGATAGAGATCATGAAAACTAGATCAGCCAGACTGAAGACAGACGTGAAGAGCTAGTGGCTTGACTTTGACGGAAATCTCTTGCAGCACCACATCGACGTACCACCTGCCGGAAAATGTACGTTTACTCCAAGCTCCCGGTGGCTTCGATCCTTCCATGGCTTTTCTCCTCGATCTCCCTGGAGACATGTCCTTCCAGTCAAGCTATTGTGGAGATTATTGCATGTATGAAACTTTACCCTAATACTCGTAAGCCCTAAACCCTACTCGAGCACAAATGTGTCAATCCTATTGCGGTTTTGAAATTAAAAGAAGTCGTTACCATAACGAGACAGCAGCAAGTAAGAACAACTAATGTCAAGGTGAATTAGTCTCCAAGGACAAGCACTAGGCAATTGTTTCAGGGACCAAACTCGGGTTTCTCAAGAGAAGAACCATACGGTTTACCGGATCTATATTAACTACCGATATAGTTACCTCTTCTCAGACAACCATCATGGGCAGTGATATGACTAGGGCACGTCCGAGGAGCAACCTGCTTCTCGTACATCTGCTTGGATGATGAGACATTGTGCCTCATGAGCCCACTCAATTAAATTCGTTTTGAGATTTTTTTTAAACGCATCTGGATAAACTGCATTTCACAACGAAGGAGAAACAAGTCCACGGTATGGTTTCATACTGTATATTGATAGAAAGCTTTAGAATTTACGGTAGGTTTCGTCACAGTATACAAATGATAGAAACACCATATCGTTTGCTGCACTAATATTTACTACGTATAATGGTGTCTTTTCTTCCTTCACTGTCAGGGCTGTGATATGAATTGGGCAGCTCAGAGGGGCGACCTGCTCCCCGAGCCTCTGACAACACGGATGACATTGTGTGCCTCATGAGCCCTTTTCCCATTCTGCTCGTTTGCTTTCATACACGTACCATAGGGTCTGTTGAACTGCTACTAACTTAACTGATGCACTGGAGTTAACCGAAAAGAGTGTCTCAAAGTGGAAACTCTTGTTGAACTCACCTTAGACTCGTTTTGAGTTCAAAATTAGTCTATGATGAGTTGCAAGGCCTTACACCGCCGTGGGGTATGGAACTCGTGACCTCCCCAATGCTAGGAGAGAGTTCCCACAAGTTCCCCCAAGCCTATGGGACTATTCATGAAGGGACCAAAGGACTATTCGTAAATAAAGTTTGTTAGAATCTGTTATTATTGGGACACAAACTCACTTTACAAGTTAGAAAACACCGACTCTGTTTTCGGATAACTCTACTATCTGGAGCTTAATCTTCACCTAAGTAGGGGCTCTTCACATTGCCAGAATAATATTCTACTACGATCTAGAATAATGTCGTTCTTACAATGTTTTTCTAACCACCTCCTCCCACTTGTGATTGCAGTGACTACAAACTCTAGGCAACTCCACAAGGAAAGTGGGGACATTTATTGAGTAGTAAAATGTCTTAATGTAGTCAAATGATCAATTTACATGCCCCATATAGTAAAATATATAATAAAGAGGGTTCCTTTACTACATACTATATGCCTATATTTTCCTTGTGTTCAATTGCAGGAATGGAATTACTACCATTGCTCTGTAAATATTGAGGTCGAGGAACATGAATGTTGTTGTGAAATTGGGCGTCATGTATAGCAGGGAGCCCTCGCCGGAGGGGTTTCCATCCGCGGAAACCCCTCCGGTGAGGGCTCCCTGCTATACATGACGCCCAATTTCACATGACGCCCAATTTCCGCGCAAGGAAACCCCTCCGGCAAGAGCTCCCTGCTACGTAAACCCCGAGGAACGCCCCCCAAGACCGTGAGAGGGCGTTCCGTTCCATTGTTTTCCTTCCCAACTCGTGGGAGGGCAATCCGCCCCAGAAACTCCCGGAATTTATTAAGGGCAACAGGGCCCGAGGGATTTATGGTATGCCGACATCTATCTAGGTTCCGATCATCTTCACAGACTATGTTGCCTAGACTCCTTGAATCCATCATGGTGTCCTATGCAGTGTTAAACCTTAAACAACCTGAAGTTCAGTTACTTTTGCATGTATTTTTGCGTATAATTAAATAGTTGTTGTTGTATGTTACTACACCAAAATATTTGAATATACCCGGGTCCATTCAAGCTAATACGAGCCAAGGGTGCCTCGTTTTCAGTGAGTGCTTTGGAGAGTCCTTTGGAGAGTCGTTAGAGACAAAAAAGTCATGATTTTCATCCAAAGAACAATTTTTTAATGTATTGATTTCATTTTTCATTCACATAATCATCATTCTCATTCGATTATCCCAAAATTTCTACCAAAAAAGTGTTATTTATCATTTAGAAAAGTCCTTAGTGAGTCATTAAAACGATTGATGACAGAGCTATTTTAGTGCTTTTAACCCCTAAATGCCCACAACCCTCTCTAGATTGGGCAGTTTTGCAAAGATGCATTATAAAATGCAACTAAGAGGGATATTTTGAACTTGATGTATGAATAAAAGTTGTACATTATGAATTTTAGATTCTATCCATATGGTTAGATCTATGATTGCTATCACCAATATTTTTGTATAAATTTTGAAACTTAAAATTCAAAATTATTTTGTAATTCGATTACGAACAAGATATTGACAATTTGTAGATGAAATTTGTTATGATGGGTTGAAATGTAATACTCTAAGTGTTGTGATTTTTGGAGATTTTTTGGTTGCTTAATTCTATGAGTTGACTTTTTTAAGAGCACTTTTGATCTATTTTGAACTAAGATTTTAGAAATTTTTGTTGAATCAATGCAACATGAAATGAGGCATAAAAATTTCACAAATCATCCCCTTTCTAATCGGATCACATATGCATGAAGCTAACTTCCCATAAAATCTATAGTAAAAAATCCACACTACGAAAAGCGCATGACGGATGAGAAAATTTGGATGAAATCTATACATTGTCCAAAAAATAGACGCCTGGGCAGTTAGGGGTTAATACCCAAAATTTTAAAATATTGCTTTCATCTTGTACTATGTGTTTTATATACATGTTGCAAACATTTACATATCACTTTCCTTTCTAATAACAATTTAAATCAAACATCACATCGAAAATGCCTCCAAAAATGCACTGAAAAAGCACTGCTCACAACTTAGCCGGTTCGTATTAGCTTGAATGGACCCACCCTTGTATTTGAGTACACATAGTATTTGAGTAAACCATTAAGCCACCTTGTAAATCATATGAGAAAATATTTAGTGGTCATAAATATGAAGCTCAATGGGCGTTTTAGGGGTTAAATGGCGAGTTAAATGGTTTTTATCCTTAGCTGTAATGCTAACATGGTTCTCAAGTAAGTTGTTGGACATGTTCGAATAGTGAGAAAATTCAGTTGAAATTGCTAAAATGATGAAAATTGTTAATGAATTATCAAATATATTCCTATGATTTACAAAATTTCAACCAAACATCTATATTCTACAAAACTTTCAAGATTTACAAGAATTCTTGGTTCATGTTCATCTTTGTATGGGATACCTTTTCTAATACTTGCTAAGTCTACATGTGAAAATTTGGACTAAAATCACTTTAAAAGTTGTTCAAATTTCCTTTGTTCTTGTAGTTGAATATGATATATTCTTGGAAACTAATGTTCCACGATCAAAAACCCTCTCTAAGCTGTAACTATCATACTCCTTGATTTTAACATGAAGTTGCATTCAATTTGTGATAATATCGAGCTCGTTAACCCCTAAGTGCCCAAGCCTTTCCAAGTGTGTTTTTCCTATGAATAAACAACATGGGCTTATTGTTATCCCCAATGAGGCAAATTGTTTCTTTTTTTCCAAAATCTAACCATATAGATGTTTAACCCTTTAACGTCCAGATCCACCACCGATTTGAAAGATGTGTTATAAAATGTTTGATGAATCACAAAAATGGAGTTGATATATAAAGAAAAGTTGTAAATCTCAATGTGTAGATCACATCTGTACAGTTGGATTTATCAAAAAAATTATCAATAGTTTTTAATTAATTTTGCAAGGTTTTCTTTTGAAATTCACTTTAAAATCCCAAATTAACAAATTTTTATTGAAAAAAATTATAACGAATTTGGAATAATATGCACTATGAGATGGTATAATTTCCATTATTTGATTCTACTTATTTTGGAAAATCATTGTTAAGGTCTCACTTTTTGAACTAAGAATGAAACTTGACGTGAACCAATTTTTTCATTTAAAAAAAAGTCACAATATCTTATTTTGAAGATCCATACCGTACAAATGGTAGTGAACTAGCACAAGAACCAAGGAAAATTTGGATGGATGAAAAATTATACAGGATGTAGTCAAGAGAAGGCTTACAATTTGTTCATCGTCTATTATATGGACACATGCGCATCAAAGGGTTAAAGAGCTTGCTTATTAGTATGCATACCAATTTTGAGTGTGAAATTCCATATGAGTTGTGAGATTATAACAAGAGAAATGTACACATTCTATTTATAATATGTTGCCCCTCTCTACAATGTTTGTGAAATATGCACATGAGAGTTTTTTGGGATTGAGGTGACATGAACAACTAGAAATTGTGTTAGTACACTAAAATGCACATTCAAAAATCCTAAGTTTGAATCAAGAGCTATCAAACTCATTACACAATCCACCTTGCAGTTGTTGAAATGCATTTTTATTTATTTTTACACTTGATATATAAGTACTAGATATCACAAATAACTCCAAATTACTCCTTGCATGTCTAAATTTTCAATGGTCAAAATCATGGAATCTCCCAACTCTTTCCATTGAGACCATTCTCAAAACAAATGTTGGATAAGACTTAGAACTTTTTAGATCTCAAAAACAAATAAATTTGTTGAAGTTTACACAAATTTGGGAGTTCCACATACATTGTCCCCACCCTTTGCCTAAATTGTAGGAGCAATGGGACATAAGTGCCTTTGAGCCCCTCCCTAAAATAAAATAAAATAACCTTTTTTGGTTGAAAATAACAAAATCTAAAAATTAACCCGTAGCACTAGCCGTAATTTTTTTTAAACCGGTCAAAGGAATTAAATTGCCCACTTAGGAACAAGTTGAAATTTTGGATCGACCATATCTGGTCGACCGGGCAATTAGGGGTTAAATTTGATAAGGTTGTAAACAATTAAGGTTAGAGTTTTAGAGTAGATTTTCAACTCTCAATAGAGGTATTTGGAAAACCCCATTTTAGCCTACATTGAACATATGCCAATACTTTTTCCAAATTGCGTTTGAATTCTTATCAAATTTTGTGTTAGTTTAGAATGACAATGACTCATAGTTGCATGCAATTTATTATCATTGAGTTTGCTTCTTTTTCCAAATTGGAGTTTTGGTCCCACGCTTGCAACTCTGAGCCCAGACAAAGAACCAATTGTTTTTCGCACTTCAATGGTTGCTAAAATATGTTTGGTCCCTAATTATTTTCCTTTGGTTGTGTTTTGGCTGTTTGAAGTTAAACATTTGGAGAATGACTTCAATTCCGTTGGGGTGCATACGTCCAAAGTAGGGGGAAAATAATCAAATAAATAAACACACCCAACAAAAAAATTCATCAAATTGAGCAAGTGCCCATTCAATCTTAAAGAAAATTTCAATGACTTTTAAAGAAAAACCCAATCATGTTTTCTAATTTTAACTTCACCATAATTTATGTACAATAAACATTTGAAACTTTGTTGCAATGAGTTTTAAAGCAATTTTTTACTCAATTTGCAATCTCAAGTTTGAGGCCACATATTGATTTTAAAATCATATACAAAAGAATCCAAAAAGCCTACCCTAACTTCTAATGCTCACAATTGAGAATGTATTAACTAAATGAAAATTTTATATAATTTGGTAGTGCCACTTTGCTATAGTGAATTTCGAGCTGGATTTCCCACTCAAAATGCAACCTCAATTTTTGAACCAGATGTTTAATCTCTCGAACGAAGAAGAACCTAAAGACCTTACATTCACTCTTCCAAATTCTCAAAATTGAGAACGTGGTGGTTGATGAAGATTTGTCTTGGTATTGTGAACAATGCAGATGCTATGGTTTGGACATGCCTGAATACTTCTTTGCTCCGTAACCCTTAAATGCTTACAAAGACGTTGATAGAACTTAAGTGTGCTATAATATATAGCTTTCACAACTTTAAAAAAGTTGATGTCAAAAAGAAGATATTAACCTCTAAGTGCCTAGGCAACCATATTTGGTTCATTTAAAATTTGTCAATAAAGAATAAAAGCCTAAACTAAACATTCTTTAATTTTGAATTTTTGATTTCGCTATTTAAAAGGTAAAGTTAGATCTATAGAACCTTTTTTTAATTCATTTGAGAACAAAAAGTGTATTTTAAAATACATTTTGAATATTTGTTATAGGCAGAGCTCTATAACAATTTATTATAAAAATACTAAATCCGGGACTGAATCTCTTTTTTGAAGTTGGCATACAAATGAAATTTGTAAACAACAACTTTTAGATGGTATCCCTGTAGTTGAATTAAACACTTGATCAACCTCTAATTGCCCTAAAGATCATAGGGTACCCCAAGATTTGATAATTTACAAAGACAAGTCATAAAATGGCCTTTAAAAAAGAAATTTTGTGAAAAGTTTGTGAAAAGTTTGAAAAGTTTAAAATTGTAAATTAAAGGTCCGATGGGCTCCATATGTATAACCACCATATATTTGTTCATATAACGTGTCTCGAGTATTAAAATACAAAAAAATGTACTTGAACAAACACTTTGTATACTCAATTACAATGGTGGTCTCAAATACGTTGGTACAGTGAAATACAATAGCAATCACTTACTTGTACACAAAAATGAATACAAATATATATGGGCACAATGAAACTTCAAGTTTTTTAACCCCTAAAGCCCTCCAATTTTCACCCCAAAAATAGACACCTTGTCAAATAAAGTGCAATTCCAGCCCGAAAAATGAGATCCACGGAAATTCACTGTTGGATAGTGTTTATATCTGCAATGCCTAGGGCTGTGCAGAATATTGGAAGAATTGACCGTTTAGCTTACAAGATTATAATGTTCAAAGTTTGCGTTCAAATGTTTTGGGGGGGACACTTTGACGCCCCTTGGGCCTTTAGGGTTAAGGATCAAATGGTCCTTGATGAACATATTGTTATCCAATTTTTCATTTTCGAGCAGGTGGCACCAATGAAACAAACATTGTAGCACTTTCATTTACATTTTAGATGAAGTCGTCACAAACAAACGAAAATGTCACAAATGGACGAAAATTTGTTGATGTGAATGAATGTATGGTGATAAAAGAATGAGCTTTTTAAACAAATTATGTGCAAAGGACCAGAACATGGGTATTTGAGGGGCCTTTCTAAATCACTGCTATGAACATTCCTTGAGGCAGGTCGAGATTTTTTATTTTTTTATTTTAGAGGTCTCAAGGGTCATTTTTGGAAATTTTGAATTCAAAAATTGACACCCACGACCTTATTTCACCATGGGGCCATGTCTCCCTGGAATTTGGGGGCCTCAACAAGTTCAAAGCAGGGGCAATTTTTTTACCTCAGGAGAGGTAAAAAGTAGGGGTGATTTAGAGAACTCCATATTTGAGGAATGCGAGGCAACCAATTTTTTTGTTTTCCGTTGGTAGAGCGACACTCACCCTGGAATGTAGATAAGGGAAAATGGATTCTAGAATCATCCATCCATATATATATATATATATGCACATCCATAACATTATCTATTATAAGGCACTTTCAACCAAGTAGTGGCGATTTTCAGTAAATTTTGGTGATTCCATTTACTTTTTTGCCCATTTTTTCTAGTGTGAAAGTAGCCACTTCCAAAATCAAGTAAGATTCTAGTGAAAATTTGCCAAAAAACATGTCGTGGTGGCCTTGTATTTTATCCCTTTGCAATTGAATTTGTTCGATTTTTGCCAAAAAAATTTAAATTAAAAAAAAATTATTTTCCAAAAATAAATTTAAAAAAAATAAAAAAAATAAAAAAATAAATTTGCGAATTTTTTTTTGGCTGATGTGAGGATGTTGCTACACTGGCTCTTTCCTGGCTTGAATGACCCTTGAGGTGTTGGTGTTGACCCCTGCTCTCCAGATGTAGGTGTGGACAGAACCTTGAGAGCTGGCCGGGTTCTGCATTCATGAATTGAATGCATGATTGTCAGAAACACAGGATCTACAATTGATGCTTTCGGCACACACAATCACACATTGTAACTGTCAGGCAGGGGAGATGCTGACGGAGAGACGGAGAGACGGAGAGACTGAGAGACTGAGAGAGAGGAAAATACACAAGTTTGTCTAGGAAATTGGCAAGAACAGTGCCGTGAGTGAGGTGCATGCAGGCTGAATGCACATCTTTCGCTTTCATCAAACTGGCCGGCCTGCATGGCCGCAGCTGCTGCGTAGCTTCTCCCACCAGCACATGCCGGAGTGGACCCTCTCCCCATTTAAAATATGCCCAAGGGTTCATATAGAAAGCACTTGCACGCGGCCTGGGAGTGAAACCTGGGATGCGTTCCATTTGTGCCACCTCAAATAAAATAAATAAAACCAGGACATCATGTCCTGGGCATTCACGTGGGTCCACGTGGGACTAGAATCTATGAATCCGTAAATTGGACTGTATGGGCTGCCTCGGCCTTGCCCCCATGTGCCTCGTTTCCTCACGTCATTTGATTTAATTCACCACAAACATCAATATCTATATTTTTTATCATTATTTTACCCCCTGCCTACACTATATTTCTTATATGCTACTGTTCCTCCTACGACTGTCCAAAACATGCCCAGCCTTTCGTCAAATTTGGTTTGTCAGACGCTTCATGAAAGATCATCTGCTCATAAGCTTATTAAAATATTGATGGCACTCCGTCATGCTCGTTTATATACAGTAATTGATTGCCGACTTTTTCACCTGCTCAAAACTAACTTACCATCCGTCCATTCCAATTTTCACTCTGTAAATTACACTCTGTACTCGCTATTATCACACTCTCCAATATCACATTCCAGTATCTGCTGATGGCCCATTCACACCAGTCACCCAATGCGAGTGCGGCAAAGAATCTACTTTCGTCATGTAAGTTTTTGGTAGCTACAGTGTGCTCCTGTAAATTTTTTTTTTAACATGACGCATGCAAGAAGCTGCTCCAACGCATTTTGGGTGCTGCAAGAAAGTTGCGTCTCCACCAACGCACATGCGTTGGCCAAAAGCAGGAAGAGACAAGGCTCTGACACCGCAAGAAATTGTATGTTATTTTTGAAATTTACCTTGCAACATTCCAGGAATGCAACGCAAGTGCTGTAGCTTCTTGGTGTGAATGGGCCATGAGAATATTTGCTATTGATTGAACATTTTCCACATGCCAAGTTACCAAAGGGGTGTTATAAAAGAGTTCTAAACGTACGATTTTCTCTAAATAGTATTTGCATATCTATCACACTATCGCTGACGGTAGCACACTTATCACACATTCAAGAGGTCAGGGTGTACTAGAACATAGGGAAGTCATGAAAGGCACTCAATGACAAGGGTAAATATATTTTGCTGGTGTAGCTAGGGCAATTTGACAAGTCAGAAAATCCTTGGATCCAAGGAACAAATGAGAGGAAAAGACCTTCTGACAAGGGTCTCATTCTAGAACCAAAGAGTGATGGATTCACTTAGATTGGTTCTTGGGTGACTTGTGTTGTTTCCTTGGCTCACGTCTGTTTTGGCCTGAGGTCCCAGGCTGTGGAGTTTTGCCTTTCTTATTAACACTGAAATCACCATATACTGTGGCCCACAGTATTTACGAGAGGCTTTACTAATAATTAAAATTTCAAAATACTGTGATAAAATTCATCCAAATTGGATGAAAATTTGTTAAATGGATGAGAATTCGTCTAAATGGATGAATGTACCCACGCCATTCACCCACCCACAGTATATGGTGATTTCAGTGTAAGCATTGGGCTTGCCTGCCCCTCTTGTTTCAAAAAATATATAATAAATTTACCAGGTGATGTTACTGTAACTATGGACCTCGGGTAAAGGACCACTCACTGTTAACGGTCCCGGAAGATTTTCTACAGTAACTTCACTCGTGGGTAGGTAGGGCCAGAGGTAATAACTGAACTTACTTGAGAAGGGTATGGGACTATGGGTAGCTGTGTACGCAATCGAATCAAGTTGACATTCCTTTCGCCGTGGTTGTGATTACGGTCGTCCAGGCTTGCTGTCTGCATGTCTCTCAGCTCATTACTGTGGAAACTACTGACAGCAGGATCTTGGCCTGAACAGTAACGTTCGCAGGATCAAAGACGAGTTCTATAATTTTAGTTTATAATCATGGAGTTCAGGGTTTGAACACCCCGGCCTTGCACCAGTTTGCGTGATGCTCATTGGCATCTCACCTCCTCTCTCATCTCATATCCGGACCTCCGGCACGCAGCTCTTCAATGGCGACCCATTCTTCATGAATGGAGACCCATGATGAGACCAGCCGCAGTAGCTCTTCAAGTGGTTTCATCAGATCCTGAGCGAGGGCTGTCATCGAGTGCACGAATCCAACTCTACAGACACGTAGCTAGGAACAGAGATTTGGAGGTCTAGCAAACGCGGTCATAGGGACGAGTATGGGATGTCGGTGGTGACGTAGGCAGACAATCATAGACCCGTTCGTAGGTCCTAGCTAGCTAGCTAGCTAGGAAATTAATGAGCCCACATTATGAATGTACCTCAATGCATTCTCTCTCGATCTTCCTCCAGATTCAAATGATCTGGGACTGAGTACAGCGCCGTCTAGTCTTCATCATCACGTGGTACCGCTTCTTCATGTGGGGTAAAGGACGAAGCCAAATCAACTCATGTTCTGCGGACACCATCAATGATCCTGCATCTCTAGTGTGTCGTTCTTGGCCTCCAGGGGTGGGTGATGCATGTCCCTGGCTAGCTCCCGGCTGAGGATGCAGCGGCCGGTGTACGCAGCAGCAGCAGCAACGATCTCAGTGTGGCGCCTCAAATGAACCATAGTGACGATGAAGAAGCTCCAGCTGCGGTACTTCTACTGCGTACCTTTTTCCCTAACTTGGTTTGATCGATTATTTTGGTTCATGTATCTGTTTAGGTTTTACGTTGCAAGCAAGGGTTAGTGCCTAATCCTAATTGAAGTTGGAACGACTTCCTACTGCCGAAGCTTCTAGTGTGTTCGGACAGAAACACGTGTCCACTTTTTGCACTTCTAGATGCTTCGAAACCTAGAAGAGAGATCGCTTCATGATTTGGTTCTAGAAACTTCTAATTGAAGAGTGGAGCCTCGTTAATCTGACTGCCTCGTTGGAGTCCCAAAGCAATAGCCAGGATATTTGTTCCATTTTAGAGAAGGTACGTACGTCATGTGAAAGAGGTCTGAGTGTACTTGTGGTGATCCATCGGCAACCTACAGGTGGTGACGGAGTTTGGGACTTTTGGGTTGATTTGTTTTTGTTTTTGGTTTTTCTGTTAGGAACCTGGGAAACGGAAAATTGGCGAAGTGGAACCAAAGGCGCGTAACGACTTCAGGTACTTGACATCCTCATCTGCACTTGACAGATTCGGTGACGTGAAAGTGCTCTCGTTTGACAAGTTTGGTGCACTCAGAGACCCGGAGAACGAAAGACCCCACGTCTACCGCCGTGTCCAAACCGACTCCAGTACCGGATCGTTCACTCCGTTAGAGCAACAGGGAGTTACTGGCAAGCAGGGCACCGATGTGAATGATTCCAGCAGCACGTGGAGCAAGTACATTGACGTAGATTGGGAGAACGAAGGCACAAGTAGCAAAGCTGCTGGGATCATTGAAAGTGCTCATCTTTCCTCGCATTCTTCTGTTCCCATCTCTTGCACTCTCCACGAGCGAAGCGGAGGTCCCAGTCCCTTCGCACCTCCTCAGCAGGTGAGTGGTTTCAGTGCTTCAAACCTGACCTGGATGTAGAATAATAATAATATTGCGTGTTTTAACTTAGGCACCCACGTACAGTACTTTTGATCACCCCGGATTTGAAGGAGAGTCTGTCCTAAATTACTGTCACCGATGAGAGAACCTCAAGAGCCATGAAAAGTTGACCGTCCAGAAACTCCAGGAGTTGGAAAATTTCCCAACAACTTGAGTGTGTTCAGGAAACTGTAAGTTAGTTCCTCAGGAGTTGAATCCAGCTTTAGTACTGTACGTTCATCAGACTTAACTTAGCTTGAACCTGAGTGATTTTAGACACAGTTCCAAATTGATAGCTAGCCCTGGGTAGGGCAAGAAAGGATTGACCGGCACTGATTTGGAAGAGAGTGTCTATTGCTCCACAGCGTCAAGAAGGCAAGAGTGTACTGGAGTGACACGTTTCGATTGATTTCCAGTGCGGGCTGTTTCGTTTTTATGTGATGAGTTTCACTTCGTTTTGTATTACGTGATCAATTACACTCAATGGAAAACGGTAGTGTGGGAAAGGTCACTTCTTGCCACCAACAAAATGGCATATTTCAGAGTACCCTCACGTGTTGAATAAAACCTCTTACTGGTTCCAGATCAGCCCCAAACACTGGATCACTCACTTGCTCAAGCTGTGCTACGTACCTTTGGTGATTAGCTTGGTGACCCCTTCTCACCACTGCCATTTTCAGCCTTTAATCGATCTGTCCAGTCTGAAAGGGTTTCTCTACGTACTTAGGACCAGTTTAAGCTAAGATTTCACGTTTTAAGTGTGCGCTAGTAGAGACGACTTGGCTTTGATGCCGCTCATCATTATGTGCTAGTAAGTTGAACTGCAGCTCTCAAAACCTTCGTGATCCGTTAGTACAAATCTTCCTAATAGTTTGTGCCCAACAGTCTGATAGTCAGACGGAGGATCCAAGAATTGAATGTGATACAGTGAAAGGACTGCCAGGTGATATTGTTGCAGTGCCACTTGGCAATCTCCTGCCAATGCTGATCGAACAAGCACCCTCTCATCCATAAGTGGGAATTTCTGGTCCAGAACAGAATGTGGACAAATCTCCTCAACATGAGCTGGCAGTGGGAAAAGCTGCGTCAGATTCTGAACCAGCAGGGGTCAATGCAGCAGTAGTAGTAGCAGACTTAGCAGGAGCAGGATCATTGCCTACAGCTCTGTCCCGACACTCCATCGATCATTGCCGCAGGACTACTAGTGGATCTGCAGAAGCTGATCCACCTTTACTTCCAGAGCGCTTTAACGACGAAGACCTGCCGAGGTTTGCAATGAACATGGGATCGTCCAGCTCCGAGGAAGCAAGGCAGTCCACTGGTCAGTATCCCGTGAGGATTCATTACCGGTTTGCTTCGGCCACTCTCGAAGCTTCCTTGCTCCGGCGCATGGAAGAGCGCCAGCGACTGCAGGTGATTTAGATCTCTCGAGTCGTGACTCTGATTAACAATCGAACTTACGACTCCAATGCTCTTGATTAATGAATGACCTTGTGCACCAATCCATACTAATTAAGGTTAAACTGTACATTCACATAATAAAGTCAATACATGTAGGATTTTGAAGCTAATATGAGTAGAGTCTCCATGGTTGAGAGGAAAGAGCATCAGAAAGTGCAGGTGATTTAGATCTCTCGACTCTGATTAACAATTGAACTGACTACTCCAATGCTCTTGATTAATGACCTTGTGCACTAATCCAAACTAATTAAGGTTAAACTGTACATTCACATATTAATGTCAATGTAGGATTTTGAAGCTAATGTGAGTAGTCTCCATGGTTGAGAGGAAAGAGCGTCAGAGAGTGCATGTCGACATAGATCCATTCGATTCTGACGATCGAACTTACTACTCCAAAATTTTGAAGCTAATGTGAGTAGAGTCTCCATGGTCGAGAGGAGAGAGCGTCAGAGAGTGCAGGTCATAGATCCATTCCATTGTGACAATCAAACTTACTACTCCAAAGCTTTTGATTAACGATCTTGTGCACTAATCCGAACTAATTAAGGGTTTAACTGTACATTAACATATAAATGAAAATGTAGGGTTTTGAAGCTAATTTGAGCAGAGTCTCCATGGTTGAGAGGAAAGAGCGTCAGAGAGTGCAGGTCATTGATCCATTAGATTCTGACGATCAAGCCTACTACTCCAAAGCTAATGGCCTTGTGCACTAATCCAAATTTATTAAGGGTTTAATTGTATATAATTAACATAATGTCAATGTAGGATGTTTAATCTTGAGGAGAAGGATTG
Source organism: Pohlia nutans (assembly GCA_022496805.1). Lineage (NCBI taxonomy): Eukaryota > Viridiplantae > Streptophyta > Bryopsida > Bryales > Mniaceae > Pohlia > Pohlia nutans. The sequence goes on along the minus strand of CM040089.1, from coordinate 44,415,915 downwards.
GAATTCATAATGTTAGCTTTTCTTAATTGCACTTACAATTCACTACATAATCTGATTTAGAACATATGCAATCAATAAGATCGTGTCAATCACTGTAAAATCTACATAGGTTTTAGTTTGAATTGACTCTAAGTAGAAAAGCTTATTCTCGAAGTCAAAGTACAATGCTAAATTTTGAAGTTCAAAAGTTTGACTGCAGTGATCTTTTAGCATATTTAGAATTGATGATGAAGAATTGAATATGAGGGTAGGACAAACATAACATGATCTTCAAGATTCTATAGATGAACCCTTGCATTTTAGGTGTTAAAAATGAACTTTGGTTGTCTGAAAGTAGTTGTTTTGAGAAAGTTTTTCTGGTTGCCTGATCTTTCTAACTTTTTGACTGTACGTTTTGGGAATGTTGGTGTGCATTGATGGTTTACTTTGTGGTTGTTGCTGTTGGGCCAACAGGATGAAGCTGAAGGAGAAGAACGAGTTTGTGGTCATGTCATATCACCTGAGGTTAGTAAAGATTGCCAAAGTCTGACATTTTACAAGAAAATAAAATAAAAATTGGCCGTTTTCTGCAAGAATTCTGAAAGTGATGTCTTTCTGAGAATACATGTTCGGGGTGATGGTCCGGTTGGGGTACCCAAAAAAGCTGCATTCGGGACAATTGCACTATGTGCTGGTGTGTCAAACAAACGTATTTTTTAATTTTAATAAAGTAAGACTTCATTAAATGTGGATTTAGTTTTCTACACTTATAACGTATCAAGGAAAAAAATTTGATTACAATCAAAGATTTTTAAGTAATTTTATTTGATTTTTTAGTTGAAAAAGTAAGTTATGTCCCAGTCACCTAGAATCCCTGAAATCAAGCAAATGGAATATCAAAAAAAATAAAAATTAATATTATTTTGAATATGACCTACATCTAATTGTGTAGAGTACAAAATAATTTATTTTATCATTAAAAAAATTAATGAATTGTGCATATGCAGCTTGCAAATCCCAAAATTCAGCATTTTTTCACACATCTATGAATGGATCCAAAAATAATATTTTTTTTAATGTAAACTCTTTGAACATATACATTTTGATTCCATTGAGGTGCAGGATTTTATTTTTTTCATTTTAGGGTCTTTTTACTTGATCAAAATGAACAAATTAGGCAAACTTTGGAGGTTTTAAACAAAAATAACCTAATTAGTGTGTCCAAAAAGTGATACCCCAAGCAGATTTCTGCCCTTCGTATAATGAAATATTTTGACTAGATGATAGGCAAGAGCAACCAAGTTACTAGGAATAGTCAGGTACGTTTCTGAAAATATATAATCAAGCCAAGACTATTCCTAATGACCTAGTTACTCTCATCGGTTACTAGTTCTTCAAAAGTGTTGAGTTGACTAATAACTCACCTAAGTTAAATGAATGGAATGAAAAGAGAGAAACTATGGATAGAATTGACTATAAGTTAGTGACTTTTGATAGTGACACGTACTTCAGCAGTGGGTTATGAGATATTACTCAAGAGTAGATATCCAATAAAATGCAGGTCTACACATCAGCGAGACACAGACTATGTGAATTCCACATCACCATTCACAGATGTATGTGGCTCAGGATATACCAGAATAAACTTTTTTTACGTCAGATGTTTTCATAAATTTTGATATGTGTCAATTCATCCTCTTGAGGAGATTCGCAACATGCTCTAGTGAACTACATCTGAACCGTGTCACCTTCGCATGATCGATCTGAGCCAATGTTATGCTCTTCGATCACTACTACTAGGAATGTATGTTACTATACTACACGGTTCCTAAATGTTGCTTAACAAGTTGTAACGTTGCTAACAAATGTAGCACTAGTAGTGGATCCGAGGCTTAATTAGGCACAGATCAAAACCCTGGTTGTCAACGGACTGTAGGTCTCTTGAATAATATATCGACTTAGATCCTTGGGTTCATGCATGCAGGACTTGATCTGGGGAAGCGTGAAGCACTACTGCGGCATGGTGCTGGACCGCGAAACCCGAGCGCTGCTGGGCACGGCCGTTCTGTTCATTCTCCCGGATCAGCAACAACAATCTGGCAGAGCACCATCGTCGTCATCAGCTCAGGCTGCTGCTACTGCTGGTCGCCCTGCAGGAGGAGGAGGAGGAGGAGCCGGGGCAAATGCGGCGTGGGTGACGGGCGTGAAGGTGGTGGAAGGGCGGACGGAGGTGCTGATCAAGAGCAGCAAGGGCGCCATCCATGTGGCGCAGCTGCTGCTCACCAGCACCACGCTGGGCCTGGCCCTGTTTAGCGTTCGCGTGTGGCAGGGTACCTTTGCGCTAGCCTTCCTGAGCAGAGTGGCTGGGCCAGCGTCCCTGCCCCACCGTCCTTTCGTCGACGCCCGGACCTCCGACCGCGTCTACGTCATTGGGTACGAGTCGATCAGCCTCACCGTACTAACCCCCCACTACTCTCACTAATCAGGTTCCTTGATCTTCGCTAATCTTCCTTCGTCTTCACTAATCTTCCTTGATCAGATTCACTAATCTTCCATAATCTTCGCTAATCTCATTTGATCTTTACTAATCTTCCATAATCTTCACTAATCTTCCTTGATCTTCGCTAGTCTCTCTCCTCACTCCTGCAAGCCAGCCACTGCTCCCCAATCTCCTCTCTCACTACTCTTCGTTCATCTTCACTAATCTTAGCTAATCTTCTTTAATCCTCGCTAATCCTTGCTAATCTTCTTCAATCCCTGCTAATCTTTGCTCATGTTCGTTAATATCCATTGATCTTTACTAATCTTTGTGAATCTATGCTAATCTAAGTTGTTAATCTTTGCTAACCTTTGTTAATCTTTGCTAGTCTTTGTTAAACATCACTAGTCTTTGCTAATTTTTACTCTCATGGCCACATTATAATGTTTCGTTTTAGCAGCTTGCTATCCATGCCACATTATAATGCTCAATTCATAGCATGGCTCCTAATGCTTCAATTTAGTAGCTTATTACTCAAGGCATTAGGTGAGGAATGGAGCCTTTGGAAGGCCCTTACAATGTGATATGCTGAAATCAAATTTGATGAATAAAAATTTAAAAATTTAATTTTTTTTAATAATAATTTCTGTTTAATTTCCAAAAAAAAACCCCAAGCTGATGTGGACAGCGACTGTTCACATCAGCTTGGATTTTTTTGAGTTTTTTTGAATTTTTTTTTGAAATTAATTTTTTATTCATCATATCTGATTTTAGCAGATCACATTGTGGGGGCCTTCCAAAGGCTCCATTCCTCACCTAATGTAATGGTTTCTCCGGATTCATGTGCTAATTTTTTTAGTTTAAGTCAAAATAGGAGTGTATTCTAGTTGTTGGATCCCATTTTGGATATAGCGATTGTAGTGAGTTTATTGGAGTGGCTGGGCGGTGGTTATGCAGATATGAGGAGCCTTGGGAGTCTGAGGTTGGGACAATTGCAGATGTCAGAGTGCGCCCAGGGCGAGTCGTGGATGCTGGAAGACATGAGATTGTGGAAATCGACTTCAATGCGGGCCAACTGGGTGGTTCCATCAACTCTCCAACCGGCTTTCGTGGTGGATTGGTGGCGCGTGCAGATGGGCATTTGGTAGGTGTTGTCACGGGTGAGGTTTTGGGTAGTCATCCCACCAACATTGATTTTTGTTCTGCCTTTAATGTCTACTCCCTTCTTGAGGAGTTATAAAAAACTAATTGTAGCCATTCATAGCATTCTATACCAGACCTAGCGGCCTCCCTTTTGTTTACGAAGTGAAAACCTTTAGGGACCAACCCACAATAGCAACGTAGATCATGCTTGTTTGTCATTGTCATGGAGTTATCATCAAAGATCACTTCAATTATGTTTCCTAAGTTGAAATCCCAGAGAAGGATACTCAACTATGGTGTTGACATGACAGTACTAAAACTTTTGGGATTATAGAATGTTATGTTTATTAGAAATACTTGATCGTAAGGATCATTCTTACCAAATTCTACCAGGCAACATTCGTGTGGCCCAAACTGAGAATAATCAGTTTGGTGAATGTATACTCCTGAAGTTTGTATGTGAGGATGTAAGTTCACAGTTTTGAAAGTTGGGGTCACAGTCTTTGGCCTAGCTCTTTAATCTGATTGCCTGGGGTCCTAAAGAAATGATTAGAACATAGTTGAATATGTATAAGTAGGCTACAGCTAATGTCAACGTGAATGATATTCCAGAATGTCATTTTAGAAAAGGACATATTAAAGAGGTCTAAGTGTATTACACTTAGAATGGATGTCATATAATATCAAAATACATTCTATATACTCCTCTAATATCATATTTTCATATATACATGGAATACTTGATGTCTACATTTGTGATTAGAGAATCTCCAAATGTCATATTTTGATTTAAATCACATTTGTTGCCAAAAGTGTGACATAAAAGAGTTGAGTGTACATATGGTTTTAATTCAAACAAGGAAAATTGTAACAAATGTGCTTGAAATTTAGAATGTGTACAAGTTTTTAAGAATCCATTTATGTGGGGTCCTTTTTCCGTGGGTTGAAAAGTCACCCATTTATATTGTGAGTGTCATTCAAATACAAAACTTGTGGGAAAGACCTCTAATCTCTAATCATGACACACTCTATAATTGCACTCTTTGGAGAATTTGTCAAGTTGTATACATGTTTAATTGGACAACTTCTACATATCAAGTCGTAACATTAAATGTCTATTTGTCTTACAAGTAGAGAGCTAAATTTACTTTACGTTGTAATGAAATTTACATTTTCTTGTGTCAATTTTTTTTTTTAAATTAGTCTCAAGTGTGTTACAAATGTGATGGATTATATTTTTGGAAAGAGATACATTTTCAACTGATTTTGGGCATACATACCTGTTACTTGGGATTCATGTATAATTGCGTAAGAACATACACCGTAGTCACTTTCACTCGTGACTATTACTCGTGGTTCAATAGTTGGCCGTTAAGGGCCTGCATTCTTTTCATCAGCCTAACACTAATTTCTTGCACCATTCCAAGTATTTGAATTCTCAGGCAACCAAATTATCAACATGCACACAAATACATAAATTCATGACATGATATGAGGGAAAATCGAACCTTTATCCCTTTAACGTCCCGATTCAACACTGTTTTCAAAGATTCGTTATAAAATGTTTGATGAAAAACAAAAATGGAGTTGATATACAAAGCAAAGTTATAAATGTCAATGTGAAGATCACATCTGTACGGTTGGATTCATCATATTTTTTATTAATATTTTTAAATTAATTTTGCAAGGTTTTCTCTTGAAATTCAATTAAAAATCCCAAATTAACACACACAAATTAAAAAATTGTGTAATGAAATTGGAATAACATGCACTACAAGATGGTATGGTTTCCATTATTTGATTCTACTTATTTTGGAAAATCATTGTTAAGGTCTCACTTTTTGAACTAAGAATGAAACTTGACATAAACCAATTGTGTTGTTTTTCAAAAGATCACAATATCTTATTTTGAAGATCCATACCGTACAAATGATAGTCAACTAGCACAAGAACCAAGAGAAATTTGGATGGATGAAAAACTGTACATGATGTAGTCAAGAGAAAGGTTGCAATCTGTTCGTCGTCCAATATATGGACACAAGCGCGTCAAAGGGTTACTGCATGATACCACCGTTACAGCGCTACTGTTATGAAGCTCTAACTGTGAGTGCTAACTGTAAGAACTGTTCATTACAATGCCGAAATGCCTTAACCCCAAAACGCCGCCCGGACCAAAAATTGGCTTATGAATGGAACTGACTATTCAATTCCAACTACTATGTGGATGATTTCCATCCAATTCTTTTTGTGAAGGATTTTGCTTGGTCATGCCACCCTTTCAAGTTAAATTCATATCATTCAAGCTATTTTTAGATTTTACATGGGGTCCCAACTACAAAAAGAGTCGTAAAAATGGTTTACCATGTAGTGTATTTTGAATTTTTCTGCTTTTTCTGCTTAAACTAAATTTAGGCCATGAAAATGAGTTCTATTGCATTTGAGCTTAACCCTTAAACGTCAAAAAAGCCCCACGGGCTTGTTTTGAGAGAATAATGAAGAAAAAAGTGGATTTTCTCAACCAAAATTGAAATGGAAAGGTGATGAAAAAGCGAGGCTAAATTTAGAAAATACGCCTGTTTTAGTAAATTGTACATTCCAAAGAAATTGGAAAGAACATTGGCGATGGGAGGAAGGAGGGGGTCGGGCAGCTTGAGTGCATGGTGGTCGGGGTAGCGCAGGCAAGATGAGAGCTAATACAATGTTAAAAGAAAAATAAAAAAAATAAAAAAAATAAAAAAAAACGAACACTCCAGGGCGCAGAGCATGGCAAAAATTAAAAAAGAACCCGAATACTTGGCATGCGCAAGGCATGCAACGCAAGGCAAAAAAATTTTAAAATTTTAAAAACCGAATACTCGGCATGCGCAAGGCATGATGCAGCCAAGCTGCCAGGCGCTGCATGCCTCAAACTCCCTTTTTAAATTTTTTTTGTTTTTATTTTTTGAGTCAAACTGAATGGTGAGAGAATTCCATTGACTTTTTAAAAAAAAATCGTTTTTAAAATTTTATCCAGAGTTTCACAGTTGCAGAGCCGGAATATCATTGGATTTGTTTAATTGTTTTTTTTGGAGCTATCACTGTTCACTCCATTCACTATTCACATGGGATTGGAGGGATTCTCATTGGCTGTTCAAATTACTCACATGGGCTACTGTTGGGGGCAGTTCTCTAAAATAATTATATTCCTTTGGGCAGGACCCTCTTGACGTTTAAGGGTTAACCCTTAACCCCTAAGTGACCGATCAACCATTTTATGGTCGCTGCCCTTTTTTACGGGCTGCCCGAGATGAAAAAAAATCTTTTTTAGAAAATAAAAAAATATTTTCAAATAGGAAATCAAGTCTACTTTCCAACCCAACTTGAATCATGTCAATCCGAGTTAAACTCCACCCGGGAGAAATTTTCAAAGGCAAACACCTCAACATTGTCTTAGTGTTACAAAACTTACTATTTCGGGAAAGTAATGATGTTCCCTCTTTCATAAGTTTTGCTTTTTTGAACTTTAGAATAGACTGTTTAGTTTCAACCAATCATACCAAATTTCAAATTCTAAAAATAAAATTTGTAATTTTGGTGAATATTCAACGATAAATGCTTCTAAATTCGTTTAATGAGAATCTAAAACATTTTTTGAAAGTTTGACCGTACGGATAATTACTAAACATCGTGCTTCTCATTTTCTCTTTTGGACCAAACTTCATCGAAGTTGTAAAAGAAACATTTTATAACACATTTAGGTTTTGCCCTTACCCCCTCTGTCGTTTAGGGGTTAAACGTCAAGAGGGTCCTAGACGGGCAGCCTAAAGGAAAAAAAAAAATTAAGAGAGCTGCCCCCAACTGTAGCCCCTTGAATAACGTGAACAACCAATGAGAATTCCTCAAATCCTCTATGAACAATGAATGGAGTGAACAATGTCACTCCAAAAACAAATTTAAAAATACAATGAGATTCCGGCTCTGCAGTGAGCTTTGCAGTTCTAGATTTAAAATTTATTAAAAAATAAAATAAAAAAACAAACACTGTTGAACAGCGCTGGCAGCTCTGGTATCCATCAAGATCTCAAGCTGCCCGACTCCCTCCCCTCCCTCCCCACCAATTCTCTTTCCAATTTCCTTGGAGTGTACAATTTACTAAAACATGCGTATTTGCTAAATTTAGCCTCGCTTTTTCATCACCTTTCCAAAGCACCAATCCATTTCAATTTTGGTTGAGAAAATCTACTTTTTTCTTGATTATTCTCTCAAAACAAGCCCGTGGGGCTTTTTGGACGTTTAAGGGCTAACTAACAATATGAAGCTTGCCAAGTCTAGTTTCTACTCTACTTTGAATTTTTGAAAAACTTTGAAAATTGAGTGTTTTATTGCAGTTACAAGTTTGGTAGGTATTACTATGGTGTAGCAAAAATTTCTAAATTTAGATACACGGATGATTTTCATTAACTAAACTATTCTTCATTGTAATTTACACCTTTGGTAAAAAAACTCGGAATTTTTTAGTACATTTTGTAATTGATATGAATTTTCTTTACAATCACTTCAAAAAATCATAGTAATTTCAAATTTTCACCAAAATTTATGAAAAATTCATGATTTGTAGTAGACACGTGGCTTTGTCTACTAAAAATATAAAGTTGAATTCTTGTATTATTTATAGTAGCAAAATTGAGTGTGACGGATAAAGCATGATTCCATGGTCATAGGCCCGACCTTTAGGGGTTAACCCTTAAAGGACATATGCTTTCCTGATTCCACACTCAAAATCTCTTTTAAACTCAATTTTAAGCATGATTCTCTTTTTAATTTACTCTGATTCTATTCTAAAGAAGTATAGATCCATTAAAGGTGTTCGACGGTTTGGCATTTAAAAAACCCCATTTGCTCAACGGAGTAGAAGTTATGAGCAAGATTCTCCCAAAATACTATCAAGCATATGGGGCTTGCATTGTCCTTTAAGGGTTAAGTACTAGATTGCCAGTTCTATCCATGCGCTACAGTCCGCAACTTTGGCAGTCTCTGCCGTCTGCCTTTCCTGCATTGCCGCAACCCCGTTACAATACCTTATTCCATGTCTATACTTAACCCTTTGATGCGCCTGCGTCCATATAATGGACGAGGAATAGATTGTAAGCCTTCTCTGGAGTGCATCCCATACAATTTTTCATTCATCCAAATTTTCCTTGGTTCTTGTGCTAGTTGACTACCATTTGTACAGTATGGATCTTCAAAATAATGGAAATTATACCATCTCATAGTGCATATTATTCCAAATTCAATGTAATTTTTTTTAATAAAAAATTGTTAAATTGGGATTTTAAAGTGAATTTCAAAAGAAAACCTTGCAAAATTAATTAAAAACTATTAATAAAAAAAATGATAAATCCAACCGTACAGATGTGATCTACACATTGAGATTTACAACTTTTTTTTATATATCAACTCTATTTTTGTGATTCATCAAACATTTTATAACACATCTTTGAAATCGGTGGTGGATCTGGACGTTAAAGGGTTTAAAATGTTAATAATATTTCCTAATTGTACACTCTGTTCGATTGAAATTCATGCCACATGTATAATAAGTCTACAAAATGAATCCATCAACCATTTTGCTAAACACTTGGCCTAATCCTTTAGCATACTGTGCAAGGTGATGTCTACAGTACAGAGATACAATTTTTTTCACAAGGCATACAGCAAATTGAAGTACAGTATTGTATACAAGAAATTAATTGTACAGAATATTCAATACTAGCATACCCGCATAGTAGGTTTGTACAAAAATATTTATTTTCAATTTGACAAAATTTATTTGCCATGAGTCACATAGGTAACCCACAAAATATTATTGGTTGTAACCTCGGGCTGTAACCCACAAAATAATCTAGGTGACACCACAATAATTAAATTATTTGTCAGAGCTTGTACAAACTTAATTTTAGCTATCTTTTCTTTTCTTTTAAACTTTTTCTTTTCTTTGAAAGGACATAAGGTTCTTTAGCCCATGCACTGCTCATCTTCGAATCAGGCCATATTATGTCAGGGAATAGCATCCAATATTCCGGAATAAGGGATTCTGTCAGAGATCTTGACCTTAACCCCTAAATGCCCGAGGGGGGTCCCCCACCCAAAACTGCCTCATTTTGAACATTTTCGTTGATGACCTCTGAATGCTTTTCAAAAACTTTCTTTCACATTCCAACCGTAGGATCTTACACTCCTAGGCCTTATAAACCATCCCTCAAAATTTCAAAACATTTGACCGTACGGATGTCAAGATTATAGCAAATGAAGTTGAGATTTTGAAATTTCAGGTCCTGAAAAATCCGGGCAGCCTTGCTTTGATGGGCTCTCAAACCCAAAAAAAAAGTTAAAATGATGTGCCATTTTTGACCATTCTCAAGATGAGGTAGTTAACAAAATGCATGACTCAATTTGACAAGATGTTCAATTCATTAGCATTTTTTCAGAGACCTTGTAATAGGTGGGGGTATGAAGGAAAGCAAGAGATTTTGGCTAAATTAGATTATCCCTTCAACTCTCCTCCAATTGGAAGAGCCCACAACTCATGGCATGCAATCCATGTGAGTTGGACAAAAGTTCCTTTGAGGTGCCCAATGAATCTCATTGGCTTAAATTTTTTGGCAAGCCTACCCGAAGTGTTGAAACTGCCTTTCAACATTGAGGTGTTTCACTTTGAAAAATTCCCCTAAGGTGGAGGCACCAATACCTGTCAGTTTAAGAATTTCAACCTATTTAGAGTGATGGTTTTCAATGATAAAAAATCGCAGCACATAAAATTTTGGGTTTAATAACCAAGCCCAATTTTTAATTAATTTTGTCACAATGTATGATTTTGTTCTGAATTTTCAAACTTAATCTGCATAGACCACTATTGATGTTAGTAGGGGAACCAATACTCGTCTTTCATTTCTAGTCCAATCAATTTGCTAACTTGGCATTCATAATTGATCACCAAACTGCTACAACTAATGGTTGTGATAATTTGATTGGAAACTCACGAAGTTGAAACAGGTGCTTGCATAGGTGACTGGAATTGGTCCTTAACAGGTTTTGGTGCTTCTACCTTAAGTGGAGTTTTGATCGGATGGATATAATTCCAATTGGGTTGGAAAGAAGACTCGTTTACCTATGACATCGTATTTTTTGTTTTGAAAAAAAGTTGTTTTTTTGGGCCTGGGCAGCCCGGGAAAATGGGCAGCGACCACAAAATGGTCTCTTGGGAGCTTAGGGGTTAAGAGTGGGTGAGCAAGGTTTGGGTGAGCATAGTTATTCCATTTTTACAATATTATAAGGCCGGCCATGCACAGTACTACATGAGGGAAAGCCGGTGTGATCTACAAAGGGCTTAAGAACCTTATGGAGGTGATTTCTATTCTGCAAAAGAAATGAAAGGACACATGCTACAAGGGTGATGGGAACCCACCTGACACCCTGCCAATGACTAATCTAGATCCCACAATTACATTACATTTTATAACGATAGGGTTCTGCACCCCCTACTGCTTGGTTTGATTTTTACTGATACAGTAACTTTCCTCGGAACTTGAGTGAAAGATGACACTTGCCATTATATGAGGGAATTTAGTAGGAGCCAAGCAAGTAAGATTTAGTTAAGATGTGAAAACAAAGAGCATCCAAGAGCATCGGAAAGAATCTTGGAAACTTTAGTAGGGGTACAAGGGTGTTTTCAAGCTACGGTGTCAAAAATATGTAGTAACAAAATATGTAGTCACCCGTAGTGACTACAAAGAATTTATTTATTTTGACCTATTTAAATGACAATTTTATGGTGTGAGAAACTAGATTTGAGAATATTGTAAGTATGATTCTCAAGTCTAGTTACCCACACCATAAAATTGTCATTTAAATAAGTAAAAAAAAATCAATTCTAAAACGTTACTACATAGTTACTACATACGAGAATGTCAAACGTTACTACATATTTGTAGTCACCGTTGCTTGAAAACACCCACAAAGTCTAGGGCTTAACAATGTAATGACCTGGGTGAGAAGCAGGAATGGTAGGTGCAAGTTTCCACTTGGGTTTGTTTGTGTCACAGGAACGTAAAGAACAATTTATTTATTTTCCTGAAGATATAATAGGGTTGGCTTATTTCTGGGAATTTTACAGTACAGCTGTACAGTAGATAACGCGTCATTGTAATCCACCAAACAGCTGTCAAGTGCATTACGACGAAGACATCTTAATCGTCCTAAAAAAAAATCGTTCTTCACGCAGGGTAAGCCCTTTCGTTTGGGGCTTACCTACAATTTGGCCTAGACCACTTGACTACCGCCTCGTGACGGGCCCTCAATTCCGGTAACCCCGTCACTCAGGGGCTTACCTTACACAAAACACTTGGACCTAGTATCTAAGTTAACCCTTTAACGTCCCGATTCAACACTGTTTTCAAAGAAGCGTTATTAAATGTTTGATGAAAACCAAAAATGGAGTTGATGTACAGTACCAGGCAACTCTCATTCGTCCACCCCCCTTGGATGCAAAAATCTACACTATACTTGCAATTTGAAAATGACACCACAGGCTCAAAAATCCATGAAATCACGAACGGGAAATTGAGTTGGGAAGGTAATCAAGTCTGGTTTCATGGCATAATTATTTTTTACATTGAAGTAGTCAAATCATAAAATAATAGAGCTTTTTATGACACACTATGTACCATGAAGTGCTACCACCATCAACACTTGTGACGGGCTTCATACATAAAGACATGCTAGTAAAGAGAACTTCAAGGGTCTCCATATTGATATATTTGAATGGTAGTTGAACAATTTTGACCAATATCTCTTTCTTATTTGGCCCCAAGTCATTTTGTCATGAACGTTTTTGTGTGGTTTCTAACATTCATTCTTGTAAGCCACAATGGTGCTTCCATTTGGCTATTGAGTAAGTTGTAAACAACCAAATTACTTTCTTGGCAATTTCTCAAACTTAATAGTAGGATTTGTTCATAGATTTGAAGGTCACCCCACTTGTTGTGGACAGATAAGTAGAATGTTTTTCCAATGCCTCAAAATCATACATGACAAAATGACTTGGGGCCAAACAAGAAGAAGTATTGGTCAGAACCGTTCAATTACCATACAAATATATCAATACGGAGACCCTTGAAGTTTTCTTTACTAGCATGTCTTTCAGTATGATGCCCGTCACAAGTTCTGATGATGGTAGCACTTCATTGTACATAGTGTATCATAAAAAGCTCTATTGTTGTATGATTTGACAACTTCAATGTAAAAAATTATCATGCCATAAAACTAGACTTGATTACCTTCCCAACCCAATTTACGGTTTGCAATTCCATGGATTTTTGAACCTCTGGTGTCATTTCCAAATTACAGGTATAGTGCTGATGTTTGCAGCAGCAAAGGGGGTGGACGAATGAGAGTTGCCTGGTACTGTACAGAGCGAAGTTGTAAATGTGAATGTGAAGATCACATCTGTACGGTTGGATTTATCATATTATTTATTATTTATTTATTTTTAATTTTTGAAGGTTTTCTCTTGAAATTCAATTAAAAATCCCAAATTAACACGAAAAAATTTCAAAAAATTGTAATGAAATTGGAATAACACGAGCTACGAGATGGTATGGTTTCCATTATTTGATTCTACTTATTTTGGAAAATCATGTTTGAGGTCTCACTTTTTGAACTAAGAATGAAACTTGACATAAACCGATTGTGTTATTTTTCTAAAATACATAATAACCTATTTTGAAGATCCAAACCGTTCAAAGGATAGTCAACTTGCTCAAGAACCAAGGGTAATTTTGGTAGATGAAAAATGTCCAATCTGGATGAGATTCGAACAGCTTTAATCTGTTCGTCGTCCAATATATGGACGCTGGCGCGCTAAAGGGTTAACCCTCAACACTCTACATCTACTAGAGCTACTACACTGAAATCACCATATACTGTGGATGGGTGAATGGCGTGGGTACATTCATCCATTTGGACAAATTCTCATATGTTTGAACAATTTTTCATCCAGTTTGAACAAATTTTCATCAAATTTGGATGAATTTTACCACAGTATTTTAGAAAAATAAGTATTGGTAAAGCATCTCGTAAATACCATGGGCCACAATATATGGTGATTTCAGTGAGGTGCAAGTAAATCATTACCATATGGTGCCAAGCAAAGTGATACACCTCATAGAGTACGTTTATCATTTGAAACGAGTAGGTTGCACTTGTGAGTCATGACTGTCCTAGTTTTTGGCATGTTTTAACTTAATGCTTTTTTTGTCAAAAAAAGTCATCTCAATACTCGAAAAATGGTCTATCTTTTATAGTAGTATGTAGTTTTGTGTCACTCTCATTGTCCGCCCCATTTGAAATGAACATGACTCACATTTGAAGTATAAAACATAGGACAACTATTGCAAAAACAAAAAAAAATGCCAAAAATTAGGACAATTGTTTCTGAGCAGAGGGAGTATGATAATTGAACCTTGTAGTAGTTCAACTAGAAGAATGCAACTATTGAGAGTACTATATATGAGCATTGCACTCTTTGTTCTATTTAGTGTCATCCGTGATTTAAATTAACACTAAAAAATCTAACACAAATATAAATGGTGATAATAACACCATTGACAGTAACCAACAACATATATATACAAGACGCCAATGTTGGCAAGGGAAAAAAATATATAAGAGTCAAACAAAATATTTGGTGCCAATACTATATGTTGCAACTTGAATGTTTGATGTTGGACTGAACAATAGTGGTCCAACTTTACAACAATTCTCAAGTGGTGATTATATTACTTTAATTCTCAAGTGGTAATTCTGAAGTGGTGATTACATTACATTACATGACTCCAAAATTTCATTACAGTACTATTCAGCTGCCGTACTAGGATAGCTCGATCTTATCAGGGCACTTATGATTCTAACTAATATTCACCATGTCATAATTTATTAGGTCCCCTTCATTGTTACCTGAAGAGAAAGATTCTGCAATTCCTGGATTTGTATCGTACTGCCCAATAAATTCGTGTTCACATACAGTGACTGTCAAAACTGAGTACGAAATAGCTTAGTCTACCTTTAGCCATTCATATTTTATAATTTACTGCATTTAATGCCAAATCAGTTGACGGCACAAGTATACATTCAAGTAAATGATGTGGCTACCAAATTACAAGTCCAGCAATGCAAAATGATTTGAGAAAGATATAGATCAAAGTAAATTAGCTCTAAAACTCAGTTATGCTCACACTTGGATTACGCGGTGAATGCTACAAATTTGACATGCACAAGTGGTTTTCTGGGTCTATTTTTTTGGATGGGCATGTTCTTGGCCTTCACATTTATAATTGTGTCCCTATTCAGTGCACATCATGTATGCAAATTGAGCAAAATGGTTTCATTAAGGTCTCTCTCTGTTGTTGATAGAAAGCAGATAGAAGAAGCTACTTTAGAAAAGTTGAGGAGGGGTGAAAGTACTAGAAATGTTGCTAGAGACTTACAAGTATCCCAAAGTTGGGTTGCACAATTTCGTAAGCAACATTTGAGTGAGTTGAGTGATGTGAATCGCAGTTTTGGTGGCAGGCCATAGGTGTACAGTGCAGCTGATCGCAGGGCTTGTGTGAGAGAAATCACTATAGGTGGCTTAGAAACTGCACACAAAGTTGGAAATCACTTGAGAGGAGCTTCATGTTGGTATGAGTGATAGTACTGTGAGGAGAATGTTACGAAAAGCAGGTTTGAAATGTGAAGTGAAGCAAAAGAAACCAAAGCTCACACTTCTTCAAATTAAAGGACAATTAGAATTTGCTAGACGTCATTGCCATTGGACTGATGATGATTGGGATTGTGTAGTATTTTCTGATGAAACAAAAATCAACCGATTTTACTCTGATGGTCGCAGTTGGTGTTGGTTTCGTGATGGACAGAGTAGAAGTGCTGGAATGGTGCAACAAACTGTCAACTTTGGAGGTGGGGGAGTGATGATGTGGGGTTGCATGACTCCGAGTGGCCTTGGTATGATGTGTAGGATTGAGGGAAGAATGGATCAGTACATGTATAGAGAAATTTTAGAGCGAGAACTGGTTCATACACTGCATACATACAATCTAGATCCTGCCAATTTGATTTTTCAACAGGATAATGACCCAAAGCATACATCCAAGAGTGTGCGCCGTTGGCTGAATTCGCAAGAATTCACTCTTTTGAAGTGGCCGGCGCAATCTCCAGACTTGAATCCGATCGAACATTTGTGGGCAACTTTAAAACGTCGACTCAACCAATATGAGAGACCTCCCAAAGGAATGTTAGAATTGTGGGAGCGTGTTGAGGATTGTTGGGCTTCAATTACTCCCAGTGAGTGTAAGAACTTGTATAAAAGCATGCTTAAGCGCATTGCAGCTGTTATAGTTGCTAAGGGTAGGTGGACAAATTTTTAACTTTGTTCCAGCTAATGTGAGCAAAACTGAGTTTTGGACTGAACTTCACTTTACTTTTTTTTTAACATGCATACATGTGTGTAATAGACCTCAATCCCCATGGAAGTATGACTGATTGCAATGGTAATCCTGTGCAATTTATGGTTTCATTTTTGACGCATCCAATTTCCCTACATTGTTTGTTAAATTTCAGTAAGCTGTGTTCGTACTCAGTTTTGGCAGTCACTGTATGAAATCATCGTGCTCAGAGCTGGTTCTTCCTCATAAGTTATCTGGTCTTCTTATGCAGCTTTTGAAACTCCTTACCAGCCACCAGGAACTTGCATACCTGAAGTAATAGTGGGCTCAAGCAAATCAGAAGACCCAACCACAGGTACAGAACTGCAATTAAGGTCACTGTTTTTTTCCCAGAAAAATCTTTGGCGAAAAAACTTTCAACTATTCTGGTAGCTACATTTAAATCAACAGAACAAAGTTGAGAGCAAATTTGGGAGAAAATTTGCATCAAAATCCTGTCACAAGTGGGAGCAGGTGCTTTGGACGACGCAGTTTTAACGACGTTGTCCCTAGTACTTATTCATTGAGGCAAATCACACTATTTGTGCCTTGGTTTGGAAGTCATCCTATTTGTGCCTTGATTTGGAAGTCACCCTATTTTTGCCACTATGTAATAGTAGTATACACATCAAATTTTAAACGTAAAACACTGATATATAGCAATCACAAAGTGGCACAAATAGTCACATGACACAAATACGATGGTTTACTTTAATGCACAGGCTGGTGCTTACAACAAAAAGATGGATTTAACAGTGTCATTCTATGTTTCTCTCCCACTTGTGTGATTCAAACATGATGTATAATGGGAAACTCGAACCCCTTTCAAAAGATGTTAACTTTGGGGGGGAGTTGATCGACTGACCATCGCAGGTCTCATGCCATGGCACAGGAAGGCCGCATCTGTAGGGCATGCCAATGGCATATTGCGGAATGACTCCATACTGGCGACCCACTTGCGAGGTCATCAAATGACAAAGGCATTCGGCGCCCACGGAACCGCCCCCCAAAGACGCCAGAGCATTGCAGCAAGATCGACTGGGCACTTGATAAGACTTGCAGTACGCCAAGCACGAAGCCAGCGCATAGATGTTGCAAGCTGAGCCCTGGGCTGTGCGTGCTCCAGAGCTCAGGACGATGAGAAACAGCAGCATGCATGGCATGAGATGACGTTGTTGTTCTGCCATTTTGGTGACACTTTTCCTGGCAAGAATAGCTACAGAAATAACTTATGGCCAGGCAGGTTGTAGATCTTCACCAAGCTTGTAGAGATTTAAATTTGAGGCCAGAATGCAGGGACTACATCATGTGTTGTGGTAGGTGAGCAACAAATGGATCAATGTGTTGAACGGCAGGACTCCATGTTGATACGAAATCACAATTTTCAGGGGATGACAGGGCAGATGCAAGGTGTACAATTGCTCATCTGGTTTCTGCATGTTGGCAAGAAGACTTCAGTCAAGTGATACCGTACCCTCATTGCAGGTTTGTACAACTACTGTGGCGAATACTTTAATTATGTTGGTGCCACCTAGACTATTTTGTGTGTTACAACCAATGCCTATGTGACACGTGGCAAAATACATTTCGTCAACAATCATTCTTGTACGAACTTGCTATGCGCGGGTATGGTAGTACAGTTGTGGGTCAAACCTCTAACAAGTAAGCTGCGCTAAAGCTCAAAAAGAGCTACTGTACAATACCTACCCGTTTGAGAAGTACACCATGTAGATGTGAGTCATACTGTAGCCCATATAGTGGCATGATCATGAACATAAATGCTGCAGTAACCAGTGTTTTTTTAAGGATATCAACTTATGAAAGTATTGGCGATGATTTTTGATGGTAATTCACTAAGGTGGCTATTTTTGAAAAACACTTCAAGAAGCATGTTTCATTCAGGAAGAAAGATGGACAAAATTTTGGCTGCAAATGAATTTTTTTAGGCTACACGGTTCTCAATCAGAAGTGAACATTGGCCACAGAGACACACTATTTCATCTTTATTCCCTTCAGTGATAATGAAGCACACTATTTCAGGTCGAAATTTGGCTATATTTAGCCAATAAAAGAAACACTGTGCTACACATATTCAACTCATTCATCCCTTTCACAGAGGAAAGTGTCTCTTACCATCCATTTAACCCTTTAATGTCCAGATCCACCACCGATTTCAAAGATGTGTTATAAAATCTTTGATGCATCACAAAAATGGAGTTGATTTATAAAGAAAAGTTGTAAATCTCAATGTGTAGATCACATCTGTACGGTTGGATTTATCATATTTTTTATTAATAGTTTTTAATTAATTTTGCAAGGTTTTCTTTTGAAATTCACTTAAAATTTCCAAATTAACAATTTTTCATTAAAAAAAAATTAGAACAAATTTGGAATAAGATGCACTATGAAATGGTATAATTTCCATTATTTGATTCTACTTATTTTGGAAAATCATTGTTAAGGTCTCACTTTTTGAACTAAGAATGAAACTTGACATAAACCAATTTTGTCATTTAAAAAAAAATCACAATATCTTATTTTGAAGATGCATACTGTACAAATGGTAGTCAACTAGCACAAGAACCTAGGAAAATTTGGATGAATGAAAAACTGTACGGGATGTAGTCAAGAGAAGACTTACAATGTGTTCATCGTCCATTGTATGGACGCAAGCGCGTCAAAGGGTTAAGTAATATGAACATCTTGGAGAAGATACTAAGTGTGTCACAAATTTTTGAAAGAAAGATAAATCTTAGTGGAATTGAGTCCAAGTGAAATCATATTTTTCAGATAAAATTTGTAATTTTTATGAATTTTCAAAGTGGTTTGCCATGAAAGTATAGAACTACTTTTAGGTGGGGGCCATGAGCATATCAAAAATGCTCTATATAATCATTCAAAGTCAACCTATAGTAAATAGAGAAGTAATCTTAAACCGTCCCATTTACACCCAAAGAAGCTACTTTATTGTCTATGCTAAATTGCTTCCTTAATTACCTTAATTGCCTAACCACCACCTTGTGATCTCATCCTCATTCTTTGTACCTTGAAACTGCCCCATTTACACACAATTCCACCTATTACGTATGTACTACATTTAGTATTCACTTGAATTGAGGTGGAATTAAATCAAATTTAGGGTGAAATTAGGAATTCATTATAGAGTGCAGAATTGGAATAAGGACATAATTGGATATGCTCACCTTCATACCTATTAAGGCGTTTTCAGCACAACTCTACACATCAAAGTAGAATTAGTACTAATTAACATGTGCACAGTAAATAGTCAATGGACCAATCATAAACTACCACATGTAGAATATAGGACAAGATTCCATCACATGTGTTCACCTAAACTTAGTTATAGAGAATACTTTAGAAGGCTCTATTTAAAAAGAAAATATCAAGTGTTGACTCAAGCTTCATAACAAAGAAATTATATTTAACCCCAAAACATCCCAAAGGCCCTCTTTAGCCATGTATTTTTGCATGCATGTATGTGATTGCTACCATATTTCACTACACCAATATATTTAAGTATACTATATTTGAATACTCAACATATTTGAGTACATCGTGGTATTCCAATACATGAGACAAATTATATGAACAATTTCACATATAGAGTCCTAGGGACGTTTAGGGATTAAACACTTTTCATCCATTTTGCCAAGTATCATACGATATACTAGGGGGTGTCACACCTCTTTCTTCCCATTCTCAATCTTCAGAGAATGCGTACGTGGCACTTTCTCCTTGATTTGTGGAGGACCCATTTTCCGAAGATTAAGAAGTTTCATTCTTCTCCTCAGAATGGGCGTGAAGATTGAGAAACCGTGAAAATTGAGAAGCTGTGGAGAAGATTAACAAGCCGTGTCCATTCTCATCCTTCACATGGTCCACATTTCTCTCGCAAGGTTCTCAATCTCCATAGAATCAATCTTCTCAGGAGAGGTGTGACAACCCCTACTGTTGCATTGAGGACACTCTTACCATAATCCTCTTCAGAAAGATTATAGCCTTAGCAGATCCCACAACATGAAAGATCCACAGAGATAAGGAAACAGAGCCTCAAATCTTACCAAAGCCAAAAGAAAACATGCCCAGGATGTGGAATCCATAATAATAAATACGCAGTGAGTTGTTGGATGTTACAAGCACCAATTTCCACGGTGCTTAATCTGTTTAATACATCTCAATTTTGTGAGAAAAATGAACATGGGTAGATGGTACAAGAAGGACAAGGGCCAGAAGGAAGCTCCAGCCAGACGTGTATCTACAATCCCTGTGGAAAAAAAACCCGCTCCACCTTCACCTCAGCATTTCCACCGGTGGCTGCTATCCTCAAATTCCTTGCTAAAAACTGAAGTCCCGTTTTGACTTCAGAAGACTTTTTGTCAACCAAACCACTCATGGCTGGTATTTTGCTTGTGGATACCAGCCAAACCACTCATGGCTGATAATTTGCTTCCAGATACCAGCCAAACCACTCTTGACTGGTATTTTGCTTCTGGATACCAACCAGACTTCGCTTGGCTAGCAAAATTTAGGGAATAGAGATACCAGGCTCACCGGTGGGCTGGGGCTGGCGCTGATTTTGTAGGGAGACCGGGGCGCCGGGAGGACGGCAACGAGGTGAGGGAAGCAGAAGCGCTGGTCTTCATCACGTCTCGACAAGCTTGCTCCAACATGGCAAGAAACTCTCGCATGACCACAAACACTTTCAGAGGCTGTGTGCTCTTGGCGGTGTCTGCCTCTCCATAAAAGTATATACTAATGTCCTTTACACTCGCTAACACTACGTCTAAATCTCTTTGCACTACCCGGACCTCCGCCTCAGCCTCAGTCACAAACGCCACCATACTCTCCCGGAACACATCGTCACTGGTGGTGCCAGCTTCCAGTTTCTGCAACGTGCTCTTCATGTCTTCCAAGCCAGAATGGAGCCGGTTCACAGCCAAAGTGAGCGACAGAATGTCCAAAGCGCCGGCCTTCCTGACATGATCCAACTCGGTTGGAATCCCTCGCACCACGTCCATTCCGATCTTCCGGAAGTCATCTTTGCCTTCGTCGTTTTGGGCTCTCTCGAGCTCCAATTCCATGCTTCGGGCGAAATGGGAAAGAGGTGAGGAAGGAGTTGATCCACTGTTGGGAGTGGTGCATGTTGAGCTTGCGCTGGTGGGCGTCGTGGCGTCGTAGAACCCGGCCAGACGCGCAGCTCGAGCC
This sequence comes from Pohlia nutans, assembly GCA_022496805.1. NCBI lineage: Eukaryota > Viridiplantae > Streptophyta > Bryopsida > Bryales > Mniaceae > Pohlia > Pohlia nutans. Next base: position 44,394,573 of record CM040089.1, on the reverse strand, counting down.
CCTTCTGCTTTTATGATCTCTTGGATCACGAAGTGCAGGAGCGTCGTCTTCCCATCTACTCCTTTCACGTCTGCCAGTTTTAGAAGCGTGTCTAGCTTGAAAGCCTTGGCATCTCCTCGAAATGTGCCCATGTTCAGCCGGTTGCCTGTTTTTAGCACTGCCTCCAGTAGTTTCGTGAACGTCCTGCTTCCCTTCAGCTCCTTGCACGCCATCTTTACCATCCAACACCATGCAGAATTCATTAGCCCCCCGGGGGGTTTTAAATGAGCCATTCCATTGATCATATGATTCAGAAGAGGCCAAAGTTTATATCACTCGAATCAGAAAAGAACATTGCATGTATGTGTTGGTCCAAAAATAAAATAAAATTGAACAAAAGAAAATCCCCATATGACCTACCGTAAATAGGGTGGTTTACCTCAACCCATGGTCACAACAGATGAGGTGAGAGGTGTGTTTCATTTACCTCAAGTGAGCGTATTGTCTCCTGGATGTGCTGAAGCTCTTCCTGAAACGATACCCTGTAAAGCATAGCGTCAAGGCGATCAAACGCACTAGGAATCTGAAGTAGTCCCAGGATGAAGCGATCTGCTGGACCCAGCAGTGTGGAGTCACCTTTAAACTCTTGGAACTTGGACACCTCTTCCTCCGTGGGAGTCATTTTTACCAGAAGCTCCAAGGTCTCCTGGCCCAGACCATCGCCTGCAACATGAAGAAACTCACTCTCTTCAATTGCCCTTGCGTAATTTATAATGGAGATGCAAAAAAGTTGTGTTTCTACCTTACAATTTTGTGAATTAACCATAGTCCACTTGGGGAAGCTAATAGCCGATTCTACTAACTTTCAAAACATAACTCTATCATTGAAAAATTATGTCTATATATATCTAGCATTTCAAAATCATGTAGGACACATTTTGTAACCTTCCTTGAAGCTTCCTAAATGATTTATTTCAGCTCCTTGCAACCACTTTCTACCATTTGGGCAGACTGGAAATATGTCAGCTCAAAGTATCGAGATATCCACTGTCTTTGTTGGCCACTAAGTGAAAGGCGGTGTCAGAGTGCAAATATTTGCTCCAGTTTTTATGCGAGCTTCTGCACCAAGCTTCGGAGCGAGGACATGGCCATGTCTCCTTGAAAGGCGGTGGCAGAACTCCACAATTTCAATTCACGAGTAGAAAGCAACTATTTTGGTGAGAGTCTCGCAGTTGTGGCATGCCAACATGTAGGAACCACCTTGCAGAGTCTCCCCTCACAAGATGGCACTCTGACAACCCCCTAAAGACTGGCACTAATGCTGATTTGCAAGCAGATCTACCAAAGGAAAAAAAAAAAAAAAGTGATATGTGCAAACATGCATAGAAAGGAAACTCACCCTCGATCAAAGCATCACAGACTTCTACCCTTGATAAGCCGCGTGCACGGAGCTGGATAGCAATATTGTGAGCTTTTCTCGGATCGAGAATTTCAGTCTTGTCAGATGCAGCTGTGGAAGAAGCAAATCTCTTCACACCGCTCGCAGTGGCTCGTGACGACACACCAAACAGATTCTCAATCATTTCTTCATCCAACCTGCACCATCAACAAAATGTGAATCAATGCCTCTTCTTCCACAACATAATTCCGAAGTAGAGAGAGCATTGCCAATTGATTGCGAGACTTACTCCATGGAGTTGCTGATGTTATCCCACACAGTCTGCGAATCCGGCTTCAGTTTGTCCCAATGCAGAGGCCTCATCTTCTGGTGACGCTTGGAAAACCGTTGCTCATTGCGAAACTCCTCCAAACTCTCCACCAGGTCAGGTCTTCCTGGTAACGTCAGTGGAGTGAGCTTGGGCCTTACAGTCACAGGCAGTGGAGGAGGTGGAGGAGATGCAGGCGGTGTTGTCAACTTCATCCCTTCACCATCTGGCAATGGAGGAGGTGATGGAGGTGATGGAGGAGGTGTGAATTTTCGAGTCGGGGATGACAGAGGAGGAGGTGGTGGTGGAGGTGGAGGAGGGCCTCGTAGTAGCAGCTTCGGAGGCAGAGTGACGGACCTGCGAGGGGGTGGAGGTGGAGGAGGAGGTGGTGGAGCTTGAACCAGATCACGAAACGACGGAGGGTTATTATTTACATCAGACAGAGATGGCGTTCCTAACGGTGAACGGCGCAGTGGCGGAGGTGGAGGTGGAGGTGGGGGAGAGGCTGGGGCCTGAAATGGCACAGGAAGAGGAGGTGGAGGAGGAGCAGGACAATAGTTTGCAATTGTCCATTTCGACTCTGCGTGCTTCAGAGCCCGACGAAGCTCGCTCAGAGTCTTCTCCGGGGTGTCATCCAGCGTGACAGGGAGAGGGAGAGGACGAGGAGGGGTGGACGGCGGCACGACGAATGTCGGGTTGTGGATTGCAGCAGAAAGCCGAGACGGCTTTCGACACCACGGCGCCGCAGTGAGATTTGGGGAAAAGCTGTAAACTGGGGAAGCAGGCAACGAACTCGGATGCAGTGTCAAAGGACTATTGCTAACATCTTTATTTTGCGCTTCTTCAACCTTGCTTTCTCCATTCAGACCCCAGCTTGTCACAATGGCTTCTTGAGATGATTTACGATGGTACGCTGGCAACGAGAATGTTCGCAACGTCCATCGACCGAGCTTCTTGTGTTTGTCCATCTCCTTGGCTGGGGATGCAGCGATGGTGTGCGACCTGCTGAGAGTTCCCAGCAAGCTCGCGGAGTCACTCTCAGCTTTCCTCTTCTGCTTGCCAGGAGCCAAGTCCTTCTTCGGCGGGGTCGAAACGCGCGTTAAGATCTCAATGTTGCCAAGCTCTTCTCTGCTATATCGCACTCCCATTTGCGAGCCTTCTTCCCCCGTGTAGAAAACCTCACCCTGGTTGGAATCAAAGCACCTGGTCATGTGCTTGTCCCTGAAACTCCCAGGCATGATCTTGTCCCTGGAACGCCGCAGTTTCGGCTCCCGGGTGTAGACAGGGATGTCCACAATCCTGTCGGAATCTCCCAAGCCACTGAATAACCCTCGTTTGGACTTGCGGTTCGACTGCTCCTCATCATCATCAGACCAGCCTTCCCGGATCTGGCTGGCCGCGTTTTGCATGTAGAAGTTTCGTTGCTCCTGCAACGCCTTCTTGTACAGGTTCCTCTTGTACCAGAAATAAGCAATGGCCACGGTGGTGAGCACGAGAAAGGCGGCCAGTATGCCCGCAATGCCCAGCCATGAGATCGAAAACGAGGCCTGAGGTTTCGCTGCTGCGGCCAAAGCGCCCACCTCGGGAGGAGGCACAAAAGCGCCCACCTCTGGAGCTCCTACTGGAGCTGGCGCTTTAACAGGAGCTTTGGCAATGGCCCCCTCTGTAAAATTTGACATGGTAGTAGAAACCTTCTGAGACAATTGATAAGAGTGAATTATGTGGTAGCTCCAGAACGAAAGCGGTACGCTGCATTGCTACAGAGCCGAACACTTGCAGCTTCTGGCGGTTCATGGTTCCCACTCTGCCCTGGTTTCACATCTTCCCCACATGGAGACTCTTTCTTGTCAACGATGGCTCTTTTTCTTGTCATAATAATAATAAGAAACCACCCCAATGCCACAGAAGAACATCAAAAGCCAATTGCACATAACCCCATACACCACCGACAGTGTCCAGGTTGTTCCACATTGCTACGAGCACCACTACTCATTCCTGCAATCACCACATGAGTTCATGTCAGATTGTCCCGAGAGCAAGACGGACGGATCTCGTGGATCTACCGGACCTTAATACTAGACATCTAAAAAACGAGCTCCATGTTGGAAAAAGTAAAAGATGCTGCGCTCCATATCTTCTCTCTTTGCGAAAAAAGCAAAAAGAACCCTAGTTTCCAAGCCCCTACGCTCAGTGCGAATTCAATCATTTCGTCCTCACAAGAACAGAGAAGTGTGCACACGTACCCTCGCCAGCAGAGACTGGTCATCACAGACAGAGCCTTCAAGGAGCGTCCCTCTAGATTCGGAAAACACAAAGAGAGGAATGACTTGGCATTACGAAACACAGGAACGACCAACGTCGAGATCTGCCAAAGGTTCACAGCCTGTAGCTGCTGGTAAGCACAAGGTCGGTCCCTAGTAGCCATAATAACTACCCGTGAATTTCGCCAGTATTGGATCCACATTGTCTGTCAACCAACGCACACGCCCGACGAAACAAACTGCGACTTCCGGGGGTCCAGACTTTCTAGGCAGAGTCCATGTGGAACTCTCACTGATGATTCTGCTCTCTTCTGTGTGTGTGATTCTCTGTCTGCACAACTACCTTACCGTGTGCACAATGTGGTGGAAATTGCGATTATTTTACGAGTCTCTTTCGGTGGCAGGGCGGGAAAACGATGACTGGTGACGACGACGACTAACTTAGCACCGAGGTCCCGGCATGGGTTGTTGTTTAAGGTGCCGGGGTTGCTCCTTTTGTCATCACCAACAGTGTTGTGCGAGGAGTGCAGTGTTGGACCAAAGTCCAGTCTTGCATCGATGGTACACACCTGGCGTTAGGTAGGTAAAAGTAATGAGCCTTCTTTAGGTAGATTAAGTGCACTCAGTGTAGTTAGTGTGTAGTGAAGTTAGTTAGTAACAGTATGGTACTTTGTAGTTAGTAACAGTAAGTAACAGACGTAACAGTAACTCATGCTTGGTTGTTACGACCGTATGTTACTATATATTAAGTTAATCTAAACAGGGTACCATCTGAGATTTACGTCTTTATGAAAAGGCAAATTTCCATCATGGTATCAGAGCTTGAGGGAAATTAATTTAGTATGTGTGGTGAGCACTGCTCCTACAACAAGGACGTGTGAGCTTCTGCTCCAAGCCTAGTCAAGGTCAAAACCGTTACTCTTGTAGCATTGCTCAGAGCGAAGACAACTTTCTATATATAGGTTCATTCTTAGCATCAATCTTCTATCCTCTGTCTTCTGTCATCGATCATTTCAATGTCGTCATTTTGTCGTATCTCAAGCTAGAGTGTCAGTGTAGCAAGTCATCTCATTCGCCATGGCTTCATGCGACTGTCCCGAGTCAAGCAAACTTACAGGCTTTCCCAATTATCAGACTTGGAAATTTAGGATGAAGATGGTCCTCCTCAAAAATAATGTCTGGCAATACGTAGACCCCACCAGTAACAACGTCCCTGTTCCTGGTAAACCAGCCGACATCGCTCAGGGAAGAGTGAAAGCTCTAAGTGACATTGTTCTGTCTGTCAAGGAGGACATTTACTTTATAATACAGTTATGTGTCGATCCTCGTGATGCTTGGAATAGATTAGCTGCTCGTTATCAGACTGGGAACAATGCTTCCCGTCTCATGCTGAAAGACAAGCTGAACTCCATCCGACTACATGAAGGAGGCTCAGTGTCAGAATATCTCACTCAGCTACAATCCATTCAGGCCGAACTGGTTGGGATAGGCCAGCAAGTCCCAGAAGCTGAAGTGGTTGAGCGCATGCTTAATTCACTTCCACCGAGTTTTGATTCTGTCTATCAAAGCTTTTGTACAAACGCTGTACTACCGACGTTTGAACAAGTGTCTGCACGTCTACTCCAGGATGAAAGTCGGAACAAAATGCGTGCAGGTCTTGTGAGCGGCAAAGACGAAGCTCTGGCTCTGCGTTTCTCTCACCAGAATTCACGCCCCAGCGGATTCACCGCTCGCCCTCAACTACCGCAAGTGGGATTCCGCCACGATCGTTCTATGTGCTGCAACTGGTGTGGTCGACCAGGTCACATCCTCCGTAACTGCCGCGACCTAGCTGCCGAGATTGTGAAGCGTGCCCAAGCTCGTCAGTCCTCACCTCCGGGACGAGGCAGCACATCCAGACCTTTTCAGTCCAACGTGGTCATCGAGGAGGTCGATAACTTAGCTGACACCGGGGTAGACGTCTTCAAGGTAGCGTTAGCAGGCCTAGACATTGACAAAGAAGAATGGCTAGTAGACTCTGGTGCCTCACGCCATGTCAGTGGGGACCGGAGTGTCTTTTCCACCTTGAATCTCACCCCAGGCACAGCTAGTGTCCAGACTGCTGGGAATGAGAACCTTGTTGTTCAAGGAACAGGTTCTGTAAATCTTGGTCCCAGTGGTGAAATAAACATAAGTGACGTTTACTACGTGCCTGGTCTTACTAGAAATCTCCTTTCTGTAGGAAAGATAGCGGATGCTGGATATGTGTTAGTGTTTGATAAAGAGCAGTGCCTGGTTTACGATGGACCCAACAATATCGTGGGAAAAGGCATACGTGAACCAAACACTGGACTCTACAGATACATTATAGACAAGCCGGCATTTCCCATTTGTGCCGTTCAGTCTCCAGTCATCCCACTTCTCTGGCATCGACGTCTGGGACACCTTAATCAGCAAGGAGTTCACTTGATCGGTCCCAATCGCCTTGCAAGCGGCGTTCCACTCATGCCAGGATCTGATCGTCTTTGCGAGAGCTGCCTTGTTGGGAAGCAGAGCAGGGAACGCGCTCGACGAACAACTGAACGCCGAGCTACTCGACCATTGGCCCTCATACATGCTGATCTATGCGGAGATATCAAACCGCCCTCACTGGGAGGGTCCAGTTACTTTGCCTCCTTCACCGACGATTTTTCACGATTCTGCTTCCTCAAGTTCCTTCGACGCAAGTCAGACACGTTGCAAGCGTTCAAGGTCTTCAAAGCGTGGGTTGAGAATCTGCTTCAACGGCAAATTGGCGGTCTTCGCAGCGATCGAGGTGGCGAATTCCTCAGTGGAGAGTTTTGTGCATTTCTGGATGCCTACGGCATTGGACGAGAACTGACGCAGGCATATACTCCCCACCAGAATGGGGTGGCCGAGCGCAAGAACCGCACTCTCCTGGAGAAAGGTCGTTCCATGGTGGCAGATGCGCGCACACCCCGATTTCTTTGGAGTGAGGTGGTGGCCACTGCCAATTACTTGACCAACCGGTCACCTACTCGTTCAAATGCTGGCGGTATCTCTCCATACCAACTCCTCTTTGGCAAAGCTCCCGATTTGTCTCACTTGCGCATATTCGGTTGTGTTGCCTACGTGCATGTTCCAGATGAAACTCGCACGAAGCTTGACCCCAAGACAATTCCATGCGTCATAACGGGCTACTCCGAAGAGAGCACCGCGTACCGGTGCTACAATCCACTCACCCGGAGAATTCTCATCAGTGGCGATGTCAAGTTCGATGAGCACCGTTTCTGGTATGCAGACAACCCGGGACCACGTTTTCCGAGTGTGTCCTTGGAGCCTCGCCACTCAGGCAGCGCCACCATCGAAGTCTTGGATCCTGCCTACGCGACGACACAAGACCCCACCAGTCCCAGCAGCTCGCATTCACCATCTCATCATCCCAGCAGCTCGCACCCACCACCAGCGTCTGGCTCAGCGCCCATGCACTCATCTCCATCTATCAGCGGTGCACCCCAGCCTCAAGCTGCCGACGCTGCCGATCAGTCAGCGTCTCCGCCACCAGGCTTCCCGAGCTTCGACGACTCTGACTCAACTCTAGGCACTCCGGAGGTCCGTGTCTATACACGACGCCCTCCGATGGCTCCTCCAGCACCACTTACCCTGCAGGATTCGCCTCCCGTTCCTGACGTCCAGCTTCGCCGCTCCTCTCGAGAGTGCGCGCCCTCAACTTGGGTCCGTGATTATGCCTCCCTGGTGATGTGCACCGCTGATCTCGTTGACGCCATTCACCATGTTGAGGAGCCTCACTCGTACCGCCAAGCTGCCACTCATCCCGAGTGGATACGTGCCATGGAAACCGAGCTGGCTTCTATCGAACGCAACAACACTTGGACTCTCGTTGACCTCCCGCCCGGTTCCCGGCCCATCCATGCTAAATGGGTGTACAAACTTAAATCCGGTGCGGACGGCACTCCCACATACAAGGCGCGCCTTGTTGCTCGAGGTGACGAAGAGGTTGAAGGAATTGATTACCAAGAAACTTTCTCGCCAGTGGTCAAGTGGACCACCATGCGTACGTTGGTATCAATGGCTGCCCAACGCCAATGGACGATCACTCACCTTGATGTTAAGTCGGCCTTTCTAAATGGCGTGCTGCAAGAGGAAGTGTACCTCACACAACCTCCAGGGTTCATCCAGCCTGGGCAAGAGACTCGTGTTTACAAGCTTCACAAATCTATGTATGGACTTCGCCAGTCCCCTCGTGCTTGGAACGAGAGGATTGACTCATTCCTTCACAAGATTGGTCTCACTGCCGCTGTTTATGATCCCAGCTTGTATGTGCTTCGGGATGGTGATCTCACAGTTCTTCTCGTCATCTACGTGGACGACGTCATGATCACAGGCAACCACCAGTCCAAAAATCAGTGGCTGATCCAGACTCTTTGTTCCACCTTCGACATGACTGTGCTCGGCCGTCTCAACTTTTATCTGGGAGTGCAGTTTCATGAGGCTGCTGATGGAGGTATCCTCATGTCTCACCGCCGTTACATACTGAAATGTCTCTCTGATCTTGGACTCACCGACTGTGCTGGTGCCTCCGTCCCCATGGACCCTGGTACTCGCCTCTCCACGGACATGGGCGCCGAGCTCGTCGACCCCACTTACTACCGCATGTGTGTGGGCAAGCTCCTACACTTACAAAACACACGCCCCGACATTGCTTTTGCTGTGGGCTTGCTCTCACGGTTCATGATGTCCCCGCAGAAGCCTCACCTTGACGCTGCCCTATATGTGTTTCGCTATCTCAAGCTGCATGCTTCTTTTGCAATTCACTATCAACAAGGGGGAGATATTGTAGCCAGCGGGTACTCTGATAGTGATTTCGCTGGCGACATGGAGGAACGCAAGTCCACCTCAGGCTTCGTATTTTCCTTGGGAACTGGCCCCGTTTCCTGGCGAAGCAAGCTACAGACCGAGGTAGCTCAGTCATCCGCTGAGGCCGAGTATCGTGCACTTGCAGAAGCAGGTCGAGAAGCTCAATGGTTGCGTAACATGTTCGAGGACATGGGGGTGAAAGTGGAAGGCCCGACAATCATCTGGTGCGATAATCAGTCAGCTATAAAGATGGCCAAGAATCCGGTGATGCACGCACGTACCAAGCACATCGAGCGACACTGTCATCTTATCCGAGATTATGTGAAGAAAGGTCGCATACGGGTCGAATTTGTGCGCTCACAAGAACAAGCAGTCGATGGCCTCACCAAGCCCCTCAGCAAGCTGCGATTCATTGAGGTACGTGACATGCTGCAAATGAAGGACACACTTGAAACCAAGAAATAGAACAAACATTTTATTAATAGAATAGATACATATTTAATCACTAGTATAGTTTGTAGCTACTCTAGCATAGTAAGATATCTCCGGGTCCATATCAGTTCCAATGCACCACTGCAAGTCGTTCACAGGAAACAAAGGTTCCTCAAGCACAGCCCTGAAATGATTTAGTTCCATGCTGAAACGTTCCCCCTGAGTCCAGTAGCGCAACTGCTGACCCGTAGCTTGCCCATGACGAGCGACGTACCTGGCGTAACCTAGAGTGTCCATCCTAGTAAATTCTAGCGCTGTCCATTCCAACGTAGTGTCCAAGTAGTCTCTCCAAGCACGGTTAAGACCTCGAAGTCTTCTCAGCAGTGAAATCGATGGAGGAGAATTAAGTGCACTCCACAAGTGATTTCGTATCACAGAATCAGGCAAAACCGAGCTTAGTGCATGCGAAGATGAAGGGAACGAGGGGGATCGCATGCTTCCACCCGAACGAGAAGGCAGCCCTCCATCTTCACGATCAAGCGATTCGTCCAAACTCAGTGGCAAATGAGTCGTAGAAATCATCCAAGTCCTCCTCTGGCAACTCAGACGACAGGAATCCCTTCACTTCTTGACAAGGACGCACAACGAAAGAAGAAAGTGCAGGAACGACTCCCACAAGGACGATTGGTCTGCCATCTCATGTACCCAAGTTTGCACGAGGCGCCTGTGTCTACTCATGGTGAAAGAATCTCTCGAGCAAGGAACTGTGCACCGAGTGCTCGAAGAAGGAAGGTTAGGGTGGACGAAATTCAGGTGTGCGAGGGGGTGTTGGACCAAAGTCCAGTCTTGCATCGATGGTACACACCTGGCGTTAGGTAGGTAAAAGTAATGAGCCTTCTGTAGATAGATTAAGTGCACTCAGTGTAGTTAGTGTGTAGTGAAGTTAGTTAAGGTATGTTCGCACCTGGCCTTAGAGGTGGTCTTACAAGGGGGTCTTACACCCTTAAAAAAGTGTGTGTTCCCACCTACATTCTTTAGTAATTACCAATCCTACATGGATGTACACATGGCACACTTTTAAGAATGGGTATTAGCTAACATTTAGGAGGACAAAAAATATTTGAGCAATAGTAGGCAATTGTTAAGGGAGCACCAAAATAAGAAATATTCCCTAGTTTTGAACACTAAAGAATGGTCTTAGCTAATGTGGCACTTGAGGGGCCATTATGTAATCCCCCTACTATTGCTAACACTTTTCCAAACCTCATTGATGACACCTTTCCTACAAAGAAGGTATTTTTCCCAAAATTGTGGGGGTGTTAAATTTTTATCCACGGTCTTTGCAAAGGCCAAGTGCGAACGGGCCTTTAGTAACAGTATGGTACTTTGTAGTTAGTAACAGTAAGTAACAGACGTAACAGTAACTCATGCTTGGTTGTTACAACCGTATGTTACTATATATTAAGTTAATCTAAACAGGGTACCATCTGAGATTTACGTCTTTATGAAAAGGCAAATTTCCATCATGCAGTGGACCAGTACGTTACGTGGGCACTTTCCTCCTCAGCCCGGCGCTTTCCTGGCCAACTGGAAGAGATAGGGACTCCAGCAGACTATATTTACATGAAAGCTCCGCTTTACATTCTACTGTACTCCCCCCCTACCACAATATTACTTGACCGACCAGGGTTGATTTTACGTACCCTCAATGATCTTCATGTGTGCATAAGAGAGGGGAAGAGCATCCTCCGTCCACACGGCAAATTTGCCATACCTTTGCCATGTCAATTCGCTGATTTTTCTTTTTTAAGGTATGATTTGCCGTGAACACAGATTTAATTTTTTTTTAAATAAATACGGTGCTTTCAATGTGGTGTATCTTGGTCATTCAGTTTTCAAATCCAAGTTTTGGATGCGCTTTCAATGATAGTAGTCTCAAGTTCTGGGATCAAAAGTTACAATTTTATTTGTCAAGTCGCTTTGTCCTAAGGAAATAAGTAAGCCACCCTATTTGTGCCACAATTTGGAAGTCACACTATTTGTGCCAATATGTATCAATAGTGTACATATAAAAATAAATAAATAAATATGTGACATTGATATTATAATAGCAAAGTGACACAAATAGTCACATTGCACAAATAGGGTGGTTTACCTTAGAGTAATTTGATTAGTAGGTTGAGAATTATAGTTTCATCCTACATTGTGAGTGGGTGAAGATTATTCGAATATGGTAATGTATACCTTCTAGAGGAAAAGTGCAAAAGTTTGATGAACATTGTAGCCTCACTTGCATCTAAACTTTGTAGTGTATATTACATGCAACATATTTGTTGCAACTCACTCATAACAAGTATGATAAGTGACAACTTTAGACTATGTTCTTTAATTATTTTTGGAAATGCTAGTAATCAACACGCAATTCCCTATTTTTGCACTTGGCCAAGTGCAATCATTTCAGGACCTAATTGTGCTAAAAAAAATTATCAGAAAAATTTACGAAAAAACAACGGTTTTCGTCTTTGTTGAAATGTGAAGTGTATTGCAATAAAACATAAATATTTCAGATTTTTCATAACAAAAATTTGAATTTCATTCATTTTTATGGAAAAGCCTCGAAAACGGGACACAGACCGAAGGAAAGGGTGCGTTGGGGCTGTTGCAACATGGGGGAGATGCGAGGGCTGACAGAGCGGAATGTGAGAGGAGAACAAGCAAGATTGTGAGAAGAGAAAGAAGTACAGTAAGGAATTTAAAAAAATTTAAAATTTAAAATTTTAATTTAATTAAAAAATTTCTTTTTCGTTCGCCCTAGAGGGTGGAGGGTACGCGGCCACAAGGTCAAGGCCTTGCTCTGGCTTGGGCGGGGCCGTGAGAGAGGGTGTGCGGTCGCGCACCCTCCACCCCCTAGGGCAAATTTTTAATTTTTTAATTTTTTAATTTTTTAATTTTTTTAATTTTTTTGCCCCTAGGGGGTGGAGGGTGCGCGGCCGCGCACCCTCTCTGACGGTCTCGCCCAAGTCAGAGCAAGGCCTTGACCTTGTGGCCGCGCACCCTCCACCCCCTAGAGCAAACGAAAAAATAAAATAAAATAAAATTTAAAAAAATAAAAAAAATGATGAGTAAATAAAGAAGTAAAGGGCTTGGTTGGGCGTGGCCTGCTGGCCAATTGGGAGTCACATGTCGCAACTTGGGAGTTGCATGTTTGGGAGTCGCGTGTTGTGACTGCTGCTCAACAACAGTTCTCCATCACCTCCCCCAAAAAATTGATTCTTCATTTGCTTATGGATTGTTCCAGAATCAATTTCACGGGAGAGATTTGTTGCATATAGAATCAAATTATGAAATACCCTAAATACAAGTAATGGCTTTTTCAAAAGAAAGAAACTCGACAATTTCCAAGAATTTGCAATATATCCTTTTTGCAACCAAAGTTGTGGGAAAAAAAATTTGGCCGAAATTTTCATGCAATTTCTACCGGTCTAAATTTTTAGTGCGCCCGGAAGCCAAGAGCATGATTATATGTCCAAGTGCAAAAATAGAGAATTGCATGTTAATCCTTCGAGGTGGACATTAACCCCTAAGCTCCCAAGAGACCATTTTTTGGTCGCTGCCCATTTTCCCGGGCTGCCTAGGTCCAAAAAAATAACTTTTTTTCAAAATAAAAAATATATGTCATAGGTAAACGAGTCTTTGTTCCAATGCAATTGGAATTATGCCCATCCGATCAAAACTCCACTTAGGGGAATTTTTCAAAGTGAAAAACCTCAATGTTGAAAGGCAACTTCAACACTTCGGGTAGGCTTGCCAAAAAATCTAAGCCAATTAGATTCATTGGACACCTCAAAGGAATTTTTGTCCAACTCACAAGTGGGTTGCATGCCATGAGTTGTGGGCTCATCCAATTGGTGGAGAGTATAACCTAAACTACAAGAGGGATTTATAAATTTAGGTTATAAATCCCTCTTGGTGGGCTAAATCCAATTAGTTCCAATATTGTTGATTTTAGGTTATAAATCCCTCTTGTAGTTTGTGGGCTCATCCAATTGGTGGAGAGATTTTAGGTTATAAATCTATGTTCTTGTCTATATGAAATGTGGAAGAAGTTGAAGAATAATTTTTGGTTAATGTTGCATAGTAGCATAACTACCCCAAATAAACTCTTCATTCAAGTTGGTCTTAAGATGTAGATAGTGACTAGTACTTTTGGAGCTACTTTTGTGGAGGTGGATCCTAATGTATGGCAAAGAGAAACTCCAATTTGCTCAAATTTTGAAAAAAAATTGGCAACCCTAAAATTGTTTATAAAACAATGGCATGTCTTTATGTATGTTTTGAAGATTCGCTTAAAAAATAATTGTGGAATTAATAAAAAAAATGAAATGAAATATCGACATATAAAGAACATCCTAGACATATAGGTCGAAATACCTTTTTCTCTCTATAATGAGATGACCTCACTTCTCACTGTGGCCATCTTTTAAAGTAAGCACATAGCTCTTACGATTTGAAAGTTTGACTCTTTAAAGATAATTAACTATAACACCTATTTATGTGCCATAACAATTGTGTTCATTCAAGATCCTTTGGGCGAAGCGTGACTTTGACTCTTCGTACCTTGAAGCATCATCAATTCATTGCCTTTTCCACTTACCTTTCATTGTTTCTAAGTGTGACTCTTCATATTGAAACTACAAGAGGGATTTATAACCTAAAATCAACAATATTGCAACTAATTTTATTTTGGTATCAATGTATCAACTCGTGTAGACTCAAGGTCAAGGTTTGAGTAAATATACGGTTTAAAAAGGTGATCTTTGGCCACCAAAGACTAACGTCACAATGTAGTGCCCCATGTCAATGTTGGCACTAGCACAATAGGGTCTACCTTCGAAAAAAGGCATCAAGGGTAGCACGCGCAACCTTGATCCTAGTGGCCAAGTTGACAGCATTTCGTCCAACAGACCCTTCATTTACGTTGGCCCTTCACCAGAGTTCCTCTCTCTCTCTCTTAGCACTAGCTTTGTGCTAATACCGGAAGTGGCCTTGGACACCACGCTCTAACACTTTTCCTTAGCGCCCAAAGACCACTCCTTTCTCCTAGTGGGTTACTACCCATGAACGTGAACTCGTAAATCAAGCAATCAGAACCCAATCTTGATTTAGGATGATATCATGGTGATACTTGGTCTGGCATCCAATTCACCTCACCAACTACGTTGTGCACAAAATCAAACAAAGTTGTTGTTTGCAATGAAACTTTCCATAAGGTTCTTTAGCAGTTAGTGGAGTCCACCTTTTTCAACAGTAGCACTGTAGAAGCTTTAACATTAAATACAACGTCTCACCACCCAATCTTTAGCTAAAGATGATGTGGACTTGTCCATGATTCTGCTACAGTGATTCGAGAATAGTGGCCAAGATTCGGAGGTCAACAGTAGAAGGGCTAAAGAACCTCATATCTTTCCATTTCTTAAAAAAAAAACGAAAACCTATCAAAGTGGATGGATGCCTACTTCATTAACCCTTTACCGCCCAGCCTTGTTCTGCAGAAACCTCAGATTTGGTGTTTTTTCTTTTAAAACTCTCTTTGTTGAAATTAGGGATATTATTAATAGTATTCAACCGTATAAATAAAAGCATAGCTTAATCAAACAAGTGTCGATTAAACCTTGGTAAGATCGGACCGTTGGATTGGAAGATCATAGTATGTCTTTGAACCGTATAATACACATTCAAGAACGAGATTTTGGAGGGTGTGTGACTTCAAAGTTAAATAGAATTTGGGTTAACTTTTCAGAAATGAAAGTGAAGCAGTTCAGCAATGACCTATGTCAACACCTCTCCGTTGCAATCTTTCATGTCAAGAACGGACTCACACATAATTATTGTGAATTTTATAAGTGAGAGTGACTTATCCATATACGGTTTAGGACAAAATTTATATGTATAAATATGAAAGGAGTTGGTACATTGATCAAGATCGGAATACATACACTAATGGAACATGAACAAGAGAACATGATCCAAAAAATAAAAGAAGATAAAAAATTTCCAAACACAAGAAATACCGCATAGTACATGTGTTGTATTTGTAAGTATTTGTTGTATTTTGAGGTATTTGCAGTATTTTGGTGTTTTGTAGATATTAAGTGATTTGATAGCTTCACAACTCCAAATCATAATTTTATTTTTGAAGTGTGTGCGTGAGACAAAGCTCCACATCTGAACTTCAAACATTGATGCTTGATTTGGAGTAGATCTTACGGTAGGTTGCAAAAACATGCCTTAGTGACCACAATGTGGTTGCGTGGGCTGTAAAGAGTTAAGTTACCTCCTTCGGTGGTGGTCCCCGACTCACTGAAAAATGAGATACCATGTGCTTAAAAAAATTAAATGAATGTCAAAAATAATAATAATAATAATGAAAAAATAACAAGAAAATCCGCCATGTGGACTGCTCCACCGAAATTAGATTCGGTAATGTCCTCTTTGACTCTTGGGGAATCTAGAACATGAGACCCCTTGGAATCAATCCCCAGTCTATTTCTTTTCTAAACAAATGAAACCCCATTGCAAAAGAGGGCAGGCAATCACCAGATTTTCTGGCAATACGTTTGAAACTTGAATTGCCATGACCCCTTCAACTATAACTTATGTTACCAGTAACTTCAATTCCAGACAGCAGAAGAATAACCAATTTGAATGAATTGCTAGAGACGGACTCAGTCCAACTGATTTCAAAATTGGTTGGCACTGGAAGACAGTCAATTGGAGCTGACAGATAAGGTATGTCCACATATTATGGACAATGTTGATTAAAATTCAAAAAATAAATAATAAAATAAAATCATCCTTATCTACTAGAGTATAACATATGATTATACAAACAACAACAATAGATAGGGACAATCTTGCAAATAATGTCCATACCTTGAAACAAAAATTAGTTTGTAGTGAATGATTGCTTTGACATTATAAAAGAAGAAGATGAAAAATCAATTTGGTTCTAAAATTTTCATGAATGAAGAGTGTGTTAGATAGTTCTAGTACTAACTAATGTGGACATAGATTACCCATTACCACCCAACAATCAATTCCGTCCTCATGCACTAGTAGCGAACACAAATGTATATTATGATACATAAAGGCGGAATTGTTAAAATGGATGGTAATGGATATGTTTACCTCATGCCATATGAACGCAAGTGCAACTTTCAATTCCTCTTTTTATATCTAGATTTCATATTTAATAGTTGGTACCTACATTCTTTATTCCATGTCAGTATACTCCATATTATACACTAGTTTGTAGTTATATAGAAGAGTAGGACGGAACCCCATGAATTAGTGTACCGATTGATAAACATCATTTACCAAGTTTTGAATTTCATGAACATTGGACACTCATTCACTGGCTCTCTCACCCGCCTTATTCATTAACCCTTAAACGTCTTTCCAAGCCCCTCGGGCTTGATTTCCAAGGAATCTTGCTTCTAGCAGGAGCATTACTCAACTCCTTCTAACTAGACATAGATCATTGGATGCACAACAAGGTCAGGCATCTGATGTGTTTAGTTGCAACAACAAATTCTTTCATGCTTGTTCGCAATGTCTAAATCAAAGGTATTGGAGGATCATTTGATTCTTGCCCAAGTTCCCAATTCATTCATTGTGTGCTTGTTTCTTTGTTGTGATTGGTCATGCACCCATGCCCGGCCTAAATATATAATCCATATTCTTTCAGAGATCCTCGGGCTGCCCACCGAGGACCTAAAATGTCATTTAAGGGTTAACAACATTAAATGCAAACAGTTTTCATTCAATTTTCAGAGAATTTGTTGCTTTCAGAGGTTGGATGGGGATGCTCTTATACTCAAAATACATGAAAATATATACGCAAAAATAAGTGCAAAAACACATGGCCGTAGTGGAACTTCAGGTGGTTGAGGGGTTAACTGACACTTGTTGGGCTGAACTCCAAATAGCCGGGACGAGCACCTCCTTTTGGGCTGCTAACTTATTAACGCGCTTGCTAAATAAATACTCCGTATGTGCCTGGCCCTTGTCCTCCACTCACCTTGCATCTTCCACGACCTCACGTGTGCATCTTCACTCAGTTCTTTACAGCAATTTTACTGTACTCACTCTCTACCACCATAGCTCCACTCTACAATCATACCACAGCCCTCACTTTTAGAGTTAACCGAAAAGAGTGTCTCAAAGTGGAAACTCACCTCATACTCACCTTAGACTCGTTTTCAGTTCAAAAAGACGGCTAAACTAGTCTATGGTGAGTTGGAGAATAATCTAAAGCAAGGCCCTGCACCGCCCGTGGGAGTGGAACTCGTGACCTCCCCAATGCTGGAGGAGAGTTCCCACAAGTTCCCCCAAGCCTAAGGGACTATTCATGAGGGGACCAAGGAACTATTCATGCACAATCTGTGTCAGATATTGATAATATTGGGTGGTAGTCTCCGCAGAGCTGACTGCTTGTTTTCGGTTAACTCAATTCCCCTGTATATATTTGAAATAGAGGGCACATATTTTTTGGTACTCATCCACAAAAGGGGAAACATATCTTGCATAATCTTGTGGACCACTAATGTAGCTTGCTACATAAGGTTCTTGAGTGCTCAACAGTGATGCTCACCTCCGAAGGTCAAGCATCTGTCAGGGGATTGGAGGAATCTTCTCTAACTTCAGCTGGTCCAAACAAAGAGGGTTGGAGAGTTGAATTATTTTATTAGCAGTTTCTCTACAATGTGCTACAATGCAAAGGGTGTGGTCGAACAAGGTATTAAGAATGTTTTGTACGGGCACCAAACATTACAACTACAGGTATTCAATTTATGATAAACGCCTTTTCTTAACTTAACTTCAAGTGGCTCTCTATTTGAAGAGTTCGTAAAGAATTGCATGATGATCATTTTAAATTTATAATTTTAGGTTCACTTTGTCATCCAAATTTAGGAAAAACCAAAAAAATGCTCTCACGAGCCTTTTTTGATGACCCACTTTGGAGCAATGATTTTTTTTTGCTAATTTGATCAATTAACCTCTAACTGCCCGAACGTCCATTTTCTGGACGATGTACAAAATCATTGTACAATTTCTCATCTGTGGTAATGTTTTTGTAGTTGGTTTTTTATACAAGTCATGAATTTTTCATGTAATTACCTTCATGTAAGTGAAATCAAATTAGGAAAAAAATTGAAATTGAATTTACTAGGTCCTTCAATTCCATGTGAGCTTTCATTTCGACAAAAAAAATAATTTAAGGTTTTGAGCTATAGAATGCGCACTAAATCCATTCTTTGAGGCTGACATACAAATGAAAGTTGTAGACAGTGACTTTTCCATGACATCCATATGGTTGGATTAAGTAATAGTGCCGAAATATGTTTAAAAGAGATTATCGTTTTAATTATATGAAAAATACAAAATACTCATTATCTTATGAATTTTGGAATAATTGGCCAAAAATGCATAATGTACAACATTTAATCATCTTTTGCATTATGTGAAATATTTCAACCTATAAAATTATCTTTGAATTGCTTACAAAGAGATCTCAAGACACCTTTATCGAACCATAATAAAACTTATGTAAACAACTTCACCACTATTGAAGCTTAAGGATTTCAACAAACGATAATGAATTACAAGATGAGAATATTAAAATTGCAATTTTAGTGAATTTTCAAAGTTTTTTCGTGTAAATTCATTTGAAAAATATCTAGGCATTTTATTTCAAATTCAAGCGTACGGATGTCTTCTAATAAGGATGTCTTACATATGCTCTTTAGAGTGAAACAATAGATAATAAAATCCAAAAATATCAACCATTAATTAATAACATCATTAACCTCGGCTGGAAAGTCGACCCACTCATCTTTATCACAGACGGCGCACGCGGAACAACACACGCTCCCTCCATGAAACACTTAGAAACAAAGTTCAAAATCCCCGAAACATCCATTAAACACACATTTAAGAAATAAACACCATTGCTATACACCATGCCGGATCTATCCTACTATACAAAAGAAAACTTGAAAATAACCAACCCCTACCAATTGAATAACTAAAATAATTAACCAAAAAAGGGGTAGTGGTAAAGACCACTATTTTTGCTAGCTTAGCGTAAGCACTTGTCTCAGATAGATGGGATGGGGCCGGTTGGGTGCTACAAATTTCCTGCCTATGATAACTAACTAGCAGCACCAAGTCATGTATATCACATTACTGCTGAAACGGACCCAACGGGAATCGAATTCGGACCACATAACTGTGATACATAGCCCTTTACCAACCAACCGCAGAACTCATGACTTGGCGATCTCACACCACACTCACACTCAATTTATACCCAATAGCTCGTTAGCCACTAGTTTAGGGTTACTTTTTATTGGTTACCGGTCACTAGAGTGTCTATTCTCGCAAGGGGAGAGTAGTTTTGCACCAATGACCCTTTGTCCGGTGGGCACTGGCTCATTGTCATTACGAACAGACACTTTATTTACGCCAGCCTCGAAAGAGGACCGGAGTTTCTATTTATCTGCTCTTTAGAATTGAAGCTCAAAAAAGTTAAAGAAGCCTCATTTTATAATACATTTAGGTATTGCCCAAAACTTGTAGGCATTCAGGGGTTAAGGTAATAAATCACATATTTTGTTTCATTTTGATGTACACTATAATGTTCAATAACAAATTTCTCAAAAAATGAAAGGAATGTTGTCAAAATGACTCTCAAAAATGAGAAAAACTGCTTGTCCTTATGGGTTAAAAGTTAGGAAGCTAAAACTTCAGCTTTGAGGAAGAATGAAAGAAACATTCATGTCTCTAAAGTTCAAGGATCATGTTCTTGGAGTTGGTGGAGTTTTTTACTTGAAATTTCCAAAATAGATGCTTCAACAAGTTAACCCTTTAACGTCCAGATCCACCACTGATTTCAAAGATGTGTTATAAAATGTTTGATGAATCACAAAAATGGAGTTGATATATAAAGAAAAGTTGTAAATCACAATGTGTAGATCACATCTGTTGGTTGGATTTATCATATTTTTTATTAATAGTTTTTAATTAATTTTGCAAGGTTTTCTTTTGAAATTCACTTAAAAATCCCAAATTAACAATTTTTTATTAAACAAAATTATAACGAATTTGGAATAATATGCACTATGAGATGGTATAATTTCCATTATTTGATTCTACTTATTTTGGAAAATCATTGTTAAGGTCTCACTTTTTGAACTAAGAATGAAATTTGACATAAACCAATTTTGTCATTTAAAAAAAAATCACAATATCTTATTTTGAAGATCCATAACGTACAAATGGTAGTCAACTAGCACAAGAACCAAGGAAAATTTGGATGGATGAAAAATTGTACAGGATGTAGTCAAGAGAAGGCTTACAGTCTGTTCATCGTCCATTATATGGACGCAGGCGCATCAAAGGGTTAACTAAAGGTCATATGGATGGATTTATCAAAAGAATAAATAACAGACAATTCCCTATTTTTGCACTTGGCCAAGTGCAATCATTTCAGGACCTAATTGTGCTAAAAAAAACACTTATAAAAAAAATTAACGAAAAAACATCGATTTCTTTCTTTGTTGAAACTTGCAGTATATTGCAATAAAACACGAACATTTCAAATTTTTCATAACAAAAATTTGAATTTCATTTATTTTTAAAATTGCAAGATTGACTATTTAAAAACTATTACAAATTATAAATAGATTAAGACACTATAACAAGGCTACCAGAGTGTATGGGAGAAGACATGAATTTTTTTCTTCTTTTTTTCTTTTTCCTTATTTCTTTTTTTGTGTGCCAAAAAGTACATAAGGGTGCGCGGCTCTTTCCTCCATCCTTCAAAACAACATTCAAATGCTCTCCAACACACTCTCATCCACACATCAACACATCATGAGTATATAAAACGGCTATGAGAGGGTATGGGAGAACATATGCATGTTCTCTTGAGGGCTGGAGGATGGAGGGTGCGCTGCCGCGTACCCTCAGACGCCCAAAAAAAATAAAAAATAAAAAAATAAAAAATAATTCCCGGGTTTTCCGGGGTGTCGGAGGGGCTGAGGGTGCGCGCGCGGGGACCCTCCTTCGTTCTCTCCTCAAGAGAACATTAAGATGTTCTCCCATGCTCCCATGGCCGCCTTATATACTCATGAGGCCGCTATGAGAGGGTATGGGAGAACATATGCATGTTTTCTTTACGAAAGGAAGAAAACAGATGGGCGGCTATGCATCATTTGCGACCCTCAAAAAGTATAAATATAGAGATAGATAGATAGATATTTAATGAATTTTTTTGTTTTATTTTTTGTGCGGGTGGTTGAGGGTGCATGGTCGCGCACCCTTTTTCCTCCTTTTCTTAGTGCATTTGGAAACCCCATTGGAGTTGACAACGATGTTGTTCATGTAGAATCCCAGGGACTGTGCATAGGGGAGTGAATCGCTCGGCTCGTTCTTCTCACGAGTTTGTTCCAAGAAGTTGGACAATCTATTTTGATAGTTACATAGTAAAGAAATGTCATGGTGGAGTTTCTATTTGGAGGGAGGAAGCAACAGCTGCAACAATGGCGCTATATGATTTCTTGTGGATGAAGCAAATCACTTTTCCAAATGAAGCAAAATCGCACATACTTAAATATGTTGCAATGCAGATTGAAGGCATGGATGACAAGAGGTTGCAGAATGAACTAGATGCTTATTAGAGTAGATGAGTACATTACTATATAGTACCGTAGGTGCATAGCAGGTTCGTCAATAAATATTTCAAAAATAACATGCCGAATTTTTTTGGAAATTACAAGCATTTTTTGCCAAATTTCATGAGTTTTTTTTTTTGAGATTGTCGAAATGTTGAAAAATTACCACTTTCCACATCTTTTAGTATAATTAGGGTAATCAAGTGTGCGTTGATGGGGAAGAAAGAGCTTCTCTTGTAATCAAATTCACTCCAAGTCACGCCCAAATGATATGGGATAAGAACTTGCAAGCCCATGTGAATTCTCACTACACCATATTTTTCAGTAGATTTTGGTGCACAATTGAGCATAGAAAATGGTCTTATTTTGAAATGTTTTCAACTAAGAAAATTTAGAAGGCCGGTTCATCTTCCACCTCCAAAAAGAATTTTGTGATTTGAAGTGTTTATGCATGAGATATGGACAATATTCAGTAAGGTTGTGAAGAATGTGCATGAGTTGAATGAGAAGAAAATGTGTTGTGATCAAACTTTCGAGGTTCAATTGTGCATAGTAGACTAACTTATTTTGAATGTTGTTCAACTAAGAATACTTGCGCAATCAAGTAAAATTTCACCTCCAAAAAGAATTTTGTGATTTGAAGGATTTATGCTTAAGTTATGCACATTTTTGTAAAGGAGTTTAACCGGTGATTAAGAGGGAGCAAGAAGTGAATGGAGTTCTACATATCCCACATTCATTGTTGGCACTTACTAGTGCAATGAATTTTGTATAAAGCACAAGGCTCTACCCATTTCACAACCCACATTTAAGAAGTGTAATTCATTTGCATTCAACTTTGACAAACTACTTGGTTATGGCCGAATTTTTTTTACTTTTTTTTTTTAAAAGTTGAGATTTTCAGTAATTATATTTTTTCTGCCTAACGATGTTTTCCTACTTTAACCCCTAAATGCCCACGGCCCTCTCCAGATTGGGCAATTTTGCAAAGATGCATTATAAAATGCAACTAAGAGGGATATTTTGAACTTGATGTATGAATAAAAGTTGTACATAATGAATTTTAGATTCTATCCATGTGGTTAGATCTATGATTGCTATCACCAATATTTTTGTATAAATTTTGAAACTTAAAATTCAAAATTATTTTGTAATTCGATTACGAACAAGATATTGACAATTTGTAGATGAAATTTGTTATGATGGGTTGAAATGTAATACTCTAAGTGTTGTGATTTTTGGAGATTTTTTGGTTGCTTGATTCTATGAGTTGACTTTTTCAAGAGCACTTTTGAACACTTTTGAACTAAGATTTTAGAAATTTTTGGTGAATCACTGCAACATGAAATGAGGCATAAAAAATTCACAAATCATCTCCTTTCTAATCGGATCACACATGCATGAAGCTAACTTCCCATAAAATCTATAGTAAAAAATCCACACTACAAAAAGTGCATGACGGATGAGAAAAATTGGATGAAATCTGTACATCGTCCAAAAAATGGACGCCTGGGCAGTTAGGGGTTAAATAAATATTCGGCAGCGAGTTGACGAACCTGCTAGTTGCCTACGGTATATGGTTTTCTAGTTTAGTTGTCAAGGTATCGATTTAAATGTTTGTACTATTCTTATAAATTGTAAACATATAAAGTGTTTTTATGTACTAAAAAGCATATTTAAAACATATTCATCTATTTGTGGCCTACTTCCAATTGCTTACAATATGTTTATATGGTTTTGTAAGATGTGTACTTAACATGTTGTTTGAGAACTCCAACCTCCTGTATTTTTCTAGCATACTATGTGTCATAATCAATTTCAAAGGAGAGTTTTGTTGCGTATAGAATCCAATTAGAAAATATTCAAAGCACAAGTAATGGCTTTTTCAAAAAAAAAGACTCGACAATTTCCAAGAATTTGCAATTTATCCTTTTTGCAACCAAATCTGTGGGAGAAAAAAATTGGCCAAAATTTTCATGCAATTTCTACTGGTCTGAATTTTTAGTGCGCCCGGAAGCCAAGTGCATGATTATATGGCCAAGTGCAAAAATAGGGAATTCGATGTTAAATATTATAAAAAATTAGCATTATTTGGAGAAGTAGTTGTTGAAAGACAATTTTCACCACATGTATTAAAAAAAAAACTTTGGGGATTAAAATATAAGTTTTTTATCATGTGCCAGACGATGTCGTATGACATTGAATTCATGTAGTTATAATGCAGACAAATTTTTAACTAGAATTGAGTTGATTCCCTCTTTCATCTTATTAATGCATAATTTTCAAAAAAATGTCTTATTCTTGGTATAAAAACCCTCAAGTTGAATACAATTTTTTCACAAATTGATTCAAGAATGCATTTAGCATCTTCTTTGTTTCAAAATGGTCTCAACTCTTGGTGTAAGAAGGTCATAAGTTATAGTACAAGTGACCGAAGTAGTAGCAAAACTAGGACTCCATACCATATAGTGTTTGTCATTAATTTCTAAATGTTCTTTCGGCTCTACATATGTGACGACCACGTATTTTTTTGTATGATTTGTCTCACATATTGAAATTATATGTTGTATTCAAACATGATGTATGCTCAAGTAGAAAAATGAACTCAAATACATTGGTGGAATGAAAATACAACAACAATCACCTTCTTCTACACAAAAATACATACGTAAGTACATGGATACAATGGATTTTCATGTTGTTTGAGGGTTGAATTTCCACTATTTTCAAAGTCATCAATGTTCCATGTGCAGCTCGATTTCAGCACTATATAAATATAAATATAAATATATGCAAATTTGTCTTAATTTACTTTTAATTTATAAAATCAAGTGTCTTTTCTTGATCTTAAAAACTTTAGCATATTTTTTTATTTTCAAGATTTGCAATTACAACAAATTTTTGGAAAAAATGTGAAGAAAATTCATGTCAAATAAGAAACATTTAAAAAATTCTTAAATTTTCACCATAGATGTTTATTATAGTATATAAATTTTTAATATAAACCAATCTTTCATGTATACATGAAAAGCTTTTGTTCATCCCATTTGAATAAGTGATGTGAAATTTATGAAGTCTTGTTTTGCGGGCAATTAGAACTTTATTCTAAAGATAATAACATATAGGATTCGTTTTTGAACTGAATTTAAAAAAAAAATTCCAAACAAAAAATTTATTAGGATTTAGATTACTTCAAGTGCAAATATCTCACAATCTATGTGGTCAAAGTTGCTGAATTTTTTATCACATGTTTTCATGTTAGGTTTGTACAAGATCCTATGATGAGATACAAAGAAATCATATTTTAATATTATTTTGTCTCAATGCAATAGAAATGGCAGTTTTAGTATGTTTTTGGAACAAAAACACCTCCAATCCTTCAAGGTTGATGTCTAAATCTCGAATTTTTATTTTATTTCATGTGATTTTTCACTCCTCTTCCCCATGACAATGTTCAGTTCATGACAAAACTCAAGAGTTCTAATTTCATTTGAGTAAAAAGGATATTTTTTGCAATTTTCAGGGATGGGGGTGGAGATGCCCATAAACTGGTATATACCAGTAAGATGACGGCAGGGAAATTGAATCAATTCATTGTCGGGCGGCATGCTGGTGAGCTGGAACCAAATACACAGTCGTAGCAACCAACCACAGCCATGGGACCGATGGACGGACCGTCACAGCACCCGCATCTTCGGAGCGAGGCGATCATATGAGGGGCACGGAGAGAGCTTGGTTGTACTGAACAAGACAGGTGGATCACATTCGAGTTTTGATTCCAAAATTGTTGTGTCAGTAAAATCCGATCCTGAGAATGTGGAGGCTAGGGTTTATCAGGATGATAAGTCTCTAGTTCCTAAAGGATTGAAGGTGACCATATCTAGTGCCACCATTGGTTCAGCTGAGAACATGCCACCATCTTCTGGAGCTGCCCCACTTTGCAATGGTGCATCAGTTGAAAAGGGCATAAGTTTGACACAACAATCCAAGGAAGAGAAACGGGAAAATTAGATGTCTAGAAAGGCCACACCTTTTCTTGTTCCATTGCTGGCTGTACTCTCGGTAGAAACTTCAACGCAAAAGGATGCTGTGGAAGCAGATGTTGGTAATGAAGTATGTATTGTAGAGAGCAGTCGAAGGTTTTCAGAAGGAGTACATGTTACTATTTCATCAGCACTTGAACAAACAGATGAAGACATTGATGTAGAAGCAGAGATAGATGTCAAGTTAGAGGATCACCGCTTTGATGCAGAAGGTGATCTACAGAATCATCAAGCTCATATGGCTTGGCTGGAAGTGCAATGGAAGGTGAAGTTGACTCCAGGATGCAATCAATGTTCGAAGTTGAGTCAGTTTTGCGTGATGGCAATGGAGTAGTTGGGCTTCTGGATGACGATGATGGGCTTCCCACAAGTGAAAGGTACACTTGATGTTTTGGAAAACTACACTATTTGTTGAAAGTCAATTATGACAACAATCTTGATTAGCAGGTGCTTGTATGTTATTGAATTTTGAGGAAAGAAGTATTGCTGCTGTTAACAGAGGAAAGAAGGCATTAGATGCAAACTGGAAGCTTTACAGACGTGGCATTGAGTGGAAGTGTCATTGGTTGGAGCTACGAACACATGCAATCCAGGCTAAAATAGCCTAATATGATAAATTATTGAAGAGTGTACAAAGTGAGAAGATCTGGAGGTGGGAAGAAGAGGTCAGGGAAGGCACATCAGCTCGGACTGTGCTAGTGAAGATTCTGCGAAACCACCACGTCATACATCACAAACATCGAAGGAAAGCCGAGGATGCTCTAGACCTGGATTTCAGAAGACATCATGTGTTCTCGCGATATGGTACAAAAGGAGATTCTGAAAGTTCATTTTCAGTGCGAGTGTGTCATTTCTCAAGTGGACATAGGAATTTAGCAACATTGACATGTCTGAGCATTGTTCGCGTGCAACATGCTAGTTGTGTACTATCTCGGATGAAATATATTTTGACAAGTTTTGGTGAACTCATGTAATATTTTTTTATAATTTACGTGGGTATGCTATTTGGCTAGTTAGGTCTAGAGTTTTACGTTGAGCATAGGATGCTTGTCATGGATGATTGCAGAGCTCAAGTCTCATATAGTGTCTACCGAAGGTAAGATACTTGAAACTTAGGTCATCTAGGTCTTTCAGTGTAGTTTGTGTAAAGATGTACTAGGTTAATACCTTGACGACTTTATCGCGTACGATAGTAATATGACATAGTGTTTATGTTGCGTCTGATGATCTAATTGATCAGACCAATAAGTGGTTGTGCGCAATTTTTTTCTCTTCATCTCTTGCCGTAGAGAAAAGGACGACCCAACGAAAATCAGACGATGGCTTTGGCTTTCAGACTCAAGGGAAGATTTATAACCAGCAGGTTCAATAGACAGAATTTGAGAGTGTATCTAACCTTATTTCTTCTACAAATTCATTTACAATGGTCTTTCTCATCTCATTCCAGTAGTATGGTTGCTAGTTATTGGGCACAACGTGCTTGATATTACTGCGATTTTCGACGAAATTATATGTGGCAAAATGCAGTAATATCAAACAATTAGTCTGCATTTGGCATATACAATGTTTTATGATTTGTCTGCTTGCCTTTAGTTCTTATGTCTCCTCGTATTTGTCCTTTGTTTCCCATTTTTTCATATTAATTACAATCATCAATGCGACAAATCACACAACTGAATGTGCCCGGGAATAATTTCCAACTCTCCTAATTTCATGATCTGTTTGCACAGTTACTGAAACAAAAACCACTTTCGAGAAGGAATATGCGGAACAACAACAGTGTGTGCAGATAATGGCTTCGTGGGGCACGACTCTAAGTATGGAGCAACTTCTGTGGCAAGTTGAAGCGTTGCAGGTCCACGTGAAAAAAACAAAATCATATTCTCAAGAAAGAAGCAACTGTACGGAAGAATAGTATAGCAACTTCCAAGGCTGGTGTCTTTAACCTCTCACCACGTGCACTTCCTTCGATTCCCCAAAGAGGTAGCTCATCTGCTCAAGTGTTGCCGTCTCCAAGGGCCTCTAGTGGCAGTTTGGGAAGAACATGTTTTGGTTCTGGGTTGGCACGACGCAAAGCCTCAGACTATGACATCAACAATATGGTGATGCCTGTGAATGTACGTGGGTGGCATCTTTGTTGAACAAGTACGTCATGTGGCTATTGAAACGCCATTATGGAGAATCGTAGAAGATGCAAACCCATCAGTGCAATTCACCGAAGAGTCATCTAGTAATGAGGTAGGAGAAGCATCATGCTTATTTTCTTTGCTGCGTATGATTCAACGAAGGTTCCAGCTAATGAGAAAATGCCATCATCCAATGCTGCATTCCATATTTTTCTGGTATAGAGATATATAGATACCGGTATACAGGTGTGGGTGGGCATCTGTAACTCCTATGTCTCTTCGACACATTTTGTGGTAAGATACAGGGGTGGTAACAAGCGTGTTGTCATGGTAAACCATGAAATGGTTTTAGGGGGTTGTACCTAAGCTTGGGGAGTACAGTGACACTGCCCACTGAATGTCGTGAGTGTTAATGTTAACAGGAGACGGACGATGAACATTGCTGTAAATCGGCATTCTGTCATGGAGGCGTTAGAACGGCAGTAGCGGTACATGTCCCCTCTGAAGAGAAGCGTATTGAACGAAATACTCTCGGCTATAGTTCGGCTATAGTTCAGATAAGATAACGGTTAGGAAGCTTCCAGGTTAGGTTCCTCTTGTGTAGTAGGTAGTTAGTTCAACACTGTATATATTGTGTTTCTTCTTCTCATAATACAGAACGTTTTATCTTCCCCACAGTTATTCCTGTGTACACCATTTTGTTCAACATGGTATCAGAGCGCTCGACCCTGGACTGTTCGTCTCTTTCCTGACTTATGTTTTTTCTCTAACTAGGGATTAGAGCCCGTGGGATTCTTCCTACAACAGTTGTTGTTTTTTTTAATTGTGATCGGTCTTACTTGAGTCTCTTGTGTAGCACCTTTATCTATCCCGCATCATGTCCGGGATTCCTGCTATTTCCGCCGTAGGCGATGATACTTACAGTACGTCAGGGACAGCCGGTGATGATCTCATTCCACCACTTGTTCCTCCTAGCAGTTCTAGATTCGTCACTAGAAATAGTGAAAACTCTTCAAGTCAGTCAAATCATGATCCTAGCATACCAGAGGCGTATCATTTCGAAGGAACACCAAACTATGGTGTATGGTCTTTTCGGATTCAACACGCTCTCTCTAGCTGTGGACTCTTTGACTATTGCATTACACCACCCTCCGTTCCTACCGGTCATCATGAAAGGGTGGCTCGTTCCAGAGTTATGGGCATTCTTATCAATAATGCCAAAAACTCTGGAATGAAGATTTTAAAGCGATACAATGAACCTCATGCTTGTTGGTCATACCTCAAGCGTCGCTACGAGTCACAAAGCGGCCCTCGCAAAGCTTACCTTGTTGACAAATTCTTTGTATTGAGGAAAACTGAAACAACTACCATGGATGTTCATCTAACTGAGGTTAGAAATATTGCAGATTTGTTAGAAGAAGTCAATGTAGTCTTGCCTGATGAGGTCATAGTCTACTATGCACTCAAAAATCTGCCGAGAGACTATGATATTGTTCGTAGGATGCTTATGGGAAATTCCGTTCTCCCATCGTTCGAAGAAATGGAATCCATCTTACTGAGTGAAGAGATTACAATAGGATTGGTCAGTGAGGAAAAGTCCGGAGAAGCCCTTGTAGTCCAACGTGACAGAACACGTAGAGTCCCGTCCAGACAAAGTGTTGGCAATAACAGCAACTTTCAAGGTTATGCAAACACTGGGTTCCGTCGTCAAATTCCTGTGCGGAATTATTCAAATTCCTTTCCATCTAATGGTCTGGCTCCAAGCTCCGGTTCTGGCAATTCTCCTGCAGGTACCTCTTATCAGCCTCGATTCCGTCAGAGAGGACCGACTCGCCCTCGACCGCATATTGTCTGTGATTTTTGCCTAGGCGAAGGACACTTGGACAGGGAGTGCGACATCAAAGCCCTCATCGACCAAATGCGTGACATGGACCACCGCCTTGAGCAACGACGCAAACAACGCCCCGGAGGTCAAGTTCACTCTCTGGAAGAAAATGAAGATGACGAAACTAACGTTGCGGATGAAGAATATGTCACACTAGACGACCCCAATGACGTGGAGGCATATACTGTAGAGCTTGACTCTTTGACCGGATCTTCATCCCGCCCATCGACATGCATTCCATGCACTGCAGTATATCCGTCCGAGCACTGCAACTCCTCGAAGCCAATCGACTCGGACTCATCTGTCCTTGCTGTTTCGCTCAATCTTGTTCATGAAACACCGCCCACAGTGTCTCATTGGCACTTAGATTCTGGAGCGACACACCACATCACCGGAAATCAATCAATGTTTACTGCTCTTCAACACCGAAAATGCAACGGTGTCAAGTCAGCCGGTGGCCATGGACATGATGTCCTTGGTGTAGGAAGTGTAAACTTACAACTTCCAAATGGACACATTCAAACCGTTCCACAGGTATTGTACTCGCCCACCATCCGGAAAAATCTCCTTTCCGTTGGCTTGATAGCTGACGAAAATCACAGCCTGGAGTTTCTTTCAGAAGGTTGCTTCATTCGCAATAGGTTCACGCGTGAATTTATTGCGTATGCCCCTCGGGAGGACCGTCAAGGCTTGTATAAGCTGGAAGGTGATACAATCACAAACGCAGAGGTCAATACTGTCACGATCGACAAATCTAGCGCATCCGAACTTTGGCACCGAAGACTCGGTCATTTCAACAACGATGGCCTACGTCGAATGATGACATCTGGAGCTGTAAAAGGACTACCTGTCCTCACAGTTCCGGATACTCCCTGCGTGAGTTGCTACCGTGGAAAACAGGCGCGCACCAAGATTCCAAAGCGATCAACAAACCGAGCCACTGTTCCACTGGAATTAATTCACTCGGATATCTGTGGCCCGTTTCGCACCCCTTCACTCGGTGGCGCCAGGTATTTCATTACCTTTGTCGATGATTACTCTCGCTTTCTTTGGGTCTATTTTTTAGCCCGTAAAGATGAGGCTCTCGAAAAGTTCAAGATATTTCACAGGGAAGTTGAAACTCAGTTCCAACATCCTCTTCTTGCACTACGCACTGACAATGGCGGGGAATTCACCTCACGACTGTTCAATGACTATTGCTCATCTCATGGAATTTTACGACAATTGACTGTCCCGTACACGCCCCAGCAAAATGGAGTTGCTGAAAGGCGAAATCGATCTTTGCTCGACATTACCAGGTGCCTGTTGATTGACAAAAATTTACCCAACCATTTATGGGGCGAAGCCGTTCGTGCCGCATGTGAAATACTCAACATACGAAGCCCGAAGCAAACTCCAGGTCTCACGCCGGCGGAGCTTCTTACCATGCGTAAGCCGTCTGTATCTCACCTCCGAGTCTTTGGGAGCACGGTCTTTGTTCACCAGCACTCTCCCGAGCAAGGCAAGTTGGATTCACACTCCACCGAGTGCATCTTACTTAGCTATGATACACGAGCAAAGGGATACCGATGTTACCACCCTGGTACTCGAAAGGTGCTAGTATCACGCGACGTGAAGATCATTGAGTCTGCTCAGGTGGACCTCGACTCATCCATCACAAGTGAATCGCCACCAGACATGAGTTCTTCATCCATTGCCATTGCGTCTTCATCGACATATGTTCCGGGCGTGCTTATCAGCTCCACCGCAGAAACAGCTCCGCCTCCGGCTCCATCGCCCATTGCTTTTTCAGATCCATCAAGTCCAGCAAAGTTACCGGCCCTGCCAACTGGTACTGCAACTAGCAGTTTCAAAGCGACCCAGCCTCACCAACAAGGCAGCTCCAGCTGGTCCGGCCCAATCACCCATGATCAGACCAACTTGCAGTCTCGAGAAACTGGCCCGCTCCTCACTTACACACGACGACCGCCGCCAACTAGTCCATCACCAACCACTGCAGGTCCTTCACTCCAACAACCTCCGCATGACATTCCAGGTATTTCTGAACCGCGTCGATCCACCCGTCTACGTCATCATCCTCACCATCTTGACTCTTATATTGCTGTTGTAACTGCCAACGTCGACACCGGACTCCTCCCCGACGATGGTGATAATCTTCAATTTCACGACGTTTGCCATGATGCCAATTGGATCGCTGCTATGGAAGCAGAATATGCTTCTATCTTGCGAAACGAAACCTGGAGATTACAGCCGTTACCACCAGGAAAACGTGCCATCACCGCCAGATGGATCTACAAAGTCAAGCCAACTTCTCCTGGCCAACCACCTCGCTACAAAGCTCGACTTGTGGCGCGTGGCTTTCAACAGCAACAAGGTATAGATTATGGTGACACCTTTGCCCCGGTAGTCAAATGGGAGACTATCCGCATCATCTCCGCCATTGCTGCTCACCATGATTGGCCCATTCGTCATCTTGACGTAGAAACTGCATTTTTAAATGGTGTTCTTGAAGAAGAAGTCTACATGCAACAACCTTTGGGTTTGTCGTCACCGGCCGCGAACGCGACGTCTGTCTTCTCCAACGTGCTTTATATGGGCTTCGCCAAAGCCCACGAGCCTGGTATCATCGAATTGACGTAGCGCTTCGTGACAAAGGACTGCAACGAAGCATTGCGGACTCAAATCTTTACATTCTACAACAGGATGACCAAATCATTTTGCTCATCCTATATGTTGACGATTTATATCTCACAGGTACCGACCTTTCTCTGCTTGATAATCTAGTTGCTTCACTCATGGCAGAATTTGCCATGACTGACCTTGGATTAATTTCCAAGTATCTAGGTGTTCATTTTAAACGCCACAACGACGGCTTACTCCTCCATCAGGAACCTTACACTCTCTCCATTTTGGAAGAGTTTTCCTTCCTAGACTGCCGTCCCAGCTTCATACCGCTCAATGAGGGACTGCAGTTACGTCGCGACACTGGAACTCCATCGGTTGATGCCACGCTTTACAAACGCATCGTGGGCAAGCTACTGTACTTGACTCGTACCCGTCCGGATATTGCCTTTGCGACTAACCAGGCCAGCCGTTACATGCATGAGCCTCAGGAGTTGCACTTAGCTGTCTTGAAAGGCATCTTACGTTACCTACGACGTTACCCTTCCTTTGGCATTTATTACATAAATGGGGAGGACGACAAACTTCAGGGCTACTCCGATGCCAATTATGCTGCAGATTTAGATGAGCGAATTTCCACTAGTGCTTATCTGTTCACTCTCGGATCGTCACCAATATCCTGGAATTCGAAGAAGCAAAGTTCTACAACTCGTTCCAGTTGCGAGTCCGAATACCGTGCCCTTAGCTTGTGTGCAATGGAAGCAACATGGATTCGAAGACTATTAGAAGAAATTGGTTTTTCCTCCATGACTCCAACTTATATAGGGGTTGATAACCAAAGTGCTATTAAATTAGCAAACAACCCTGTCTTTCACGATAGGACAAAACATTTTGAAGTTGATTGGCATTTTTGCAGACAGAAAGTTGAAGCAGGAGAAATTTCAGTAGAATACATCTCCACTGCTGACCAGCCAGCCGACATGCTTACGAAAGCACTAAGCAGAGGAAAATTCGAAGCTGGAAGAGACAGGCTAAGCTTTCGCACTCCAGCAGAGGTAACCGAATCCAAGACTCATTGAAAAACTGATTCCTTCATGAAAGGATTATTCATGAAAGGACAGCATTGTAGATGCTTCATGAAAGAATCATTCATGAAAGGACAACATCGTAGATGCTTCATGAAAGAATCATTCAAGAAAGAATCATTCATGAAAGGACAGCATCGTAGATGCTTCATGAAAGGATTACTCTCACAAGACCTTCGCAGTTCATCCATGATCGCGAAACTGGTGGATCCTTCATCAAAGGATTATTCTCGCAAGACCTTCGCAGTTTCGCCAAACTGATAGCACCAGAGTAAGAGGGGATATTGAACGAAATACTCTCGGCTATAGTTCGGCTATAGTTCGGCTATAGTTCAGATAAGATAACGGTTAGGAAGCTTCCAGGTTAGGTTCCTCTTGTGTAGTAGGTAGTTAGTTCAACACTGTATATATTGTGTTTCTTCTTCTCATAATACAGAACGTTTTATCTTCCCCACAGTTATTCCTGTGTACACCATTTTGTTCAACAAAGCGCTGGCGACATTCATACTGTTGGGAAAGGAAAGCTGAAGGTGGGAATTGGGAAGAGTTCTGTACAGATGACTGGCAAAGCTCTCCCCAGTGCCCCAACTCCTATTGTTGCGCATTCTGCCGATTATATACCAAAAAGACAGCGCTTTTATCGGAATTCTGCTCGCAGAGTACCTGCGTCTTTCTTGGATTCTTCAGCTGCGCAGACCAGTTCTCCGGTGCTCATGGCTGTAAAACCTGAAGTCAAGACTGAGAAGCCAGTTGATGATGCTGATGCAAATCCTTTAGGGGTTGAAAGTGGTGGCAATGCGGTGACTACTGCAGAGGAAAGTCCACCTTTGGATTTTATGGAAGAGGACAACCTGTAGTATCAAGTATGCTGTTGACCTCTGATTTTGCCAGCAACCGATCCTGCCGTTATTTTTGTGGCCAAAATGGCCAGAGCATGTTTTGTTAGAGATGGTCAAGGTCGACCACCTGTATTTGTTCAAGGTTCTTTTTACCAATGTTGTGAACACCGTACATAGTGCACTTGGATATAAAGGGTTCCGTTGTTCCAATGTGACAAATTGTACAATGTTGTGGAATCCTCTCGTCAATTTCTGCTGTTAGCTTTTGTTCTCGGATTCCTCTTGCCACCTCTTGCAAGATGATAGTGATATGTGCATCTGCATCCTCGGCTTTTCCATCACCCATCCTGCAGGCTAATGTGATTTTGGCACAAATGAACTTAAATTCATTGCAGGGAGAAAAGTACAGAGCTTGGCTAACAGAGGGATCTACATTTGAGAGTACTTTTAAGGGTAAGACTTTGGTGCACTGTTGGTTTTAGTTATGTCTACATTAGTCCATAACCGCCCTCCCAAGTTTTACTGACCAAGCCAGTTTAGTGGTGGCGTTTACAGATGTACCAATTTGCGAACTCTATTTCTACGCTACAACTTCGGGAAGCAGTGTGCCCAGCTTTTTTCTTTGTGGCAGCAAGGATGAGTTGCACTGTTTCTGAGATTGAAGTGGCAGTGGTTTGCCCGCTTACGTGTGAACAGATATTGTTATTGCAGCAGTGATGGTAGAATCGATGCAGCCGGGTTCGCTTGCTGTTGCTGTTATCATCGCCGTCCTTTCCGCGTATGCGCTCACGTCCCTGGGCACCAGTATCGAGCGAAGTGCTAAAGAATTAACCAAAGCTGCCGAGATTATCTACTCTCTAAGATTTGAATGCCATCGGGATGGCTGGCATTCCGTTAGCTGTCAGACTGTATTTCGGGACGAGGCCGGACTTGGACGAGTCGGTTGAATAGATTTTGAAGCTTTTGAAGCCTTTGTTTCGTGCCTTGGAGATTGTATTTGCGACGTGGACTAAGGTTTCGGAGATGAACCGACCTTGAGAATTCGTTCTGATCTAAACGCTCGAAAATGTGACCATGAGGATTGCATTCCAGCGTCGATGGAGTGCAACCAAAGCCTTCCAGCATGGGCTATTGATAAGAGCTTGTATAATTTAACTTAGGGTTTCCTCTGCGGTTTGTAAGTTCGTCACTGAGCTCTCAAGCCCCGACTCTAAATCCCCCCTCGACGTTAATGCAAGCACTATTCACCCACGGGCCCCATTTTCTGAAATTTCCATTTTGGGCACCCTAGGGTTTTTTTTTGGCAATTTTTTTTGCAAATTTGGGGCCTACAGGAATCCTCGGGAATTTTAAATCCTTGGAAGAGGGGGTTATTTTTTAAGGTGGGCCCCTACATGCACAAAATAGGGGGCAGTTTTTATCCTCTTGCATTAACGTCGAGGGGGATTTAGAGTCGGGGGCTCTCAAGGGCTTGTCACTGAGTTTGAGGCCTTCTTTTCCGGCGGCGATTTATATTTCAAGCGTAAAAGGGACTTTCTATTTCGAATATGAAACCTCGGAGCATAATCCGAAAAGCAAACCCTAGCGTGAAAGCGCGGCCAATTTTGTAAGTTCTTTCGGATCAGTACTCACCGATACTTACTGTAGAAGAATAGCTTGTCAAGTCCACGTTCGTTTTCAATTCCGTAGTTTTAGCATCGTTGGAGTATGTTGACGCGTCAGTCTGAATTGTTATTATGCATTCGATCGTATGCAAGGAAGACACAGTGACCCAAGGAAAGAGAGGATGGCTTGTACACGGCGGGCTTGTCTGGGGGAGCTGGTCGGTTCACCTTGTTCAGGCCCTCCAAGACTACTGCCCTGCAATGAATCTTGCAGTCGTAATTACTGTGCTGAGTCAGGATTTTTTTAAGCAAAATTACCAGCCACAGTCCACTCAGGGAAGGCTTGGCAGGACCCGCCTCTACCTCATTTCAAGGGAATGTGTAGTCTTCTGTCGGTAATGTAATTGGAATCGAATCTGCACCGACTCTCCCCCCGAAACTCCTCCAAACAGTGGCGAAGTTCAAAGTTGTTTCTTCCGTGTATGAGCAACTTTTTAAACCGTGCCTTGTTGTGCAATAACCTCTGTCGAATACGTGATAGGTGTCCTACTATATATTTGCTCTCGTTTCGTCCCTTTCCAAGCTCATCTCATCTCGCTGTGGGTTAAACAACTTGATTCTCCTTGATTACCTCTTTTTGCAGAGCATTTGGTCACTTGTAAGGTAGCAAGACTGATTTGGAATTGACCGTTGAATCTTGAATTGGAGAGGCAAGAGGGTACAACAACATGGCCATGATGACAGAGGTGAGCATCTGCATCCGGAAGTTGTGTGTTTGGAAAGAATTTTGCACGGGCACTGCACACCATGGCCGTCCAAAGTAATGTGAAGTTGAGATCTTAAGCAAACCAAGACAATCATGTTTGTTTTGCAGTTGTATTACGATGGCGTGGAGCCAGAGTGGAGTTACAGTGGCTTCTATGATTACACCGACCACAACCATCGTCATGAGTTGGATCCCCAGTATACCCAAGATTACATTACGCGCGACATGAAACCGGTATTGGACTTTCCTAAACTTAAAATTACGGTTGTCACCGTCCCTCAAAGATGGACAATCTGGGCGTGTGCATGCAATGGGTTTCCAACATCTCTTCCTTGTAAACTTACTTCGTGATCCTTGTTTTATGCAGCCCATCAAGATTAAATGCTGCTCAAAATGCGAAGATAGACTGCGAGACGCTCTGAGAAATATTCCAGGTGAGATACATGATTACATTTTCACTGGTCTTCATGAAGCTTCTTGGTTTGGTTATGGACTTGCTTTCCAGGTGGAGGATATTATAAGCGTCACTTTAAGCATTTGAACACATGTAGGACTGCGATTTGTGGGATACCGTATCACTATAGAGCTCCGGAGGTACAAGAGCCAACTTTGTTGAGATCAAATTTTTATCACGGTGTATTTTTTTCTTATGCAATTTCATTATGTATGTAGACAGCAGACGACCCCATTTCCATTCAAAGATCTGTGACCATAGACGTGTACCGGTAGCCAAGTCTGGTTACCACTTGCTAATTGAATGCGAACCAAGTGTATCAGTGTGTCAAGTGTAACCGGGGTGAGACAGGAAGGGTTTTAGTATCGTCTACCTCATTTGCTAGGAATTGCCATTTGATCATTTTCTGAAGTGTTGGATTTAAATCTATAATGGTTGCAGGCGTGGACAGTGTAGTAAGTACACACCGTAACAAGAAACTGGTGGTGACGGGAAGCGCCGACAACGACACCATCCACTATGCCTTGAAGCACATTCGGAAGCGCCATCATCACTATTTGCCGCAAAAGCTGCACAATCCATTTCGGTTGTTGTTCCCCAGGCACTCGCACAGCCGATATACACCCTCCTGGAACCAGACAGGTCATTACGACTCCAACAACACGAGCCGTGCTCAGAACTACTACGACAACGACGACAGGTGGAAGAATAATGGTTCCAAGTATGGCGATGGCTATGGTCAAGCTCCAGAACACCACTACAGACCAGGTTCTCTCCGACAAATCCTGTTTGATTCTCACCGGTCTTCACACCACAACGGCCACTCGGGATACACTCACCACTGACTCTTGTTTTCGACATCCACATGCAGCCAGAATTCTGTGCACGGAGACTTTTCTTGTTTTCCTTCATTTGACATTTCAGAATATGTAGAGCATTCAAATAGAGACACCGCAGTTCTTCCTTCTTAGATACATGACCCAGTTTATGAAATACTGGACGGTTCATTCACACTGTACACTTGATGTTATGTTATGTTGACGGGATTGTTAAATCTATGTACATTTATTTTTTACAAGTATCACTATGTTTTCCAAGTACCCCTTAAATGCCTTCAATTATAAAATGCAGCTTGGAGGAATAATTTAGTGTTCATATGTAAACAAAAGTTGTAAATTTCAAATTGTTATATGCATGCATATATATATATATATATATATATATATATATATATATATATATATATATATATATATATATATATATATATATATATATATATATATATATATTATTGCTATAATTACTGTTTCTATCACCAATATTTACAAATAAAATCTCAAATTCCATAATCTTTCAAAATATGATTGCATTCCAAATATTGACAATTTTTGAAGTTTTTTTTTGCAATGATTTCACAATAATATAACCTTCATGGATTCCATTTCCATAGAAGTGGTAGCCAAATATTAGACATATAGAGAGCATGGTTGCAAAACTTGAGTTTAGATTTGTAACTTTCTCACTTAGAAAATTGTTCTATGAATACTTGTAAATAAAATGTAAAAATACAAATCCATCTTGAGAAAACAAGTGATAATAATCACTATTTATTCATGTTAGCACGGTGTAAACACCTATCATAGGTAGGTAGAACGTGGCCGGTTGGTTGGTACAAATTTCCTGCTTATGATAACTCACTGAGCAACACCAATTAAGTCATGGCTATCACACAATTGCTCAAACGGACCACTTAAATGTGATACAACACTCGCCTACAACCAACAGCAAAACACATGACTTAGTGATCACCAAAGCAACAATAAGACAACTTATACACATTCCCACACCGCCAACATTATCGGGTTACCTTATTATTAGTTACTGGCTACTTTGTTATTAGTTACTAGTTACTGGTCACTAGAGTGTCTACTCTTGGCCGGGGGGAGTAGTCTTTCACCAATGGCCCTTTGTCTCGTGGACATCGAGTCATTGGCAAGACAAACAAACATTTTATTCACGCCAGCTTCAAAAGAGGACCGGAGTTTCTATCTATCTATCTATCTAAAATGCAAATATATAAGTTTTAGTATGTAGAAAGAGTCATTTTTAGTGAGTTCTTGGAATCAAGAACACATAATAGAAAATACACAAACCAATTTTTGTCATAGAAAATGCACAAACCTAAGCCTTGATTCCTATGGAATAGAGGGAATTAGGATAGGGGCTACTTTTAGTGAATTCCTATGTACTATAGTTGTCAGGGTTGGCATTCCGAATAATTAATTTTTTTGCACAAATGCTGTGGATACGTAATTCTCTAAAATTATATGGATATTTTCTAAGATTCTCGTAGTAACATTGGGTTTAATTCTTCACATGCCACCTCACAACTTTCAACGAGTTCACCGAAAGTAGCCCATGTTGTGACATGACTCCCTCTAATACTACTAATTAAGAAACTCCTCAAGTCGCTTCTACTTGCTCAAAAAGCTTCCAGAAGCTTAGCTTTTTTCTTCAAGCAAGTTATACCAAGGAAGTTTCTCTAAAAATTCCCTTTCAATTCAAACCTTGTTTCCTAAGTAATTGTTTCATTTAAAAAAAAATTGTCAATGAAACTTCTTCATGTCTTTCCTATCTTTCCTATCTTTCCTATGGTAGTGTTGTATGTTTGTGCCAATAATAGTCAATTTTATTAATGTGCATCTTTTTAAACACATTTGTATATAAAAAAAGCAACTTACACTACCAAAATAGCCTGTTATTTTCAACACTAAATTTGACATTATTTTTGACACTAAAATGTTTGAAAAGTGTTTGAAAACATATTTTCGGTACCGTAGTGGCAATGAGGCAAAGTTAGTAGGATGAACAGAAACGGGTGTAAGACGACGAAAATCATCTGCTTCCTTCAATTCTGGCGTGCTAGTCAAGGCCAGAGAATTTCAAAACATTTGAGTTGTAGGGTTGATTTTGCGTAGGGTTAGGGTTTAGGGTT
The DNA here is from genome assembly GCA_022496805.1 of Pohlia nutans. NCBI lineage: Eukaryota > Viridiplantae > Streptophyta > Bryopsida > Bryales > Mniaceae > Pohlia > Pohlia nutans. Next base: position 44,354,179 of record CM040089.1, on the reverse strand, counting down.
TTAGAGTTCAAATTAGTTCTTCTGCGGCGATTGATTCATCCTCAAGGCTCAAGCAGGTATGTAACTTATGTATGCTACCTTGATCAATTGCGCGTGATTCATTCGCGGTATTTCGCGGATTTCGCGTTCAGGTTTTGTATTTTTTTCCTTTCAAGTGAGCTGGTGCGCATTCATTCGTGCTACTTACGAATGAATGCGAACATTTACGAACACGAGCATTGGGTTACTACGCCAGGTTTTTCGTTTAAAGTGGTTCGATCTTCAGCTTGAATAAATTGTCATGTGCTTGCATTGTCAATAGAAACATCTGTTGGCCCGCAGTAGGTCATTGAATTGCATAAGTGAATGATTTTACCGACTGAGGACAGGATATGGTAGATATGCCATTGACCGCACGCACCAACTTTGAGCCTGTGTTCACTAAATCATAATCAATTAAGAAATTTTCTTCAATGATTTCTGGTGGTGATTTTTACGAGAGCTGATTGTAAAAAATTGATATGTATCAAAAGTTTGATGAGATTTGTGAGTATTTGTGCGTGTGCTTGGGCAAGTATTACTTGCCATTTATGCATTTCTGCAATTTGCTAATAACCATGAGCATCGTTTCAATTTGCAAATTTTCATTATCAAATACTTCGTGATAATGTGAGTTTGTAATTCACAGTGGTGATTGTATTTGTGCTGTGAGGTTACCTATCGAGGTTTAGAGTTTCGTGTCTGTTAGGGTTTAAGGTAGGGAACCTATTTTGAGTGGTTTCCATGTTAGAATGGAATTTTCTTGTGGCTCTTGTCCTCAAAAATATTTTCTAGAGGATTCCAACGCATTATTATTTGTATGAATAAGTTATGAATTGTTGCAGGAGTAGGGTCCCAATTATGAGCCTAGACTACCTTTGAGCCTGAGGGATGTATTTCATGGAAGCATTTTGACTAGAAGTTGATCTCATTTCTTACAAGTCAAGAAGCATCGCATTTCTTATAAGTCACGTGTTTGTTTATAAGTCACGTGTTTGCATTTCTTTTCTCTACCTTTTAGGTTTGTGATTCTCTATCCTTCAATTCATTGTAGTATGAATCCAGAGATTGCCTCACCCCTCCTTCATTTTTACTAACACAGGTTCAGCAACCGCCTTGCACTACTCAAAAGATAACTCTAGAAATGCACGGGGTACTTATCTGGGTTTAGGGTTTTGTGGCGATTTAAGTTTCCACTCTTTGGTCATATTGTGTAGTGTGGACTGTGCAGATGGAGAAGCCTGTTGCAATGGAGGAGATGACGGCACCGCCCATGAGCAAGAAGGAGAAGGCCAAGCTGGAGAAACTAGCGAAGAAGAACCTTCACAAGCAGATGGCAGGCGTGCAATTGAATACGGAGGAGGAGGATCCTTTGGCAGCAAACTACGGCGACGTTGCCATGGAGAGTTTACAAAGCAAAGAGAGGAGCGGCAGAGGATGGTCCAAGGTTGGTGATTTGGCAGCAGATCTTGCAGGACAGACGGCGTTGGTGCGAGGCCGAGTTCACACCGTTCGTGGGAAAGGCAATTTGGCCTTTTTGGTGGTCAGAGAGGCAGGTTATACTGTCCAGTGTGTTGCTCAGGTGAAGGACAACGTGGTGAGCAAGGGTATGATCAAGTTTGTGACAAAATTGAACAAGGAGAGCATCGTGGATGTGGAAGGAGTTCTGGTTGTTCCGGCTAAGCCTGTAGAGGGGACGTCCCAACCGGTGAGTGAGTGGCAGAATTTGATTGTCATTACAAAGGGTGTAATTTTTTTGTGTTTCCATGTCTTAACCCCTGTGTATTTTCCGTAGTGTAGGAAAATTGGACCCCCTGCTGCAAATCATCTGTTTGTGTGAAAATGACTTCAGTTTGACACGATCAACACTGTTGATCTTGTAGGATAGAACAAGAGCTTTAAAATGATGTATTGCAATCAGAAAACCGAGGTAAAATGAGAAAATGCCACCGTGTGATGCAGATGGCCATATTGGGCGTTTTAGACGCTTAGGGGTTAAGAAGGAAGATATCATAGCTGAGAAGTACTTTGTGCAGTTTTACATTCATGTCAGCTGTATGATCACTTTTAAAATATTTTGTGGATTTTCGTTGCAGGTTGAGCTTCATGTTACAAAGGTTCACTGCATCAGCAAAGCTGCGGTTCAGCTCCCTATCAACCTCGAGGATGCTGCTCGAAGTGAAGCCGACTTCCAGAAAGGCGAGCAGGTTATCAATCGTATGCACATCCTAGAAATGATCATTATTTTTTTCTGCCAAATCATTTTGTTATTGCACTTCTGTGGGCTCGGCTCCAATTCTTGTGATGGTCTAGGTTTCTTTGAGATACATAACCCTCTCCTGTTTCTTTATTGCCACATGCCGCGTTGAAGTTGGAAAAGAGGAGTGTCCAGAGTCATAAGCCCTGCACTCTCAGCGAGCTGTGGATCTCCAAGATCTGATGGTCCTGATTTAGTCTGGAGGAGAGGGTTGTGTCTGATATCCTCCTGGCCTTGGTCCAGTTATCCCCTAAAGGACCAAGAAGCTTGAATTAGGTCTCATGTTTTTTTTAGCAGGTTTTATGTGGAGTTTCTTTTGTTTGTTTTTTGATCAACGCATGCAATGTTCTTGTTCACTGATTCCGGTGATATAAAATTTGGTCCCATCTGAATTACACTTCTCACAATATGATCGATTGAATTTGTCATTTTAAAACCATGAATCCTTGGTCCTTTCGGGGTTATCTAGTATATACACACTGACACGCTGTTGGATTTGGAAATGAACAGGAAGGTATTCAGTATGTGCGGGTGGGGCAAGACACCAGACTGAACAATCGTGTTATTGATTTACGCACGCCTGCCAATCAGGCTATCTTCCGTATCCAGTGCCAAGTTTCCGCTGTGAGCACCTTCTGCCTTTGATTTTTGTTCGTATGTTCTTTATTTGCATCATTGTGTTGTGTGAAAATTTACTCATGTTTGCTCACACGCTATTTGTTTTCTTCACATGTTCTTGTTCAGACATATTTAATATTTGCATTTGGATTAATGGCAGCTATTCAGACAAGCTCTTCTTGATGAGGATTTTGTGGAATTGCACACACCCAAGTTGATTGCGGGAGCCAGTGAGGGAGGCGCATCAGTTTTCAAGGTGGACTACAAGGGCCAGCCTGCATGTCTTGCGCAGTCTCCGCAGTTACACAAGCAAATGGCTATTTGTGCAGACTTTGGGCGCGTTTTCGAGATCGGACCTGTGTTTCGTGCAGAGGATTCTTTCACGCATCGTCACTTGTGTGAATTCACGGGCCTTGACTTGGAGATGGAGATCAAGGAGCATTACTTTGAGGTAGTTTGGAAGGCCATGCATTGATTCTATTACAATGCTATCATGCTTAGGAAGGATTTCATTTGTGAGGAATCGTCCTCAATTCCTACATATTTTTTGGAATGTAGCACAAGGCCCCAGCAATCATGCTAAAGACTTGGAATTGCTCTGATGGCAGGTTTTGGATGTGCTGGAGAAAGTCTTCCTTGCCATTTTTGACGGTTTGAATGAGAAGTGTGCCAAGCAGTTGAAGGCCATCAACGAACAGTATCCGTTTGAGCCTCTTCAGGTTTGTTTGTCACGCTGATTTAAGGTTCTATAATGCTCAAGGTGTTTCATGTTAAAATTTGTACTTAGTTTGGACTTGAGTGCAGCACATGCATCCAATGTAAGAACTCCCATCATCACTAACACTGACCTTATACATCATATGCTTTCTGCAGTATTTGCGACAGACATTGAGGCTTACATTTGCTGAGGGTGTTGCAATTCTCAAGGTCAGTATCAATTCATCATCAGTTTGTTTGATTTTTGTTGGAGTGGTGTTCACTTAAAGACATACTTGACTCATACCAGTGGCGAGATTAGATTAATATATTCTTTGCCTTACAAGTTAGGTCTGATGGTTACAGGAAGCGGGCATCGAGGTAGACCCTATGGCAGACTTCAATACCGAAACAGAGAAAACCCTTGGGAAACTTGTGAAAGAAAAGTAAGATCTGAGAACTTCATCAGCAGTTTTAAAGTGTTCTTCTTAAATGCGCATGTAATGTATTTCAGATATGATGAACGTTTTTTCCATGTCTTTGCTGAATTGTGTGGCAATTAGATCATGCATGCCGGCTACCTTTGTTCAGGCATGTCTAAGTAGTGTTGCTTGTTTCATTAACAGGTACAAAACTGATTTTTACGTACTACATCGCTACCCTGCAGCCATCAGACCTTTTTACACAATGCCTTGTTGGGACGACAAAAGATACAGCAACTCTTTTGACGTCTTTATTCGAGGTGGGACATGTTTTTCCATCAATATTTTCATCAGAACTTATCAGCATAAGTACAACAGTAGCCATTGATTTGAATAGTCAGTGTGTGTAGATGTTTTGTTGATGTTCCGGAAAGAGAGTTTAGGTGAAGTAAGACTCATGGGTGCCGTAATGCTAAAATTCACTGTCGTGATATTTGTAGGGGAGGAGATTATTTCTGGAGCTCAGCGTGTACACGACCCAGAATTGCTGACTAGAAGAGCAACCGAGTGTGGAATTGATGTCAGTACCCTCTCCACGTATATCGACTCCTTCAGGTAATACACGTTAATTGTTGTTGGAACTCTGGGTCTTCTTATCCTGATTATAGATCACCACACCATTTTATCGTCTCTACTAAGCAATGGTTTGAAAATGTAGGTTATTGTGTCCATTGACTGTGAGAGATGCGTTAAAAGCAATACTATCATGTTGGAGCCCATTATTCTAAAGAGCTAATTTCTCATTTCTAGTATAATTGTGACATGTGGTTACAGAAAGTGTCATTCTAAGATTGTCAAATGTTATTTTTCAAATATGGAAAGACACATGTGAAAATTATACATTTGTATTTGGGGTAGAGACACTTGCGATCAGCAGCTTGTTAGTTTACATGCACACTAAGATAAACCTCCCTATTTGTGCCACTTTGTGGTCACTATATATCAGTGTCGTACATTTAAAATTTTGATATGTACACTATTAGTACATAGTGTCACAAATAGGGTGGTTACCTTGCTGCTCACTTGATTGGGATCAAGGTATCATATCCAATTTAGAGCTTATTGCATTTTGATTTGCCTCATTGGTTTTTCACTTTGTGTTGCAGATATGGTGCACCACTGCATGGTGGTATTGGGGTAGGCTTAGAGCGTGTGGTCATGCTCTTCTGTGCTCTGAACAATATTCGTAAGACATCCTTGTTCCCCCGTGATCCTCAGAGGCTGGCCCCATGAGAGTCATTTGTATACCGCAATAGTTCTGGAGGCTTTCTCCTTGGAAACAACATATATTGTTTCTTTTGATGAATATCGACGTTTCACTGGATTCATCCAACAGATGTTTTTTTTATCACATTGCTTCTTGTACAGGTACATCAGCAACTTGATTTCACTCCATTTCAGCTGTTTTTCAAAAAAGCCAAACTTGTCTTCTGCTGTTAATTTTTTCATGTTTAAGCTTTCATTTCTTAATTCTTTTATATTTTCTCCATGTACTCCTTTGTTTTTTTCTATTTGACCCGATTTTTTCATGATTAAATGTGAAGAATTGAAATTATTATGATTTTTCACAGTTTCTGCCTTTGAAAAGTCAAAGTAGTTCCATAAACAACTCAACTTGATGTGAACTTTTTAAGAAAAATGAAGATAATTATAGTGAACATTATAGTGTAGTTGGCATGATCTTAGCACTTATTCGAAAAGAAATTTGATAGAAAACCATGTTCTGCAGTCTATATTGGAATTGCAAGTTTTGGAGCTTCACAGTGTTATACATTTTGCAATTTTAACAAAAAATTTAAAATTTCAAAGTGTTTTTGAGACTAGACTTGAATGGTCACATTTTCTTAGTTGAGCAAATGTGCATTTGAAATTGAGAACCGTACTATTTTGCAAGCCATTTTGGGCTTCATAGCTCCTCTTAGTCCCTAAAGGGTTAAGGTAGCCAACCTCTTTAATACAATCAATCACTTTATAGTATTGATGTTCACAATCAAATTTCTTATATAATATGATCATTACCGTACTCGGCTATCAGGATCGGCAGCTCCCGCCGAATATTTAATTAAAGTGCCGAATTGATGCGAATATTCTCCGAGATTCGGTGGATATTCTTGAGGATTCTCTTTTTCACCATAGAAAATAGAATGTTTTTGAAAAAATAATTTCCTGAAAATTTGGGCATCTCTTTTTATAATTATTTTTTGCCGACCCTGACGGCCGAGTACGGTATCCACCTACCAAGTAGTAATGTTAGGAGAGGTTTTGCCCTTCTAGCATTGGGTTTCTTTTTGAATAGCTACCTACTCAAACTTCTTCATATATTGACTTGTTCTATGAATGCAAGACCTCCGTCCTTTAGACAAGACTCAATAAATGTTTTTTACAATATCCGGTATAATTAGTGTACAATTAATTTGGTTCATTTGTAATTGTATAGTAGAATTATTCATTATTGTCTTCCAATCCAAAAACACCCCTATCTATGAGCCTCCTAAATTTTAGTAAAGATAATTATTTATAAACAAATGGAGTCTAATTATCCAAATCAATTTCATATGAAGTTTGTTGTCATTAATCAATTACATGTTTAAGGTTTAGGGTTCAAAAGATTGACACTAAGTATTCAAGTAATTCATAAACTAAATTGTTCTTGTGTGATTTGGGTTCGAAAAGATGTATAATTTGAATTCAAATACTTTGAATTTAGTTGAAATCTAGATATTCAAAGACAAACTCTAGGGGGAGTCGTATAGGAGGTTGCGTTGAAAATTTTAGGTACTTTGGATTGAAAATGGTTTCAACCTTGGGCTATGTGCACATTCTATTTTTAAGTACACTTTCTATTTTTAATTTAGGTAATAAGAGGTATCAAAGTGCAAGCATTCACGCTAATTTTTGCACGAGCTAGGATGTGGCTTGTGTGTCTTGGAGGGTGGTTGCAAAGTCAACGTTTTCAATTTGTGTGTAGAAGACAATTGTTTTGGTGAAAACATTGGTTTTTCAATTTATGCATAGAAGGCCACCATTTTTGTGAACTGAAAACCCTGCGTTTTCAATTCGTGCATAGAAGGCAACTGTTTTGATGAGAGTCTCACAATTATTAGTGTGTATTAACCCTTAATGAACGCACGGATAGCCCAACGGGCTTTTTTGTATTTTGGAAGAATCTTGCTCATAACTTCTACTCCGTTGAACCAAATGGAGTTTTTAAAATCCCAAACCAAGCGTAGTTGAGGGATCTACACTTCTTTAGAATAGAACCAAAGGAAATTAAATTAAAAAGAGAATCATGTTTAAAATGAAGTTTAAAAGAGATTTTGGGTGTGGAAATCATGAAAGCCATGTCCATTAAAGGTAACTTATGAGATGCCAACTCGTAGGAACCACGTCGGGGAGTCTCCCCTCACAGATTCTCCACCAGGATAGTGGGGAGGGTATGATACAGTGGCAAAGGGATTAAAAACATGTATTTTTGGCTTCCTTTGGAGTGTGCTTGGAGAGGGTATGGAAAAAATGAAAAATATAGAGAGCCCTCTCATAAGGTTCTTAATACCTTGTTGGACCACACCCTTTACACTGTGGCAGCATTGTAGAGAATTTGCTACTAAAATAATCCAACTCTCCAACCCTCTTGCTTGAACCAGCTGAAATTAGAGAAAATTCTTTGTGATTCCTCGATTCTTTGACAGATGCTTGAGATTTGGAAGTGAACAGTAGGGAGGCTCAAGAACGTTATGTTCAACTCCCCTTCTCAACTAAGTTTAGAAAAATCTTTGTTTGGATAATCCACCTTTTTAACTTCCACTCCACATGTGGTTACCAGTACTTGTGAATGGTTCATCATCTTGTGAAGGCTGTGTGAGGGCCGTGTGTGGGTGGGGGAGTTCAACTTCCAAGGTTGGATGTCGCCAGGGCCAGTTGCCTGTGTCCTGGTGGAGATAAGGTAGACGGTGCTTAAATCGCCCAGTTAAGGGATTCGGCAAGAATGAGGCAAACAAAAATGATTGCAAAAATTCCACACACTTGCAAGAATTAGAGGAGCCGTTGGGCAGTGTGCGCACAGATAGATCAATCCGCCTCGATTAATAAGAAATTCTCAAAGTGACATGAACAAGAAGCCCCACATACTTGTCCTGCTACCACTATTGCCAGTCAATACCGGGATGAAATCCGGCCACATGTGGTGGTATACAAATCCGCCTATGAGGTTTCCTATATCTAGCTGTGACTACACTCAATCTTCGAGCATCACTACTTTGCAGCCAGACACGTTGGTTGAAAATTTCTGCCACACACAAACTGGTAAGCCACGCACAAAGCCCAACATAACCGTTCAGCTTCGCTACCTCCCACCGAGTTGTGCATGGTTCAAAACCGTGCATCCCGCACCGTCAATCCTTCTAGGTGACAACCCAAATCCGCCCGGTCAAGTTGCGGTGCTACTCTGGTGACAACGCAAATCCCGCGTGGGCAAGTTGCGGTGCTCAGGCCAAGACCTCGTCGAAACGCAAACCCTATAAGTTAGCTGTCGTTCAGAATGGAACCATTGTTGAAATGAGAAATCACTGCAGTGATGGCGCACGGGAACGCCCAGTGGGATCGAAACCCTCAAAAAATTTGAACTACCAAATCGGTTGAGTCAGAACGTGCTACTGAGTGGTCTTCACTTCCTTGGACGTGATCGACAATCCCTTGGACCTGATCGAATGAACATACGAGCTATCCAGATTCAACTGCTATCACGACAGCTCGCCTGATGTCATATTCTAGAAATCTGTCAGTGGCAAGATATCGAAGCTCAGGTACAGTGGGATCGAAACTCATACAAAATGTGAACTGCCGAAGTGATCGAATGAGTTATCGATCTAGATTCACCGATCGAGTGAACATGACAGCTGTATTTCGATCAGTGAATCTAGATCGATAACTCATTCGATCGGTGATCGTGTGAGCATGACAGCTGCGCCACAATTATATATATATAATTATATATATTCCGATGCTGACAAAATCCGGCACAAGGATGCGATGACTCGGTTATGAGTAGAAACTAAGCACTTCCAGGAAGAAGCCATACCGACACCAGATTCTCAACTAAGAGCTGTGAGTTTGTATGTGCAACTTTGGTAATACTAATGGCATCGGTAATACTAGTTGGCAAGCTTGAACAACATTTACATGATCGAAATTTTTGTTTCGTCGGCCTCTGATGTCTTGCTCCGTCAATTCGCATTCCAAAGGGACCGTTTTCATATACTTAGTCAGATAAGGAGATTAGAATATGTGACAAGGAAATGCTCGATAAATGCATGCAGCAATTAGTGCAGAACATTGCACCTTCAGGCGAGAAATAATACCGAACTCTTAATACCGAACTGACGTGACACAAAGCTGATCTTCTTATTAAGATAATGACAAAGTAGTTGATTTCGTGAACCAACCCTTTTTGTACAGGAAACTGCCCAAGTTCCTCCACATTCTTGCTCACCTCAACGAATTTGTCCACTCCAAGGTCACCCATGATCCACACTGACATGTCAAATTAACCATGCTGGAGGCACGTCGTCAAAGCAGTCTCAGTTCATCTAAATCCGTCCATCATGCTGCCTATATCTAGCCGTGATCAACCATGCGCGGGTTTGGGTTCACAGTGCACGTTTTTAGTGCCCAGATCAAGGGCACGGGTTTAGAAAACGCATGGATTAACCATTTAACATCCCATTCCTTTAATTTGTAGAACAGTCAAACTACCCTTTCATACACTATTCAGCCTTCAAGATTTGTTAATATAATTTTTTAAATATTTTTCATGCATGAAATTGTATATTTCCTATTAGTTCTAAAATTTTCCGATTTTTTTGATACAAAATGAACTTTTTACAAATTTTTAGGTCAAATATTTCAAGAAATTCATATTAATTACAAAAAAGCTTCAAAAAATATAAATTTCTAGAACATGTGCAAGTTTCAATGGAGAATCACATGATATATTTTCCGTAGAATTTTTTAATTTAAATTTTGAAATCCAAAAGGTGAACATCCTATGCAGTGTAATTCACACCTTGAGCTACATAGCTTGGAACAAAAATAAAATATTCAATACTTGAAATTTATAAGATCTGAAAAGTGAAGTGAAAACTAGACTCGACAAACTTCATTTTCTCAATTGAAAGTAATAGCAAAACTTCATCTTCAAGGTCAAAATTAGCTTTGACCAACAAACATCCACTATTTGGATGCGCCGTCCTTAAAGGGTTAAGCACCGTCTACCTTAGTCTTGTCATACGAAAGGGTTAAAGCTGTCATATCCAACCCGTTAATGCCAGCATGGCGGTCCAGCTGGGACACATCTGCGCCCACGTGGCAGGTACCCCCATCCAGAAAGCGCAGGATTCGGGTGCTCCGTCGCCAATCCCTCGTCTCCCTGTCTTCTCCGCTTGCCAATTTGGGCTTCATTGCAATGCCCGCAGCAGCTCATCAGTTTGCCGTCAATGCTCATCAGTTGCCCTTTCGCTCACGTCCTTCACAAATTCCACAATGTAATGGCCATGCGCCGCAGAATTTGATTCCATTCTGTACAGAGCATTCCATCGATTCCGACCCTCATCACTTTCAATAGGGCTTGGTCTGCATTGCAATTGTGCCCGCGCGCGATGGAGTGTTCCGTGGAGTTTCTGGGAGAGAGCAGCGTGGTGAGTTCCGTGAGTGTTGCAGGCAATGTTTCTGGATTGCGTGGGTTTTATGGGTCCCAAAAAACAGGGCTGGTGCAGAGGCGGCCCGTTGTGGCTATGGCGACGCTCGGGGACTTGCAGGAGAGCGTGGCGCGCCGGTTCAACAATTTGATTCGGCGGCATTGTGCGAGGGCGCCGCAGCTGGAATCATGGGCCTCCATTAGCCATGAGAGCCTGTGTGAACAAGGCGAGCACGGGAAGACGGCGCCCGTGGAAGAAGTTGGGGAGGAGCCCACGCAACCTTCGGGTCAAAATGAGAAGAAGCGCAAAACCGTGTTGATTCTGATGAGTGATACCGGAGGCGGGCATCGTGCTTCCGCCGAAGCCATCAAGGCCACTTTCGAGCTCGAGTATGGAGACGACTACCAGGTTGGTTGTGCAATTTGATTTCTCCGGAGTTTTTGCAAAGTACGAAACCCTAAACCACTAAGGTAACCACACCTCAGTATAGTTCCTATAGACTGAAAAAGGTTTTTGTGAGCAACTGCGAGGAGATTCTAGTGCACCGAAGTATGCCTTATTTGAATAATGTATGCAAAAGTTATACTCCCTCTGTCCCACTTAAAAAACCCGTGGTTCTTGGCGTGTTCTAACTTAACGCTTTTTTTGGGGGAAAAAAACCGTCCCAATACTCGAAAAATGGTTTATCTTTAGTAGTGGTATGTAGTTTTTGTGTCACTCTCATTGTCCATCCCGTTTGAAAGTGGACAGGGTTCACGTTTGATGTATAAAATATAGGACAAATATTGCAAAAAAAGATAAAAATGCCAAGAATCTCGGGTTTTTTTAGTGGGACAGAGGGTGTAAGTGTTCGAACTTTATTGGGAGATGACGTAATACCGACAAGTGGTGTACATTCTCAAAACCAGTATGTACTCATCGCGCAAGATTTCAGGGTGTCGGTGTCGCAATTAGGTACCTCTCTTTACCTTATGGCATTCAATGAAGGTTTTAGGTGAAGAGGCAAATCTCAACCTCCTGGTGGGATGGTTGAAAACAATTCAGGTATTTGTTATTGATCTATGGAAGGAGCACACGCCTTGGCCTTTCAACCAAGCTCCACGAGCCTACAGTTTTATGGTGAAGCATGAGACGATTTGGAAATTCACTTTTCATAGTACAGCACCCACACTAGTACATCAATCACAAATGGCTGCAACAGCTCCCTTCGTCGCAAGGTAATCAGCTTAACTCCTAAAGGACCAAACTGGGCCTCCTGTTTGTTTTAGCACTTTTGAGTGATTCATATAGGAACTTTCTTTTTTTCAATTTTTTTTTATGGTTCTTCACTGATATAAAATTTAGCCCCGTCTGGATTATATTGTTCAATCGAGTTGGTCGTTTTAAAACCATGAAATCTGCCCTTTTTTGGGGGTGAAAAAGCTTTGCTCTTTTGTGACAGGGTTTGCGTGTCATTGATTTGAAAGTACGAAATTTGCGCTTGTTTTTTGTGTTATGAACTGTTGTGAATCTGATCTTGAAACTTCTGCCATGGGTGGGTATCAGAGAGGTAGCCAAGGGGTTGGCCAAGTACCAACCTGATGTGATTGTAAGCGTGCATCCATTGATGCAACATATTCCATTGAGGGTTCTACGAGCACGAGGTTTACTCGACAAGATCCCGTTTACAACTGTCATTACAGATCTGAGCACTTGCCACCCTACATGGTGAGTCAAGTTTCTACAGTGTGGGATCCAATCAGTTCTGGTTGATTTTTTCTTGCCTCTCCTCATCTATGGACGGCAGAATTTATGCTTATTATTATTCATCTGTCCTTTTTATCTCTGGAGTGAGGCAGGTTTCACAAGCTTGTGACGGCCTGTTTCTGTCCGACAAAGGATGTAGCGGAGAGGGCTTTAAAGGCTGGCCTCCGTCCGTCTCAAATCCGTGTGCACGGGCTTCCCATTCGACCCTCGTTCTCTAACTCCACTCGTCCCAAGGTTTGCATGCTGCGCAGCGAATTTTTTTGTGGCTATATATCGCCAACTTGCTATTTGAAAAATGGGCCTGCAATGTTGCTGTAAGAAAATTTGGGTAAAAAAATTGAGTATATCGCCATAATCTTCCCTTATCATTGGTATGTATAACCAACAATTCTATAGAAAGCTATGTATTTGTAGTAAAAAAAATTGTAAATCGCCAAAAAATGCTTTCTATTTTTCAAGTTTCAATTTTCAGATCGACGATGGGACTCCCTTGAAAAAATGAAAAAAAAATCACTGATGCTACGCCCTATTTTGAGATGCAACTGCAGTATCAGATGGAACTAAATGTTGAGCAATCAATACGAATGTTGCTGTCCGTAGGATGAGTTGCGAAAAGAGCTCGATATGGATGAGGATCTACCCGCGGTGCTGCTGGTGGGCGGAGGAGAGGGCATGGGTCCTGTTGAAGCCACTGCCCGTGCTCTGGGGCAGTCACTGTATGATGCCAACACCGGAAAAGCCATTGGTCAACTGGTGGTTGTTTGTGGTCGCAACAAACGCCTTGTCAAGAAGCTAGAGGCCATGAACTGGAACATCCCTGTGAAGGTATGAACATCCCGAATGCTCAACTTTCTTGTTGCACCTTCGGTCATCACCAGGTCATATGGATCTTTTTGTGAACAGATTGAGATTCGACTTACGTTTCTGGTGCTGTCACTTGATCATGTGCAGATCAACGGCTTTGTAACCAACATGGCTGAGTGGATGGCAGCCAGCGACTGCATAATAACTAAGGTGGTTTCTACTCGTTTTTGAGCTTTCAAATGTCTTGAAGGACAGAGTTTCAATATGACCCGTTTGATTAATCATATTGTGAAAATAATGCTGGATTTTATTTCATCAGAACCAATGAAGAATATTCATGTGTTGGTCGAAAATCAAACAAAAGGAAGTCCCCATATCAGCTAAAACAAACATGACGCTCATTTTGGACGTTTAGGGGTTTAGTACTGGTTTAGGCTTTCTAGTGTCCATTGGAAACTGTCCATTGTATTACTAGTTGGTTCTGTTTCTTTGGTCCACATCCATGGATCTTGTGCTTTTGTGGGTCGTCTTCTTCACATGCCAGTTTCCACAGCGATTTTGGTTTAAGATATTTTTGGATTTCTAGTCGACGATGTTCACTGCTACTTTACTTTTTTTTGTTTCTGATCTAACAAAAATCCTGTTTCAGGCGGGACCTGGTACCATAGCTGAAGCGATGATAAAGGGACTTCCGATGCTTCTGTTTGACTTCATAGCGGGACAGGTGGACTTTTCCTTTCTTCCACAGTTTGCTATACTTTCTTAGGTTCTCAATTCTTGTTCTCGTTGTGTTGGTTTCAGAGAACCCCTCCGAAGCTCTTGACTTAGCATGCAAGTAGTACCCCTGATTGTGAATGAAATTGCTGAGAGAGATTTTATGCACGAAAATTTTAATTCTCAAGATGGGAATCAAAATTTATAAACGAGGACTTTTCATATGATGGAACATGCTGTTGCTCCAAATAGTTTCTTAAAACGTGTGAATATTTAGCTGCTGAGTGTTAATTTTTTGCACTTGTGCAGGAAGTTGGAAACGTATCTTTTGTTGTGGACAATGGTGCTGGTGCTTTCTGTGAGGACCCAAAAGAAATTTCTAGAATTATTGCAGGCTGGTTTGGGGAGAAGTCGGACGTGCTTAGGGAGATGACAGAGAAGTGCAGAAAGTTAGCCCAGCCTGATGCTGTTTTCAAAATCGTGCACGATCTAGATGACATGGTGCGTAATAAGCACAGGTATCTTGAACATTTGACTGTCAAGTACAGGGGCCTGATTTAAGTTTTTCTTTTGTATGGTAGCACTTGCAACCCCTTGTTCCTGGTCAATGAGCAGCTTTTTGGTTTAATTTATGGCCAATTCATCCATTTGCCACAGTGCATGTCTTTAACATGGGAAATGCATTACAATATTGAAAACTTACAGTTAAAATCGAGAGGAAAAGCTCTTCATTATTTCTTTGCAAATTCTCCTTGAGTCCTTGGCCCTGCTGTTTAATTGAGAGCAAGCTTTTGGGACAAACTACAGTAGATACCCTAAGGTAGAAACACCCATTTCCGTCCTTACACCCATTCCTACTCAGTAGACTTCTTTGAAGTCATTCCATAAAGTACTTTTGAATTGTCCCCAAACTAGATTGTTATTAATAGAGATTGGATGTCTAGACAAGTCTATGGGTTGGTTTAAATGGTCTATGCAACTTTCACTTTGAAAATTCATAGCAATTACATGGCTTATCTATAAATTCTATTTTTTTCTTGTAAAATCATCATTTTCAATTGCTATACTACAGAAATATTTACCTTGAAAAAAGTGCCCCCAAATACGTTGAATTGAGAAGTCTGGTGTAATTTTTAGAAAACTTTGACAAAGTCTAGTGTGACTCAGACTTTTTCTGCTCTAGAATAGGTATGCATGTAACTTGGCAATATCAACAACCTCGAAGAGGTATGATTGATTGGTAGTTGAGGGTGTCGCAGGTTAGGTTTTACAGGTAAAAATCCAAAAAAATGACTTCGCCGACCGGCCGTCTTCAAGCTGGTTTGGTTCTGGAATCCTGCCTTGTACTGCTTTGAAAAGTATAATTCAGTGTTCATTTGACTCCAAAAAAAAAAAAAAAAAACGTTGAATTGCTTGTTTTGACGATTTTAGGTGTTTCTACTTTGGGAATAATGGTTGCTTTGGTGAAAATAATTTGCTTTATTACATTGAAAGTGAGGTTACCACATGTCATGTTGGCATTGGTTACAATGACTGAAATTTTTTATATGGCATTCACAAAATTGTATGATATAGGTTTGTTGAATGTACATTATGACCTTCAAAGGTGTTAAAGGTGGGGACATCCAAAATCGCCACTTTTGCTATTGAGCATAGTTACTATTATTATTATAGTCGTCAATTTTTTATAATTTTCTTGTTGGCAATTGAAAGTGGATTTTAATGCACCAAAGAATACATCATTTGGATGCTATATGCAAAACTTATGAAGGATCAAAGTTTTCTTTGGTAAATGTTCTAAAATTGTTTTTCCACTGAAGGTAAATATTTATTAAGGCAATATACATTTGGTGATCATAGTCCTTTTGGATTACTACAGCTTTTGGGTGCCTCCACCTTAAGTGTTTGCATGCAGGTATGTTCCGTGGGTGTATGCGTTGCTTTGCTTCGTGAATGGGAGTTGTTGATAAATTGAGATATCATCAATTACCAAAGGATCCAAAACCATAAATAGATAGATAGAAACTCCTATTCTTTTGCATTGCCGAATAAAAAGTGTTCCATTTGTACCCAAAAAAAAAAAAAAAAAAAAAAAAACTTTGCTTCTCCTTCGAGGCCGGCGTGAATAAAGTGTATGTTCGTCTTGACAATGAGCCAGTGCCCACCGGACCCAAAACCATAAACTAAGTGTTGGTTTCACTTGCTCTTAGTAATGGTGTTAGAGAGTTAGATTTATATGTTATTCACACATGTCGTTTGTTGAACCCAGTTGTATAACATTCTATAATTTTCATGTGTTCTTCCTATCCACAATCCTACCGTGTAAGTACCATTGCATAGTCGAATATCTTTATTGGAATTTTAGTTTAAGAAATAGAAATATAGTCATAGCTGTTGCTGAACACTTATGATTATAAAAATGGCGAATAGGTACAATTGTAATTACATTTATGTTTGGGGTGGCTAAAGTAATAACCCTTACCCTACAAGAAGTTTTGCATGAATTACAAAAAAAGGGGATTTTAGACAATTACAACAAAAGAGATTCAACACGAGTTAGGCTACTATGGTTGTAGGAATGACACATCGCTTATTGCACAAATAGGATTTTGCACGAGTTACAGCAAAGGGGATTTAGTACATGTTACAACAAGGGAGATTTTACACAAGCTACAATAGAAATTCTATTTTATTAAACAAGAAATTGTTAACGTCATAGATGTGGCAACAACAAATAGCATACTAGTTTTCCTTTAAAATATCATGAAAAGACATATTAACTTTGACACTAACATGACTATTTAGAAAGAGAAAGTTTGGGGGTTATAAGTTAGAATATAATAAGAGTGTAAAGTGTAGGATAAGTCCTTGGAACAAGGGATTTGCCCGGCGTAAAGAACGTTAAATTTTTTCTTACTAGCTGTCCTTTTCGTACAATGATTATTTCCTTTTATGCTTTCCAACTTTCCTTTTATGCACAATGATTACAATTGTTTGAATTTTGAAAAGAAGTCACGCATGCTAAAGAAAAAAAATTGGTGTCAAAAGGTGCAAGTGAACACAGAGTTAGTGCATGTAGGGCTTCCGTTTTGTACTAAGCTTACGCGTTGTAAGCGTGATTATTTTACTCAGAGAAAATTTTAAAAGTTCTTTACGAGGGGAGAGAATGCCGTTTTGATGTTCGATCCTTGGGTCACATCGATGCCATTCGAAGTCACGGCGGCGGGAGACCCGGCCGGGTCGGGTGACGGAGGGGACCACATTGGACCCGGCCACCCGCGATGTGAGATTACTGTGATCCATTCTCCAGCCAACCCAGGGCGAGTTATGGCTCTTCGTCTTCGACCACCAAGCCAAGCCTCTTCGTCTTCCTCTTGCTTCAGCTGAAGCTTCTCCTCCTCTTCGGCAATTGTGAGTAGTAGATCCAAATTTTCGCACAAAACGAGCCCAAGGTGCTCGCATTTGGCATTAGCATTTGTGTATTGCTTTCGTTTTTGCGCTGTTGCGGTCTTTAGAGGAATTGTTGATTTGCAGGGGGATTGGTGGCGTGATTTGGAGCTATGGCTGCGACGAGTGGCGCAATGGCTGCGAGCTCATTATCGAGCTTGAAGAAGATGGATTCGATGGTGCCAGGGAGTTTGCAGCAAGCGAGGTCGGTGGAATTGAAAGGCAGAGTCGCTGGGAAGGGACAGAGGATTAGCCGCGCGGTGCGCGTTGCTGGTGTGCGCAATGCAGCGCCCGAGCTGGTGGAGATGGAGCCCGCGTCTCAAGGGAGCCAGCTTTTAGGTGAGATTTTTAGTCTTTATGTTACACACGCTCCGTTTTTTAAAACTGATAATCGACCTTGCTGATAATATTCAGGCCGCACTTTTGGAAATTGGAGTTTCTTTATGTGCCTACCTTTACAATCATGTCTGATTTTTTTAGTTTCGCCTGTAAAAGTGCTTTGTCTGTGTAATGTACGTCAGGGTGCACTGAATTTTCAATTAGGGGAGTTGACTCTACAGTGCTTGCATGCGCGCTTCCGATGCCGATTATGTCTTCATATTACATACGTTTGTTCTTCACATTGTTGCGCGAATCTTTATTTATTTATTTGTTTTGTTTTCAATTGATAATCGTGTTTCGCGACCTGGCTAATACTATTCAGGCCGTACTTTGGGAATTGGAGTCTCTTTTATGCTCGACTTCGAATTTTCTTTCAATCGTGTCTGATTTTTCGAGTTTCGCCAAAGTGCTGGTGACAAGCTTCTGGTGACAACATTCTGGGATGTTGCCCAAGCTTCGTCTATGTAATGTACGTCTGAATTTTCAATTAGGGCACTTGCATCTACAGTGCTTGCAAGGGCGCTTCCGATGCCGAGTGCTCCTTGAGGAAGTGTCAGGTTTGGTTATTGTGAAGGAAACTGTACGTTTTACGAATTCCACTTGAACAGGACAAAAAGTTAAGCAAACACATAAGGACATTGAACTTTTCTTGAGGCTTTTCTAAGAAGACGGGGAAATTATGGATCTAATTTACCTTTGTGGTGCCGATTGTAGATTAAGGCTACGAAGCCTGCTGGCTCTTAGTTTAGAGCATGCATTTATTGTCATCCAAATGCAGGCAGCTACTTCAGGTTCTCCATAGATAAATCCTGAGGAAGTTCTGGAACTTTTTAATAAGATGAAAATCGTTATAATTGATTCTTGCACATCTTGTTAGATTTTGTACCCTAATTTCGTTCATCCGAATGTATGCGTATGGTTGGGGAGATCTCGCTTGAACGTTTCTTGAGTATCCGGAAATATTCTAACCATTAATGTTGAGATGTCTCTTGTGTAAGCAGTTCCTCGGAAGAAGTACTGTGAATCAGTGTACACGCCTATTAGGAGGAAGACAAGGACGGTGAACATTGGTGGTGTGACTGTGGGCAGTGAGCACCCCCTTCGAGTGCAAACCATGACCACAACTGACACGAAGGATGTCCAGGGCACTGTGGAGCAGGTGTTCATCCAGCTATCTACCTTCACGTTACATTAAAGGTTTTTAAGGAACTTGTTGAGCATAAGGCAGTTATTATTAAATAGTGTAGCCTAACTCGACTACCCGTTTGGTCGTGAGCCTCCCAGGTGATGAGGGTTGCAGATAAAGGCTGTGATATTGTGCGGATTACGGTCCAAGGGAATAGAGAGGCTGAGGCTTGTTACGATATCAAGAACACTCTCGTGCAAAAAGGGTACTGCCTTGGCACTTTTATCTCGGTCATCGAGTAGTTGATACGTTGTTTTCATCTTTTCATTTCTTCTTCCGGGGCGATGGCTAGTAATGTCAGAAAATGCTGTGATGCACCTTCTGTTGCTATGCCACAAAGCTGCTTTCTAACTTGGCCTTCAACTTTTGGAGGTTTACAGGTACAACATACCTTTGGTTGCAGATATTCATTTTGCACCCCGAATTGCAATGAAAGTTGCCGAATGCTTTGACAAGATTCGTATCAATCCTGGGAACTTTGGTGAGTATAGTTGCTACTGGACGATCTTCTATCGTTTTTTCAGTAAGCTGTTAGAACATTGATAGCCATGGTCTTCCCACGGTCACTTCTGATTATCAATTTCGGATCACTTATCTAAGACCTTAACAGACGCAGTGACCCATCTTGCAAAAAGATTTGGTTTTTAATGCAGGTTAGTCATCATACATTACTGAGCCCAACCCTTGTGTCTTGCAGCTGATCGGCGCGCCCAGTTCGAGACGTTGGAGTACACGGAAGCAGATTACGCTGATGAACTACGGCACATCGAAGAGGTATCGAAGGATTATGTTATTGATAACCTAGGCCTAATGCTTCTTAAGGAGAGAAGGTTGTGAACTCTCGAGAGCTTTGGTGGTGGTTAATCACCTTATCGTGGTTCTGTGCGTTAGGTATTTACGCCTCTAGTGGAAAAGTGTAAGAAGTACGGGAGAGCTATGCGCATAGGCACAAACCATGGGAGTTTGTCCGACCGCATCATGAGCTACTACGGTGACTCTCCAAGAGGCATGGTTAGTTCTCTAGATCTGTTTGACTGCCTACAATTTTGGACTGTCGTGGGTCGTTGATGGTTCTTTTGTCTTTCCTTAATCCTATCCAGCAAGATCGTTTTTCCCCCATATATAATTGGGGATATTGCCCATGATTGACCTGGAAATGGAGTTATGCTTCATTAGAATGCCGTTGTTGTTGAGAAGCACATCATCCCTGAATTCGCCAGCATTGACGGCTTCTCTAAGTAACAGCTGGGTCTCTTACGATGTCTATTCAGCTTTTATTGGAAAATGGACGATATTACTAATGCTTAGTGATTTACAATGCATTGATCTGCAGATAACTCATTTACAACATTGTTAATTTCAATTTGAGGTTACTAATTTGTCAATTGTCGTTTTCCCAGGTAGAGTCAGCTTTTGAGTTCGCACGAATTTGCCGCAAACTTGATTACCACAATTTCGTGTTTTCCATGAAAGCAAGCAATCCCGTCATAATGGTTCAAGCCTACAGGCTTTTAGTGTCTGAAATGTATGCGAACAACTGGGACTACCCATTGCATCTTGGCGTTACTGAGGCTGGAGAGGGAGAAGATGGTCGTATGAAGTCAGCAATTGGCATTGGAGCCCTACTCCAGGTTTTTTTTCAAATCAATTCTTTTGGTGACACTCCTGCATACATGCTAGAATTCTTCAGTTTCAATCGAGTCATCACTTTTTTAGCTCCCTTCAAGCGAGCTAATTTTTTAACTCGTCTTAACCGGTCTTCAGCATAATTGTTCTAGGTACTTCATTATTTTTTGACACATGTTTGTCTTGCAGGATGGTCTCGGTGACACTATTCGTGTTTCATTGACGGAAGCTCCTGAGAATGAGATCGATCCTTGTAGAAAGCTTGCAAACTTGGGCATGAAGATCTCTGCAGAGCAGAAAGGAGTGGTAAGTTAACATCATATCATCTTACAGATTTTCCTGAGAATTCGGATGAACACAATTCCTCCAGGGCCAGGACGTCTATACCAAGCTTATCTTTATATATTCGCTTTCTTGATTGAGTTATTCTCAATTCTGAGAAATCTATGCTCAAATTTATAAATCCACCTGAATGTGTTTGCCCTCAATTGCATGGATAGCCCTATATTGTGGTCATGTTCAGTGAGGTTTAGTTGCTGAATGTCTATTTGTATGATTTTCAGTCTGAGTTTCAAGAGAAGCACCGACGG
The DNA here is from genome assembly GCA_022496805.1 of Pohlia nutans. NCBI lineage: Eukaryota > Viridiplantae > Streptophyta > Bryopsida > Bryales > Mniaceae > Pohlia > Pohlia nutans. The sequence goes on along the minus strand of CM040089.1, from coordinate 44,332,922 downwards.
TACTTTGACTTTCAGAGGCGGACTGGCCAACTTCCACTCCAGAAGGAGGTGAGTCAGAACCTTGTGCACCTACGAGATGCGCTTATTGGTAGTGACGGATTAGTTGCCAGTAGTGGCAAACTAGGTTTACCACAAATTCTTAAAAGGTCCTGTGGGTCTTAAGTCTTATGTATCATATATGCCGCGTGATATATATATTCTTAATAGAAGATATTGGCCTGAGGTATATGCATCAAACTAGTTTATCCTCAGAGTATTTTGATAAAATGAAAAAGAAGCCTAAGTGCGAGTCTTCCATCGAAAGATGTTTCTGTTTCTGTTCACTAGAAATCTAATGATCTGTCATTATACAGGGGGAGTTGGTAGACTACAGGAACGTGCTGCACCGTGATGGTTCTGTTTTGATGTCCGTTACATTGGACCAGTTGAAGGTAAGTTACTATCTTGGAGGTGCATCTTCTAGTGTATTGATGAGAGCGTTAATGTCTGGTTTTACGGGGATATTCATGAACTGTTCAACCTGTGAAGTTTGACCATGATGGCTTCTACATTGAGTTCTTGAAATTTGGGTGTAATTTTGTTTATTTGCTGTGGATGGTTTATAAGATGGTCCATTAAAGATATCAATCCATGTGTTCCTTAGCCTTACGGTTGTTCCCGTGTACAGAATCCAGAAACCTTATACAGAAATCTAGCCACAAAGCTGATCATCGGTATGCCATATAAGGTAAGGCCGTGAGATTTTGCATTAATTATGATAGTGCGGTATATTCTTGTGCTAGTTGCGTGAGGTGTGGATCTAACTTATCAAGCAAATCTAACGAACAACTTGGTTGATCTAGATTTTGATCGACGTAGGTATTGAACAATATAGGTTGATCAACCTTTGTTCAATTTTTGAAACACCGAGTTGTATGAGTTTGTATATTGGCAGTTTGTGTCCCATAATTCCTTTTTGAGGATGAAATTCGGTTCTCAATATTCCCATCGTTTGGTGTGCAGGATTTGGCTACCGTGGACACGATACTCTTGAATAAGCTTCCAGCCGTTGGAGATAGGGCATCGGTCAGTGCAGCAATTCTTCATTGAGGACCTTTTTACTTGTTTCGGCTGACTGTATATCTTTGAGTGTTGACGATGGTTTGCTGGTGATGCATGTGATGTGTGCACTCGTAACTTGTTTGATGGTCTGCCTGTGATGCAGAGACTTGCAGTGAAAAGACTGACAGACGTTGGCATTGGAGTGCTGACTCCTCTAGCTGAGCAGCTGGCTAATCCGCTTCCACATGCTATGGCTCTCACCACTCTTGATGAAATTGCTTCTGGAGCCCATAAGGAGCTGCCCGCAGGTACATAAGCATGTCTTTCTTCAATCACATACTTTACAACGAGACCGATATGATAAGTTGTGCGTGTACACCACAATGATGCCGCCAGGGTTTGTGATTAATGTCAGTTGCAATAGGGAGTGACGAGTCCAAATCTCATTCTTTTAGTCTTTGCAAATGGTTGCTAACACGTTCGTGTGTATTTCCAGGCACTCGTCTTGCAGTAACTCTTCGTGGAGATGAACCTGAAGAGAAACTTGAGATGCTGAAGGATTTGGATCTTATTATGTTGTTGCAATACCTACCAGAAGGTGATGAGAAGTCGAGCCGTGTACATGCCTCACGGAGGTAGTTCTCAGCCCCAGGCTTACTTGGAGACATGCATACTTATTGTATATCTAGTGCGTGCAAAAACATCTCATTAGAACTAGCATTATGGAATTGTGACGTCAGTACTTCAGTAATTTTGATGGCGAGCTTATTATTTGTGAACTAAAAAGACGTACTTACTATCAGTTTTCTGTGAATTGTATGCAGGTTGTTTGAATACCTGCAAACCAATGAACTGAACTTCCCGGTTATTCATCACCTTAAATTTCCTGCAACCACCGAGAGGTACTTGTGGTAGAATTTTCTGTGGAAATATCAAATACTGGATTCGGGTTCTTTGATGATTTACATGAGCTGGCTAAATCTGCTATTTTATGAAATTGACTGAGTATGCTACAAATATCTGCTCCTTGAACTGCACATTCTGCAGAGATGATTTGGTTATCAAGGCAGGCAGTGAAGCTGGCGCCATGCTCGTTGACGGCCTAGGTGATGGAGTCATGTTGGAGGCTGCTGATCAGGATTTCGACTTCCTGAGAGATACATCATTCGGCATGCTTCAGGGATGCCGGATGCGGAACACAAAGACAGTAAGTTCATGTTGTGAGGAGAGCAATTGGAGTCTAATGTTTCTTTCAAGCAGTTAGTTCTTAACCTGAAACGACTTGTGCTGATGGGCTGCCTGCAATTGTGCATCATTCAGTACTATTTCTTCTAGCTATTTGCTCAATTTGAGGCTGCTATTAATCAAAAGCTTAATGAAGCTGTCATAGAAGTGATCCAACACACTGCTCAACTGTATCTGATGATAACATGATTTTTTTTCAATTGTAAGCTGTTTATGACGTGCTCTCACTGATTTGATTCTTTCTATAACTGATTTGAGTTATTTGTTGGACCCAGGAATACGTATCCTGTCCATCTTGTGGAAGGACCCTCTTTGACCTCCAGGAGATTAGTGCAGAAATTAGGGAGAAGACTGACCACTTGCCGGGTGTTTCGGTACGTGGAACGGAACTGGATTTGCTTTTAAAATTAGAAATTAAGTATGTGAAAATATAATTTATCTGTTAGATTATGAACTGATTTGATCCCTTACCGTTATTTCTCTTAATGGATGATTTTATTTCGGTCACTATGATATACTTAGTCTTGGTAATGGGCATTGATAAACGTTCACAATGTGCTATGTCGTTTCCTTTTGCAGATTGCTATCATGGGTTGCATTGTGAATGGTCCTGGAGAAATGGCAGATGCTGACTTTGGTTATGTGGGTGGCGCTCCCGGGAAAATTGACCTTTATGTTGGCAAGGTATGATCCTACTTTCCACGTTTCACTCCACGAATTGAAAACTGTGTTAAATTGCATACTCTCTAGTTAAAATGTTTGACCTACCTTTGAGCTTACACCTGGACATGAATTTATAATGCAGGAAGTAGTAAGGAGAGGGATTGCCATGGAGAAGGCTACCAATGAGCTCATTTCCCTCATCAAAGAGCATGGTCGATGGGTAGATCCAGAAACTGTAGAAAATTAGGTCGATTAGGATGATGGTGCAGGGAGAGTTGACAAGCTTCAATAGTTGCATGTAATGAAACTAAACGTTCCCAACCATTTTTGGCAACAATCGCATTCCAAGAACACATAGGGTTGAGAGTGTAGAGACATTTACAGTAAACAGTTATATCATGTAAGGTAGGGGCCCGACAAGTGTTCGTGTTCTCCAAACTGTTCTTCTAAATGTCATAAAAATGGTCACTGTGGTGATTATACAGTAAATGAGCTTATTTTACGAAGCAACAATCAAGCAACCTTTACTCGTATTGTTGATCCTACAACCTTGGAGGTGATGAGTTGCAATGGAGGACGTTGGCCACTCGTCGGGGAATGGTGCAAAGCGGAGTGGATTCAAGCGGCCAGCATGTTGATGAATGCTTTCGAGCATGTAGCTTCGTTGGACAGTCATTTGGAGTTATGCACATGGAGCTTCAAACCTAGGAACACCAGCCGCTGTTCGTAAATAAGGCAATCTACACTTTGCTTGTAAAACATGATTCCACTTTCATTCCTTCTCATTTTCATTTGTCTTTGTTAACACAAAAATTCACGACTACTCTAAGTACCAGTATGAAGCCAGATCACTCAATTATGTCTAGACATTGCATGTTACTGTAGCATTACTTGTTATGGTAGCTGCCGATAGTCATGTGGAATATTTGCGAAGTGAATAAACGTCACCGGATGCTGGTAATTAGTTTTCAAGTTTGATATACGTAGCAAATACTAGAATTGAAAGCAGAAGTGACCACATTCCAAATAGAATGAGAGAAAATGCTCGCATCTGCACAAGATGAATAGTACGGGTATTCGCAGTGGCTATAGCACCACTAGAAGGCCACTTGATTCTTGGATCCAATGGCCCGTAATCTAAAATTTCATTCTCTGGCAAACTGGTGCTCGTTTACACTAGAAAAATAAACCTTGGCAAAAAACCTTAATAAAAAGGTCTAACGTACTCACCACATGAACACTATTGAGTCATATGTATTCGCCACATTACCTTCAAAATCAAGCTTTGTCAAGGCAAACTTCGCCAAACATTCCTCTAGTGAGAGTACGAATTTTGAATTTGAAACCTCCACTCTGACAAAAATCCAACCTTCACTAATTGTCAAGGAAGTTAGATTCATGCCTAAGAATCTAACTTCCTTTTAATAAAAGGGATAGTATTGTATTTTCTCTTCTTTTCGCTTGTTGATTTAAAGAAGAGAAAATACAATATTATCCCTTTATTGTCTCTGCCCCACCAGGGGAGAGACTACGAAAACGCTTCGTTTTCAAGGAGTTACATGGCTGAACAGTATAAACAAGCCGTAATAGTAAATCTAGGGTAAATACTAAGGCAGAGACTACGCAACTAGCCGCTTGTTTAAATAGTGTTGCATTCCCCAAAAAAGGAATGTCGCCACTTGACCTTTCCAAATAAAATACTGTTCACCATTATGACGACAGTGGGAAATCCCAAAAAAAACCTTGGTACACGCATGCACACTTCCTATGTTCATTCCGCCGCAGAAACGATTCGATTCGAGAAACGATCGTGCCAGGCTTCAACACGGACCAACCTAGCAAGAATATATGTGGAAATCCAATGATTTTGAAGGTCATTATCATTTGCATTCATTTCATGAATACTTCATAAATTTGGAGCTAGGATTTGGGAGTAGGATCTTACACTCTTCACTCCCACTATTCAATTCATACTAAATCTCATAATAAAAAAATTCAGGAAATCTTTTGTACCGTACTTTAGGGGCACCTTCGTCGCCCCTCGGTCAAATAATTAATTAATTTCAAATTTTGGTGTCCGGCAGTAAAAAAAGTAATTTTTTAAAATTCGACTTTTTGAGGAAATAAATAACTGTAAGTTCGACTTTCATCCACAGTTGATGAAGTTTCATTGGATGTTTGTTACTTCATCATGATGTTTTGAAAATGGCAGCCGCCCTTTCATTTAGCTTACCCTAAACGTTCACTTATCTTTGCTTAACCAACCCTAATCTCATTGTTTTTCATGGTAGTTTGTGAGAGCTTTGCAATATTGTACTGGTCCTTGTAAGAACTTGTTAGGTTTAGGGTCTTGCTAATGAGTGATTGACAGTATGGCTAAGCAACAAGTTTTGAGCAATATGTTCACTATTATAGACAAAGAAGAAATGGAAGATAGGGTCGAACGTGACTTTGCACAGCTCCATGTCAAGATGGAGTTGGAGCAGTCTATGAAGAAAGAGGTTCAGAAGCGTCCAGTGGGGAGGCCCAAGATGCAAATCGAAGCTGGACTTCTTCCAATCAAAGTGGAGAAACCTGATGCGACACCAAAGACCACAAAGGCTAGGGGACCATACAAGAACTGGTTTGTACCATCTCTCTGGGATCCTATTTATGCAGCTGTGACACATCATAGGAGTGTTGGTCATGCTTTAAGGTATTTGCAAGTGAAATACAAGTTACCCGGACAAAACAAGAGTGTTTATGATGATTTGACTAGAGGTTCCTTGGGAGAGTGGTTCACTAAGACAGGGGGATTAAAAGATGGCACAAAACAAACAATCTTCAAGGAAACAGCAGCTTATACGGGTGGGGCTCAACATGCATATGTTTTGTCTAAACATCATGAATTAGAGGAGGAGATTATCACTTTGTTGAAGGCACATCGTGAGGCAGGTCAGCCTCTCTTTGCTTCTTCTGTGAGAAACTTGATTCGAACCCTCATTTAGAAGAGGGAGCCTAGCCTCCTCAATTTTAAAAGCCAAAGTGGATTTAGGGTTTCTTTAGAATGGACACGAGATTTTGTGAGAACCAACTTAGACTGGAGCTTTAGGAAAGGAACAAGAGCAGCTAGAAAGCTACCAAAAGATTGGGAGCAACAAGGTTTACAAATGACACAACGAACGGCCTACCTTGTCAAAGCTCACTCAATCGCACCACAACTGGTCATCAATACAGATCAAACGGGGATACATCTAGTACCAACAGGAGGCGCTCGCATTTGGGCAGAAAAAGGCTCCAAACATGTCCAAATCCTTAGTATGGAAGACAAAAGGTAGATCACAGTTTCAGTATCCTCTTCAGCTGCAGGAAACTTGTTACCTTTTCAAATTGTATTTACAGGAACCACAGAGAGATGTCTCCCTCCTCGAAATGTTGGTCTCCAAATGTGTGAAGATGCTGGTTGGCACTTGACATACACCAACAATCATTGGAGCAACTTAACCACTTGCAAGCAATTTGTTGAACAAATCCTACAGCCTTACAGAAGAAAACAAGTGCAAGAGATGGGATTAGATGAAGAATCAAAGTTGATTTGGATTTTGGACTGCTGGAGTGTTCATATTTCGAAGGAATTTATCTCTTGGTTAAAAGAGACACATTCAGAGATCCTACTCATCTTTATACCCGCAAATTGTACCAGCGTTTTCCAACCAGCGGACGTTATCTTACAACGCCCATTCAAGCATGGATTCAGACAACAATTGGACACTTACACCAGTGAGAACATTGGCAAGCAGATTGATGAGAAGGAACTACAAGATGTGAAGTTAGATACAAAGATGTCGATGCTGAAGCCTTTGATCTGCAGCTAGTTGTATCATGCATGGCAACACATCAACAGACCAGCCGTGATAAAGAAAGGATGGTGCATGTGTGGCTTAGATGGAGCATTCCAAAAATCATTTCAGACAACTGCAATGGAGGAGCATATGAAGAGCTCTTTGTTCAAAGAAGTAGTGGATGCAGAACAAGATTCAAAGGAAAAAAAGGATGAAACAGATCCACACGAGAGTGTTGAAGCTATAATGGAGAAAAATTTGTCTCTTGTTGCAGATGTTGCAGCAGAAAACAAAAGATCTATTGTTTCTACCATGAAAGATCGCGCCAGAAAAAGGTATGTTCATTCCTACAAATACCTAGGGAAAAAGGTTGATTTTAGATCTCAAATGTTATTTTGTAAAATGCTCTAATCAACATGAAAAATGTTAGAATTCTAGTTCTTACTAAGACTAATAGCCTAGTCCTCGTACTGTATCATCTTCAACTAGAACCCTGCAGGCAAATGACAAACAAAGCACTGAGCAGAGTGTGAAGGAAAAGAGACCAAGAGCAAACAAAAAACAAAATCAGGGAAAGAATGCTGGAGGAATGAAGAACAGCCGTGAAGTAAAGGAGTGAGGGATCGGGGCATACCTGCTGGTCGCCTTCTCAAAACCTCCAGGTTGCGATCGTCACCGTGAAGCAGGTTGCGATCGTCACCGTGAAGCAGGTTGCGATCGTCTCCAGCCTCCGTCACTGTGAAGCAGGTAGCTCGGCGCCTCCTCTAGCACCCTGCGGCGCAACTATAAACCCCCACACCCCCCCCCCCCACCACCCACACGGCCTCCTCTGCTCCAGCTGAAGCAGCTTCCGTCTCCGTCTCCTTCTCGCACCTCCAGCCTCCGTCTCCGGCCCCTAAACCCTTGTGACAGGTGCAACGGCAAATGAGAAGTTGCAGCTGAGCTCAAGAGCACCTATGTGCGAGAAGGAAGCCGGAATGAGTCCCGTTGGGAGGAAGATTAACTTTGTGTGGTCACTGCCAGCCTTGTGCTGCACGATGGGTTTGACTTATGCCTATTATTAAGTGTGCAAGGGGCTCGTGAGGAACTAGTGGTCTTCGTGTGATTACTCTCAACATTTTTAATTTATTTGATTTTCGGTTCATGTGTTGGATTTCAGGATATTTCGTCATTCATTTAATTTTATTTCATGGTTTTCTGGCAAATTGGCAGCATAATTTTTTTTTAAATCCGGCATTATTATTTGGAATTATTTTCTGCCGAAGCTGCCCCTAAAGTACGGTATTGTGCTTATACTCTCATGAATAACTTTCATTTCAAGATCAAAAATATCTTCACTCTTTGCAGAGAGAGTACCGTAATGGTCAGAAAATTAAAACTTTGTCCCTCGAGCACTCAACTGAACATAGGGAGGCATGAGACAGACGGCACCAGAAAATCCGGATCGTTCAACTAAAAAATGTCTTATTTCCTGACACAAGAAAAGCTCTTGCCGGCCTTCACAGACGAAGAGAGCTTTAACACCGTAATCAGATACTCAAATTGATTCCAGTCTAAGCATTTCTAAAAACTCATGTGAATTTCACAAAACTTCTAAGGTCTTCAGAGCAGCTTCACAGCATGGTCATATCAGAAGCAACTCTCTAACTAGCCCAAACTAAAGATCTACAGGACATACAGATTTGCTCAAGCTTGCCTGCAGTACCTCTAAGCTTAGTAAGCAGACCGTTAGAATCTTACACAAAGTGATCAACAATCAAAACTCCTAGTGGTGTTCATCATGTCCAGGTTGTCCACCCACTCCGATCACCTTCAACTGCCACATCAAATCACACAGAACATCAGGTACCTCAACTAAGAAGGAACAGGTTAAAAGTTTCCATACCACTTAAATGTGAAACTCTTCACAATAGCAACTCGTTCAAGATATAGATGAGTACGCTCCAGGGAAGCCAAAAAAAACCCCAACTGAACAAGGAAAAGCACAGTTCCACCCCACAGGATACTTCAGTGAGAATCCGTACTCATTGAAAAACATAGCAAGTTTATTACCTCAAAAACCTGGGTGCACACAGGGCACTCGTGCGTTTGACCCTTCTCCAAATGGAACCATGTTACATCATGCTCGTCCTCTGTTTGTGCAATGCCATCCCACACAACCTGCATTAGCTTCTGCAATTGCCGACAATGAGCCTGTCGAAAAGATAGCGACAGAACACTGTCGCGGCAAACAGCAGACAAGTCCAATATTATATAAATTATATTACGGTCAAGTAATTCTTACTGTGCCTTTAGTGTTTATGTATTCATTTAGTAAGTTAGGTTACGAATAAATAATTCAACCTCAGTGTGACCTGAATTACAACTACCTCAGCATCTACACCAATCATATCTCTCCCTGTTTACAGATTTTTCCATCATCAACCACGGCACACATTATACTCGACATTCAAGAGAGGAAAATCACAAGGCATGTTTATCCTCTTTCCAAGTTCATTCGATTAGAAATCCAGTATAGTCATCGTGCACACATTGGTCTCAGTCTACGAGGCTGATTGTTCCAATAGATGCTCTCGTATTCAGAAAGTTGAGTCGTACAAGAACCTCGTACATTGCTCCCTTTTAGAAAGTGATAATTGTACGGATCGGTAATAAAAGGGACGGAAGAATCTCCCATTCAGTTTTTGTCAATGAAAAATATTGAAGTACAGAATCCTTACCACCAACACCTCCTGAGCACCCCACAATCCGAACATCGTAGTGTGACTCCACAATCGCAGGAGCTTCCTGCGCGTCAATTACACAATCACACAGGGCACGCTTATCAGCAACTAGTTTCCTTCGTAGTCAACCCAGGATCGCAAAATGATTCAAAGACAAAAAAAATCAATCACTTGCCAACATAAGGTTCTTTAGCCAACACCGGGTCACACACTTTTCAACAGTAGCACTGTAGACACCAACTACAGTGTCTCACCACTCTCACCACTCATTCTTTAGTTAAATTCTGACGTGGACTCGAGGATCTGCTACAGTGATTCGGGGATCTGCTACATATTCTGAGGTGCTCCAGAGTGGGGTTAAAGAACCTTATGAAATCTTCCAATTGTACAGAGGCCAGAAAAGGAACAACAATTTTGCACTGCCATCACTGTCACCGAACAGCACAATAAGATCGCAGTGGCTCAACCACCATCAAATTCCTAGTCACTCCATATCCGGGTCACAATAAACTTCAGACGAATCAACGGAAGCCTCACCTTTGTGCCGAAAGGTCCACGGGGTGGCTCAAGGTCGAATCGCCTCTTGCCCTGCAGAAGACAGAACACAGTCAATACGAGTCATACAAGAGAAAAAGTAATACTGCCATGCGCAACAGCGCTAAATGCTGGAACCCCTAGTACTGTACCTGACTCTTCCATTCCAGCTCCTCCCGCTCGGCTCCAGTTGCTATCCCGAATTCGTCCAACTGACCTGCTAATCAAATACCAATCCACTTCTAAGCTTTCCCCATGCAAAGGCCGATATCCTCCTATGCAACTCCCTTTGCAAAACTGCCGTACCCTGTAAGTTATACTTTCAGATGGCCAAAAACGACCTCCATAAACATGTAGGACAGCACACTACAACTTCCAGCTTTCAAAGTGAGCTTCCACACGAGATGATACCGCGATTTCGAATATGTGAATCATTTCATTATCCCGAAATCAGAATCCACTTTCATCGAAAATCTAGGGTTTCCTTCAAAACACCGAACAATGACACCAAAAAAAAAAAAAAAAAAAAAAGCATTCACGCGAATTCTCGCCAAAGCATTCTCCGTTCAAAGCATTGTCTCGAACGGATGAAAAGGGGGGCATATGTCACTATGTAATTCATTTAATCACCATATTGATCCCGAACAGAACTTGCATACCCACGAGCTAGGATTTCCTTCAAAACACCGAAAATAAAAATGAAAAACCTTATCAACACGCGAATTCTTGAACAGATCGCACGGATGCAAAGGGGCCATATGTAATTCGTTTAATCACCACATTGATCCCGAACAGAATCCTCGATCACTTGCATGCCCAAAATCTAGGGTTTCCAGGAAAGAAAAAATTGGCATTCGAAATTCTCGCCGAAAAGTATCGATCTGCTGCAACGGGAGAAACGAGAAAAAAGGATGAGGCATACCAGTATGGCCGCTGAGGTTGAAGGCGTTGGCATTGAAGCGTCTGTGCGATGCGGCAGCCGCGGGGGCCAGCGATGACCTGTGCTGTTGCAGCACACGCGACAAAGAGCGGCCCGCTGTCCTCAACATGGTGCTGCACTGCCTGTGGTCGTTCCCTGCCTAAACCCTAAACCAGCGGATCACATCTACTTACCGAGCGAGCACGGCAACTAAGCTATGGCGCACGAGAGATGCCGGGCTCAGCGATGGCGAAGATGGTGAAGAAACCCTAACTCCACATTCTCCGTGGACGGAGATCCGCGATGCTGCCCCCCGCCGTGGATGCGGCGGACGGTCTGGATGCATCCTAATGAACTAAGGCCCTCTTTACGTTGAGAGGTCATGGAGAAAACCATCCCTTGTGGGCCCTCAAGGGCCATGGCTTGTGCTCAATTTTAAAAAAATATATATTTTTATTTTTTTACGGTGTGAAGTGAGAAGGGGCCATAAGATTGATTACTAAAAAATTTAATATATTTTCTAAAATAGGTTATATGGTAGCTTGAGTGTTTTTAACAACAATTTATTTTTTTTAAATTTGATTTAATTTTAAAAATTAAAAGTCCTTCGGAATTTGCATAAGATTCACTTCTTTTGATGGGCTTGGAGTAAATTCTGGGGACTCAAAATTCAAAATTAACCGATAAGCCTCCCATTTCTCCATGTTTGTTCGATTTGAGAATTAATCAGGCCTTGAAGGAAAATTTCCCCCACTATTGTGAGTTTTGTGTTATTGTGAAGGTTAAACAAGAGTCTCAGGAGGGCAGAATTAATTTTGCCTCTTTTGATCCTTCATGTTGCCATCAGCTTCTGATTGGTTCTGGTTCTTTGGATCTTGCTAGACATTCTTCATTGTCTGCTAGTCTTGCAACGTCACCTACGGATTTGCATCATCACCTGCTACTCAACGTCGGGTTTCTTATACGCAACTCGTTGAGAACGAATCTTAGGTCTCTCTACGACACTTGGAGCACCAATTCGAAGACGATGATGATCAGTCCGAATTGAATGTTGCATGTAACATGGCCTACGACGAGGTTTTGACGCAAACTTTTGCTCCATATGGCTCCTGATTTTTCAGATGACAACAGGGAAGATTTTCCAGAGGATAATGTTGCATTGGACGTGACTCGCCTTGCAGGTAAGACTTGCTTCCATTTATTGTTTCTCAATTTTTGTTAATGTTGTATGTTTCTATCTGTCTTTATTTACTAACTTACATGTTTTATTGTACAGATCTTGTTTCAGACGATGGTGATGTTGCTGGCAGGAGGCAGATTAGGTTTCTGGACCTTGATCATGATGAAGTATCCAACGTTGCACGAGGGGACGAACAGCATAGTAAATATTTCAAAACCCAGGCCATCAATGCATTCAATGAGTGGCGAGCATTCAAGGTCGGGTTACTCTCTTGAGAAGAGTATTGACGATCTGTCTGAAGAAGAGGACGTGTCTGACTTTGTTGAGATGTTCTATAAGTTTACTCTTCATGGCACTAGAGCAGACAACACGCTATATCCACCAACATCGTAAGTTCCTTCATCTTTTCTATTTTTTTTGTTTAGTATCTATTAATATCGTACTTATGATGTGTTGTTGTTTTCTGAACCAGAGTTCATAACATAGTGTGTGCAATTGGGAGGGTTAATCGGGAGAGGGTGGAACTATGTACAATTAAGAAATCTGAGGTTGTTTTTCCTTCAATATAATGAAAGACCTTAGGTATATTTTTCCTTTTATGAAATTTTTATTATTATTGCTTATTCGTTTCATTGATGTTTGCTTTTTTTTTTTATCTTTAGTTTAAATTTTGCTATTGTTTGTCTTCTTATTATTTTTAATGTTCTTTTTCTTTGTGTTTAGGTAAGCTAGAGTTAGAAACGCTGGTACCGAGTCAGTTAAACGATCTTTCTAAAATGGGCTTGGTCAGGAGGTGAAGAAATCTAACATTCTTTCTAGAGAAGAGAAGCAGTTGGTATTATCCAGCGATGGGGCTTTCATATCTCATCTACGCGGCGTCAACAGTCGTTTCCTTTACTTTTCTTGTTGAATTTTTTTATCCATGAACAGCAAGAGTTCGGAGTCATATAAAAGCCAATCAGTTTGAATTTCATGTTGGTGACACATGTGAAGAATATTTTAGGTAATTATTAAAATTATCCAGCTTGCTTGTAAATTTACTATTTGTCTTAAACATGTATCTTAACCTTTTATTTCTGATTGTTCATAAACATTTTCTTTTATTAACACTTGTATGTTTGGCAAGATATTTGCATGGACTGTCAAAGAACTACAAGATGGATATTAATCATTGCAATGTAGAGGCAATGCATCAACCTATTGACTGCCTTTCACAAGACATTATTAATACATACAAGATAATGAGGAGTCACTGGTCTAATTTTAGTGTTCAGGATATAGCTAAGTTCAAGCCTCTTGTACAGCCACTGTTCCTTCACCCTAAATTAAATGTAAGGCCCAAAGATATTATGTAGTATTTTACTATAGCAGTTGACAAGAACATGTTGGGCAGGTCTGTTAAGACATTGATTGAGAGTTGTGATTCTATCGTTTTTTATGGTCGTCACTTCACTAACAAAACGCCTAGAAAAATTGGCATTAGTAGAATGGAGGAGGCTGCTGTTCTTGTAGAGAAAGGAATGAAGATCACTGGTCACCGTGACCACAAGGGTTATGGTTGTTACAATTTTGTTTCTAAAGAAATTGACCAAAATGTTTATCAGGATGTAATTTGTGGCACAACATAACATTCAATAATGAATAAAGCTCATGTCTCCTCCCAATGAAATGATGTGGAATATTCCACATCATTTCATCCTTTGTGAGATGATGAGGAATATACCACATCACACATCAGTAGCTAAGGGGACACGTGATGGGGAGAAGCAATCAAGAAAGTTGAACAGTCCAAATAACTAATGGCCTGCGTTGGGCAGGCTCCGTCAGTCATCAATCCTCTTATTGTACAGTGTGCTACAATACAGTAAGAAATCTTTGATTATGTTAAATGTGTGTTTTTTTGGGCTCACAGCCATGGCAGAGAGAATCAGAATAATTAATACCTCCAACATCAAAGTGTAAGCTCTTTATATAAAAAAAACAATTTTATTTGTTTTTAAAATATGTGCAACGTAACAAAAAGAGTGAATTCAGTTTCCATGTGTTAGGAAATCAATACTCTTTTAAAAAATTCAAAAATTATATAGTCAATTGAACTTTGCTAGGTTACAGCCTCACACATGTTAGGTCGGAAATTCAAGACCCCAAGGAAGTGAGGCCACATGTGACAAAAGATAAACAAATTAATTGTTATGATGTACATGTAAATTTAGTACTTTGGCACATTTAAACATGTTCTATTCCAAATTAACATGATAAACAAAATTTGGATGAACTAAGCCGGATGAAGCGAGAAGAAATCAAAAGGCAGCCCCTTAGAGGGCTACTGAATGTTATGAAGTGCCTTGGCTAAAAGGAAGTTTGTTTTGTATCATGAGATAATGGAGGATGAACAACTCAATCTTAAGAACAAATAGGTGAGGTTTGTTTCTTTACCATTGTTGAAGGCTTTTTTTTTGTATGCTTTTTTTTGCTCACTTTCTAATAGTTGGTTGCATTATTTGTTACAGGTTCTCGATTCTAGAGGAGCTCGTGTAGTCTTGGATGGAAGTAAAGTTGTATTTGAAGGCAACCAAGACTTTGTCATTTTGCTAGTGGTTGCTAACAAAGAGACATTTGTTTCTCGGCTTAGTGATGCGCATTATTCTTTTAGTTCCCCTTCAGGATGTCAGATCTTCAACTTCGGGGCTGTTGATTCTTTCACTGCTACAACATTCATCAAAAGTCTGAAGAAGTGATCATGCAGTTGTAAATAGAAATTGTATAGCATGATAGTTGAAACATTTGTATAGGTTTTTTGTGGGTTTGCTTAATCATCCCAGCTTGTCCATCTATGATTCATAGAGATTTTTTGAATAACTCAATGACATTGGAAAACTCATTGAGTAATGTCTTTTTGAGTAACATGGACTTTGTAGATTTTTGAGTAAAGACTATTTGATTGTATAGATTTATACTTTGAGTAAGAATGATTGTTTGATTGTATACTTTGTATACTTTTTTATTTATACTTTGTTTGCTTGAATGATTCTTTGATTGTATCATGTTTGTATACTTTGTATGTTTTGTATCCATGTATCATGTTTGTATACTTTTTATACTTTGTATGCATGTATGTGTTTGTATACTTTGTAAGAACAAAAATAAGTCAAGGTTAAAGAACAAAAATAAGGAACAAAAAAAGTAGTCGAAATATTAAAAATTTGTATTACTGTCCATGTTGCCCAAGTTGGTCTCGCAGGGCTGACCTTGTGAGGTCATACCTATGACATTATTCCCTGTGAGGGGCGAATATTTGGGTTCTCCCATAAATAGGGAGCCATAAAACACTATAGAACGTTTGCTAATCGGGTTTTACGCATCCTAATGAACTAAGGCCCTCTTTATTTTGAGAGGCCATGGATAAAACTGAGGCTTGTGGGCCTTCAACGGCAATGGCTTGTGCTTAAGTTTATTTTGGATATCGTGTAAAGTAAAGAGGGGCCATAAAATTGATTACTAATATTTTTAATATATTTTCTAAAATAGGTTATATTGTAGCTTGAGTGTTTTTACCAACAAATTTTTATATAATTAAAATATAAATAAAAGCCCTTCGGAATTTGTATAAGACCCACTTCTTTTGTTGGGCCTGACGTAAATTCCGGGGATTCAAAAAATATACATGTTTGTTGCCACAAAGAATAAAAGTATTGTTCCCGGTATTGTTTTTTGAGTCCCCCAGAAAATTTCAAGCGTAAAAAGACATTCCTTAGTCTATTTAGTTTTGGAAACTCTCAGCAATTGAAAATTTCTTCCCATAGCTTCTCGCCTCTAGTGTAAAGAGGGCCTAAGAATGTACATGGACCTAATTCCAACCTTTTGTTTTTTAACCATGAAAATTAATGTAATAAATTTGAAAATTTTAAGAGCATACTAGGAAGTTAGAAATGGTTGTTTCCCAGAAGAAAAAAAAAAAACTAGAAAATTTATTATGGTTTTTTTTTTTTAAGAACATACAAACAACAAACGTAAGTTGTTATCCATAATTGACTTTCTCTACCGCTTGTGATATAAGGTTCTTTAGTAGTTAGTAGAGTCCTCCCTTTTCAACAATAGCACTGTAGACGCTTTAAAATTAAATACAATGTCTTACCACCCCACCTTTAGTTAAAGTTGATGTGGACTTGCTATGATTCCGAATTTGCTATAGTGATTCGGGAACAATGGTCCATATTCTTAGGTGTTGCAGATAAGGCCTAAAGAACCATATGGATATGATTCAAAATCAAGAATCTGATTGGTCATTGTATTTGGATTTGGAGTTAAAAAAGAATAAAAAAGGGACTATTTGAAGAGAACTAAGTAAGGTCCCTTTCCACATCTAAATATTTTGAAGATTGTAATTCCATGGGGTAGAACATAACCTTCAAGAATTAAAATTATATTCTACTTGTGACATTATCTGCTACATTTGATTAGGTAGCTTAAAGGAAGGTAACAAAATGCATCAATTAAAAAGTTTAAAAATAAACAATAAATAATTTTATCATATCCTATATTTCAAATATGAGTTGGAAGTTACTACAATCATTTGTTAACTTCCAAGGTATATTTTATATTTTTAGTTTTGACAACTATTTTGGATCATTCATTTTAGTATAAGAAGTAAGAACAATAAAAACTCTGGTCTTATATGGGCCGATGTAAATTAAGAATTTCTTTGTTCAAGACTCCACACCAAAATGCAAAGCATGGTAGGAACAAATATAGAAATTATATTTCCTTTCTTAGAGTATGAATTCTATACTACACTAAAGTAAACATAGCCAAAAGTATAATCCTAAACAAGAGGTGATTTGTGACATTTTGTATATAATTATACATGGATTATGAGAGAAGGTAGTGGTTGTCTTTTTAAGGTTGAGACTAACAACAAATATGATTGTTGGTATCGTAGGTTTATTAATACATTGGTTTGAGGTTTGAAACTCCTTGATGTAGTTATTTAGAAGTAGTCTAATGAAAGTATTTGAAAACGAAAATTGTATTTAGCCTTTATGACATGTAACTTTGTAAGTACTTATCTTGAGAACTAAGCCATATGTGATTTTGCTCATCTCTTAACTTTAAACGTCAAGAGGGTGTCTGGAGGGGCTGCCCAAGAGAATCTAAAAAAATTTGACCCCCGGGTAGTCTGCCCCTCCAAGCAGCAGTGCAGCCTCTTGACCATGCAGGCGTGCAGCACAATGTGTATCATTTAATTCTTTTTGGCTGCAAGATTCTTTTTGGCAACATAAGAAAGCCAGCTTTAGTAGTCCAGCCTTGCCAAAGCCAACAAGTCAAACAAATATAACTTACACCAACCAATGATGTGCAACTGCTTTGAAATGGCATTGGGATAGTAATGGCGTGGGGACAGTAATGGCATCAAACCGAATTAATTTGACTCGTGCTTTGCCCTTGTCAGTTTTTAAGAAAAAAATTCATAGTTCTTCCCCGCCTGCCCACTGCGCCTCCTCCCCCACCCAAGCGTTCACTCAAATCGTTGCTACGGAGTTCTTATGAGAGATTTGCCACTCTTTTTTAGGAATCTGAGTCCGCAATCTCGTCATCTTTCTTTTGGTACTAACCTTGTCCAAAATGGTTGCCCACAGCTAAAGTTTTCTTTTTGATTCTCACAAAACTAAGCCCATGGGGCTTAGTTTGTCCTTTAAGGGTTAACATCATGTGCGATAATGCACTTGGCATATTATTCAATTTTTTCTGTTGAAATTGCTAGTGTATATTTAGAAATTTTCTAGTTTTCATTATATGGTATTCTGCGTTGTTTGGCAAGGATATAGTTGCTTTTAGTAGGTTGGAATCAATTAGTAGTAGAGTTTTGTCAATTATCAGAGGATTTGTGGTCATGTACAAGACCAAGATTCAAAATTCTATTTAGTCTCGCATTTGAGTTGAGTTGCCAATTATGATGCAACAATGTCACATAATTGTTTTGTTCTTCATGCCCTTCAGACTAAGACAATTGGTTTGCATATAGACATAGGTTTTACAAGCATTGGTTTGATAAAATTATTCTAAAATATTTGTTGTTAAGTGATTACAATATTCAAGTTACATAATTATATTTAAGTTATGTTCAACATGTTTGTTGAATCACATTCAAAGACTTGATTTGAAACACACTATTCTCTTTTCCATTGTGACTACCACTAAAATCATCATTTCAAGATTGCAAATCCCATCTATTCTCTAAATCGTTTTAACTACCACTAAAATTGTCATTCCAAAATTGCTAATCCCATCCACACACTAAAATCAAGAACTGATATTTTACACTAATATTTTACACTAATATTGTAAAATACAAGAACAGAGGCACAAATCACAAAAAGTAATGATTTCCAAAGGGTCCATAACAGAAGCAAGGTTAAGATGTAAGGCGATAAAAGTATGATTGCAATTTCAAAGGCCCCAAAAATTTGATTGTTGAGAACAACATCCTGTCATTAACCCTATGCAGTTGGGGTGTCTTTGCTCAATATTGTAGCCAAGCCTTTGTGTAGTTTAAAGTTAGGACTCTGACAGAGGTAGAATATTGTTTGCCATTTACTGTGGGGGAGCCTTTTGACCTCCTCGATGTTATGAAGCTATCGTGCTAAGAAATGGGCAAAATCTAAAGCTAGAGTTCTCAAGAGTGACAAAGGGAGTGAAGAAACTCGATTGACTCAGATATTTTGTCAACAACTCAAACAAAGCTACAAAATAATCTTACATCCACTCATTAGATGTACTTGTGAAACTTACCAGCCTATCCAACTGCAGTATATATCTTCAACGCAATAGCCACTTTAAATGCATTGCTGGTACATATGAATTCAACTTGGTCTCCTCTCGGCCATGCTTTCTGCAACATGCTGCTTATTTGGATAGAAAGGCCTAAGTGATACAAAATTGTTAATTAGCAGTTGGTTTGGGCGGTCGCTTGCTCTTCTCCTCGACACCAGATTGACCAAAACGCTTTCGTAACGTAGCCATCACCTCTTCTATCTTGACATCTTGAAGTGACAGTAGGACCATAGAATGGTACAAGACATCAGCCATCTCCGAAACTGTCCGTTCCCTTCCTTCCGATGCTTCCAGAGTTTGGCACAGCTCAGATGCTTCTTCCCTACATGGAACAATTTATGCCTCAATACAAGTCGTGGATTCGAATCTCACTTGGAAATAAAACAGAAAACTGTCAGGGTATTCTGAAAACCAAAATAAAAACGACCACTAACATAATACATATTTAAGTCAGCGAAACTTCAAAAGGAGAACCGATAAACAGCATGTATACAGAATAGAAATGGCAACACTAGGAAGAAACAAATGGTTAAACCGAGCATACCGAATCTTTGAACATAACAACTTGGGATCTTGTTGTAAACGCCTTGTCCAGGATGGTTTTGAACCGGGGGCAACTTCCTCGGTTTTCCGTTTCGCAATTAAATCCTCCAATGCATACAAGGTCGACGCAAGCAGCTTGGGCTCACTCTGTAAAGCAAAATCCTTCCGCTCAGAATCTGGTTCTTCCAGTCGTAAAAAAACAACAAAACGAGCCCGCACTGGCTGCACCATTTATTCAGGGCCCTAAACACCTAAAGGTCAAATTTGAATAATAGTATTCAGTGCCACACCCGACAAAATGAATTCTAGTAAATACGAAACCCCTACTTGCAACCTGAACAAGCACCATTTCCAGACTGGGATTCTGTGAAGTAAAACAGATAAAGACAAAGAAAAGCTGATACAAACCTGTGGCACCGAAGTGTAATAGCATGTCTCTGCACCAGTGTGGCATGTGGGACCATCAGGCTGACCTAGATATATGATCTGAACCACAATTGCAATGGATACTCTACATCAGCCTCAATGCCAACTATACCGTCTTGTAAACACCACTAGAATAGACGCTACATAACGTCTGAATACTACTGGTTACATACATGGAGAATACTCGACTCTGAAACTTTTAAAACCCTAAAACCACTGCAACGAAAAATATACTCAACAGAAAATTACACACAGAAAACTCCCTCAATAACAGAATTAAAACCAAAAAATAAATAAATTGATCTCAGATCGTCCACTATCAATTTTTTGGTAGAAAGTTCAATAGAAGGGCAAGACATACAGAATCACGGTCACAGTCCACAGATATATCTTGAACATGAATGAAGTTGTGGGAAGTCTCGCCTTTCGTCCATAATTGTGAACGGCTTCGACTAATAAAAGTCGCACGACGGGATGCTATAGTAGCTGATATTGCATCACGGTTCGCAAAGCCTTGCATAAGTATTGCGCCTGTATCCACATTTTGAGCTATGGCAGCCACCAGCCCGTTCTTATCCCATTTTAACGAATCCAAAAACGACTCCACCTACACCACCATGCAAACCTATATTAGGTCACGATGAATCCATCATTCAACCATGCCGTCAATCCCTAAAGAATTCTCTGCGATTAGAACATGAAAAAGGAAGATACGCTCCAAAAAATGAGAAACTACTAAATTAGCGCATAAGCCCTAAACCCTGAAAGTAAGATAAGTTGCCGATTGACTTCAATATTTGAGATGGCACGTGAAACAGTAATGCTGCAATGCAAAATTCTGCGAAAAACGATCTCAAACTCCATTGATGAAGGAAGAGCACATATAGGTTCTATGCGACTAGAAATTGAAAAACATAAAATTTGGAGAAACATACATGTGTTCAACAAATCAGAAACAGCGAATTTTTTTGTTGCTATATATCGCCAACTTGCTATTTGAAAAATGGGCTTGCTACGTTTCTATAAGAAAAATTGGGTAAAAAACATAGAGTATATCGCCATAATCTTCCCTTATCATTGGTATGTATAACCAACAATTCTATAGAAAGCTATGTATTGGTAGCAAAAAGAATTGAAAATCGCCAAAAAAAAATGCTTTCTATTTTTCAAGTTTCAATTTTCAAATCGCCAATGGGACTCACTTGAAAATATGAAAAAGAAAAATATCAATGATCAGAAACTGCTGGATGTAGCGCATGAGCCCTAAACCCTGAAAGTAAGATAAGTTGCCATTTGAATTCAATATTTGAGATGGCACGTGAAACTGTAATGCTGTACTGTTCATGGAACGCGAAAAGCGATCTCAAGCTCCGTCGATGAAGGAAGAGTGCAAAGGCAACATTCTGACAAGGAAGAGTAGGTGAGAGATGAACCTCGGGAGTAGAGACGGGCTCGGCTCTGGCCAGTTCGCCTGCCATCGCCACGATGACACCACATCCTAAGCGGCTGCGTCGCGGCGTCGTCGTCGTCGTCCAGCGCAGAGCATGAGAGAGTGGACGCAGAGAGCGCAGAGCATGAGAGACTGGACGCAGAGAGCGCAAGCGCAGGGAGCCCGCTGCAAGGGCAGCTGAGGGCGTTGGCGAAGTGGACGCAGCAGCAGGTACACAAGAGAAGGCGGAGTGCAGCAGCGTGGTCGCCATAGCTGCCACTTTGCAAGGGGAAGAGTCTCTCTTCCGCAGGTCCCTGCGCAAATGAGGAAGAGAAGACAGACAGCGTCGGCGGCCGGGTGAGCGTCTGCGGCTGAATGCGGCTGGGCGCGGCTGGGTGAGCGTCTGCGGCTACATGCGGCTGGATGCGGCTGGGTGAGCGTCTACGGCTGGATACGTCTGGGCGCGGCTGGGTGAGCGTCTGCAGCTGCGTGCGGCTGGGTGAGCGTTTGCTGCGCGTCAGCGTCGGCGGACGTCGGCCTTGCGGTTCGGCCGCCAGGTACCATAAGCGGTCACCCGGTCATTCGAGGGAAAAGAATTTACCCAGCATTTGCTCACGCTTTCTCTGACGAATTTTTACAACAAGCTTTAGCACGGCGGGTGTTCCAGGTCGAGAATGTGATGCCAGATTTCAGTTTTACTTTCTAAATCAGTCACAACGTGCTCCTGAAACCAACAATCGAGTGCAAAAGTAGTAACCCCAGCCATGAGATTTGAGTCTTGTATCCAAATTGCCTCCTCTTGGGGTTAGCCCCTAAATGCCCACAGCCCTCTCCAGATTGGGCAATTTTGCAAAGATGCATTATAAAATGCAACTAAGAGGGATATTTTGAACTTGATGTATGAATAAAAGTTGTACATTATGAATTTTAGATTCTATCCATATTGTTAGATCTATGATTGCAATCACCAGTATTTTTGTATAAAACTTGAAACAGAAAATTCAAAATTCTTGTGTAATACGATTACGAATAAGATATTGACAATCTGTGGATGAAATTTGTTGTGATGAGTTGAAATGTAATGCTCTAAGTGTAGTGATTTTTGGAGAGTTTCTGGTTGCATAATTTTATGAGATGGTTTTTTCAAGAGCACTTTTGAACTAAGATCTTAGAATTTTTTGGTGAATCACTGCAACATGAAATGAGGCATAAAAATTTCACAAATCATCCCCTTTCCACAAAGTTCACACATGCATGAAGCTATCTTGCCATAGAATTTTGTAGTATTTTTTTTACTTGCAAAAAAAGGCTTGATGAATGAAATCTCATTGAGATTTATCATTCATCATCCAGAATATGGACACTTGGGCAGTTAGGGGTTAAAAGTCGCAAACTATGACACCCACTAATGAGCTTTTGCAACGAGTTTTTTCAACAAGCTCTTCCATTGCATTTTCAAGCGAGAATGTGCTTTAGGTCTCCTCGAAAAACAGTGGCAGAATACCGTAATTTCAGTTTGTGAGAAGAAGATTTAGTTTCGCTGAGAATCTTGCGAGTGTGAGCGTAGATCACAAGATACACCACGTAAGAAACACGTCCCAGAGTCTCGCCTCACATTCTCGCACTCCGACACACCTCTTGTTGCAAGCAAGCGTCTGCGTCAGTTGGATACGTTTTGACCAGTATTGCCTAGAGTTGTGGCCACCATTGAACATTGGTGCAGGCAGTAGTGGTTAATATTTATTTATCAATTACCTTCAGTTTCATCACCACATTCACAATGAATCAAAATATCTTCATCTCTTAATTTATTCGGACTGGGCCACTTCCCGCATCCCTGTTTCTACATCCACTAATATGGAACAGCTCTTTCAATGAAAACTATTCTCAAAAGTACTCAGTTATAATCGATAAGGTACCAGCAAATGCACACTCAATAGATCGTCAAGCACAACCTTCTCATTGTATTCCCTCTCAGCCTGCCAAAAACTTAAATAAATCCCTTGTGAAACAATATCAGTGAAGTCCACATCAGCATTCAGTGCAGTCAACATCAGCATTCAGTGCAGTCCCCAAGAAAGAAGGATGATATTACTTAAAGTTCAAAAACTGGATCTCTAGTGAGACTTGAGCAACCCCTGCAACTCTAAAACGAAAATTTTCAAAAATAATAGTAATAATATCAGAGGATGCTGCACCTTACACTTGAATAACTAAATCCCCCGACACTTCAAAAACAGCATCGGCGATTCAAAACACAGCTACCAAATAATGAAGCCTAACCGTAACTCTAATCGCCTTTCTCCTCCATCATACAGGAGATGCTTTTCCCAAACCCTAACTCATAACTTTGCCTCCCCAAACCCTAGGTTTTCAAGTCATCAGACATTGCTGAGGGTATACAATGGGTGGCAAGGATCTCCGGGGTAGCTGTCTTCGCTCTTTGGGTCTCCAGAACGACAATCTGCACAAACCCACGCGTTCACCACAATTCCCTCCGGTCAGACAACTATTTCCAGATCTATCAGACTCTTGGCCCCCTGTGACACTACCAAAAACATCAGCAAAATGGTCACTAGCCCCACACTATCATAGCATTCGTTAGTGTTCCAAACTCTCGGAACAAACACCACCGCCCACGACCAAGTTCATTTCACCCCACTCCCAACATCATAACACGACAATCACCACAACTTGGCACAGAGATAATAACCTGCTGGTATTCAAGGTCAAACCGCAAAAACGGGTCTGTACACTTCTCCACCAGGCTTGCTAGATGCTTCAGATTTCTCACAGGTGTTTCGTTGAAAGCAATAACCTGCCAACACAAGTTGGACACCAGCAAGACAATAGCATCAGAATGACAATGCCCTTGCATAACTTCGCCGCAATTTCTTCTGGCCACATGCGCCACCCATTACTGCCAATCACCCAATCCTCCTTTCAGCCTCCACCTCAATGCAAAAACACATCACAAATACACCAGGAACGGGGCAACTACCTGAGTGTTGACAATGTCTTCGTAACCTATGTTGATATCCGCCACCAGAACCTGATTTTACCACAGCAGCCACAAGTTGATCAGTACAAGGTACCGTCTCTAGTCATCTTCGTTCAAGCAGCATTCCTCTGCAACAAGCGACGCATTGTACTATCCACGCAACACACGGAAAATACTCTCTGACCCGACCGATTCAAAACTCCACCATCCACGAAACAACACGGTCCAATGCAGAAAACATGATAACGTCCACTACAGAAAACAGGCGACGACCTGTCCCGGACCCTTCTATACATAACCGCTGCAGCAGATCAAAGAAAGATAAAACCCAGTCAAGGTTGCACAGAGATACAGTACCTGAGAGACAACAACAAGCTGCTCATCATCAGATTGAGACATTGAATGCAGGAGCTTGTCCAGCAGCTTCACTGGAGCATCATAGTCATAGTCCTTTCCATACTGCCACCACCCCACAACACAAAACGGTTACCACTCACCTCAACAATGGACAACAAATACAACAGGCTACTTAACCACCACAATGACCTGCAAACTCTGTGAATCATGACTGTCATTCGCCATATGTTTCTGACAACAAACTCTAAACTACCATTGTGAACCATCTCTGGCCACTTTCGTGAGCACACGGGCACTGAATCCCACACAATCCAAAGCATGTCACAGCTCCTCTGCACACTCACCTCTGACCGCAGATAAGGCACCGAGATCGCTGCAAATACGATGCCTGCCAATATATAGTACGAAGGTGGTTTTCCCTTGATGTGTGCAGGTACCAATCGTTTGTGGTTCGCTAGGTCGATATCAAACTCCTTCACCTTCCCGTCCCTCAAAATCTTCACTCGAGCACTCTCGCCAGTGTACTTCTGTGAGACCAGATAACTGAAACCAATTCGTTCACCGTGCCTGAACGGAACTTCATTTACATGCACACACACATTCACACATGCATCAACACTTGAATACCGTACCCTCCCTCTACACACTGTCCGACTCTCAAGATCAAGCCAACTACAATTCATCAGAATTGAGCATGCGGAGACCTCAAGACAAGGTCGGGTAAAAGCTCTGTACCAGTGCCGTCATTTGCAATATCGATGTCATCAAAACTCAACAGGATGTCTGAAGTCTGCAGGCTCTTGAATGCCGGTGCAGTAGGTTCAACACGTCGTATGCGAACACCTTTCTGGATGCTCTTCATTCCCAGCGCCATTCGAAGATCAGGGTTTTCCATCTTCTGCCATTCAATCCCCAAAATGGGAAATCCTGCATAATTCACAACAAAGTACAAAGCACTGGATGAAACAGAATATAGTCCCCATTCACAAAATAAACACTGCTCGGAAAATGCCCACAACCAGAGACGAGCTTTCACTCTCTAATGCAAGGTGAAACGGGGACACACACACACACACACACACACACACACACACAGTTGGGTGCCAAAGCACATACCGGATCAGACTAAAGAGAAAATGCTACAACCTCGTGAGAATAACCGAGTTCACCAAGACAAACAAACCCACACACTCTAAATACCACAAAGAAGCATACCATCCGCTGCACTCAAAAATGATCATCTTCAAATTTATGCAACAACCAGACATATACAACACAATCGTAATCTCATAGTACCCGTATAGTCACCGCTGCGGATGTAATCCGTAATAAAGTGAGTGATCACGGGGGTCGGGATAACATATCCGATATTCTCCGCATCCTCGTGCTTCAGTGACTGGAACGCAATTCCTACACATTCGCCTCTGTCGTTGAAAGCAGGGCCCCCAGAGTTGCCAGCATTGATGGCAGCATCGATCTGCATGTCATCCACCACACCAAATGTGAGCCCAAGACAACCTCCAAAGAATTGCAATAAAATATTCAAACCCCATTTGAAGAGGGATCCATGTCCTAACAATAGCAGACCGGAGTGCCATAGAACACCCAAGCACATCTGACAGCACAAATCGCATCAACACCGTACATGAAAACGATGTGCCCTGAACCAGTCTTAGCTATCGAATAAACTATCAACAGCCCTCACGGGCACCATACAAACCCTGGAAAGGCAACACGGCCTCGTCATGTCCGATATACTGTCCTTCAAATGTGTTTACCTCCAACGAACAGAACCCACGGTACTGGACATCCACATGTCTAAAACCAAACGAGGCTATACCTCCAGTACATGCCTCGGGGTCACCACTCACACAGAGTTGCATCCCACACTCTGGTACTCATACGGACATGCAAGGCATCCATTCATGGCAACACATAATCCCAACATTACCACAACCGCCTCACAATCCATACCCAAGGGCGGCAATTCTTACCTGCACACCCAGGAGCTCCGTCGCACCATGTACGTATGATGTCACCTCGATTCGTGAAACCACACCACTAGTCACCGAGATCGTGTCGCCACCTATGGGGTAACCTACTACAGTCACCGCATCTTGCAGACGAGGCAAAGACCCAAACTCCACTGGCGTCACGTCCTCCCAAAACTCGTCATTGCTCACTGTCAGCATAGCTGCATCAAAAACACACAACCCCGTTTCAAAACACTCCTTGCACTCTCTTATACCACCTCCTTCATATCACAGACCATGACACTGTGTCATCACTCCCAGCCGAATGCCATCAGTATCATCCAGAAGTGACCTAGGGAAGTTCCGTGTATCAGTTAGCCCCAACGGTGACGATAAGGCCAAGACCGTGAGAGGATCAGATATGAAACATTCAGAAACAATTTGAATCAGCAGACACCGAAATCAACACTTATTCGATGCACCACAGAGGTACACCTCAAAACTCATGTTGCGGAATCTGCTCCTCACACACGCTCATGGAGAGGCCAGTAACTCACCTATGTCACATTCGGAACCAATCGCAAGGACTGTGGCCAAGTACTTGGTATCTGAACCACGTTTCTTCACCTTCACCTGCGTGTGGTGCTCCACTGAGTGCGCATTCGTCAAAACCCGACGGTCTTTGATGATAAACCCACTGCTATTGGAGCTGAATTGCCGTTTCCTCTGCCATGGGAGTGAAAAATTCGGCTCCGTGTGAACACAAAATACTTTCACAACGGCATCCATGAAAGGTGCATCTTTCACATCTTCGCTTCCAACTGTTCCATCATCAAACAAGGGACCATGCGCCCTAATGCTGTCACTTGGAAACAACCCTGGACTTGCCTGCGGATATCACACGCACAAACCTTTGTCAGGCCTCCGTACACGGCCAACTGAAACAGGCGTCTGCCACCGTCCTCCCGTATGGCACGCATTTTAGAAAATTGATAGTCTAATCTCAGATATTCCAAATTTCAAATGTATACAAACAAGGGTTTTAAGAATAAGAAAAGATCCATATCTCAGTGCCAAATCTCTGGAATGGCCGAGGTATACATCAGTGAAAACCCTGAGCAACAACATCAGTGCGAATTCCTGATTCTAGACCTGGACTTCTCGCCAGCTTTATGTCTTTGGTACGTACACGACAACACCTTCATATTCAGCGTTACTCAGCATTACGTTCATTCTGAGTCTGCCATGTCACGCAGTTCCATACTCTGGTTACAAGCAGCACCATGGAACGAAACACTCAGAGCGACTGTCTCAAACCCTAAATTCAAAACCCCCCAACCCATGCAGCGACAAAACCCTCACGCCTTCACGACGTCCTGCGCCTCAGACCATCACACGCAGAGCAGGCAACTTCGCCCTAATTCTTGGCGATTGCCACTTGCCTGCATTACCCAGCACTCGGGCGAATGGGGAAATGCAAACCCCGCCACCGACATTCAGCAGTCGTCGTCGTCGTCGCCCCGTCACCGCTCACAATTGAACAAGATGGAGTGGGAAAAATTCATTCACACAGATTGCAAATGTCGGAAATGATAAGGACTCAGTTGGAGGTAGGGAAAATCCAGCCACGGACAGCATCATCATCGTCGTCGTCGTCGTCGAAGGGGGACAACTGCACGACCGACGGAGTGAAATTGACGAAGAGGAAAAGGCATTGTGGAGTACCAATGACGACTTCTTAGTTCTCCTGCTGGACAGTCTCTCGACGGGGGAATCCACGCCGTCCGCCTCCGACTTCGAAAGCTCGCGATTGCTGGGACTGCCGCCTGCGCCTGCGCCAGGCTTGGCAGAAGCGGGCGCGTCGACGACCTTCTCCACGGCGGATGAAGACGACTTCTTGCGGCCGCGCGGGCCCGAGCGGGAATCGACGACGGGCGGCACCACGCGGTCCGCCATCTCCACATCGGCCGGAGAGGGAGGGGAATTGAGGGTGGCGTGATGATTGTGAGCAGGCGGAGAATCGTCGGAGGCCACTTTGGGATGCTTGGGCGGGCGCCCCCGCTTGCGAGGGGGTGCCTCCATGCCTCCTGAAATGGTGAAACAAACCGTTCTAGTGCAGCATGCTACACACCAAGGGCCTCAAGGGCGCAGGCAGGCCCTCCTCCCTACAGACCCCGGTGAGCAGAGCAAAGCAGCGGGAATGAATGAGTTCGAGCGGAGCCGTGCAGCAGCTCAGGGGCTTGAAAACAGGGCACCGAAACGAAACCCTAGCAGCAAGCTCACCGAAGCAGCACGGCGGCTACGAAAACAACAATGCCTTGAAATCTTGAGGAATCCGCCTCCAGGATGCTGCGCGAAACACGATCGCTTCAATGGAGAACCAAGTTTCGGAATCCCGCACCAAAAATCCCTTCGACCTGATGAAACAGAGCTCATGCGAAGTCCATGCCTCGTTAGTGGCAAGCAGGCACAGTCTCTCCGGGACTCATCACGGTACCTGACCGACATCGTAGAGCACCCTCACTCGTCACGGCAATCGACCCGGCACAGGAAGCTTTAACATTTGCTCCATTTAAAGCACATCCATAATCACATTAGAAGAGTCACGGGAGGGGCTGTTTTCCGTGAATTCGTTGAATGATGTGAAGAGTGGATCTCAATGATATTATTTTCAGTCTTCACATGTTATCGCAAAGTGGTCAATGAGTTTAGATTTTATGGTCCGTTTCGTAACTCCCCGGTCATATTGTTTGCGACAATAATTTCAATTATATTTTTTTTAAATCTTTAACCACCTGATTTTTGTTCTATGGATGAAATCCATAGTTTTAGAAGGATATGGGAGGCAAATGCAGTGCAAGGGGGCCCGAAAGGGTGCGAACCAAGGGGATAATTACCTCCAAATTACCCCCAAGGGGAACCCCCAAAGGGATGCACAACATGGACCAGGGCCTCAAAGGTATGAGATCAGTAGGGGAGAGAAGGGGGTAGGGACGACGACTTGACCCTCGAAGGGGTGCGAAGCAAGCTGATAGTGCGATCAAAAAGGACTGGAAGGGGACTCCAAAGGGATGCAAAGCATGGGTTCGAGCCTCGAAGGAACCGTAAGTTGATAGCAGTTCTGGCACTCTTGGGAAATGATGTCAGCTTTTTGACTTGGCACGTCGACTTTTTCAGATGTCACAGCCAATGAGAAAGCGACAGGTGGCAGATTTTTTAAATTTTGAATTAATTTGTGCCAGAACTCCTATCAGCCTACTTTATGCGATTAAAAGGGAACTTAATTACTATATGAATAACTATATGAATAACTATATGAATAATCATATGAAGGGGATAATTATGAAAGGGATCCTAAAAGGGATGCACTAACATAGACACACTAACTAGACTACTACTTTTGGTATTCTAACTAAGTTGGAATCATAGACGTTTGATCTATTTGTTACCTCAAAGTAACTTAATTACCATATAAATAACTATATGAATAATCATATGAAGGGGATAATTATGAAAGGGACCTTGAAAGGGATGCACAACGTGGGCAAACTAACTAGACTACTACTTTTGGTGTTCTAACTAACGTAGAATCATAGACGTTTGATCTATTAGTTACCTCAAAGTAACTTAATTACCATATGAATAACTTACCAAATTTCACCAAATTTCACCAAATTTAGTGGAGTTGCCATTCTTTTGTGTTGAGATTGGCTTCAATTACTACCTGTATGCGGAACACCTTTATTTAAAGAATCGGGCCCAAACACAACAGCATTAGCTACTGTTGGCCATTTACTCTATGCATCTATAGAAATAGTATTTATATTGGATTCAAACATGCGACAAGAAGAAGCATCAATCTATGCAGACTTGATGAATGCTATGAGACTTGGTGTATTGAACGAGGCTCAAAAACTACAATGCAATGAACAATTGATTGAATGTGCTGATATCCAACATGAACCCAATACCATGGACAATCTTCTATTGAACCTTCAAATTCGCCCAATACTTACAAGTTCCAATATACATAGAATGGCCTTTAACGAAGCATGTATACAAGAATTTGCACAATCAAAAAGAATTGTTCCATTCCGGTATGTTTTTTTTCATTTCAATTTTAATCTTCAAATCATGTTAATTTTAAAATGTATAACTTCTTTCTTATTGTGTATTGGACGTGTTTTTTTACTTTGAAGGTTTAAAGCAGAATTAGCATGTTCTAAAAGGGGCACATTGAGTCTACATGAAAAAAATAGCCTTTATAATCTTCCAGACAATAAAACTGCACATTTTCCAATGTTTCTTGACTTGGCTGAAGGGGTTCCAATTCAAATAACACATAATGTTAACATCAAACAAAGAATTATTAATGGCACTCGTGGAATTATATTGAAAGTTATACTTTATCCTTCTACCTCTATTACTGAAGAAATAATCAATGGATCCTATGTCGTTCAATATTGTGTCCGCTTTCTAATAATGGTATTTGTAAGACTAATTGGATGGGAGCATCAAATATTGCAACCAAATCTTCATGTTGGTGTAGTGGGAATTCAACCTTATTCAACAAGCCATTCTTGCCAAATATGTCTCCCACGACGGAACTTTCATACAAAAATCACTATGCTACCTTTTGTGCTTGCTTTCAGTTTGACAGTAGAAAAGAACCAATCATTAACTATTCCAGGTGTTATTGTTATTTTCATCACTACTTAATTCTGAACACAAAAAACCTCAGAAGTCATCTTTATATGTAGCGTGGTCTAGAAGAACTACACTCTTTGGACCAAATAGGACATCTATTCTTGAACCCCTCACTGATAAAGAGTTCAAATACTTTCAACTACCAATACAAATTTTAAGAGAATTGGAGCGATTACAACTCCTAGTTCAAAAAACACTTGAAAGCTTTTGAATATAATTTTATATAAAATTTCATCCATAGTCCTCCCCGTGCAAGTGGGTTTGAATTTTGGCATTATAGACTTTATTGACAGCCAATTATAAATTGAAAATTTGGTCTCTTTTGTATGTAAAAGTTTTTCCACCTACTGTAAAATACAATTTTGATCATATTATAGTCCTTATTGCAAATGCCACATGTCCATCTATAAAAATCCAATTACCAAAATCAAGTTTAAATGTCAATGGTTAATTTGGTTTTAGTGCCCATGCTTGATATTGTTTTGTTTTTGTCAAATGATTGTGAACCGTCGAGACGGTCCACCCTCGCGGTAAACCTTTACCGTGAGGTTTTGTGATTTTTTCTCCTATTTCTTTGTCTAAGTGCAGCGTTTAGCTGATTAGACGTTTTGGTGCTTTGCAAGTACGTTCCATTTGGTTTTATTTGCTCTTTTTTATTATTCCTATTTTGCTGGGTAATTTTAGCTGCGTAGTATTTTTTAACCATTTAATTGTAGGTTTTTGAGTGTTTGTTCTATTTTGTCTATTATTTTAGAAGGAATAGTTTTAGAACGCCTTTGTATAATTTGAACTCTCCGCTATGAGAAGAGTCCAAGTTCTAGTTTGTGGGAAAATATAACTCCCGGTTAACTAAGAGTTTAGAAGTAGTCTAGGTAAATTTGAGTTTTGTGGACGAATGTATCGTGGCGGATGAAGTTGGATGTGGGAGTTATCCTCATCTCTCTGTCACGTAGGTAGTCTCTTCCCTCTCCTCTGTTCTTCCCGTTAGACGGTAGTTTTGTTTTTTGAATCAGGAGGCGGAGAGTTTGTAGGGAGAGAGAGACGAGGCCTTGCTAGGAGAAGATTTCTAGAATTTTGGGACCATCGTGAGATTAGGGTAGGATTCTGGGTGTGCGTGGCTGTTGGTTGTGAGGAAGGTAGGATTGCAAGAGGGGCTCAGGGTGATCAGAAGGCTCCGTTCAACGACAAGCTGGATCGAAGCTTGAGTGAGTCTAGAGATCTTGAGATCCGGGAGGAGAGCAGGGAGACGACGATCAAGACACGGCCGCGGCGATCACGGTGGAACGGAGACGGTGATCAAGGCCAGAGGTTTCGACGGCAGAGGACGGCCATCTTCCTTTCCACAGACCCTGTCTCCCTCCCTGTGTGATATAAGGGAGGGAAGACAGGGTGATATTATGGAGGGAGCCTCCAATCACCCCTCCCGCCTTCCATTTTGCTTAGTATTTTGATGAAGATTGATCCCAAATTTGTTTGCTAGCGCAGTAGGGACTCTTGATAGCCAAAAATGCGATTCTAATTGCTCTCATAATTTTTGTGTATTATTCTTGCCCCATTGATACCCAAGTTAGTGGTGTGCAATCATGTTTTGTCTTGCTTTCCACATTATTGTCTATTTTTTGCAATAGGTTGATGAGTAGGATTCAAAAATCCCGGTGCATGGCATAGCGCGGAAGCGCTGCCGAAATTGCACCGGATTTTCTCCCACATCATTGATCATTAGGTCATTTTGTGATAAAGGAGGGTTGGAATTCTTTTGGAGTGATGAATGGCGTCATTTCCAACTCTCCATTGATGCATTAGGATATTTGTGTTGGTTGTGTTGAGAATTGTGTCATTTAGAACAATTTTGATGCCCATTTTGGGTTATGTTAGTGTGCTGTGATTTTTGGATTAGTGTGGTTTTTTTGGATTAGTGTGGTTTTTTGGCATTTAGAGGTGACAATTGTCCAAATCAACCCCATTTTTGAATACTAAAGTACTTAGAAAGAATTGGGCGAAACGAGGCAATTTTCATACTTTTAGGCCAATTTTTAGGTAATTCAGTGTGCTGCCATTCGAGTGGAGGAGCAAATTCCCTCCACTTAGTCAATTTTATTGCCCAATTTAACCCCATTTTGGATTACATAGTACCCATGGGTGATGGGAGTAGATTTGATGCACTTAGCAATTTTTATGTTAGTTTCTAGATAATTGTTTGTGCTGCCATTTTAGGAGAAGGAGCAATTTCCCTTCCCTTGTCTAATTCTACTCTCAATTTTAACCCCATTCGGTGTACTTAGTACCCATGGGAATTTAATGAGAATTGAGACAATTTTGGCCTTTTTAGAGCAATTTCTAGACTCATGTTTGTGCTGCCATTTGGAATAGAGGTGCAAATTCCCTCTATTTGACCATTCCTACCACCAAAATTGACTCATTTTTGAGTACTTGGTACCCATGAGTAATTGGTGTGACGTAGGACTATTGTGGTGATTTTTGGGTATTTTTACTTGGGTATTTTTTACTTTGACTTTGTGCAGCCATTGCGAGTTAGGAGTGCATTTTCACCCATTTGCCCAATTTAGTGCTCTATTAGGCCCCCATGAGTGGTATTGTGATTGTATGGGGCTTTTAGTATTGTTCTACGGTGTATGGTATTTCTAAAACCCCGATTTGGCGTCCCCTTGTGTGCTGCCGTTTTTTGGCACACATCTCCATTGCTCATTTTCACATTCCTTTTTCACTATGATGTTTGGTTGACTCATCTCACTTACCTTAGCTAAAGGAGTCCATTGCTTGGCACTTGAGATAACCCACCCCTCGGCCGACTATATGATGCGTTGACCGGGCCACCGGTCAAAGTACTCATAATGATATTGCTTGTATGTTTAAATGTCTCATTCATCATATGTCTCTACCAACATTTTGATAGTTGTCTTGAACATTATTGCGGAGTAGGTTACAATCGGTCGTTGCTTGCAAATTCTTGTAACATTGTTTGTCGTGTGTGATATGGTTAACCAAATTTTGGCATGCTCAAATCATGCATTCATAATTTTGTTAGTTCAACATGCTACTTTTGCCGAGTTTTCACAAAGACATTTGATAATTTTATTTTATTTTTATATTTGAATTTGCAATTCTATGAATTAGTATTGACATTTCTGGTATGTTTTGTGATTGTTTCGAACTTGGATGGTTTACTTATGTCTTCTTTCAATTTTGATGCAATGATTAAATGAGACCTTTGTTTTCACTAATGCCCTTATCAATTAAAAAAATTAAGAGCATTTGTATAAGCCATTGTGGCATTGGGTATAAATGAAAGCTGGTTAATTGCTACAATAGGACATCATCATCATATATCAAATCATAGGCATTAATTTATTGATATTGAATTCCTTCATGAATTTAAAAGAGAACTTTGTTTTCTATTTTTGAGGCCAAAACCCAAAATTAAGAAGGGCAACAATGTTAGATACCTCAAGAAGGTCGTGGAAAAAACACTCTTCAAAACATAAATAAGGGATTATGTGCATTGCCAATACTAACAAAAAAATAGATCTTGGGGTCTAGTGTTTGACAATATTTGAAATATTCTCCTTGTTGAAACACATTCCCAACAAGAAACACTCCATTGATTATCTGGCTTCCATGATGATTGATGGAGAACTTTTAGAAACATTTCAAAATCGTTCAAAAAAACTTTTGTGCATTTTAAATTAAATTTAAAAAATGGTTTTGGAAACCACGTTGGCAATTTTCAATTGTGCTTTGATTAAGAGGTTCTACAAGTATTCCAAAAGTCTCATCCTTATACCGAGAATTGGAAACCTTATTTTTCTATTACAACCATTTCATAATGAGGCCTCATGCAAGCAACCAAACAACAAGTCAATAATGACAAACAACTAATCCAAGACAAATACCTAGTCAAAAAACTAATTCAATAACCAAACAACGAACTTTGCCATAATTTTAAAAATGGTTTGTAGGAATACTCCAATGAGAAAAACTACATATTCATCCTCTTATTGCAATTTTTCTTTGTAATGTATCCTAAATAGAGAAAACGATTTATTCTTTTTGCAAAAAATGATTTTTTTTAATTTTTTGTAAAAAATTTCAAGTTTTTATTACAAAGATCACAAATTCAACAATAAAAAGTCCTACAATTTTTTGGAAAGGCCTTATTTCTAGATTTTTATTTTTTAAAGCTCTAGATGTTTTTTTTTGTCATTATTGTTTTTAATTTCATTGGTTCTACAACCCCAAGAATCAAAGTGTGACCTTTTTAGACATTTTGTTCCTTTTTGTCGAGCTCGTGTTGAAAAGATATTGAATAGTATGCCTCCCTTTTTTCCTTCTGAATGCAAAAGGCAATAGTTCTCGTCATCTATGTGATCTGTCGTATTGTGTGAAACAAAGAATCAAAAGAGACCAACAATAATTTCTTCTTATGAACTGTTGAGCTTGTTTTTAGTTATTCTGAAGCAACACGATGAGTCTGGCTTAAGTAACGATGAAGTGTAGATTGAAGGCGATGGAAGTGGCATGATTCTTATGTGGTAAGACGAAGAGGTGGCCATGTAGAGAATGAAAGAAATCATGAGACTAATAGTCCATCAACCAATACAGAGGTGAGTCTCTTTTATGTGGAGCTTTGATTTCTATCCACTTGTGGAACATAGGGAGGAGCAGAAGACGTAAACCAAACAAGCCACTTCCGACAAGTGATATCCACCACCTCCCTATCATAAACTTGATGCACTTCATCTGTGGATTTTCGAAAATTCATTCATATTTTCTCCCATTTTTCAAATTTCCTCCCAAATAATTAGTTAAATTATTTTGTATAAACTCATTATACTATTTAATGCTAAATACAAGCATTGGATCTAGTTTAGGTGCAAAACATCAAGATTTTCACCACCATTAGAATAAGCAACTTGCGATACTACAAGAAGTTTTGTCCCCACCACACACTAAGCAATTTCAAAATTTTACAATTTAGAATGTAATTGCTATAAAAAACTAATATGAAAAATAGTTTTCTTCTATTAAATAAATTAAGGCCTAGAGAAGGTTGTGAAATTTAAATAGTGAGAGGAGCTAGGGCACCAGACTGGTTACAATGTCGTGTGTTTCAAATGCCCGAGGCCATGCGGATCGCAGAACTGAAGGGGTCGAAGACCATCTAGATTGCAGCCAAAGACCATCGTTGGGGAGGGAGGAGAGGTTGGGACGTGAGGTCCCATCGTTAGACTTAGGACTTGAGGTTTTCGACGCCTCAAGTAGGAACCTCAATCTCCCTCATAATTGCGTTTTCCGCCATTTTCTCCTAGATTTTCTCATGTCGCATGTTTTCGCTTGCTGTCACTGCTACTGAGCTAAGATCATCAAGTTTGTTGGTTATTTGTTGTGTCTCTTGTGTTGGTTATTTGTTATGTCTCTATATGTTTCTTGTGTTTCTATGGTTATTGTATTTCTTATGTCATTTGTGTTTCTAATAACAGATTCGTCGTAGTAGAAATCCCAATGCCATGGTGATCAATGAGGGCTGTCGTGGACGGTTTCCTGCTTCTAGACTACCAACAAATGCCGAGGTTTTCATATAGATCAACATATTTGTTATCTATTTGTTATAGTTTGCAGGTTTTTCAGCATTTATTTTCTTCTGAAACTAGAACGCATGTATACTTCTGCATTAATTTTGGATTTGATTCTTTTATTATCATCAAGGGACTAGAAGCAGACCTTTGAGAGCTCAAGAAATAAGACTTTGCTGAAGGGACTACCCGTCTGTTTTCATTTTATTTTTGAAGTGGTTCAAACCTTTTATGAGTTAAAATCACAGTGAGTAGCAGTGACTTTTTTTTTATTTGTCTCCTCGATGTAGTTAAAATTTTAGTAAGTTTGAAGTTGGTTTCAATGTTTCATCACATTTTGTTTAGTGAACATAATTTTGATTTGTAAATTTTCGGTTTCTTCTCAGGAAGGAGAGAAGTGTTCGGTGGGATTATAGAAAACATGCACCTAAACTACAAGTGGAGGGAGCTGGTGAAGATTATAGTGAAGAAAAGTTACCTCATGTATTGGGAAAAAGATTAAGCCGAGAAAATAGCCAGGATGCTTGAAATTGAGAGTGGAGGGGTGTTGGTAGGCATATGTACTATCCCTGTCGGAGTAGCCATCATTGTATATCGTGGCAAGAATTATAAGCATTCCATTGATGGGATAAGTCCATAAGGCCACCTCGATGGGTTGAGACTACGTGATATGCTCACAAAGAAGGAGGCCTATCAGCGCTTCAATCAGAAGCGGCGAAGATTGGTACACTCGTTATTCCTATTTCATGCAAATGCACTTGATTAATTTTTCCAAAGTATCACTTTTTTGTTCATTTTTTTTTGTTCATAATGGCGGTTGTTGTATGTCCATGATTTGACAGTACGTTGTAGACAATTAAAATTAGATATATCCGAAGCAACTAATGCGACCAGAACACTCCTCGTCCACACAATCCTTTGGGCTTTTAGAGGTTTCTAAGGTAACTATACCTTAAAGGGAGCATTTACCTTAGAGCTGATATGCATTTAAAGTAGATACGCACGCTTTAAGGTATATGCTCCCTTTAAGGTATAGTTACCTTAGTTGTAAGATCATAATAATATTTTTTCACATGTTTGGACGTCAACCTAATAAATGTTTGCAACAATTATTCTCTAGTGATCCTTACAAGTCACTAGATTTTTTCATTTTTTTAATCATTTCTATGTCATTTTTACTACTATATATCGTTTTTCTTGAAAATTCTTGTTTTTAAGTTGTATTGGTTTCAAAATGAAATAATAAACTAGCCTCTTCTTCAATCAATTAGATTAGCAAATTTCCCAATATGTGAAAAATAGGTTAATAAAATTGCAAATAAAATATTTTATTAAATTTATTCACAATTTCTTTTCAAATGCAGATAATATTGAAGATTATAAATAGAAATATAAGTTTTACACTCTTAGGAAAAAAAATCAAACTAAAATCTCATGTATTTATGAATGGTCAAAATTTTATTGACTTTGCAAACTTTTCATTTACAAACACTCATATCTGCTTCATATAAGTTAGTTTCAAAAATAAACCTTTATTTAAAATATTTTAATTAAAATAAAAAATAGTCATTTAACAAATTTATATAAACAAAATTCATCTTCCATGAAAAAAATGTTCTCAAGGTTGGTGGACATTCTTGGTCTTTAAAGTGATTAACTCATTTATTTTGGTTCATTGTTTACTTTCCATCCTTTAGTTGGTTCATTGTTCACCCGTATGATAGAAGGGGAAAGTGGATGAAAAGTCCACCCACCCTTTCTAAATATTGTCAAAGGCTTGCGTCTTTGATTTGAAATGCGATGCTCTCGAGTAAGTCAATAGAGTGGTCCCGAGAAGACTTTCTATTATGAGCAGTTCTCCATCTCTGCACATGACACCCGTCCATCAAATGGCCTCGTCATTCTCATCTTTTTCTTTTTAATATGTTCCCCTCATAATTCTTAACGTGATGCTTTATCACAAAAAATGCATCTTCTCATCGAAACATTTTATAAGGCGATCTTCATTGCATATGGCAAACCAAATCGACAAATAAAACTCTAACGTTTGATTCCCATAGAATTATATCTTGAGATTACTATCATTAGAAACCTATCCATAACTATGTTGAATAAATACAAGGAAATCTGGATTTGGAAATTGTATGACCATGATACACTCCATTGAAAGCATCCTGTATTATGAAAATTCTCGTATCTACAACAAATTCACAAATCAACTGGATGATTTTTGTTCTTCTAAAGTAAGCTTTGCCGTAGACACAACAACAATTATCGATAGATAGGATGATTTCACTCGGTTATATCTCAGTCATCCATAGCATATTAGAGTAGTGCAATGGAGAACCCTTTTGAAAACTGGATCGAAAGATAATTTTCACTTAGATCCACTTTTCTAAGTACATAACATAATAGATCAGTTTAGGATGTCCCCCTTTTGGAACTGGATCAAATGAGCATCTTTTAATGAGATCCAGTTTTCACCTTCTACAACAGGTGGTACCACTGGCAGAAGGTGGTTCTCCTTTCAAGAGCCATGCCTGGAACTTCAGTTTTCCCATTTTTGTAGGTCTCCATGGTAATTCACTTGTTAGAAGTTAACACTGCCCATGCTCACAACCATGCTTATGAAGACAATGACCCTGGATGCAGGTAACCTGCCAATTATAGAAAAGGGGGACTTCATGAACTGCTCTGTTATGTTATGTAATGAAGAAATACCCTTTATATTCCATGAATTTTAGGACTATTGTGTCATAGCCAGGTACACTTAGTTTCTAATTGTAACTAGACTGTGGTCCCATTGCAAAAGGGTGTTGGCTCCCATTACTCTATTATGCTATGTTCCATTGATACCGTAGTAATCTTCAGATCTAAATTCTAACTCCACGGAAACGAACGTTACAGTTTCATTTGCCGCGTCGGTTTGCCGTCTCGAGCGAGGATGCTCTGATGGCGTCGGTAAACTAGCGTGATGAGTCCCGGAGAGACTGTGCTTGCTAGCGACCCAGGCGTGGAATTGTAAAGTGTTTCATCAGGTCGAAGGGATTTTTGGTGCGGGATTCCGAAACTTGGTTCCCCAGTCGATCAGAGGCAGCGATCGTGTTTCGAACAGCTTCGTGGAGGCGGATTCGTCAAGTTTTGAAGGCATTAACTTATTGTTTTCGTGGCCGCCGTGCTGCTTCGGTGAGCTTGCTGCTAGGGTTTCGTTTCGGTGCCCTGTTTTCAAGCCCCTGAGCTGCTGCACGGCTCCGCTCGAACTCATTCATTCCCGCTGCTTTGCTCTGCTCACCGGGGTCTGTAGGGAGGAGGGCCTGCCTGCGCCCTTGAGGCCCTTGGTGTGTAGCATGCTGCACTAGAACGGTTTGTTTCACCATTTCAGGAGGCATGGAGGCACCCCCTCGCAAGCGGGGGCGCCCGCCCAAGCATCCCAAAGTGGCCTCCGACGATTCTCCGCCTGCTCACAATCATCACGCCACCCTCAATTCCCCTCCCTCTCCGGCCGATGTGGAGAT
This sequence comes from Pohlia nutans, assembly GCA_022496805.1. Classification (NCBI taxonomy): domain Eukaryota; kingdom Viridiplantae; phylum Streptophyta; class Bryopsida; order Bryales; family Mniaceae; genus Pohlia; species Pohlia nutans. The sequence goes on along the minus strand of CM040089.1, from coordinate 44,292,423 downwards.
GGCGGACCGCGTGGTGCCGCCCGTCGTCGATTCCCGCTCGGGCCCGCGCGGCCGCAAGAAGTCGTCTTCATCCGCCGTGGAGAAGGTCGTCGACGCGCCCGCTTCTGCCAAGCCTGGCGCAGGCGCAGGCGGCAGTCCCAGCAATCGCGAGCTTTCGAAGTCGGAGGCGGACGGCGTGGATTCCCCCGTCGAGAGACTGTCCAGCAGGAGAACTAAGAAGTCGTCATTGGTACTCCACAATGCCTTTTCCTCTTCGTCAATTTCACTCCGTCGGTCGTGCAGTTGTCCCCCTTCGACGACGACGACGACGATGATGATGCTGTCCGTGGCTGGATTTTCCCTACCTCCAACTGAGTCCTTATCATTTCCGACATTTGCAATCTGTGTGAATGAATTTTTCCCACTCCATCTTGTTCAATTGTGAGCGGTGACGGGGCGACGACGACGACGACTGCTGAATGTCGGTGGCGGGGTTTGCATTTCCCCATTCGCCCGAGTGCTGGGTAATGCAGGCAAGTGGCAATCGCCAAGAATTAGGGCGAAGTTGCCTGCTCTGCGTGTGATGGTCTGAGGCGCAGGACGTCGTGAAGGCGTGAGGGTTTTGTCGCTGCATGGGTTGGGGGGTTTTGAATTTAGGGTTTGAGACAGTCGCTCTGAGTGTTTCGTTCCATGGTGCTGCTTGTAACCAGAGTATGGAACTGCGTGACATGGCAGACTCAGAATGAACGTAATGCTGAGTAACGCTGAATATGAAGGTGTTGTCGTGTACGTACCAAAGACATAAAGCTGGCGAGAAGTCCAGGTCTAGAATCAGGAATTCGCACTGATGTTGTTGCTCAGGGTTTTCACTGATGTATACCTCGGCCATTCCAGAGATTTGGCACTGAGATATGGATCTTTTCTTATTCTTAAAACCCTTGTTTGTATACATTTGAAATTTGGAATATCTGAGATTAGACTATCAATTTTCTAAAATGCGTGCCATACGGGAGGACGGTGGCAGACGCCTGTTTCAGTTGGCCGTGTACGGAGGCCTGACAAAGGTTTGTGCGTGTGATATCCGCAGGCAAGTCCAGGGTTGTTTCCAAGTGACAGCATTAGGGCGCATGGTCCCTTGTTTGATGATGGAACAGTTGGAAGCGAAGATGTGAAAGATGCACCTTTCATGGATGCCGTTGTGAAAGTATTTTGTGTTCACACGGAGCCGAATTTTTCACTCCCATGGCAGAGGAAACGGCAATTCAGCTCCAATAGCAGTGGGTTTATCATCAAAGACCGTCGGGTTTTGACGAATGCGCACTCAGTGGAGCACCACACGCAGGTGAAGGTGAAGAAACGTGGTTCAGATACCAAGTACTTGGCCACAGTCCTTGCGATTGGTTCCGAATGTGACATAGGTGAGTTACTGGCCTCTCCATGAGCGTGTGTGAGGAGCAGATTCCGCAACATGAGTTTTGAGGTGTACCTCTGTGGTGCATCGAATAAGTGTTGATTTCGGTGTCTGCTGATTCAAATTGTTTCTGAATGTTTCATATCTGATCCTCTCACGGTCTTGGCCTTATCGTCACCGTTGGGGCTAACTGATACACGGAACTTCCCTAGGTCACTTCTGGATGATACTGATGGCATTCGGCTGGGAGTGATGACACAGTGTCATGGTCTGTGATATGAAGGAGGTGGTATAAGAGAGTGCAAGGAGTGTTTTGAAACGGGGTTGTGTGTTTTTGATGCAGCTATGCTGACAGTGAGCAATGACGAGTTTTGGGAGGACGTGACGCCAGTGGAGTTTGGGTCTTTGCCTCGTCTGCAAGATGCGGTGACTGTAGTAGGTTACCCCATAGGTGGCGACACGATCTCGGTGACTAGTGGTGTGGTTTCACGAATCGAGGTGACATCATACGTACATGGTGCGACGGAGCTCCTGGGTGTGCAGGTAAGAATTGCCGCCCTTGGGTATGGATTGTGAGGCGGTTGTGGTAATGTTGGGATTATGTGTTGCCATGAATGGATGCCTTGCATGTCCGTATGAGTACCAGAGTGTGGGATGCAACTCTGTGTGAGTGGTGACCCCGAGGCATGTACTGGAGGTATAGCCTCGTTTGGTTTTAGACATGTGGATGTCCAGTACCGTGGGTTCTGTTCGTTGGAGGTAAACACATTTGAAGGACAGTATATCGGACATGACGAGGCCGTGTTGCCTTTCCAGGGTTTGTATGGTGCCCGTGAGGGCTGTTGATAGTTTATTCGATAGCTAAGACTGGTTCAGGGCACATCGTTTTCATGTACGGTGTTGATGCGATTTGTGCTGTCAGATGTGCTTGGGTGTTCTATGGCACTCCGGTCTGCTATTGTTAGGACATGGATCCCTCTTCAAATGGGGTTTGAATATTTTATTGCAATTCTTTGGAGGTTGTCTTGGGCTCACATTTGGTGTGGTGGATGACATGCAGATCGATGCTGCCATCAATGCTGGCAACTCTGGGGGCCCTGCTTTCAACGACAGAGGCGAATGTGTAGGAATTGCGTTCCAGTCACTGAAGCACGAGGATGCGGAGAATATCGGATATGTTATCCCGACCCCCGTGATCACTCACTTTATTACGGATTACATCCGCAGCGGTGACTATACGGGTACTATGAGATTACGATTGTGTTGTATATGTCTGGTTGTTGCATAAATTTGAAGATGATCATTTTTGAGTGCAGCGGATGGTATGCTTCTTTGTGGTATTTAGAGTGTGTGGGTTTGTTTGTCTTGGTGAACTCGGTTATTCTCACGAGGTTGTAGCATTTTCTCTTTAGTCTGATCCGGTATGTGCTTTGGCACCCAACTGTGTGTGTGTGTGTGTGTGTGTGTGTGTGTGTGTGTCCCCGTTTCACCTTGCATTAGAGAGTGAAAGCTCGTCTCTGGTTGTGGGCATTTTCCGAGCAGTGTTTATTTTGTGAATGGGGACTATATTCTGTTTCATCCAGTGCTTTGTACTTTGTTGTGAATTATGCAGGATTTCCCATTTTGGGGATTGAATGGCAGAAGATGGAAAACCCTGATCTTCGAATGGCGCTGGGAATGAAGAGCATCCAGAAAGGTGTTCGCATACGACGTGTTGAACCTACTGCACCGGCATTCAAGAGCCTGCAGACTTCAGACATCCTGTTGAGTTTTGATGACATCGATATTGCAAATGACGGCACTGGTACAGAGCTTTTACCCGACCTTGTCTTGAGGTCTCCGCATGCTCAATTCTGATGAATTGTAGTTGGCTTGATCTTGAGAGTCGGACAGTGTGTAGAGGGAGGGTACGGTATTCAAGTGTTGATGCATGTGTGAATGTGTGTGTGCATGTAAATGAAGTTCCGTTCAGGCACGGTGAACGAATTGGTTTCAGTTATCTGGTCTCACAGAAGTACACTGGCGAGAGTGCTCGAGTGAAGATTTTGAGGGACGGGAAGGTGAAGGAGTTTGATATCGACCTAGCGAACCACAAACGATTGGTACCTGCACACATCAAGGGAAAACCACCTTCGTACTATATATTGGCAGGCATCGTATTTGCAGCGATCTCGGTGCCTTATCTGCGGTCAGAGGTGAGTGTGCAGAGGAGCTGTGACATGCTTTGGATTGTGTGGGATTCAGTGCCCGTGTGCTCACGAAAGTGGCCAGAGATGGTTCACAATGGTAGTTTAGAGTTTGTTGTCAGAAACATATGGCGAATGACAGTCATGATTCACAGAGTTTGCAGGTCATTGTGGTGGTTAAGTAGCCTGTTGTATTTGTTGTCCATTGTTGAGGTGAGTGGTAACCGTTTTGTGTTGTGGGGTGGTGGCAGTATGGAAAGGACTATGACTATGATGCTCCAGTGAAGCTGCTGGACAAGCTCCTGCATTCAATGTCTCAATCTGATGATGAGCAGCTTGTTGTTGTCTCTCAGGTACTGTATCTCTGTGCAACCTTGACTGGGTTTTATCTTTCTTTGATCTGCTGCAGCGGTTATGTATAGAAGGGTCCGGGACAGGTCGTCGCCTGTTTTCTGTAGTGGACGTTATCATGTTTTCTGCATTGGACCGTGTTGTTTCGTGGATGGTGGAGTTTTGAATCGGTCGGGTCAGAGAGTATTTTCCGTGTGTTGCGTGGATAGTACAATGCGTCGCTTGTTGCAGAGGAATGCTGCTTGAACGAAGATGACTAGAGACGGTACCTTGTACTGATCAACTTGTGGCTGCTGTGGTAAAATCAGGTTCTGGTGGCGGATATCAACATAGGTTACGAAGACATTGTCAACACTCAGGTAGTTGCCCCGTTCCTGGTGTATTTGTGATGTGTTTTTGCATTGAGGTGGAGGCTGAAAGGAGGATTGGGTGATTGGCAGTAATGGGTGGCGCATGTGGCCAGAAGAAATTGCGGCGAAGTTATGCAAGGGCATTGTCATTCTGATGCTATTGTCTTGCTGGTGTCCAACTTGTGTTGGCAGGTTATTGCTTTCAACGAAACACCTGTGAGAAATCTGAAGCATCTAGCAAGCCTGGTGGAGAAGTGTACAGACCCGTTTTTGCGGTTTGACCTTGAATACCAGCAGGTTATTATCTCTGTGCCAAGTTGTGGTGATTGTCGTGTTATGATGTTGGGAGTGGGGTGAAATGAACTTGGTCGTGGGCGGTGGTGTTTGTTCCGAGAGTTTGGAACACTAACGAATGCTATGATAGTGTGGGGCTAGTGACCATTTTGCTGATGTTTTTGGTAGTGTCACAGGGGGCCAAGAGTCTGATAGATCTGGAAATAGTTGTCTGACCGGAGGGAATTGTGGTGAACGCGTGGGTTTGTGCAGATTGTCGTTCTGGAGACCCAAAGAGCGAAGACAGCTACCCCGGAGATCCTTGCCACCCATTGTATACCCTCAGCAATGTCTGATGACTTGAAAACCTAGGGTTTGGGGAGGCAAAGTTATGAGTTAGGGTTTGGGAAAAGCATCTCCTGTATGATGGAGGAGAAAGGCGATTAGAGTTACGGTTAGGCTTCATTATTTGGTAGCTGTGTTTTGAATCGCCGATGCTGTTTTTGAAGTGTCGGGGGATTTAGTTATTCAAGTGTAAGGTGCAGCATCCTCTGATATTATTACTATTATTTTTGAAAATTTTCGTTTTAGAGTTGCAGGGGTTGCTCAAGTCTCACTAGAGATCCAGCTTTTGAATATCAACCGTTTACAGCCCACTCAACCACAATGTGATTTCAGCTACTCCGAGCCTGGCATCAATGTCTGAAGTTCGGATGTGGGGATTCATCTCACGCACTCACTTCAAATAGTTTTGTTGATTTGGAATTGTTGAGCTATCGAAATATCTATGTGCAAAACACCAAACTGCTGCAAATGCCTCAAATTCAGCAAGTGCTTACAGATGCAGTACACTTGTATTATGCGGTATATAGTGTATGTATTCAATTTCTATCAATGTACCGACTCTTGTCATATTTATATATAGAGGAGCTCCTTTCATATTTATAATTATAAAAACTCCTTTCATATTTGTACATATAAATTTTTGTCCTAGACCGTATGTGGTTAAGTCACTCTCTTTTATAAAATTCCCAATTATTATGTGTGAGTCCGTTCTTGAAATGAAAGATTGCAATGGAGAGTTGTTGGCATAGGTCATTGTTGAACCTCTTCACTTTCATTTTTGAAAAATTTATGGAAATTCTATTTAACTTTGAAGTCATAGGGACTTAGAGTAATTTTTTGGAGACACGTGCTATAACCACTTATTTTTAAGGGGGGTATTATCTCTAAAAATTGGAATATTAAGCATCCTTTAAGTAGAAAAAAATCTACTGAGCCTAATTTTTTAATACCCTATAGATAATTAGAAATCAAGAATGCATTCAGTATTAAATACCCTATTTTACTTACAATTTTTTGATAGCCTCCAGTTTTTTTGTGTTTCTTTTTTGGGAGGGGGGGGGTGAATTATGAATTGACATTTTTGACAAAGGAATTGCATTGTTGTAGTATAGCAAGAGGAAAATACAATCAAACAAAAATACACCAACAGAATTGTAATGATGAATGTCAGTAGAATGCAACCTGAAATTTATAATGTTAAGAAACACAACTGTCCAACATTGGAAAGATGCAATTTTTCATTCATCCAATCTAAACCTCCATCATATTCAACTTAGGATACCCTTATTTAGGGGTTATTTTTAATAAAAATAAGATAAAATAGCATATATTATATGTTATGGTATTTTTTTTATAAATAGTTTTCAACATTAATCGGCCCCTATAATTTATCTAGAATTTTTCAAAATTTTATCTCCAATGAATATTAAATACCCTATATTTTATCGCACGTTGTTTCTAAATTACCGCCAATGCCCCCCCTGGGGCACAATTTGCATTTTGTCTAGAAGGCTTATTTTAAACTGATTTAAAAAATATGCAGTAAATTCGAAGTGAACCAAATTTTAAATTTATGTACATATTAACCATAGAATGAAATTTGAGTTTCTCAAAATGATTTTATCTTGAAAAATTTCAGTATCAAAACTCCCATTCTTATAACACTTTGACCAATTTATGAACAAACTTTGAATTTAAATATAGTCCATGTTTGATTCTACATTTGAATTTTTAAAAAGAAGCTTCCCTGCAAAATTTCATTCTCAAGGTCAATCAAAAAAGAAATCCATCAAAAAAGTTTTTTAAATAGAGAAACAATTCATCTTTACCAAATATAATACATTTTAAAATTTTAGAATTCAAAAAAATTCAAAAAAATTCAAAAAAAATTGGATAATATTTGTCAACACATATTTGAACATTGGATAAATTTCTTGCTCAAAATTCCATCCAGAACTCTCTTTTTTCCTTCTCTTTTAGAAATTTTCAGTGCACTTTTATTAGCATTGTCGACAAGGCACTAGTATCTACATCAGGAATTTCCGACCCCAGTGATTCCACACTGATTCAGTGCGTTTATCGTTAAACACTGATTCCGCACGTCATACGTGCATTTAGAAGTGTCGTTACGGTACGGAAGTGACATGCATTACTAGAGTGTCGATGCAGTGTCTTTTCAATGATTATCAAAAAAGTGTTGTTTCCGCACGAAAGTCGTGCTTGACGGAATCCGTGCGTTAATCGTGTATTTACATCACATAGCTGATAAGACACAGATAACGTGCGGTTTTAGTTAATGCGAATTCAGTATCGTATACGTATCATATTAATGCCATTTATTATATTCGTGCGATTTCAGTATCTATTATAATGCAAATTATTTTCGTACGACATCCGTGTACAATATTTTAATATATTTTTTGGAATTTTTTGGAATTGTTTGGAATCTTTCAAAATATTTTATATTATTTTGGAATATTTTGGAATATTCCAAGAATCTTCTTTAAATTATACTTCCGGTTTAATTTCCCAAAACATTTTTAGATCTTCATTTATAGAGTTTAGAAGCAATACACATTAAAATTTCAAAGAAATAAAATTTTATATTTTTAGAATTCAAATTTGGAATTATTGGTTATCATTGTACTTTTCATCATAGGAGCAAAAAAAAAAAGCTCACAACCACCACGATTTTGCCAAAAAATAAATAAATTCAAAAAATTATGAAAAAAATCCTAGATATAGAAAACGTCCTGCATAATCTAGTGCAAAAAAAAAATTGGAAAAAAAGTTTTTTTCACATAGTTAAAAACATTCAAAGTCCGCTGAAAAAAAAAAACAGCTCAGCCATGATCTGCCATCACGATTTTGGCAAAAATTTAAAAACTTCAAAAAATTATGAAAAAAATCCTAGATATAGAAAACGTCCTGCATAATCTAGTGCAAAAAAAAAAAATTGAAAAAAAAGTTTTTTTCACATAGTTAAAAACATTCAAAGTCCGCTGAAAATAAAAGTTTGATAATTACCACTGGAGTTCTATCCTATGCATGAAGAGTTTGAGGTGGTTTGGTGGTTTGGAACTTGAGTAGCAACCGGGAGGTTGAGAATTCAAATCCCACCGTTGGCGATAGAGCTTGGGAAGCTATGGTGGGCCCCACCGCATGTGCGGGCAATTTCCGTGTAGTTGAAGTGGGTAGCGAGGAAAGTAATTATTTTATATTTTCTAATATTTTATTTTATTTTATATTTTTTAATAATACTATTTTGATCAAATTTAGATATAAAAAGAAAATAAAATCTAGATATGGAAAAGATGATGTCGCACGAAAAACGCACTGAATCAGTGTAGTTTTAAAGACGATTAAAACACGACATTTGACGACTGTAAAGAGTGCTGAATTCATACGTTTTCAATGGATGTATCAATCGTGTCAAATCAGTACTATATCCGCTTGTACGAACATCGTGTCATATCAGTGTAGTTGCGATGAATGACGCAACGATGCGGAATCAGTGCGAAAATCGTACGAACCCTTGAAATATCGGAAATCGCACTGAATCAGTGCAGAATCAGTGGGGTCCGAAATTCCTGATGTATTCATTAAGGAAGGTTGTTTGTTTTGTTTTGTTTTGTGTTGTTTTGTTTCGGTGAGATCTCCCTGACCGTGCACCCGCCGGCCACGTTCTTAGTACGATCGGAATGCTCTCGACGAGGAGGGGTGCATGGAGTTTGTTTCGTCGCGTTTGGACCTATAGTGTGAAAGTTATGGATTTTTAATAGAATTTCGTCATTGTAAATTGAATTAAATTATGAAAAATGGAGTATGGGAGTTTTTGATGTCATTTTTGGCATCGTCGGAAAGCTCTTGATAAGTAGGGATGCACTGAAGTTGTTTCGTGGCTTTTGGACCTACGGTGTAAAAGTTATGGATTTTCAATCGAATTTCGTCACCATAAATTGAATTAAATTATGGATAAACTATTCTAAAAGGCAAAAACAAAAACAAGAGCACGGAGAACACGGGAACGCACAGGTACACGAAGACATGGCGAGCACGGGGAACATGGGGAACACGGGGAACATCTGGGCCAATGGCACAGGGCCACACTAGTTACTTTTATTTTTGTCCTATTAAGAGTTGCATCATATTTTTAGGAATTTCTTGAGATGGTCGATCACTTTGGTTGCACTCCCACTAAACCAAATCAAGTCTCAAGACGTCACAACCCTTCTTTGTCTTATTGTCCCGAATTTTAAATAATCTCAATATCCTGAAAAGATTGAATTGCGACAAGAAAACTAGTTGACCATACCATGCATTTGCCCTAATAGTATCCCTAATTTCAACAAAGAGAGTTATTAATGAAAATTTCACCAAAAATTTGTAGTTTCTCTTGAACAAGGTTTGGCAATAAAGGGTTAAGTTATAGCATCCTCCTTTCTTGGGGACTGCAGAGAGAGAGTAACTCTGGCCTATAGGGCTACCATGAATGAAGAGCTTGTTGAGGGAAGTGCTGCCAACTTACCCACCAGAACCAAGTTCGCGCGTGTACCCTTGATGCTTTCTTTCGGGGGTAGACTCTATGATCAAAAAATAGATAAGTAGTATAACAAGTAGCAAATGACATGTATCAAGTAACAAGTAAGTGTAACAAGTGTCTGAATAAGATTTCTAGATTGTAGTAATTTTTTGTCGTGGTTTTTATGTTATGAGGGGAATTGTGTTTTGGATGGTCACTCCTTTAAGTTGGAGTATAGTTGTGAGAAGTCAAAGGAGTCTGTATTAGGAGATCTGGGTTCGATTCCTATGTGGCCCTTGAATTTAAGCCATTTGGTGTTGTCTCTCATTTGAGCTAAGTGTGTGATAGTTCGTGGTGCTTTTTTTAATTTTAGGGGATTATTGGCAATGGTTGTTTGTTTTCTATCCGTCTTTTGGTGAGTATAATGTGTTGTAGATATTTGATTGCATTAGTATGTATAGCTTTTAGTGCTTTGTTTATTAGTCGTAAATTGACCTTGAGATGTAGTTGGTTAGTGAGGATGTGTTTGATGCCTCTGTGTATTGCCCCACGGGCTCCAGCAGTAATTACAAGTATAGGGGCTACATTGCATCCTTAGTTTGCTATGTCTTTCATAAGGGGTTCATATTTTGTTATTTTGTTTGTTTTACTTTCTGGTGGGAATCTATCATGGCAGTATGTGAATTCTATGATTTGTATGATTATGGATGGGTGTGGTGTTGTTGGGTGTGGTGGATTGTGTGGATGGTTTAATGCAAATAGCATGTCATGGCGCCCGAAGTTTTGCATTGCATTGGCATTGTTGTGTGGTACATGTGCATGGAAGTAGACACGGTGGAACTGTGTTTTCAGATGTTCTATTTTGATTTTTCCGGTATTTACCAAGTTGAAGCATCTTGTGTTTTTATTGCTCATGAATATATTTTGTAGTTCTCATATTGCGTTCTTGTGTCATTTTATTCTTAGTTTAATTATGTTTTGTTCTGGGCATGCAAGGAATAGATGTGGCAATGTGTCTATTGACTGGGCGTGGCATATTGAGCAGTTTTTGGATGTGCGTCTCGTGTGGGCCAAAAAAGGTGTTTGCGGGCATTGCCCCATGTATTGTCCGTATTTGAATTTTAGTAATTATGAGATTTGTGCGTCCAAAATTTCCATGTTTTCCCAAAAAGTGTTCGAATGTTCGAGTGTTTGAGGTCTATTTTGGTGTTGTTTACCCATTTGTCTATGTATTTAACATTTTTGGCATTTGTTTCTTGTAGTTACAGTTCTTGGTCTTTTAGATATTTTTGGAAATTTCTAATGGGATCTTTGAATGGTTTTCATGGTTGTTTTTCTTCGTCTCTTTGTAACTAGTATGGAGCGCTATGTGTATTATGGTATAGTTCCGTCATTTCCTCAAGTGGGTGGTGTGCACCTTTTTTGGCTAGTTCATCAGCTTTTTCGTTTCCTTCAATGTCTTTGTGTACTCGGACTTTGTGTAGATATGTTGGTGTTTTATTTTGTTGGAGTAGTTTTAGTATTGTTTGAAGTAGTATTTTGTTTAGGTGGTTGTTTTGTAGTGAAGGGTGTCGTATTCGGGTGTTAGAAGTTAGACGTAATGAGTTTAGACTGTTAGTGAAGATATATTGGTTCGATTTGAGTGGGTGTTGTGGTGAGTGTTTCGTATATGGCTGCAAGTTCTGCTCTGAGGCTGTTTTGTAAACGTAGTAGTATGTATTTTTACTTTATATTTGTTTCTTTATTGCATATGCCATATCCGGTACTATCTCCTCATCCATTGAGGTCTGGGGGTTTAATTGATCTGTTTGTGTAGTAGTAGTTTGTAGGATATTTTCCATGTCTATTGGTGTTGAATGCAAGACATGGTGTGGTGTTTGTGTTGGCCCGTGTGTTGGTGTTATTACGAGTGTGATAATGTGGGGTGTTGTCCCATTTGGGAACTGCACTGACTGCTGATGTGGATGATATTGTTTCACGAGGGATTGGTTCAACTTTTTAGCAGGCTGAGATGGAAAACAATTAGAAGGTTGTGATTGATGATCTATTGAGTGTGAATTTGCTGGTACCTTGTCAAACATAATTGAGTACTTTTGAGAATAGTTTTCATTGATAGATTTGTACCATATTAGTGGATGGAGCATGCGAGAAGAGGCCCAATCCATATGAATTAAGAAATGAAGATATTTTGGTTAATTGTGAATGTGAAGATGAAAATAAAGGTAAGGTTATATGATTGTGGGTAAGGTATTGTCATTTCATGTGTTTTTTGTCCGGTAGCGCATCTCGGTACGGGTATGAATATTATCCAAAGGTATTGTAGCATTGGTTCTTTTTTTGAATAAGAGCATCGCCACCAGTTCACATCAATGGTCAAGCCAACGGCTTCCCGACATGTCCGGGCTTTTTTTGCCAAAAATGTTGCCATACCAGGTCACGGTATCGGTATATGATATACAAGTGTCTTCGAAATCTCCTTTCTTTTGGTAGAACAAGCCCTCTTTGCAGTGGCGTTTTTGCTCCACTCTACCGTGGTCACGTTGATCGATGGCTGAGGTGGATGCCACGGTGGTAGGAGGGGCTCATGACAAGAAGGTCAAGAATTTTTCTAAAGATGAGGAGAAGTAGCTTTATTTCTCTTTTCTTCACACCTCTTAAGACCAGAAGGCAGAAGCAAGGAACTGGCCATAAAAGTATCAATTTTTAGAGGCGGATCACGAATCATTACAACAAGAACAAACTAGAAGGAGGGGGCTACCAATCAAGTAGAGCTTTTGAGACCAAGTGGTCGGTTATCAAGCACGATCTAGTGAATTTTGTGGAAATTTATGGGAGTGTGTATAAGTTGAAAGATAGTGCACATGGTACCACACTTGAAGACATTCTTCTTCGTGCATTGGAGTTATACAGGTTGAAGCAATCGAAGGGAGTTGTATTCGGTTACATTCATGCTTGGAAGATATTGAAGGACGTCCCCAGTTGGAGAGAGACATGGAAAGAGGCAAGGTGGCAGTCTACAATCACGACAATGAAGTGCCCTGCCCTCAGTCCTGTAGGTGTCGATGGTCTTAATGAAGCAACCACAGATGAAGACTTTGAAGTCGTCGAGCCGCAGTTACTCCCTTGAAGCGGCCCGGTAGTTATCAAGCAGCGAAAGTGGATCATCGAGGAAGAAGGACAAATCATCAGACTTGCGATTGCAAACCATTGTGATAGCCGACATGGCGATCGCGACGCTCAACAAGGCGAAAATTTTGGGGGATCAGTCCGCCATAATGCTCTTCTCCTTGCCCTAGAGGAATGCACTAGCAAAATTTAGAAAACGACGTGTGATAAAATATAGGGTAGGTTTTATTCATCGGTAGGTAAAATTTCTACTAAATTATAAAATTTTAGATGTAATTTAGGGTGCTTTAAAATCAAATAAAGAATATTTTGAGAATATACCTAAAATATTCTCTTAATTGATAGAATATTCCAATTATGTGATAGCCTCCAATTAAATATCCTTTTATTGCACGTGGTTCCCATTCAGAAGTATATGTGCCCCCTCCCCCCCGTGTCCTTGCCGCAGTCCGCACTCAACTGTCCCCTTGCTCAAGAGTTTCTTATTCTCTGAAAGTATAAGGACATACTTACGATTCGGTGGAGACTGGCGGAGGAGCCCAACCCTCCGCCTACTAATCATGATCCTTGAAGTGTACACATTGAGCCATCGTCAAGCCTACACCTGATCCGAACAACGGCAGCCTCAAGTGTCGACAACATCGCGCGTCCGACACCGGACGTTCCAACACAACAGATCAAGGCGGCAACAATGGCGATAACATTGACGGTGTTGACACGGGTCCACGCGGCAACAACATCGACACAGGTCGCGGCAGGACCATCGACACAGGTTTCAGAAGTGTCGACATTGACAAGTACTCCCAATCGCGCATCGAGCTAGATGAAGGATTTGACATCGATAGAGATAAAAAAATCCGACCATCGGCAAGTACTCGTCGCACTAAGTCGGCATTGACAAAGATGAAGAATTCGGGATCAACACATCTGATGGTGAAGATCACAGCGATAGTGAAGATCACGAGGATTACCAGGGTTTGTACACTTGATATGTGGCCCAATATCCACAACATTCATGGCCTAGAATAGAGTTCACCACCAGTCTGTACGCCCCATCCCTTCGCTTTCATCGCTCAAATTATTGTCACGCCAATTCACTCACCAATATCCATTAGGTGGCAATTTCAGTGGGTACCACGGGTCTACGGCTATAGCCAAGCATTCGCAAGTTTTGACTATAGTCAACCTATTTTGCAATCACAATACAATAGCTTCCAAGGTCATAATGAATATGTAGTTCAAAGTACAGAAGGTGATTGTACAAGCTTCAACTTGAATGCTTGAATGGAATTTTAAATGAAAATCAAGTTACAATGAATTAAAACGACATTTGACCTTTGAGTTGCCACAAGTGGTCAATCAAATCGTTCTTCAAATCATAATGTCTACCCATATGCTAAATCTTTGCGGTCCCTTGAATGAACTACCAATACACTCCTCTTTCTACTCATGGATAAAGATTTGGGTCAAATAAAACCTCTAACCCTAAATCCCTCTCATCCTCAATGACCATGTTGTGCATAATGCAACAAACATTATGTCACTTATAATTTCCATGTCCCATGGGTGACATGGATCTTTTACAATTTTGAAACGAGATTGGAGACATTTTGAAACGGAATCGAAACTCTAAAACATTATTCAACGTCTTTGCGGGTGGCTTCTTGCACGGTTGTAAAATGAGTCCTCTCATGTTGCGGTTCATGAATTGTTTGAACAAAAGAACTCACTTGGGATAAATCCCATCTGCAAGCAAGTAATACCTAGCGTAGACATTGCCATTCATAGTGAAGGATAAATCATGCCCCTCTCCCATTAAGATGTCTTCAACCAGGGTGTTTTCACGGTAGGGTATAACAGCGTCCAAAATGTGTAGTATGACATTGTATAACAGCGAAATTTTGGTGGTAAACATTTTCTATTGGTCATTGAAATTGGTTTTTCGGCAAAAATGTTAACAACAGTGAAAAGGTATTCTAGGATTGTATGTATATTAAAAATTTCCAAAATAATATAAAACAGTATTTGGACCAAAATGTAATATATTGCGTCTTGTGACGCTGCACAATAAGTACGTTAACGCCTTAATTGATACATTTCATTGAAAATATAGTTATGACAATATTTTTCCTCAATTCCTATTACATAAAGGTATCGTATTAAAAAATGATTCCAAAAAGATTCAGTGAGCAAGGTGGATATTAGAGGTTTATAGCGGCAATTCTTGTTCCTTTACAATAATGGCCCTAATAATGGTAAGTTCCCAGAAATTTTCTTGCAAGCTTGGTTGGGGTACATGCGTGATATGGGTATCAAAAAGGAATGTCTCCATGCATTTTGTCCATACCCCCCTTCCATTAGGCTCCTATAACTTTGTCAAATAAGACTCCTAATGTATAACGCATTTCAAACTAGTACGGTAAAACCAAGGGGCACCCTAGTAAATGTTTGCCAAAGAATATAAAC
Organism: Pohlia nutans; assembly: GCA_022496805.1. Classification (NCBI taxonomy): domain Eukaryota; kingdom Viridiplantae; phylum Streptophyta; class Bryopsida; order Bryales; family Mniaceae; genus Pohlia; species Pohlia nutans. The sequence continues at coordinate 44,277,414 of CM040089.1, read as the reverse complement.
CATTTTTACTTGTCCGGATGAATCCTTTTAGACAAAATCCGGAATTGTCTCCATTCCGGATTACTTCGAAAAAGAATCATCCGGACAAGCATTTTTTAATATTTTTCTACAAAATTTGGACCTTAGATGCATGTGAATGTGAGGATTGTGAATTCACTCATTAAAACTTGAAAATGAAAATTAATTTTCCTACATTCATCAATTTGCCTTAATTTTATATAAGTAAGAAAAATCATATTTAATTACTTTTTAAAAGATTTTTTTAAAAATTAAAATTAAGTAATTGAAATTCTACACCTAACCTAAAAAGGAAATTTTGAAATTCATATTTCTTCATAATATATGTAGTGGTGGGGTTTAGGGTGTCTGGAAAGGACTCTATGTTCCGGAAACGGTCACATGTGTGAAAAGGGTTCTCAGGAGTTGTAAAAAGAAGGGAAAGAAAGAGAAGTAAAAGAAAATAATGATGGTTTATAAAAGATACACGTGGAATAGAAATGGAGGGCTTCAATAATGGATAATGGGCGGGAAGGATTTCAAAATTAAATTATTGAATTTCTTCAAATGATTTAAAATTTTTGGAGGGAACTCAAAATTAATGGGCTAGTGAAGGACAAGTGCATCAAGGTGGAGTAAAACGGTTTAGGGATTAGGGCATTTGTGGATGTACGTATGGATGTATGTGTGGATACATGTATGCATGTATGGATGTATGTATGCAAGTGTGGATGTGTGTATGGATGAATGTATGCATTTATGGATGTATGTATACATGTATGGATGTATGTATGCAAGTGTGGATGTGTGTATGGATGTATGTAGGCATTTATGGATGTATGTATACATGTATGGATGTATGTATGCAAGTGTGGATGTGTGTATGGATGAATGTATGCATTTATGGATGTATGTATACATGTATGGATGTATGTATGCAAATGTGGATGTGTGTATGGATGAATGTATGCATTTATGGATGTATGTATACATGTATGGATGTATGCATGTATGGATGTTTATATCCATGTGTGGATGTGTATGTATGTATGAATGTATGTATGCAAGTGTGGATGTGTGTATGAATGTATGTATGCAAGTGTGGATGTGTGTATGGATGTATGTATGCATTTATGAATGTATGTATGTGCGTATGCAAGTGTAGATGTATGTATGTATGCAAGTTTATGTATGTATGCGTTTATTGATGTATGTATGCATGCAAGTTTTATTTAGACATGTTTATGTTTATTTTTAATTTCCAACTAATATTATTTTGTTGAATGTATTTTTGATTATGATTAGCAATTATTTTTATTTTTATATATTTATTTATTTATCTCTACCCAATTTGAAAGTTTTATTAAGATTATGAAAATCATTTTATTATTATGACATTTCAATTTTTATTTTAATATTTATTTGTATTTTGTATTAGTTGGAATTTACTGTATTTTGTTATACGAAATTGTCAATTGCAAATTTTTGTTTATTTATTTATATTTTATTTTGCTTATTTTATATTTGGAAAACCATTGTTATTTTTATTGGTGATTGAATTTTTATTTGTAGTTATTATGTGTTTGTTTGTAAACTGTATGGTTTATTTATTTAATTGTAAAATTTCTTTCTAAGACCATTTTATATATTATTCTATCTTTTTATTTATTTATTTGTATTTTATTGCTCTTATTTCATATTATGAAAACCATTGTTATTTTCATATTATGAAAACCATTGTTATTTTTATTGGTGATTGAATTTTTATTTGTAAGTATTATTTTCATTTTATAGCATTATTTGATTGTTTGTAAAGTTTTATTTAGACATGTTATTTAGACATTTTCTATTGTCTATTTTTTTATATCTATTTTTTTTAATTGTAATTTTTTGTAATTTTTGTAATTTTCTTATGTGTAATTTTTATTTTTATTTTTATTTTTATTTATTTTTATTTTCATATTTATTTCGATATTTAATTTTATTTGGATTTTTACTTTTATTTTTAGTTTTACAAATTGACAATAGGTAAGTTTTATTTATTTATTTGTATATTTATTAAAAGAATATAAAGTTTCATAACCATTTTATTTTTATTTTTAAATCAAGACCACTTGCTTGTGCTTTAATTCCTAAATTACAGAGGGATAAGGGCAAAACCTAGATGTGTTATAAAATGTTACTTCTGCAACTTTCATGAAGTTTGTTTCTGATGATGAACTTTTCGAATGGTTTGTTTTTATTTTTCAACGATGCCTCATAATACCCACATGCATTATTACCACAAGACGATGCTTGTGGTACGACAAGCAACTTTCATGAAGTTTGGAATAAAATAAATCACTTTCAAATGTTTGCAGTACTGGGGTTTCTCGTGCTTTGGATATTCTAGAAACCAGAATAAAAAAAGGGGATCCTACCTTTGTCACAATGCTGCATGAGGTTTTGAACTCTTCTGAAAACAAGAGGAATAGAGAGAAACCTATTGTTGCAAAATTGTTTCGAAGGAATAACATAAGTAAGATATTGAGCTTCATGCAGCAGTGGAGAAGTTGATCCTGCAAATTCAACGTCGGCATGCCCATATTATTATCAACTCAACACGACGGTGATTACATGAGGTCGGGGAGGAGAAGATTGTCTTAGTGTTGGCAGAGGTTCTCCCGCAGTCATACAGTCTCATGCGCTTTTGGCGGACTCCCAATATTTCCAGGGCCTGCTCTCATCCTCCCTCCCATGCACAAGTCCTCATTATAAAATTTATGGAATGTGCATTTCAGCGTTCAGAGTTTTCAACTAACTCAATCTGGATGCATCCCTTCGTTCACCAAACGCTTCCTCATCTTAGATCACTGTAAAGAGTAAGAATTCCATTCCCATTGTAACAGAATTTTTTTTTACAATCTCTTCTCTTTCTTGTCTTTCTTCTCTTAATTAGTGGTCGAACGTGTTGTAGTGAATATAGGTGTGACCGTTAATGTTGTACAGGCCACACGAATATCTACTAGTGAAAGAGTTGGAGGCTTTTAAAAGAGGAGGTGGATAATCGACTTTTTCATCGATCTAATTGTGCTACCCACATTTGCATAGTGCGCATTCATGTGTTGCATAATATTTAGATTGTTGTGATTTTTTTGCATTCATCTAGTCTTGTTTGGTCTCACCAGTTGTTTGTGCACAGATAGATTGGTCTAAGCAAAAAGATGGACTTTTGGTATTCCCTTTCAATGTGAGGCACTCCGGAAAATGCAAATTTTCCGTAGGTATTCTCTCCAATGAATCATTTTTGATGGGTCTTCTTGAGGGGTCTTCGAGAAGTGTTCTTGAGGGGTACCATACCATCCAGATGTTGAAGCATTCTTGAGGGGTACCATACCATTCAGATGTTGAAGCATTTTTGAGGGTCTTCTTGAAGAACTTGAATACGAGGGAGTAAATAATGCAAGGTGTGCCACAAATTTTACCTTCAAGTGCTTCAATGATACTCATAAGTATCAAAATGGTTTTAATGCGGTTAGAAGAGAAGCTATTACCGACGCCGAATCTGTGTTATTATAACAAAAATACAAATAATAGGACGATAACTTGTTCAGATGATTAAGAAATAGCAAGAATTTATCTCAATGCTGAAAAATCGGCTTCACATGTTACTGAAATCATCAAAATGAAATAATGTTCGAGAAGCTACAAAAAAGGGGATGAACTTGCAACAACAGGAAATCCTCTTACTTAATCTCTCAAAAAGTGGTGAATTGAAGTAAAGTGTCCCTCTAAGAAGGCATGATGCCTTGTTATCGATCCCGCTCTCTGTAAATGGTAAATCTTTATTCATTTAAGAAGTAATTATCTTTAAAATATATCAAAATTACATTTTATATTTTTAGAATTCAAAATTTGGTATTATTGACTTAGGGTTGGTTGGAATTATATTATTCATTCAAGACGCAAAAATAACAAAAGAATTGATGAAAAGAACAATATTATTTTTCTGTAATTAGTAATATTGAAGCACTAAAGTATTACTAACACTAAACAATTGTAGCACTAAACAATTACTAGTACTAAATAACTATAGAATTGAGTGAATTAAAGAGGGAAGTAAAAATTAAAGAAGATAAATTGTACAAAAAGTTAAATTTAGGGGAATGGCAAGAGTTTCCAAGCACATACCCACAACGAGAAAACGACGCTAGACACTGTTAAAAAAAAAAAACTTCAAGGTAGAGGTTTACCACGAATATCACTAGATGTAATGAAGGCTATGGCTGAAGAGCAAATCTTGCATCGGCCTGCTAAACCTGAGTGTCAACCTGATGTGGAGTGTCATGCCAATAACGATTGTGCCGGGGGAGTCAAGTTCGATGTATGTATCTCAATATTCCCAAGAACAGAGGATGCCGGGCCCTGTAGAGAGAAAGGAGCCATCAGCGGACATCCTGAAAGATACAAGAACAACAACTTTTGACTCTACAGACTTCACGGAATTGAATTTTAGAGAACCTAGGGATCAAGGCAGGCTTAAAAAGAATGGTATGTCTCTTGGAGAATGGAAATTAGTTCATAAGTTCGTTACTTTGGAAGATTTCTCTCGCATCTTAGTTCCTTTGCTTGTGGGAAAATATATAAGTTCTGTAGTCTCGGCCTTTGTTCATTATCTGATTTTGTGTTTTGGTGAATGTTGGGATGAAGGTATAATATCAGACAGCAATAGACGTACTGGATTGGAGGTTCTTGACTCCCTAGGACGGGCGCATCTTTTGTTTCCTGATGCGCAAGTGGAAACTCAAATCATTCAAGAGGATGACTGCCATCCCGCACGCGTTCACCAACTAGTGCATGACTCCAACAATGGTACGTTGATCAACGCCAATATGCATGTTCGATCTAGGAAGAACATGCGAAAGTCAAAGCGTGCTTCCAAGTCAAAGAAACCAGTTCATTCAGGAGATTGCTCAAAGCCTCGTACTTCTGTATCAGCTTTCCAAATTCTATCCCCTTTAGCTACAGAACGGGACTTACATGGGGTTGGGAGTACTGCACAGAAGCCAGTGCAGACAGTAGAACTATCAGATACGGTTGAGAACTCTCAGCCTGTCGATCTGACAAGCTTGGAAAGTAGGTGGAATGACAAGGTGATCTCTTGTACGTTACCTACAGAATCGCCAATAAGCGTGTCTGATTATGGAAATGTTCAGCACACATTAGTAAAGGAGAGAATCGAGATGGCTGGTGACGCGGAGTGGAACGGTGAATTGTTTTATACATCGCATTATGGAGAGCTAGCTTCACCCAAGGCTTCATCAACGAGCCGTCCTGAACTTGGTAGCGGAACTGACGTTCTGTTTGAGACGTAGATTGTAGAGGAGATCCATTCTCAGAAATATACAAATAGATCTCCACGAAGAGCGCTTTTTGAGGATGCGCTCAGCTTGTCTACATCAGATTTCGTAATTTCCCAATGGGAAATGCCATGCATGGATCTCAATGGAACCCAAGATTTGGAGCAAGAGGATAGGGTAGGAATTACACAAATGATACCTTCAACTGACAAACCAATAAGGGCGGGAAGTCGCAGGTTGCAGCCCTTGAGGATAAATCAAATCTCTAAAGTCTGCCGTGTAGATACACCCTCGTTACCATGGCTCGACAGGTCGGCAGCTGACCATGACGTGCCACTGGTGAAAACATCTGGCCTGATTGCAGAGGACCTAACAACAGATTTATCCCAACTCCTCAAAGATATTTCCGAAGAGACACAGATGATCGATCAAGCCAGCGCTGAGGATTGTCAATGACGAAAATTGGACGATGCAGGAGATTATTTTGACGACGAGTATTCTCTTTTGTTTGATGAAAATTGGAGCAGGAATTGGAACAGGAATTGGAATCCACAACCACGGCTGAAATCAGAGGCAAGGTTGTGCGCCATCCTTGAGGAGGATGCGGTTGCAGTTGTTACTGGAGGGAGTCCGATCAAGTTCTCGTCACCATCACAAAGTAGAAAATGCAGACGGCCTTCAGAAGGTATTCTCTTAGGATTCACGGTTTTTTTTTTTTTTGGTTATGAAGGGAGATTGAACTGCTAGGACCATTCGATAGTTTTCACTTGGATATTGTAGGGCGAACATGAGCTCTTGAATGCAGATTTTTGGAAGTAAAGGTTTGGGAATATAGGACTTGGAATACAGGACTTGGAAGTGAACTGAACGAAACAGATTACATTGCTGTAGGGTCACCCGGAACCTCCGAATTGCCTTTGCCAGTGATTCATCAGTTCAATGTTGTTTACCAGTTACCTTTGACACATGCAGGGTCTCCAAGACAGTATCTAAATACACCAAATGCAGCGGTGATCTCTAAGAGGAGACCTCGGAGCAACTCTACCTCTCCCAATCCGAAGAAGATTAAGATGCTGAGCTTTACGTAAAAGAAGCACTCCTGCAAGTTGCGCCACTAATTCAAATAAACTTCGAGCAGGAACTGACTTGAAGAGGTGAGTTCATCCACTTGTAGATAGCGAGGACCTCTTGATATATTGACATTTGTAGAAAGCCGGTTCTTTTATGTTGCAACGAACGAGAGGCTCAAAATACATGCCAACCTAGGTCAAGTAAAGAAACTGAACAAGCGGCTAATTGCAAGTGTGTAAAGAAATGTGTACTTTTCATGTCTCTTTCCATATAATCCTCAGTACAGTCCTCACTAAAATTCTCATTTTTTGAAAAATTCAAAAATCCTATTTGACTTTAGAATACCACTGTTCTTATAACCACATGTCACGATTCAATTAGACATAAAAAATTCATTCTTTGGAATGATAAGTTACAACATGCTATTACTACTTTTAACACGTGTCTCATTTTCATTAAACACCAGAAATGGCTACGGTTTCAACCCATTGCTTAGTCTCTCCCCTTGGGGTAGAAGACAAATAAAGTGTTCTAGGATAGGCTCTAGAACATAAAGTGCTCTTTGTTGCATTATTTGCAGGCGAACTTGTTTTTTTCTTTTCGCTAGTGACTTTCTGGCTTGTGAGTTAAGTACTCATTATTGCTTAGGTGTGGTGGAATGAATTCCAACTCTGTGATGTCAACAGTTGCACTGTCTTAGCATCTGAATTTTTTTGACAGACCGTCTGGAGAATGGCACTCTGGAGCTGAATTTGGGCCTAAAAGTTGATTTTTGAAGACTTGCAAACCATGCATGACCTTCGACTCTGCTAGTATTGCACATGCCATCTGGTGGTGGGTTCACCATGTCATGTAACCTAGTGCCTCCACATGCATCACAAGTGGACCCAGTTTTGGCCGGGACGGACAATATGCAACTCTGAAGGCTACCGTGGCTGCAGTCCCACCACTGGGATTATACTGCCATCATCTGAGCAAATTTTGCCATTAGACCTTTGAAAGTGTCTTCCTGTAATTTAGATGTACTGTAGATGTAATTTTTTGCAAATCCTCCATATGTACATATGCGGCAATCATAAGTACATGTGACCAAATCTCAAGTTATTTGGGTTATTTTTGAAATTTTGATAGTGATCCAACTGTAAAAAACCAAAGAATCGTGGTGTGTTTATTGTGACATTTTTTGCCTTCTGACATTATGGCTTTTTTTAGGCCATGTTCAGGTTAGGAGAAACAAAAACTTGTTCTTACTCTGTGCTTCTTGATTGAAAATTTCTTGTCCTTTCATTGATTCCACATTTTTAAACCACATTTGGAATTAGAATTTCTAAAAAAACAAAACATCCCTGCTTGATGGTAATTCTTGTGTTTTACACCTTGATTTTAACCCCTAAATGCATAAAGGTTTTGGGCAATATTACCTAAATGTATTAAAAAATGAGGCTTTTTTGAGCTTCAACTCTAAAGAGCATATGTAACACATCCTGATTAGAATACATCCGCATGGTTGAATTTGAAATAAATCGCAATCTTAAAATGAATTTAGGCAAAAAAAACATTGAAAATTCATTAAAATTGCAATTTTAACCCTTTGATGCACTCGCGTCCACATAGTATACGATGAACATATTGAGATTATTCTCTTCACTACATACATGGACAGTTTTCATCCATCCAAATTTCTCTTGGTTCTTGTGCTAGTTGACTATCATTTGTATGGTATGGGTTTTCAAAATAAGATATTGTGATTTTTTTTTTTAAATAACTGAATTGGTTTATGTCAAGTTTCATTCTAAGTTCAAAAAGTGAGACCTTAAACATGATTTTCCCAAATAAATAGAATCAAATAATTGAAATCATACCATCTTGTAGTGCATGTTATTCCAAATTCATTACAACAAATTTTATTTTATTTTTGGTTAATTTAGGATTTTTAATTGAATTTCAAAAGAAAAGCTTGAAAATTTAATTACAATTTATTAATAAAGAATATGATAAATCCAACCGTAGAGATGTGATCTTCACATTGACATTTACAACTTAGCTTTGTACATCAACTCCATTTTTGTTATTCATCAAACATTTTATAACGCATCTTTGAAATCAGTGTTGAATGGGGACGTTAAAGGGTTAATACTCTCATCTTGTAATTCATTATGATTGATTGAAATCATTACGCTTCGATAGTGGTGAATTTGTTCATTTGCAATTTATTATGGTACGATAGAGGTGTCTTGAGATCTCTTTGTAAGTAATCAAAAGATAATTTAATAGGTTGAAATATTGCACATTATGCAAAAAATGATTCAATGTTGTACATTATGCACTTTTGGCCAACACCTCAAAATTCATAACATAATGAGTATTTTTGTATTTTTCATATAATTAAAACGATAATCTCTTTTAACCCCTAACTGCCCAAGCGTCCATATTGTGAATGATAAATGATAAATCTCAGTAAGATTTCATTCATCAAACCACTTTTTGCAAGTAAAAAAAATACTACAAAATTCTATGGGAAGTTAGCTTCATGCATGTGTGAACCGATTAGAAAAGGGATGATTTGTGAAAAATTTATGCCTCATTTTATGTTGCAGTGATTCACCAAAAAATTCTAAGAACTTAATTCAAAAGTGCTCTAGAAAAAATCAACTCATAAAATTATCCCAAGCCGCCGAATGTCGTTTTTTGTAACATTGGATGACTAAAACTTCGAGGAGCTGTTTCTCCTTCATCTAGTGTCGAAATTCAATGAAAATTGTTGGGATGGATTCCAAATCAAGTCTAGTTTTTGCAGTAAAAATATTGCTTCGATCCAAGGTGTTGTGAAGATTTGGCACAAGTTTTAGTACAAGGAGGTTTGGTTTTGGACATTTTTTGTTTTATAAAACTTGGGCCATTTTTTTGACATTGCAAGGCTATTTTTGGACACATCAAAGGGTTTTCTTGATTTTCTTTGTTACCAATGTTTTCTTAAGATGATGTTAAACAACTTTGTAGTTGAAAGATATTTTATTGACAAAGGTTTGGAAATAGCATTTCAACTCCAAAGTGCCGATAGTCGAATTTTAGAACCAAATTTTGATATTAAAACATATGATCTTCCGATCCATGAGGCTTTAAATGAGTCCAAACTTGATCCACATCATAACATTCTTAAGGCTTGAGCAGTAGGGTACCGCATTGCCTACTGCTTGGTTGGCTTTTTACTGATACAGTAACTTTCCTTGGAACATGGAGTGAGAGATGACACTACACATTTTTGTACTCACTCATGATCCAGGGAAAGATTCCTATTCACTCTTGTCTTCTAGCGCTATATTGCCCACGGATGGAGCATGTAACTTAACCTGGAGGCCCTTACTCCGCAAGTTACAAGTCAAAATACTGACATTCACGAATGAGCCAAGTCAAAATACTGACATGAATGAGATCGTAAAGACACAAACAGAAATCGAGGTCTCTGCTGCAAATACATACATAAGAGCGTCACTCTACCTGCAATCCAGTGGACCACAGAGCTAGTGGTATGATCTGCTGTTGTGTGACAATCTGAATAAAGCTGTGTTGGAATGGAAGATTGCTCTGCGTACTTGTTTTTTGTTATGCGAATATACGTTCTTTGTTGTTGCGATGTTTAGTTCTGTGCATAGATCGTTAAGTCAGCAAATAAACAAAGTAACAAGTCTTCTACGTTCAAACTAGACTCGATATATCTCACTGTCTCGTGCAAGCAATAAGGGCGTTTCTTCGCCGTGTGCACACGAAAAGGATGCAATCAACAAAGCGGCTACTAGCTGTTCCATTACAGAACCTGTCCAATAATTTGTCTGCAACACGCAGGTCAATATTCTAGCTCCCTCGTTGTCTTTACGTATTCCTCTCTAACACTCCCACTACCTACTGCTGCTCCTAAACTTGAAGTGAGTTACTGACTCTCATGATTCTAATAACTACTGTTCTTCAAGTACTTGATAGTACGACAGCGTTCTAAATCTCTCTGAGTCTGAATCCATCCGCAGTCAAGGATCACCATGCGCGCATGGATTACACCAGGGGCTCATAGTCGATTCCCTGTGGGGAAATTGATGCATTTTCCCTGTGTTTCCTAGTGTACCGAACTTATCACAGGGAATTTTGGCGCATCATAGGGAAAACTGACACACACCGGGAATTTGCAAAGACACACCGGGAAAATATCACAGGGAATTTCGTTTCGGGAGTAGGTTCGGCAAGGATGTATGAAATTTTGTTGGATGTATAGTGGATGAAAAACGTATTTGGATGATAATGAGGAAAATTAGGGTTTTCTTTTTTGAACGAAATCATCTATGTGGATGAATGAAAAATATTTTAAGATGGATGAATGGTTTCCGCTTCAATGGATGAATAAAGCATTCACGAATGACAAGTTTTGAGTGGATGAAAAAGTTGACAATATTTTATTATTTGAAATTGGTAGAACTAATTATTGAACTACTAATTGCTGCCACTTTCCAAGTGGTGGTCAATTACACAAGGCGCTTCTGCACTGTACTGTACAGTAATCTGATCAACTATCCTTATCAGAACATGAGACTAGCCAACTATCCTTTTCCCGTACCAACCGTTGGTGCACCGCTGCAACATTTGCCTCCTGCTTCTGGTACTCAGATGTAAGCCGGTCTAGAACTTCTTGGATTTTTTCTTTGTTCTTTTTCCTTTTCGCAATGGCTGCATGCGAATTATCAGAGTTTTCTTCCAAGGCCTTGAACGTTAATCTTTGCTTTGCTATTTCTGCCTCATATCGTTTTCTTGCTACATAAACATCCAAATGGGTCAATCCCCAGAAGGTGGTGTAGAGTTCAGGAGAGAGGCTGTTCCATGCTTTGCTAGGAAGAATATTTAATCACTTCAATCAGCTCGGTCCACCTGCAAGAAAAAATATTGCCACAAGTTAACCCTTAAATGTCCCATGGGGATAGTATATACGTTGTCATATAATTGAGATTTGCTACCAACAAGAAACTCTAAATTGGGATCTTAATAGCTCATTAGAACTGTATTGATTTAAGTTTGAACTTCATTTTTGTACTCAAACTCATTAAAAATGCGGATTCATGCCAAATACAACCAAAATACACCGTATTCTATTGGCCGCCACGGCACGTTCAGACGTTTAGGGGTTAAGCAACAACTTAGCAAGAATCATTCACTGCTATATACGCCACCAACCTGTGATATTCTCGAACCTCGTTGCCCACAGAAAGGGCCTACACAGGATATCCCTTGAAAAGAGCTTGCACCCATCATTGTCTCATTCACTTTAATCAGGACTGTTTCAAGAACAGAAAGCTTACTTAACGCTCTTTAGATTAGAACCAAGGTCCAGTGTCAACTCCGATGACAACGGAGTTGTGTCATCCTTCTCCTTGGTCATATCAGCAGGCCAACCAAAAGATTGAAGAAGATTTATGTGCTTTGAATAGTCTCATGATAGGCCTACAAATATGGAATGTCACCTGTGCCCACAACCATGGAAAATGGGATCATGCCTCAAGTTTCAACAAAATTGATTGAAAATTCTTGTTTAAGTACAAAAGAAGAATTTCTTTATAATAGTAAAGAACAAAAACATCACAGAAAAAGCAATTACCTCGGTCTCCGGATGATACTTTTGAACAAGGTCCTCGAGAGACGGAATGAGCTGAGCATATAGGCGGAAAGTGGAGAAATAGCACTCAATAAAAACTCCACATACTGAAGAAGTGTGCCGTGGCATCTATCAAACTGTTCACTAACAACTTTGATGTAGGATGCCTCTGCCTTGACCACCACACTGCAACAAGGAAACAAATTGAGCTGATAAGACCAGCGTCATGACCACTCTGCGATACAAAGGAGAGCAATTTTGCACACCAGTGTCCTTAATAGGCCAAAATAATCATGGTGCCTTGAAACGCAAATATAACAGGGAAACAGAAAATCACAGAGATCACATACAGCAAGGGAATAGCCGAAATAGAGAACAACATTTCATAACTTTTCTTTGAACTTAGTGTTGCATTGGGACCTTAAAGGGTTAAAACAATGAAAATTGAACAAAAAGACAATTCAATGTAGTGTTCTATGGATGATCATCAAAAGTACCTTTTCAAACACCAGAAGCAAATGCTTCTTGATGTAGTTGAGAAACTAATCAACAACCAATTAATCTAAATTACACCATTCCAAAAGACTTTGCAAAAATTACATCACATAGAGTTGGGTAAAATAATACCTGAAGCACTCTTCATCCTACTCCCTAAACCTTTTGGGAGGTCGTCTTGCGCGACTACCGCGGTTGGAGGCATTTGCAACCTCCACTTGTTCATGAGCTTCTCTTCCATTTGCCTCCATCTCATCCCCTCCCTCTGCCTCCATTTCTTCCTCTCCGATCACTTGTTCTCCTACTTCTATGTTTTCCTCTACTTCTCTCAATTGTAAAATTGTTGCACTACATTTTTTACCTTTTCTGTAGTGCTTAATTTCAAACACATGTTTGACTATATCTGACGTTTTCCAATGAAGTATCAAACCTTCATCTGGAAACTTAACATCACAAACCATGTTTTCTTCATCTTCATCATTATCAGCTTTTTTGCGTGTGTGTTTACAATACTTCCTAACTCTCTTCAAAAATGCTGGGTCCCAACGAAGTGATGATGACTTTAAGAACTCATCTACAAACTCATTTGTACCTAGTTTAAACCACTCACGAACAATGCGTTGATTTCGTTTGACCTTCTCGTACTGTCTCTTGTAGCGACGGTGTTGTTTCAAAAATCGCTTACCCCATGCAATGTCCTTTGGAAGTCCCTTAAGCCTTGCTTCATAAACCCTTGCATACAATGTTAATGCCGGCATCTGAGGTACTGCATAGAGTGGGAGGTCGGGTTCTTCACCTACATTAACCACCTCCGTGCTCCTCACCACATCTACAACATTTGTAGTCTCAGCGATTTGATTCCCTACACGGGTGTACCGCATTCGCTACAGAACTTTGAGGTTGGCCGAGGGAAACTAGATGCACATTCATCGCAAAAAGCAGCCATGGACACCAATTGGAGAACGGGAAATTTTCAATGTGTAGATCAGAACACCTACAAATTGCACAAAACTGTTCAAAATAGTTTACGGATTTTAACAAGAGCAATCAGATACAAAAGAACAGAGTGAAAGGGGAATCCCGCACTGAACTTACTAGTCACGGAAGGAAAGCGAAGTGATGAGCGACGTCTATTCGTTTCAAAATCGCCACTCGGAAGGGCTTGTGAACCTCGACTTCTAAACCCTAGCTTCTGAACTGTGGCTTCTGAACTGTGGCTTTTGAACCCTGGCTTCACTCGGGAGGACCAGAGAACAGATGTCGCAAGCAAGAAGGTGCGAGAATCACTTGGAAGGACCACCAGAACAGGTGTCGCAAGCCACAAGGCCCGCGCCTACGACGAGCCAAGCCACAAGCGGTTCCACACGCGCTTGCGGTTCCACAAGCGGTTCCACACGGCTTCAAGTTGAGAGAGAGTTCCAAGAAGTCACGCCGGCATGGGAGCGACCATAAAAAATCGTCAAGAAAGGTAGATAATTTTGACTGTAAGTGTCTATATGACATCATCCACGTTCTTTTTGCAGGAGTCAATAGTTAGCAGATATGCCTTCAAATTTAAACCGAAGATTAAATAATCTCGATGTCCATTTCCGTGATTAGCTGTTGTGCGCCACACATAATTATACATATAGAGTATCTATATATGTAGCCTCTATAATAGAGTTAATCGAAAATAAGCTCATTTAATCTTCCTTTTTGCTCTACTTCTAACGTCTCTTTTGAGCTATATTTGGATTGAATAGTGTCGTTTCATACATTGTCCCCTTCTGGGTTATAGGCTTGGAGGTTTAGTAGAAGGTGTGGAAGTCATTGCGAGGTGTAGAGAATAATGACAGTGGTTTTCTTTAGATTGTTTCCCAACTCATCATGAATTAGTTTTCGGTCTATTTATATTTGAATATGAGTTCAAGAAGTAGTATTGTCCCAATGTCTCCTTGTCCGCTCGGCACCGGATCATTGACATTACGAACAGACACTTTATTCGCGCCGGCTCCTTGCTAAAAAAAGGACCATAGTTTCTATTTATCTATCTGAGTTCAAGAAGAGTTCAAGAGGAGATTGCTAAAACTTTACTCTTTAAGTGACTTTTTGGTTAACTCTAATAAGCGAGTGCGCACCAGACAAAGGTCTATTGGAACGTCCACATAACTTTCTATATGAAGTGAATAGTGCAGTGTAATTGAATGGACTATTCAATCAAATAAACAATTACAAAACATTGTTTAATTGTGATTGAGTGAGTCAGTGCTTTCTATTACTATTTACCATAGCTGATTGCTCTTGCTTAATGCCACCTGCCAATAGTCATAGTTGTTTGAAATTCAGGGTAAAAATAAATGTTTGAATTTCAAATAACAATAGATTTTCAAGGAAAAAAATAATATCAAAACTCAATTGTATGTATGATTCATCTTTTGCACTACAATTTGGCCAAGTTCGGTTGTAAACTTATAATTTTTGTAATTTTATTTGCAATTCTCTGAAAATTTGAATGAATGTAAATTTCTTGTTGGTCTCTTCCCATCTGCGTGGTGGAAATTGACGGCCTCTTGAGCTTCGGCTTTAGTTTGAAGCGGTCCTAAATGTCCTCAACCCAAAATGACAATTGATGGGTTCGACCCAAAAGGATATTTTTGGATATTACGTTTGACGAATACATGCAAATTCATTTGGTGATAGAAAATTCAATCCCATTCTAATTGTGTTTTTAACAATATGATCGATTCAATTTGTTATTCTGAAATCATTAATCTTTAATCTTTTTAGGTTAAAGTGTATTTGTTTTTATTTTGGAGTTTAGCATCTCATTTTTCATACCAAGCCTTCAATCCATAAGTTTCTTGGAACCTCCATAAAACACACATTCAAAACGATAAATACCATTGCCATACAGTACGCCGGATCTATCCTTTTACATAAAAGACGTATAGAAAATAACCAAACAATACCAACAGACGTAGTACATTAAAAAGAGGGGGGGTAGTGGTGAAAACCACTGCTAGCCACTCTTTTCACACAACTAGCTCAGCTTGTCTCAGGGGATAGGACGAGCCGGTTGGTTGGTACAACTTTCCTGCCATGACAAATCACTAGCAGCACCAAGCCATGTGTATCACACTACTGCTCAACGAGCCCAACCGGTTTCGAACCCGGACCACATAATCGTGATACAACGCCCTTCACCAACCAACCAAAGAACTCATGACTTGTCGATAAAACTTAACACTGAACACACCTTTATACAAACTAACACTCACCCATCACTACTTCGATTGTTTTTCGTTTCTTACTGTTACTGTTACTTTGTTTTGGTTACTATAGTGTCGATCCTCGAAAGAGGAGAGTAGTATTGTTCCAATGTCCCTTTGTCCCGTGGGCATCGGGTCATTGACATTACGAACGGGCACTTTATTCATGCCGGCCCATTTCTTTGGGTTGGTGTTTCTATTATTATTATCCACAAGTTTGCTCCATCTTAACCCCTCAAGGTCCATCCTCTTCTTAGTGTAGTCAAATTTCAATCTATAGCTCAATTTCTTGTTGTCAATTTGAGAAAATTATTTTGAATTTTTTTTTTAACATGAACCGATATGTTTACTATAAATCTTGAATTTTTCATAATTTTCTTTTGGAAATTGAAATTATTGTGATTTTCTAAGGCTTTATGCTTTCAAAAATTTATATTAATTATAATAAGTATCAAAAATTGATGAAATTTTTACATAGGGTGAAAATTTCAATTTAAAACACTTTAGTATATTAAAAAGTCACATAAAGATTTTAATTTGAAAAGTTGGATAGCAAAACTATGTTGAAGAACAAATTAGCTATTAATCCATTGTATTGGTAATTGCTATAAAAGATTTAAGAAATAGAATTTTGATGAATCGTAAGATGGGATAGAGATAAGACTTGATTATTTTGACTTTTTGAGTTTAGCTTAAATGTGAAAATGATCGTTTTCATTGTGAAAACTAAGTTTGACCACATAAGAGCCACTTTTAGGTCTCTTGGGCCTTGAAGGGTTAATATGCTTTTCATAATATGATCAATTACATTTGGCATTTCAAATCTATGAACACTTGGTCCTTCAGAGATTAAAGGGTGTTTTCCTTTCTTTATGTCTAGCCTCTCAATTTTAGATCACATTTCATATCAACCCTTCGAAAATGAAAGATAGCTATTATTTTAATCCTTCACATTAAAAAGCATTTGCATAACAACCCATTTGAAAGCATTATTAAAATCAATATACAAAGATCTTCTTAAAAGAGCACACTCTGAAACCCTTAACAACCAAGGCTTCCTTCTTTTTAAATGACCAATTCAATCCATTATATTGTAATTTACAAAAATCAATAAGGCACCAAAAATTGCATTACATGAATCTAACCTTTTTGCAGTGAAAAGCATTACTGTTTGTGTTTCTAATATATACATGTATATGTATATATACATATATACACATATATGTATAATTATAATTATGTGGGAATTTCAATGTATGCTCATGAATGCCAGTGTGCCTCTATGTTGTTGGTCCAAATGGTCCATGTGCTCATTCTGGTTTTGTGAGATCTCCGTGTTCTAATGCGTTCTATGTGATTGATGCAATTTTTATTTTAAAGAATGAGTAATCCATAATTTAGTTCAATTTTTGGAGATGAAAATGATTTCAAAATTCATAACTTTCATATTGTAGGTCCTAAACGTACAATTTTTTTTTGATGAACCCGCAGTCATCAAGAGCTTTCAAAAGATATCAAGAATTGCATCAAGAATTCCTACTCTCCATATTTTTAATTTAATTCAATTAGTGATAAAGAAAATCAATTAATAATCCATAACTTTCACACTATTAATAGATCGACATGCAATGAAACAAATTTGGTGCACCTCTCTTCATTAAGAGCTTTCCAAAGGGTTAAGCTTGTGGCGTCATGTGTACGGTTGGAGAGATCTTAAGGCATGATGGTTCCCATATGTTTTGTAAAAATCAAAGCCATACAATTTGCATACTCGAAACATCACTTAGGGTAAATTTAATTAATAGATATGATAATATATAGATCTCATATTCCTAGCACGTAAATCTATAGTTCCACATCTTGTGACTAATGTAATTAACTCTCACTCTTGAGGGTTAGTGAAATTACTCACATATGAACTAATTTTTTTTATATTTCTTTTTCTTTTTCACAACATTATCAAACAATTAATACTCATAAGCACACAATAACCCCTAAACGTACCAATTCTTTCAACAGAAGTAGATGTCAACCTGAAACATAGATATTAGCCTAGCTCAAATGTACGTGAGGTGTATATGACAGTCCAGTGCAAGCATAAAATGTACCCAACAGATTTACTTTAATTTGTACAGATTCTAATGGGCTCGCAAAGATGACTTGGATGAAAGTCATCTGAGATTGTATGAGAAAGTTACAAGGCTTTTACTCTCTTCATGATACAAAACCAAGATGTTGTGACGTTTTGAGATTAAAATTACCTTAGGCCATTGAGGCTCGCTCAATGGTTAAAAGTCTGACATCCTAATGGAGGGACCTTGGTTCAAATTCTATTGCAACCAAATGGCCACCACTATAGTCAACCGTGTTATGGTGCAAGGTTCTTAACCTTACTGTAAAAATGTCCTAAAAATGTCCTAGAAGGGAAGAGCATGTTTTTTCTTCTTAATAGTACCTAGTCGTAGGCTATATATGTAGTTATAGTGTCCATTTTTGCAAAAAGTCTAAGAAGAGAGCATCAAGGGTAGCAAACACTATATACATCATGTTGGCATATTTGGTATCAATATTCAACAATCATTTAATTCATGTGGGCCTATGGCTCATGTTACCCCCTCTCTAGAATTGTCTTAATCACTTAAAATATAAAACTTTAACAAAATACATGGTGCAAACAACTTTTGTAAAATAAACAATAAAAATTTGAGTGAAATTTAACAAATCCGATATAGGAAAATACAATAATCATAATAGAATGGTGGTTAATACCCAAATGTCGTGAGATTTTGGGCAGTACCGAAATGTATTATAAAAAAAGGGCATATTTCCCTTCTTTGAGCTTAAACTGTAAAGAGCATATGTAAAACATTCTTATTATAAAACATTTGCATGGTTGCATTTAAAAATCAATAGCTTCGTATTTTCAAATGAATTTTCAAGAATAAGGTTTTTGAAAAATCACTAAAATTACAATTTCCAAACTCTTGTAATTACTCATAATTGGCTATATATATTATGCTAATATAGTGGTGAAGTTATTCACATGAATTTCATTACGGTTCACTAGAGGTGTTTAGAGATCACTTTGTAAACAATCAAAAAAATAATTGATATGTAGAAATATTGCACACTCCACAAAAATTGATTCAATGTTGTGCATTATGCAAAGTTTGGCAACAGTTCAAAAATTCATAAGACAATGAGTTTTTTTGGGTGTTTAATATAATTGAAACAAAAATCTCTATTAAAATCAAATTTAAACATATTTTGGACTGTATTATTTAATCCAAATGTATGAATATCATGGAAAAGTCATCATCTAGAAATTTCATTTGTATGTCAATTTCAGAGAATTGATTTACTGCACATATTATAGCTCAAAATCTCTCAATCTGTTTTGTCAAAATGAAAGCTCACAAAGAACATAATGATCTATTAAATTAAATTTTGATTTTTTTCCTATTTTCACTCCTCTTATGTAAAGGTAATTACTTGAAAAAATCTTGAAAAAAGTCCAAATCGCAGAAACTTCATCAATGATAATAAACTATACAATGATTTCGTACATGATGTAAAATATCATGTTTTTGTAGTTAAAAGTTAAAACTCGGAACACATGTATCTTTATGCATGTGCTAGCCCCGATGCTAGTATACTTTAACTCTTAACCCTTTAGTGCCCAAAGTAGTTCTGGAGAAACCATAGTTTATTTAAGGTTTTAAAAAAAAAAAAAAAAACTCTCTCTATTCAAACTATGGAAATTATTAATAGTATTTAACCGTATAAATGTTAACATAGCTTAATCAAACAAGTGCTTGTTAAACCTTAGTAAGATCCAACCGTTCGATTGGAAGATTATAGTTTGTCTTTGAACCCTATAATCTTCCAATTATTCATGGATTTTCCGTTATTTTCATTTTCAACATATTAGTGACCACAATGTGGTGTCTTAGGCAAAAAAGGGCTAAAGGACCAAAAATCTTGAATTTGGTCTATTATTCATTCTCACACTTTTAATTAAGTGCAATGTGGATTTCCACTTTTTTATATTTATTTATTTTAGATACAAACATTGTAATGTAACGTTCTTCATTGATTCATGTAATGTAAAATTTGGTGTCGTCTTAATTATTTTAAATCACAATATAATAGATTGAACTTGCCATTTAAAATCCATAATTTCTTGGTCCTTTAGGATTTAAAGTATGCGCCTTGAAAGGGATCTTTGTAGGGTGTATACTATTTTTTTAAATGTTTAAAATGGGTTGTTATGTACGTGCTTTTCAATGCGAAAGATTCAATTATTTTTTACCTTTTCTTTTTGAAGGGTTGATATGAAGTTTGATAATAAAAAATAAAAAAAAGCCTAGACCCAAAGAAATGAAAATATCCTTTAACCCCTCAAGGACCAAGGGTTCACCGATTCGAAATGCCAAATTTAATTTATCATATTATGAAAAACATAATTAAGATGGAGCAAACTTTTATAATGAAGGGTTGGTATGAAGACCTTTCCATCTATTATGTTTGAAAGGTTGGTATAAGATAAGCATATGAAAAATGAAAAGTTGAACAATGGCAAAACAAAAGGCAAATACCCTTTCATTCTAAAGGATCAAAGATTGATGGTTTTATAATAAAAAATTCAATTGTTCATATTGAGAAAACCATAATGTACCCTTTCAAGTCCAAATGATATAGTGATTTCAAATATGTGTTATAAAACGTTGGATTTGTAAGAAGAATGGATTTGATTTTCAAGCTCTAAATATAAATGTGTTGATTTCATTTGTAAAAGTGGATTTATCATTTTCTTTGTTAATATTATTTAATTAATGTTTCGAAATTGAAATCCAATAAAAAATTCCAAATATTTTTATTAATGTTTTGATGAATTAGGAATAACATGCATTATGACATGGTATCTTTTCCATAATTTCATTCTACTTCTTATAAAGAATCATTTTTAAAATTTCACTTTTGGAACTAAGAATGAAATTTGACGAACCAATTTTTATTTTTTTAAATCCACAATGTCTTATTCTGAAAATCTATACTGTGCAAATGGAAATAAACTAGCACACGAACAAAAAAATTGATAGATGAAAATTGTACCAGATGTAGAAAAGAGTAGGCTCACAACTTCTTCATCGTTCATCATATGGAAGTAGGCCCGTCCAAAAGTTAAGATGTCACCAAATTTTATATCACGAAAATTAGTGAAGAACATTGTATGTGTTGGTCAAACAACAAATACTTTTGAGCAAAACAAATCCCCTATAGGACCTACTGAACAGTGCTAATAAAAAAATTAGATCTAATTTAGTCATTTAGGAATTAATTTTATTTAAATCCTTCAAATTATATGAAAAGTTTGGAATAACGTATTGTTTTGTTTTATATCTCATCCTCGACAAGTTTTAAAATTAAAACGAAAATCTACCTTCCCATGCTTTGACCCTGCAATGCGCATTGTAGAAAAAAAATTATTTGTTGTCTGAAACAAGCATGCAAACGATCCCTCTCGTGGTTTGGACCAAGAAATTTTGCAGTTTAAAAAGTGGGGTGCTATATTTTGAAAAGCAACATCCATTTGTAAAAAAGAGAAAATGAGATATAGAAAAAAAAACTCGTTTGTTGGAAATGTAGCCAAAAAATAAGGGTCACTATCGAAGTTGTAGCAATCAATTACAAAAGCTCGCCTTACTATAGAGGCGTATTCAAGGTTTCAGCCCCTAAATGTCGCTCATACCAAAAATTGGTTTATAGATAATGCTAACCGTTCAATTCCAACTGCTAAGTGGATGATTTTCATCTAATTCTTTTTGTGATGGACTTTGCTTGGTCATGCTACCCTTTTTAGTTAAATTCAAATAATTCAAGATATTTTTAGATTTTATATGTATTCCAACTAAAAAAACAGTTGGAAAGTAATGGTTTCATCTAATGTATTTAGATGTTTTTTTCCTTCTTCTGCTTAATGTATATTTAGGCCATCCAAATGAGTTCAATTGCATTTAAGCTTAACTATCAAAATAAATCTTGTGAAGTCTGGTTTTTACTCC
Source organism: Pohlia nutans (assembly GCA_022496805.1). NCBI lineage: Eukaryota > Viridiplantae > Streptophyta > Bryopsida > Bryales > Mniaceae > Pohlia > Pohlia nutans. Next base: position 44,255,567 of record CM040089.1, on the reverse strand, counting down.
ACTTTGAATTTTCCTTTTTAAATTGACAGTGGAGTGTTAGAGTGATCTATAATTAATGCATTAAGCTAAACTACTCTAAATTAAGAACATATGTACAAAAGTTAATCAACTCTAGATTAGATTATCATGAATTAGACCACTTCCAATTTAGAGAATAAAAGACGTAAAGATCTATAGATTAAATCTAATCCTACAATAGAAAGTTTAAATATAAGACCTAAACACAACTAAAAGAGGTGAGCGGGAATCAGACCACTCCATGTTTACAAGGTAAATGACTTAGATATTTGTAGACTACATGTACTTCTGAAATAAAATTTATAAAAACAGACATACACTATTAGTTCCTATAGTAAAGGAACCTAGGATATAAGGCTATAAGGTCAAAAGGTAGTTTCATTAACTTTTTCTTTTAAGTAGTATTGAAAAATAAACATAAAGTAAATGATAATTTTATTTTTTAAATTACATATATTATTCAATTTAGAAGATTCTTATTATCTTTTCTTGGTTTATGAAGTCAGCAAGCCCTTATTATATTTTCAAATTACCTAACTTGATCATACCTCGAATTCAAGTTTTTATTGTCACAAGTACTATTGCTCATTGGTATTCTATACAAGTGAGCTCGACGCTTGCTACCACCACATAACACGCAGTAAGGTACGATCTGCAAGTTTCTTGTCACTTAGATACATAAAAATTGGCATTTCTAATTTTTCCACAGAATTAGAAGTATTGCCATCTTTGTCCAGGCAAAGTGTTGGTGAGATAGAAGATCGAAGTGTCTTCTATTGTTGTTGTGTTTGCTGTTTTTGTGATCGCTGCTATCGGTTTATTGATTATGGGTGTACATGAACGAAGTTTTTGATGAGCATAGTTAATTTGGGGATTTGAGGTTTAACATCTTACAAAATATCACATGTGAACAAAGGATATTGAAAATTACCTTAAAAACAAAAAATAATTCCTTACTATAGTTAGTAATATTTCAAGAAATTCTCATTCTTATTCTCGTAATCAATTGTAAGCATCATATATTAATGTAAATCATTTATAATAATTATCTTCAAAGATTTATTTGGACCCTCTCTTTGTTTGCAAGTTGTTACGTAAAATTTGGAAGTCACCTCCCTGAAAGTTGGATTTTTAGGTGTTTTTTAACAATGACGTTTGGATGTTAGTATTCTTGGGATTTATTTAATATATTTTATGGTGATATTTCAAATTGTAATTTGTGTTACATGTTGGTTTTTTATTTTTTCTTCATGTAACCCTGCGTAAATACCATAAGTAAATACCATACAAGCCGAGGCTTCTATTATCTTTTACTATTTTGATATTCTAATATAATGAATTTCATATTGTTATATTGTTTATGAAGTACACAATTCTACGTATTGTTTTCCTTTGCAATGCTTTTAGATTACCAATATTTCTTTAAATTAATGAATATGATATCTTTTTTATTTTAGTTGACTTTGATTTATTATGTTTTTGGGTAGTAGTCTATAACACTTTTTCTATGTTTCTAAAGTGTAATTCAAAATGCGGTAGAGTGATTTTACGATCCAAACCAACAAGTCATTACACTCAATGGAGTTCCTTTGAAACAAATTAACCATTGCCACCTGTATGAAAAAACAGATATCATTCCATGTTGGTCTATTCTACATTGTCCTGATAGCTTGCTATATTTACTATAATGTGTTTGAAAAATAGAAAAGTCTTTTAGATTTATGAATTTAGAAGATTCCATAAGTACTTGTTGAATATTAATGATTTATGACTTTATGTTGGTTATTTGTAGAGTTTTGACTAAAACTTATTTCATAATGGATGGGGAACATGAAGATAATTATACACTTCATGGGCGAATAGTTTCAAGATCAACATATTATAGATGGAGGGCTGCAAACAGAGATGATATTCCTTCTTCTAATTCTAGTGGTTCAAATCACTCTTCATCATCGTCTACTGAATCCTCTTCCAAATCCTCTTCAACATCATCATCCACTCTTCCAGTTACAAGGATAGTAGAGTACTCAAATTGTTCATCTGAAGCCAGTTCTGAAAATTTGTCAGAGCGCCAGTCATATGATGGAGTTGATGTTGGCATTGAACAGGAAGTAGAGTTTTGTCCAGGGGTAGAGCCTGAATTAGATACATGGGCCAATATTGGTTTTGTGGATGGAAGAATTCCAGAGCCAGCCCCAACTGGACAAGATTTGGCTAAAGTTATCGAAAATGAAGTAGTTGGCCTTCAACACGACATGGACAATGCAAATGTACCTATTACTGTGCAAGAGAAGATTTTCAAAATAATTTTTAAGAAAAGACTTGAAGAAAATCATGGGCAGCCTCAAAATTACAAAGGAATGGGACTTGGACAATTGATCACCTTTGCAGGTAAGAACAATATTAAATACTTTTTTATTTTATTGTTTATGTTCAATTTTTTTAATATTTAATATATTTTTCTCAAATGAAACAAAAATCATTGCTTTTTTAATTTTACATATTAAAAACAAATAACCATAAAAAATAAATTCATGTATGTAATAGAAAATAACATTTGAATTCAATAATTTTAAGTTGAGATGTAAATATAATGTTGTTGAAAATAATAGCTTATAATTATGTGTATTCAACCTAATAAAAAAACTAAGCATTTTACAATTACTAAAGACTAGTAAGTGACTTTGTTTGACAGAATCAAATGCAATTGAGTATTTTTCACCATGTACTTGGAATGATATTGAAAGATCATACAAAGAACAAGGTATGACAAAGCCAATCAGATTCAGAGTATGTACTGGCAAGGAAGGTATGCCTCATTTTCCTATTTTATTGGAACCAAGCAATGAAGATCTATATGAAGGGCCTGATGTTGTTAAATGTCGTTGTAATAGAAGACATAAACCACGTCTTGCAAGAGATTGTCATATTTGTTGTGAAAAATGTAGGCAATGTGGAATACTTCGAAAGAATACATTGGCATTTGACTATTTACCATTTACCCCTATCATTGCAAAAGAGTGTGAAAGTAGATCCACTTGTTATGCTTGGTTGGAAATATGGAGGCAAAAATTAGATTGGTTGGGTAAATCTGTGGACTACACACCTCCATGTATTTCTCAAATGTGGCATGGAAAAAAAATGAGAAAAATTCAGGATTTCTTTAATCCTAATGCGCAATATGAGCTACCAATACGTTGTAGTGGTCCAATTTGTGATTCGGTGTTTAGAACATTTCCAACCAAGTGTACTATATTGCAAGAAAATTGGAATGAAGATCTACAAAAATACCAATTTTCATGTCCAACTTGTGATACCCACATTGAGGTGTCGCCTTCATTTGCAAAGGTAAGTTTCTAAATTAAAATTTGTTGAAAGCACTGACATTGCTCTTTAGAGAATGTTATTTTAATTATTTTTTTCAATATAATAATTTTACATTTGAGTAATTTATTATTTTAACTTTAGATTTGAATTATTAAGTTTGATCAAAAAGAGGTTTAATTGTAAGAGCTACGATAAATTTAACATTTAAACTATTTTGATTTTAATTAAAATTAAAATATTCTTTTTCCATCTCCCTCTTTCACAGTCCCTCTTTGCAGCCACCTCCCTTCTGTCCCTCTTTGCAGCCTCCTTCTTTCCCTATATATAACCCGCTCCCTCTTTCTCTGTAGCCCCCCACCTTAGTCCTACCCCAATCCCTCCCCCTCCGTCCCGAGTGAAGTTTTCATTTTTCTATTTTTTATTTGAGTATTTACTGTATTTTTTATACATTTTATAATTTTTTTAAATATAAATCTTTTATATTCACTTTTTAAAATATTAATAATTTGTGATCTCCATAGCTAAAGATGGCCAAAAGATTTATCCGTTATTTGTTAATTTTTCCCTTTAATGTTTTCCGTCTCTTCTTCTTTTTGATTATTTCATCTAAAATGTTTTAAGCTTATAATTTAATTTTTATGATTAATTAATACATTTTCAAATGTAAAAAATGGATTAAGCTGGTAAATATCTTGAGAGTACCTTGAATTTAGAATTTATTTCAAATGAATACTAAATATCACATTCCAAGATTTATCTAAATTTGAATCATACTGTGGTGTACACAGGGGGATCCAAGGAACATTTTAATTGGTGCTCACTGGGACGGCTTTTTAACAACTACAACAAAGTATAAAGATGGATGGGTGGTGGAAGCTGAAATATTAAATGGTGGACGTGAGAATCTTGTTAGACCTATACCAGTCGTATTTATTCCTAGTTCTTCTAAAAAACTTTTAAAAGAAATGGGAGATCAAGTTATGACTGTATTTCTTGAGCCGTTTATAAGAGAATTAGTGTCTTCGTTCATTGATGGATTTGATGTAATTTATAATTTTCCATCAGAAATTATTTCTCCTGCCATTACTCCTGCCATTGAAACAGGTAGTTCAAAGTTGAGGGTTATGCTTATGTATTGGACAGGTGACCATCCCGCCCAATGCAAAGTGGCAGGATTGAAATTATCAGGATACAGTGCGTGTCGCCGTTGTCTTATGGCAGAGAAAATATCTGGAAACCAAGTTCTTTATCATGATAATCGCCGGCAAGCACAATATCCACCACCTGTTCGCACCATTGAGAGCATATACTTAGAGGCAAATGAATTAAGGAGAACTGGTCGTACTACAAGACAAAATAATGTAACAACTTACTCTAAATTGTGGAGACTATACGATTTATACGGTTTTAATTTAAGTGTAGACGTAGTGTATGATTCAATGCATATTTTGCCTTTAAACATTTTCAAAAGCTTTGTTGACCATATGATACATTTAGGAAGAGCTGAAGACTTAGATACAGCTATAAATGAAATTACTGAATATCGACCAAAGGAACTTGGAGCCAGATGGCCAAGGGATTGTTCTAAGAGGATATCCTACTGGAAAGCTGAAGAATATCAACTTTTCATTCAATGGTGTTTACCTTATTGTATGGAGAAATTGAACATCCAAAAAACAGACAGGTTATATGGAATTGGACAGATTTTGACACAGATTGCAAGACTATTTTTCTCTCATACACGAACTTATGGTTGGACTCAAGATTCAATTTCAATTGCAAGGAAATTGCTTTCAGCATGGCGGGTCCATTGGGAAGAATATGTTGGTCCAAGCAATTCAGTATTAAAGCATGTTGCAGGTGGGTGTGAACTTTTAATTTATGAATTATTTTCTTATTATATACTATAACTTTTAAAATTAAACTTAGAAGTTAATTCAATACTTTTAATTTTTTAATTTTAATTTTAATTTTTTAATTTTAAATTCAATGCTTTTATTTTTATAATGCTATTATTATTTAGGTTTGTTTTTATTTTAAGTAAAATGTTTTGTAAATATTATTTATTTATTTATTTAATATACAAAGTATTAAATGCAGGAAGTGGGGAGATGTTGGATGATGTGATACAACACGGGCCCCACGATTTGACGTGGTGCTATCGTTTTGAAAGAGGTGTAAAAGGTTACAAAAGTATCAAAACCAACCAGAAGCAAAGCGAAGTAACATATTCCAAGTATGAAAGTAGGGTTGCTTTCACAATTGCAAAAGAGCACACAGAAAATGATAAAGACAATCTATATCCTACTCAAAGAGCTGTTTTGGAAATACATAAAAATCTTTTGACTATGGATCACCGACCCGGTGATAACACAGGTATTGAATTAATCCATTTTCAATGCAACATTTACATTTCAATAATTTTTCATTTTCTTATTGGCGTAAATACTTTAAAATGAAATAAATTAGTTAAGTAATGTATAAGAAGCTAGTAGATTTACTTATTTCTTTAAGAGTTTAAATTTAAAAGCAAAGTTCATTGTGCTTGAGTCATCAAACAAATCTTAGTTAAGGATTGTAATAGCTGTCATAAATTGATTTTGTCCATAGTGTTAGTTAGGTGGATTGCAACATTTTTTTAAATTGATTTGAATGATCCACTGTGGACATACTACAGGTATGAATTTCCATGTATGCAATGAACATCATAAGAAGGGAATTGTTCTCACCAATTCAAGAGTGGAAGCGAAAAAATTGGAAAAATTACAGAGATTTTTGCCACAATGTGAATGCAAAGATTTAATAAAATCCAAAGGAATTTGTGTGGGGTGGAAAAATGGAAATATGAAACCAATGAGTGACAGCATCAAAAATTATTTACAACGATATTGGAGAAATGAAGGACTTTTGAATGATAACACAGATGAAGAATTTTCATCACAATTGGAAAAAATCTCATTTGTTATATTCAACGGTGTTCATTACGAAGTGGGGGATCATGTTATTACTAGAAGTGATGCCCAAGAGATGCATCCATTCAAATCATTGGATCGTGGTTTGACTCACAAAGCAAAAATAACCATGTTGTTTGTTCATGAATTTTTGGGACATCATAGACTTTTTTTCCATGCAAAGTATTTCAAACAGGTACTAAAATTATTTTACATTTAATTGATTGGTTTTAAATACTATTTTCCCTCTACATTTTAATCTTAGAAAATCAGTGGTTTTGAAATATTAATTGAATATAAATTTTGAATTTGATTGTTATATTAAAGAATGAAGTTCACTTTTTTTTCATTAATTTATTGGATGTTGATGACAGATTCCAATTAGTAGTTCGTCCACAAGCCCTCAATTATCAGAGTATTCTTCTATGTGTCTGTTAACTCCAAATCCAATATTTTTTCAAGGAAATGATTGCCAGCCAATTCATATGCTTCTTCATCGATTCATGAAGGTACCTATTCCAGGAAGGGCGGATGCTATTGTGGCTTATGAATTAGCTGATTTTGATGTTCACAAGCATTTGGTAAAGTTGGGTGAGCCGGGCTTTTGTCCACCATGGCCTGAAATTAATGATATCATGTATTGTAAACAAGCTTTAGGTTCCACATTGAGGGTGGAAATTGTTGTCATCAGAGAGGTAATATTGCCAAGATTTCTTCGTGATGGTGAAGCTAGTGAAGAGATGGATGTTGATGATGAAGTAGAACAATACACCGGTGAAGTTATAATTAATATACTTGAACCATCACAACAAAACAGGGCTCCGGGTTCGTTCCGGGTGGTTAGAGGCAGAGCACCCATTAAGTGCTCATGGGCATGCCTTCTAGGTCACGTAGAAGATAAGGGAATCGTAGTAGCTACAGATCGACATCTTAATATACCTATGGCTTGGGAAGGAATTAGAGTCATACCTAACTACAGAAGAGGTATGGTACAATATTAATGCATGGTACTCTGTATCTATTTTATATGTATGGATCTTAAATAATAAAAGTTGTATTATTGAGTGTGGTTATAAATTTGGGAAAAATTCAATTTCTTCTTAGTGGATTATAAAAGTCGTTGTTAGCTTTGTTAAAAATTTGTACAACTTCAAGATCAATTTCCCAACCATATTTTAGTTTTCTTTTATTAGACACAAATTAGGAGGGCTCAAAAGATGAGAGGTTCAAAAGTGCTGCTTCAGCTTCCTGGAAAAAACAAACTCACTGAATTTAAAATATGTTTTTATTTTTATTTTATTTTTTACAATAAGATCAATTTAATTTGTCATTATAAAATGAACACTACTTTGTCTTTTAATGATTATATGATAATTACTAGTATCTTGGAATGTAGCCTTTCATGTATCTTTCAAATATCATACCAACCCTTCAAAATTGAATGTCTTCACAATAACCCTTCACGCCTGTAGTATAAAATTTGATCACATCTTGATTATATTTTTCAGAATAAAATCAATTGATTTGTCAATTTAAAATTAAAAAACCTTTCATCCCTCATGGTTAGCCCTTAACTCCTAAAGGACCAGGTGGACACATTGTGTCCTAGAAAAATTTCATTACTTTGATAACTTGTTTGGATTTTATAATTTTGACTCAATGTTAACTACAGAATTGAAAATGTTCGTTTCAAGAACAAAAGAATCCTTCAAGATTTGCAATCACATTGATTGGTTCATCGGGAAAAAACTAAATCGTCAACGTAGGTGAGCTTGGGACATAGTAGTTAGGGAGGTTGATCACTTGAAGGGCATTTTCACATTTGGACGTCACATTCGTTAAGAAAAAGAAGTGTACAATATGTAAAATATTTGCCATTACTGCATCATTAACACTATAAAATAATTATGGAAAATATTTAAATATATTTAAAATGGAATCTTTTCAAAATAATTGGAATCTTTTTGACATATTTTATATTATTTTGGAATATTTTGGAATATTCCAAATATATATCTGAATTCTTTAAAACTTTTTTGCAATGTAAAAATTAATAACGATCACAAACACTGGCTGAACGAGTCACCAACAAGTCAATTCATCCAAACATAAATCTTTGAGAATCAATCATTGTTGTTCTATTTAGTTTTAGAACACCATTTTTTGTAGGCACCTAGATATAGTACATCTTTGTATGCACTTAAACTTTCAAATGCTAATTATTGTTTTTACATTTATGAGAAAGTTTGCAATGAATGACCTGTTGGTTTTGTACAAAATTTTCGAAAATCAACTTATGATCAAACTTTATAATCATGTGATATATACGGTAGATTGTTTTGAAAATTGATGTACACTCCCATGACAAAGTCATTTTTGAACTTCAACGGTGAAGTTTTCTACATGGATACCAATCAAGAATAGAATTGCCTTTTGGAAAGCATCACAAGAAAGTGATAAATATTTAGAAATGAGCATGGTCCTTTACGGGTTAAATGTCAAAAGGTTTTCTACAAACTAAATGTGTTGTAACATATCTTTTAGATGACTATGTTTTTGAGGCTTTATGGGATGTGGAAGTTGTGATGCCCAACATGACATAGATCCTATCTTTGTTGTTGAATATCACTAAAAGAATTCAGTGTTTTTTTAAATCAAATTTAAGACATTTTTTTTTAATTTTCTTTTGGAATACCAATTTTTATTTTTATTTTTAAATAAATGATGATTGAAATAAATTATAATTTTCATAACATGGTCGTAAGTTGCTAAGAGTTGGGATTTTGTAGGAACACCAATATAAATAATAGTAAGCAATAATTGAAAAAATTAACACTTTAAATAAGATGAAGTCCAACAAATAACTAAGAATCTTAGTAAAACTATAATTTTAGCCATTTAGAACGAAATGTAATAAATAATTATTGATTTTTTAAATTTGAATGAATTATGAAAGTTTGTAGTTTATAAATTATATAATTATATATGATGAATAGGTTTTGATAGAATTGAATTAAAATTAAATATATAATTTTTTTCTCTGCATGTCTTTGTGAAATTGATGCATTACCATGAATTTTTTCAAAGATTTACAAATTTGACATCTTTTTAGACTACTTCAAGCACCGTCACCATTTAGTGTCTATCTTTTTGATAAAATTATATAAGACCATTTTTAGTGATTCAAACACATATTCCTCTAACCAACTATATTCTAAAGATGTTAGGCATTTGGGCTCTATATGTAAACACTTTTAGCATACTCGTATTTTACAACAACTTCTATTTTCTTGCAACCTAAATATGGTCGCCTTGAAACTTAAACGGTAAATGGTATAAACCTAAAATTTGGAGCTAACCTGTCATTTATCTTTCAAATTTCAAACCAACCCTTAACTCTAGTATAGGTATTGTATTTGCATATATAAATATAAATATATGTGTGCATATATATATGCTTTGTTAAATTTGTGTCATGTTTTTAAGATATTTTATACGTTTTTGCAATTAACGTTTTATTAAGTTATATTTCACTAAAATGAGAATTGAAAGGATAAATTTTTATTGATGTGGGAAGGGTTATAGATAATTAATTTTAGATCACAAATTATAGTCAAACATATTATAATCAACCTGCTAGTAAACTACCGTATTGATAGTAAACTACCGTATTTATAATTAATTTTAGATTATAAAATGAATTATAAAATAATTATAAAAATGAATGCCTAAAAGTTAAGAATATTATTGGCTACTTTTTTCAAATATAATATAAAGTATAATCCATCATAGCCGAAAAGTAAGAAATTGTTACTTTTCTTTAGATTTTTACTTAGTGTGCCAGCATGTTTGAATTTTAGAGGACAAAAGGTGTTCCTCTTGTAATACATCCATTCACAAAGAACATGGGTTAATAAGTAGTAAGACTCTAGTTTTTGAAATTTGTTCTACATAGATGTTTGGAGTCCAATTGAACATAAAAGATGAAGTTAGTCTTTACGCAAAATATATGAACAATACATTGCAACCATGTAAAGGTCAAAAAATGAAAATGCATTCCTAACAATTTTTCAGAGCTCAATTGTGCATAGAAGATCATTTTTTTGGGAATTTTGTTGGTATAAGAAAAAAGTAGAGATCAAGTACTCTTTCACCTCCAACAAACCTTATGTCATATGAAGTCCCTATGCAAAAGTTATGCGTGTGTTAAAAATGAAGAGTAACTAGGTGCTTCACCTGAAAGTTTACATATCCCATAGGCATTGTTGAATACAACTCCACTGCACTTGCATAAAGCACGGAGATTTCTCCACTCTTCACTCACATCTTACTTGTCAATCAATGCAAGACATTTGTACAAGATAATAATTTGGAGAGAAAAATAAATAAATAAAAAACCGAATTTTGAAAAAATATAAAGAGAAACTACAGAAAGTATTAGTATAATTTTTTTAGGTGCCGAACTTGTTTTTTGATCTATAATGAAATATTAGGCAGCAAGTTGCTGAACCTTTTAGTAAACTACAATATAATTTAAAAAATAATCAATTTTTTGAAAAAACAATTTCATTTGGAATATGAAAAAATAACCTAAATTTATTTCATTATATTTTAAAACAGAACATTGGAAGGGAAGAGTAGTATTGTACCAATGTCAACTCGGGGGTGCACTCTACATTATGTTTGAGAATCACGTGCGTTCATGACCCCTTCTAAAAATCCCCTATATACGAGAGGCTATATGTCTAAAATACCTTTGTATGCAGATTTATTTCGTTTTAAAAATATGTTTAGTGTAAGTATACGTGAATATTTTCAGTTCTAAATGTGTTTATGGCATGTATACGTAATACGATACTGTTTAAATTAATACCCCTTCTGTGCACTCACGTATACTCGTACATATTTAGTACAGTGCACCCCCCGAGAATGTCAATTTGTCTAGTGGGCATTGGCTCATTGACAAGACGAACAGACACTTTATTCACACAAGTCTCGAAAGAGAAATGGAGTTTATATCTATCAGCTTTTGATTGGGGTGAAAGCCACTGTTGAATGTACAAATTAAGGAACTTCCATTTCAAGAGGTGAACAACAATGCGGAACAACTAGAATTTATAGTTCTTTTGTTGAAAAGATGGTAGAAGTTCCTATGTTGATTTGGTCACGAATTTTCTTTAGTTTGACATGTTTCTTTTTTAAATTTATATTTCGATGCTATATATTAATTTTATGAAAAGTAATTTTGTTTTTTGATATATTTGAAAAATATTCATAAAATATTCCCAAATTGGTTTTAAACCACCCTATATTATTTTTAAAAAAAATTCCAATTTCTTTGTTACAAAGTGAACTTTTTACAAATTTTTAGTTCACATACTTCAAGAAAATCATATTAATGATATTGCATTTAATATATAAGAACTATTGGTGTGGCAGCCTCTTCGAAATTATGTGGTCTAATGTAATTTTGTATTTTTTTTCATTTTGGAAGTTAATTAGTTAAATATTATATATATATATACATATATACATATACACATGTATATATATACATATATACATGTATAATTGTATATAATATGCAAAACCCCAATAGGATCAAGAAGCCCAAATTGACATCACGTTTCTTATAGGAGTTTTAAATAGGTTTTATATAAAATCCTTGTGTTCAAATTTAATTTTTCTTTGATCTACACATACAATGTTCTTCACTTCTTCCGGTGATATGAAATTTAGTCCCTTCTAAAATGTATTCTTCATAAAATGATAGATTGCATTTGTCATTTAAAACTTGGATCTCTGTTAGTTAGTGTGTTTAGTCTTTGGTTAGTTCAAGACTCATGTGGCTGCAATGGTTCCCTGCATGATTCATAACGTAGGATGTCCTAAAACCACCACACCCCCCAATTATGACATGTAGGCTTTTCTTGGGGCCACCACAATCGAGACCCAAAACCACCAATTTCACTATTCAAGTGGACCAATGGCACGCTCAGCATTGCGAAGAAATAAAGTAGACGACCTGTTTCCGATCACCTTAAGCAATTCAGCATACTTCCGGTGGAGTAACAAATAGGAAAATAATTTTGCAGTGTAGGGAAATAGATTTGAAGAAGGTAACATATTTTTGAACAAATTTTGGGGCAATATCGAATTTACTACGAATTTTCAAAGTGAAGATTCTCTCCAACCCGTTCTCGCAATATACACTGACCTATTTCCAAGAACTGTAAAACTAGATTTCGAGAACACATGATATCATACTAACTTGGTCACAAGTTTCCATTCTAGGCGCCAACCCTTCCATATTAAGAAGAAACATGTTTCCGCCACCCTTTACGAATGAATTCGAAAATAATGTAGGCCTATTCACGAAAATAGGTCGCCCTATACTGCGTGATTGGGGGCCTGATCGGAAACAGGTCGTCTACTTTAGTTGGTGGTTTTGGGTATCATTATGAGTGAAAGTTAGTACCACATGGTGTGAACATGGGGAAACCTAGAGGTTTGTTTTGGGTCACATGTTACTTTCCACTTTGGAACTTTGTATAAAATTGACAAATGTGAATTAGATGTTGCAAATTTTTGCAATACTCGCTCATCAAAACCTATTTCAAATGCGGTCATATTTTTTTTTCGTATTTAGCACTGCCAAAAATAGGCCAGATTGCTTAAGTGGGCGGTTAATAGGACAATCAACCTTAATCTCCTGTCCCTGACTCCCTGGATGGTTCATGTGTGGAGCGGCAGCAATTAATTTTGTTTTTTAAATTTAATCTCCGGCTTTCTGTGGTTGATTCCCTGTGCCCGACTGCTGCTCCACTGCCGATGCTCCTTGCCCTTCCTTCCTGACACCCGCTGCTGCTGCCTCGGCGGCGGTCCCCACTCGCCACATGTCGCTCCCGCAGCCGCGATATCCAGAGCCCAGATCCGACGGTCCACAATTACTCTGCCGGCGACTGAACTTCAGAACCCCGCGCATCCTGCTCCCAACCGAGCCTGTTCCATACCGAGGCTGTTGCCAACCATGCCTACACCGAATTTGGTCGTCGGGATTTCTGTGATATCGCAGGGAATTTGTGGAGTAGTCCCTGTGAGTATCACAGGGAATCGACTATGAGCCCCTGGTGTTAGATCTATACAGAGCTAGTGCGCTTGAAGTCAAGCTGGAATACATGGCCCGACAGTCCAAACGTGCTCACAGTTAGCAAAAGTGGATCGACAAGTCAGGATCGAAATGCTTGATTGCAGAGCTACAGTACTGTACATGAAGAATTGACCAGGCGCATGCGTAAGTGCTTCAGTGTAAGGAAGGTTTAGGTTTGAACTCCGAAGTTGGTTGGTCTTTGGATCCGACGCGTGATCCGCCACGATTGTCCACAGAGTCTGCAGCGTTCACAGAGTCTCTTTCAGAGACGCTTTACATGAGGGTGGAGCCACGAGAATTTGAAAGCCAGCTTGAATCAAATATAGTAAGGAACAAAAGTTCTAACACAGCCCGAGGATGACTTAGGCCTGGTTCAGACCATTGTCTGGACAAAACACTCTCTGCACTCACCCATCTAATGCCTTGGCCTCCACTTTACTTGCCATGTCATCACAGTAGAAGGAGCTCGCGTGATAAGTCTTGTCTAGTGGACAAGATTGAGACCACCCCCTTGGGGTGGTCTCAAATTTCTCATGTTTCGTCCGCCTATGTGGAGAATCATATGCTAATGTGGAAGCGGAGAAGAGGGGGCTTCCGCTAGGGTCTGAATCATGTACCGGACTAAACCAAAATTTCAGCCAATCCTGGACAAGAAAGTTTCGTCCGTCTTGTGGTCGGAACCAAGCCTTACTCGTGGTTGAAAATAGTCAGGAGGAGATGGTGGAACCAGGAATTTTTCACAGACATTGTAGAACTTTCATCTAGATTTCAGATGAAGTCATTATAATTGAATGAGAACTTGCTCAAATGGATGAAAATATGTTAACGTGGATGAATATTATGGAGATAAAAGAATGATTTTGATTCTAAATTTAGATCTTTCTAAAAATAATTATATTTTGCCAGCTAAAAATGGCTGGATGGAACACTGAGTCAAAACTTGCACCTCAAAATCGGCACCCCAAGCATATCCAGTGATGGCCCATTACGCATGCATGCGTCATATAACTTTCATGGAATATGTGGTGAAAAAAAAATTAAAAAAATGCAGTGAGAAATTACTCTGCCGCATGGCAGAAAGCAAGGCAATGTATAAAAAAAGCATGGCTCTACTTGCGGCACTGTGATGCAGTGCTTGAACAGTAGTTGGAGCAGGAAAGGACAAGGCTTTGAATATTTTTGTGTTTCTTGGTTTTACCTTCCTCCACTTCTGGAATGCAAACGCAGGTGCGGTAGGGTGCTGGTGTGAATGGCCCATGAGACATTGGACTGCCGGTAACTGAATTTAAATATCTTACCCCTGAAGTTACAATGCACTGGGCTAGAAGCCGCAAAATGTATCACAAACACGTGACTATTTGATTAATTAGCTCTGTCCAGGCACCGCAGAGACTACCCGGCGACGATTTCCACTCTGTCAGAGTCCACTTCCTATTGAACACCCTTTTCACACTGCCCACTTACGAATGATTCAGAATATACCTTTTCACACAATGCTGAAGGACCGAGGATTAATGGTTTTAAAATGACAAATTCAATTGATCGTCTTGTGAAAAATATAATTTAGATGGAACCAAATTTTATATCACCAGGATCAGTAAAGAACATTGCATGCATTGATTGAAAAACAAATAAATTTGAACCAGAAAAAAATCTACATAGAACTTACTCAAAAATGCTAAAAAAAAAATGAGAACCAATTCATGCTTCTTAGTTCTTTAGGGGTTAAAAAAAATAAAAATTTGCAAGCAATGTAATATCCTAATGGAACATGTGTTATCTTATACTCTTGGTAATATATATTATCACATTTATATTACTCCAAGAATAAAATATTAATTTTAAAACAAATATTAATTTTAAATTGTATAATAAGTGATTAAAATAATGACATATAAAAATGGGAGTTGTATATCTGGATTCTTTGGTTGGAGCAGAGGTTAAATATAGTAAAATCCCATATCAAACCTTGTGCAACAAGTTTGTCTCTCCACTCGGAATATACCTTACCCGGTTGTCAGGATCGGCATGTTTTGCTGAATAATTATTATTTTTGGAATTTTTTTCAACAAATGTGAAATTCTATGAATATTCTTCAAGATTCTTTTTTTCACAATACAAAATAGATACTTTTTGAAAAAATAGTTTGCTAAAGATTTGGACTTCTCTTTTTACAATTATTTTTTGCTGACCAATTATTTTACACCCAGGTACGGTATAGAATTTACCTTTCAACAAGCTGGCAGTCTAATTCACATGCTTGATGGCCGGTTCACACCAAGAAGATGGACGTGCGTGCGTCTGCCGCAAATAAGAAGAGAAGCATCTATTGGGTGAAACAAGAGAGGGGAAAAAGAGGTAGAAATCTATTTTGAGAAAAAAAATTATTCAAACGCATGCAAGTTTGGACCGCACCGCATTTTTAGAGGGGAGCTCTACTTGAGGGTGTTTTCGCATTAGGATGTCATAGTTCTCAACAAAAAAAGTTTCTAATGTTGTAAAGCAGTTGCATTAATGACGTAATATAATAAATAGGAAAAATACCAAAAACATTTTAATATAGTTAAAATAGAATCTTTTGGAATCTTTTGGAATCCTTTCAAAAATTATATTAGTTTGGAATATTTTAGAATATTCTCAGAATTTTTTGGAATATTCATGCTGATGTCATTTAATCCGCTTGCAAACCACATCGAATGCATATTCCAGCCACACCACAAGCTCCGTTTTAATTAGCCAACCAAGCTCGCAATTTTTTTTTGGGGAACTCGCCATTTTAAGGGGCATTTAATGTAAAGGAACAAAAATTGCTGCCATAAATCTCTAATATCCACCTTGCTCATAGAATCTTTTGGAATCTTTTTTGAATACGATACCTTTATGTTATAGGAATCGACGAAAATTATTGCCATCATTATATCTTCAATGAAACGTATCAATTAACCCTTAAACGTCAAAAAAGCCCCACGGGCTTGTTTTGAAAGAATAATCAAGAAAAAAGTGGATTTTCTCAACCAAAATTGAAATGGATTGGTGCTTTGGAAAGGTGATGAAAAAGAGAGGCTAAATTTAGCAAATACGTCTGTTTTAGTAAATTGTACATTCCAAGGAAATTGGAAAGAGAATTGGTGGGGAGGGAGGGGAGGGAGTCGGACAGCTTGAGATCTTGATGGATACTAGAGCTGCCAGCGTTGTTCAGCAGTGTTTTTTTTTTTTTTTTTATAATTAATTAATTAATTATTTTTTTTAAATCCAGAATTGCAGAGTTCACTGCAGAGCCGGAATCTCATTGTATTTTTTAAATTTGTTTTTGGAGTGACACTGTTCACTCCATTCACTGTTCATAGAGGATTTGAGGAATTCTCATTGGTTGTTCACGTTACTCAAGGGGCTACTGTTGGGGGCAGTTCTCTTAATTTTTTTATTCCTTTGGGCTGCCTGTCTAGGACCCTCTTGACGTTTAAGGGTTAAGGCAATAACGTATTTATTTTACAACGTCACCGAATGCAATGTATTACATTTTGGTCCAAATACTATTTTATATTATTATTTAAATTATTAATATACATGCAATCCTAGAATACCTTTTCACTGTGGTTAACTTTTTGCCAAAAAACTAATTTCAATGACCAATAGAAAATGTTTACCGCCACATTTCGCTTGTTATGCGATGTCACACTACACATTTTGGACGTCCTACCGTGAAAACACCCTTGAGGCAGTGCAACGTGAGTGCTACAGTACTATTAGCAAGAAGAGTCAAGGTTGAAGCAGGAAGAGACAAAGGTGTGAATATTTTAGTATATTTTGGTTTTACCTTCCTGGATGAGGGGGACGCACCGTAAGTGCGGCATGGAGATTGGTGTGAATGGGCCATGAGTGGCCCTGAAGTTTGGATACAACCTTGTTTGTCTTCACTTTGTCAACATAAGGTTATTTAGCCCTTATAAGCTGTACCAAGGAATAAGAATCATTGCACGATAATCGCTATAACGGATTCTAGAATATTGAATATGCCACGTAATTCTTTAACTAAAGAATGACATCTGGTGGAAAGTTGGAAGTCCACAGTAGCCCCGCCTCAAGAATCACATGTTTTGAATTTTTTATCTTTCTTGCAGTGAGAGCAAAAGGGTGAACCTTGGCAAGGGCTAAAGAACCGTATGTGAGTCAACTCTTTTCTAAGGTGGTGAAATACAGCCCAGAAGACGAATTTATGTTTAGAAAGAGCTAAATTTGGCTCCAAACTCAATTATATTGCCAAAATTTCATTCATGTCGAAATTTCCACTATTTGAGTAATTTCTCATCCATTTGTGACAACTTCATCTAAGATGCAAATGAAAGTGGTGTTACGATGTTTGCCAGTTTCACTTGAGCCACGTGCTCCAAAACTGAAAAAATGCAAGAAAAACTGAAAAACTGAAAAAATCCCTGGTCTGAGCAAGAAAGGATATAATCTTGTACGTAGTCTCAACTAGATTTGTAGTGAAACTCCGAAGTACAATCAATGGATCAATCAATGGACTAGGTACCCGTCAAGCGGTTGGGAAGCGGCGAGACTAGTTACAAGAGGCGTATCCAAAGATGTAATTAAGTTGCTCATGGACAAAAAGTGGTAGGTTATAGATAAATACTCCTCTGTCGCATAATAAGCTTCCTCAATCTTTAAAATAGAAGAATTAACTAGTCCAATGGTGTGGGCCATGAACACAATGGTGTGGACCTTGAACACAATGGTGTGGACCTTGAGCCACTAGGAGTAGTAGTATGAGCAAACAAGAAGCTTATTATGGACTAGGTAATGGGTGGGAAGCCCTTGGTCATGGAAAACAACGGTGGGTAGGTACCTCCCTTGCTGCTCCCGCGGCTCGGCAGGTACCTACCCACTGTTATTTTCCATAACCAGGGGCTTCCCACCCATTACCGGACATAATCGTGATGCAAATTAGCTATTTAATTATTGCCTATCATGCATATAAACATAACTTATGAATGTATCTAGTTTTTCTATCTACAACCTATGAAAGTGCCTCTGAAAAGAAGTTAATGTAGTGATTAATTTGGTTGCTTGAAATACACATTGCAGTATACATAGCAGATTCACACTAGTGTCTTAAGGTATCAAGTACCTATTGGTAAAAAGCTATTTTGCTACATGGTGGGTAGTGATAACCTCAAAGCAGCCCCAAATTATGAGAAATAACCCATAGTTGTTTATCCAACCTATGCCTGCCACTTGTCCATTATGGGGGTGCATTACGATTATGGAACAAATAGTTTGAGCAATCAAGAAGCTTATTATGGGACATAGCGAGTACATCTTTTCATGGATGAACACATATAAGGGTTATGGACAATACTTTGACCATCGATGAAAACATGCGAGGGTTATAGACAGATGCTCTAGACGGTCATAGACGAGCAGCTGGTTACGGGGCAAATGCACACTACGGTCCACCAATTCAATGCCGAAGATTCCGCTAAGATTTAGTGCACCTCAGTGCATTTTGTGCACATTGTGCATTTTATTAAAACCACTCGTTTTTAAACCAATTTTTAAAATGTATAGCATTGGCACAATGAAAAATAAAATGAACTATGAGTACACATCAACTATATATCAACCAAATAACCAAAATTTAGTTTGCAAAATTGATTTATCTTAAAAATTTGACACATCAAAACTTCCGTTTTAATATAGTTTTAATAACAATTTGACCAATTTCTATCCAAACTTTGATTCTAAAAATGGTTCATGTTTAATTCTAATTTTGAAAATTCATTAAAACTCCCACCTGAAAAATATCATTTAAAAGAGAACTCAAGAAGAAAAAACATCAAAATTGTTTTTTTAAGTAAATAAATTGGCTAAAAATGCACAATAATTTATTTTAAATACTTAAAAATTCGAAAAAAATCCAAGAAAAATCCAATTTCTTTTTAGGATGTTTATTTTAACATGTTTGAATATATGAAAAATTTATAGGTCGAGATTACATGAAATAACATTTTTTTCATGAAATTTGAATGAAATTGGGGTGCACTTTTGCATTGGGACATGCACTGTTTTAAGGAATTTAATGTATTTACAAGAATATAATCACCATTTTATGAAAATTTTGGTGTTGATAACACAAAATTAACATTACTAAACCACCTAAAATTAATTTTACACTAAGATTAATTCTTTATATTTGTCTATAATTTTTTGAAGTTTCACTTCTAGTGCACCGGGACAAAAAAATTGGTTGACCCTATCATGCAAATGCCCTACGATTTGTGAGTGATTGAGAAGACGAGGGACCCTCAAGCTCTCATTGGTTTGTTCATTAACCCATGAAGAACAAAGAAGCTTAAATTGGGCCTCAGGTTTTTGTAGCAATTTTGAGTAGGTCCTACGTGGACTTCAAATTTATTTATTTTTTGACCAACACATGCAATGCTCTTCACTAATTCCATTAATATGAAATTTGGTCCTACATGAATTATATTTTTCACAATGAATTTGTCACATTAAGAACTACAAATTCTTTGTCCTTTAGGGGTTAATGAAGAGTGTCTTCATTGTCAGTGTGCACATGAAAAGGATGCAATCAAGTGGTTTTTGTGCCATGGCCCCTTTCATTGACAGGCATTGACCCCTAAATAAAGGACCAAGAAGTCCAAATTGATCTTCATGTTTTTTTTAGCAGTTTTCAGTAGGTCCTATGTGGACTTCTTTATGTTCAAATTTTAATTGATGTTTGACCAACACGTGCAATGTTCTTCACTAATTCCGGTGATATAAAATATGATCTCATCTTTGAATCTTTACTAATATTGTGAAAAATTATATTATTCACAATATGATCAATTGAATTTGTCATTTTTAAATTTTTTTTGAAACATTGAATTTGTCATTTTAAAACTATGAATCTTTGGTCCTTTAGAGTTAAGTCTTTGTAGAAACTGTAGAATTTGCTTTTCACCACACAACCCAATCTCCCTCACTGTCTAAGTTACTCCCTCAAAATGAGACAAAGAAGCTTAACCCCTAAATGTCTACAGACCTCTCCAGATTTGGAGAATTGCAAAGATGCATGATTATAAAATGCTACTAAGAGGGATATTTTGAACTTGATGTATGAATAAAAGTTGTACATTATGGTAGCTAGATTCTATCCATACGGTTAGATCTATGATTGCAATCACCAATATTTTTGTTTAAAATTTGAAACGTAAAATTCAAAATTCTTTTGTAATTCAATTATGAATAAAATATTGACAATCTGAAGATGAAATTTTTTCTAAATAGTCGAAATGTAATACTCTAAGTGTAGTGATTTTTGGAGATTTTTTGGTTGCTTAATTTTATGAGTTGATTTTTTCAAGAGCACTTTTGATTCGTTTTGAACTAAGATCTTAGTAATCTTTGGTGGAAAACAGTGGCATGAAATGAGGCATAAATTTTTCACAAATAATCCCTTTCCTAATTAGATCACACATGGATTGCATGAAGCTATCTTGCCATAGAATTTTGTAGTATTTTTTTTCTTGCAAAAAGTGAATGACAGATGAGAAAACCAAATTTGATTCTGTACACGAGTCAAAAAAACAGTTGGTTAGGCAGTTAGGGGTTAAATTTACACCCACGTAAATAAAGAGTCAGTTGGGATGGCTCTAGATACACTACTAGAAAAGGTGGCGTTCCCCATGGAGATGTTTAGGCAAAATCACTGTGCATGCGTGGAATTGGGCACCACTTGCCTGGGCATCTCCCTCGCCAGTGCCACCTTTTCTACTAGTGATACCAACTATACGAGGTAGCAAATTACTTCCTCAAAAATGAATCCCTTCGGGATGAATCTCATTGACCTCTAGCCATTTTACAAATACACCAGCGTCCTCAATACTTCCACTAGTAGGAAATGTGTCGTTTTTCACTTACTATAAATGAAAAAGGAATGAAACCGCGCCAGGCACATGGGTTGTGTCAGTGCTGGTGAGTGGTTTTGGTCACAAGAAGACATAAACATAAGCATAATATTCAGCCATTGTTCACTGTTCCCACAAAATGGGGAATGAAAAACGACAGGTCTTCTACTAATGTTCAGATCTGGCTCCCATACCCTGGCCCTCTATATTCCTCAGCTAAGTGCAAATTCAGCAGCTCTGTTACTCTCCCAATCTCCATAGCTGCACAGCCACAGACATCTCAAACTCTCACCAAGAATCTCCATCAATTCAATTCCTACAGAGAGTGCGCTCCAAGGCAAGCTGGAATATTCGGCAGACAATCCGAGCTCTCCTACACAAGTTACGTGCTCAGTAGCAAAACTCTCGTCCGGGGTACAATGCACAAGTTATGGACGATTCAGGAAATGATGCTTGATTATCGTCCGGGGTGCAATGCACAAGTTTTGGACGATTCAGGAAATCATGCTTGATTAGGGGTGTCAGAGTGCAAGCTTGTGAGGGCGAGACTCTGCGATGTGGTGTGTCATGTATTCCACGCTCTCAATCGCGAGACTCGACCGAAACAGTTATCTTCTACTCACGGGGTTATATGATAGAGGTCATGTCCTTGCTTGAAACTCGTTGCAGAAGTGCGCACAAAAGCTGGGGCAAATACTCACGCACAAAAGCTAGGGCAAATACTCGCGCACAAAAGCTGGAGCATCACACTCTGACACCCTCTATTGAAGGGCTAGAGACGCGGGGGTGATCAGGTGCATGGGGTGCCGAACAGCCATGACAGGAGGAACAGAGTGACAAACGCACCGACGCCCAGCTTGTTGCCCTCAGACACGGCGATGGCCCAGAGGAAGCGCAGAATCTCCCTGGCCCGCGTCCGGCAGAACGGCATGAAGCGGAGGCGACGCGGGTTCTCCGTGCCGTCGAACCTGACGCCCTTGAGGTACTCGATCACCACGAACAGAATCACCACGGTCACCAGCACGGGGATCAGCACGAAGAACATAGCCCCGATGCAGCTCAGAACCACCAGCAGGAAAAACTTCAGCCCTTCCAGCACGGGCCAGCACCACGGCTCCCTTCCCGTCCACTGCAGCATGCTGGCCACAGTGCTCGTCCTCGCCACTCCATACAGTACCACGCCCAACAGCAACCCCTGGCCAAGCCACACCGCATCCTCCGACCCAAGAGACCTGTACCAATTCAACTTGTCCATCATACTGGCCACAACGAGAAATCTCGACATTCAACGTTACGCTCTGGACAAGATTCATCGACTCCTGGCTAGCACGAAGATTAATTACAAACCGTATGTAGTACGTGATCGATTTACCGACACTTGCAGTTACAGGAAGAATCAATTCGCAGAATGAGCATGTTTGTGTTCAAGTTAAAAAAATACATATTGTACGTGATCTTCTAACAACCATTTGGCATCGATTGGCACCACGTAGAAACAACTGACAAATCAGAATACGCCAAGTACGATATACCGACACTTGCAGTTACAGGAACAATCAATTCGCAGAATGAGCATGTTTGTGAAGTTAAAAAAATACATATTGTGATCTTCTTACAACCATTTGGCATCGATTGGCACCACCTAGAATCAACTGACAAATCAGAATGCGCCAAGTTGTCTCGATTTCTCGTCGCGATCAATGGCCGGTTAGGGCAAACCACGCGAAACGGCTGAATCTAGAGACGAAATCGAAGCTCAAAATTCACGATGGAATTATCGAGTGATCAGATTACTTACCCAGTGGCTCTTCCTGTGCTGCTCATGTCTGCGAAATTCAATACTCCTTCGCCAAAGTCCAATTAAGTCTGCTGGATTATATATCCCCTCGCAAGTCTAAAACCTCCACATGTACTCTTTAAATTTTGTTCCGCGCGCGTCCAACCCCACCAATTCACAAACTGTGGTCAACAGACGATCGAGGTCAAGTTGGGGATTTCGAGCTTCATAATCGACAGTCTCTCTCAAAACCACATCAGTGGACTGACGGGATTCTGGCAAAACGATGCTGTCGGAAGATTGGCGATGGCAGCACTTGTCGGTAATGGCACTACCGGCACCACGGTGACAGCTGAATTGGTAAACGTGAACAGCAGTGCTCATCCATGAGCCCAACATCTGTCCATAATCCTTGCATGTTTTCATCCATAAACCGATATATTCATACATAACCTGTCACTTTTTGTCTATGCCTCCTGGCCGGTCGACGGTTATCTACCGTATGTTAATAGCAAGTTCGTCACTCCCATGTCGAATATTTATTAAAAGTGGACAAATCTGGTTCGGCATCAAAAATTATAATTGATAAAAAATTGGCTTTTATTTTCTAGTTTTAAAATAAAATTAGACCATAACCAAGTGGTATGTCAAAGATGTATGACAGTGATTTACACTTCATGAATGTGGATATCAGAGGAGGTAAAACCTTGTGCTTTAAACAAAATTTAGTGCACTAAGGTAGATGTACCCAAAATCGAGAACTTAAGGTTTTAAGGGTATGTGTGAAGGCTGTAAAATAGAAGACAACCTTTTTCCCGGTAGGAAAATAAGGATCAGGAAGGAATTAGTGGAATTCTAGAGAAAAAAAATCCCCAAAATGAATTATCTGTGATTTTTTTAAGTCAAAAGTAGTTTTTGACCCAAAATCGTTACATAGGTTGCATGTATATCATTGACATGGAAATCATCAAATATGTTGGTGAGCAGCCATGTGGCATTGATGAAGCACATACCACGATCTTGTTTGTCACGATAATTGGGGAAGTCTACATGACGGTTTGGGGTCCATTCTTGGTTTTGGGTACATCTACCTTAGTGGCAACAATGAATGTGGGATATGTACAGTGGGGTCCAACATGGAATGGCGTTTTTGGTTTCACAGTGAGAAAAATTTCAGTACTGCCAACTTTGAAAGCCTCCCGAGAGCTCAAATATTGGTATTTTACCACGAAAATTTTACCAGAGACTTATCTTTAAGTTAATTATATGTATGCCAAATTTCAAGGCCAAAAGATTCACCAAAAAAACGTTATTCAAAATCTACCAACATTGGTAGT
This sequence comes from Pohlia nutans, assembly GCA_022496805.1. Lineage (NCBI taxonomy): Eukaryota > Viridiplantae > Streptophyta > Bryopsida > Bryales > Mniaceae > Pohlia > Pohlia nutans. The sequence goes on along the minus strand of CM040089.1, from coordinate 44,231,091 downwards.
TATTCACTGCTGCCAACTTTGACAACCTCCCAAAGATTGAATTAATTTTTTTTTGCCATGAAATTCTTGGAAAAAGAACTTCTTTACGTTAATAACATATGATAAAAATTTCAAGGCCAGAAGATTAATACAAAAAAGATATTGACAATCTACCAACATGTGTAGTTGTGGGAAACAATGGGGGAAACTTTGCTACCAACTTTGACACCCTCCCTACGGTTGAGAAATTGTCTATTTACCATGAAATTTTTGGTACAACATGCTCTTTATGACAAAATCATTCATGCCAAATTTCAAGGTCAAAAAATCTATACAAAAAAAATTATTTACAATCTACCAATGTGTGTAGTTTCCCCCATTGTTTCCCACAACTACACATGTTGGTAGATTGTTAATATCGTTTTTTGTATTAATCTTTTGGCCTTGAAATTTTTATCATATGTTATTAACATAAAGAAGTTTTTTTTCCTAGAATTTTATGGCAAAAAAAAAATTAATTCAATCTTTGGGAGGCTGTCAAAGTTGGCAGCAGTGAAAACATTTCCATAGCTACCAATGTTGGTAGATTCTGAATAACTTTTTTTGGGTGAATCTTTTGGCCTTGAAATTTGGCATACATATAATTAACTTAAAGATAAGTCTTTGGTAGAATTTTCGTGGTAAAATACCAATATTTGAGCTCTCGGGAGGCTTTCAAAGTTGGCAGTACTGAAATTTTTCTCACTGCGAAACCAAAAACGCCATTCCATGTTGGACCCCACTGTACAACTCCTCTAATTTCTTGTTCTCTCTTAATCACCGATTAAGCTCCTTTACAAAAATGTGCATAACTTAATTATAAATACTTCAAATCACAAAATTCTTCTTGGAAGTGAAAGATTTCTTGATTGTGCAAGTATTCTTAGTTGAAAAATATTCAAAATAAGTTAGTCTACTATGCACAATCGAGCCTCGAAAGTCTGATAACAACACGTTTTATTCTCATTCAACTCATGCACATTCTTCACAACCTTACTGAATTTTGTTCATATCTCATGCATAAATACTTCAAATCTCAAAATTCTTTTTGGAGGTGGAAGATGACTTTGCCTTCTAACTATTTTTAGTTCAAAACATTTCAAGATAAGATCATTTGCTATGCTCAATTGTGCACCAAAATCGACTAAAAAATATGGTGTTGTGAGAACTTACTAATGTGCTTGCAACTGTTTTTCTTATCCCATATTACTCCCTCTGTCCCACTAAAAACCCATGCATTCCTTTGTAATTTATAAGGAACCCGGGGGGTGCACTCTACATTATGTTTGAGAATCACGTGCGTTTATGACCCCCTCTAAAAACCCCCTTGTATACGAGGGTTTATATGTCTAAAAACCTTTGTATTCAGATCTATTATGTCCTAAATATATGTTTAATGTAAGTATACGTCAATATTTTCAGCTCTAAATATGTTTATTGTATGTATACGTAGTACGGCAATGTTCAAATTAATACCCCTCTTGTGCATTCACGTATACTCGTACGTGTTTACTACAGTGCATCCCCCGGGATAAGGAATGCATGGGTTTTTAGTGAGACAGAGGGAGTATTTGGGAGTAACTTGGACTAAATTTCCCACTAAATTTAATAACAAGACTAGCTCTTTCTTTCTCCAAAACTCTCACTTGACCTTCAAGTGTGAACCGCCTCCGTACCTAAATCCCTTGCTAATTGACTTTGCTAGAAGTTACTCAGATTAAAAAAATTAATTGTATGCATTCCCACTATATTGTGCATTTTTGGATGAGGTCTTGAATAAACGGACTATTAATACACTTAGGTTTTTGAAAAAATTGTAGTGGTCATTTTTAATCTCTTTAATGCCTATTTTAGAGGTTCATGCATCCATATATCTTAATGATAATTGATTGATTGAATTACTATTGTTTTTGAAACGGTTGATACTGTAGAATATTTGGTGATCTTTATCGTGTATTTTTTTAATATAAAATAATAATGTGATGAAGAAAATACTTAACAAGCAATCTCTGAGTCAACCAAAGAGAATTTGATGGGTGGCTTTCGACATATTGAATCCGGATGTACTTGAACAAAACTGTCACTTGGCATGGCCAAAACATGGCATCTATGGAACTCATAGCAACTTACAGAACCCCGATCTAATCAGTTGATCATGAGATATTTTTGGTGAGAGTTCGTCAGGTCGTGCCTATTGGACCTGGAATTTACCATAGTAGTCATGCCTTTGAGAACTAATGAGATATGGAAATAGACACTTTGGTGCACATGGGCATTTAAGGGTTAACCCTATTTAGGGTGTTTTCACAGTAGGGCGGCCAAAATATGTAGTTACAGGTTGGGTTTGTTGTTTTTTTTTTCATTCCGTAAATTCTGGTGGTCATTAAAATGAAAATAAAAATAATTCTCGAAATATGAATTATAGGAATATGAAAAACTTTTGATAGAAATTATTTCGAAACAATTATTCATAACATTTGGATCCAAATGTGTAAAAAAGGTGCGTTGTTACGCCTTAGATGTGTAAAGAGGTTAAAAGATCCCAAGAATATTCCAAAAAATTAATAGGATTTCAAAAAAGATTCCAAAAAGATCCCATATTTCATATATTTAAACATTTTCCGTAATTATTGGATATAAATAATGACGCAGTAATGACGTAGTAATGGCAAGTACTTTACATATTGTACGTTTGCCTTTTGTGCAAAATCGTCGCCCTACTGTGAAAACACCCCTTTCACAACCACCCCGTCCGTCCCTCAACTAGACCCAACATTCAGCAAGCTATACAATCTACATGAGATTCCAATTTGCATTGAATTGAGTCATTGACATTGTTGAGAGACGAGTGATAACACAAAGTATGAGCATCAAAAGAATGAGGTGGAGCTCTGGTCCACCGAGTTTATATTCAGGTGTGAAGACAGCCGTCTCGTTGGTTGGGCAGTAAATGCCAACTAACCACTCCCGAGTTAGTTACCTACTCTCATTAAGATCTAATCTGGTAGGTAAGTTAAGGGATCGGGATGGACCCGGGTGTGACTGGGTTTATCATCCATCTACCTTAATGCTAATTACCTACTGTGATCCTAGTCATTAAGTACCGGTTGGGTAGGTAGGCTGACTAAAGTATGGATGAGACCTGAGAGTGAATGGATGACATGCATCCTGTCTCAACACGCCTCCTCGAACGATGAACTTCCTCGTTAAAAAAATTCATGATGTTGTGAAGGAAAAAGAGTAAAGTCATCGTTCGCCATCTAATTCACTCTAGTTCAGTGAGTGTTCGCATACCAGCCGCAGTGATGAGTTTGCGGTGCTGAGGGGCTAGTAGTGCCTTGGTGAGAACGTCGGCGATGTTGTCTGCGGATGCAATCTTCTTGACTTCGATTTGTTTGGTCTCGGTGAGGTCTTGAGTGTAACCGAATATGTGAGGGCTGATGTGTTTAACTCGGTCAGGTTTGATGAAGCCTGAAGAAACTTGTTCGATGCAGGCTGCGTTGTCTTCAAAGATGGTCGTGGGTTTGTCCATTGATGTAAGACCGCTCATTTGAAGGATGGCCTTTTGCATAGTGCATAACCAAACGGCTTCGCGGGAGGCCTCGTGGAAGGCGAGCAGTTCGCCATGATTTGTGGATGTGGCTGTCACGGTCTGTTTAGTGGAGCGCCATTTTTGATGAAGATATAGCCGGTTTGAGACTTGCCTGAAACGGGATCCGTCTTGAAGCCAGAGTCGGCGTATCCGATGATGTCGCTTGGAGTATCCTTGCGGAAGTGTAAGCCGAGATCCTCCGTGCCGCAGAGGTAGCGCAAGAGATGTTTGATGCCCTGCCAATGTCGGGAGGTTGGTTTCTAGCTGTGGCGCGCTAGGACACTGACGGCGAAGGAGATGTCGGGCCGGGTGTTTGTGGCAAGGTACAGTAAGGCTCCGACTGCGGCTAAGTATTGAGGCTTGTCAATCTCCTCCTCGTCGTCGCCTGCCGGTCGGTAGGGGTCATCTTCACTGCGACTTTTGCCAATCATGGGAGCTGAAAGTGCGTTGGCGTTGTCCATGTTGTATGTGCGGAGTAGTTTCTTCACGTATGTTTGTTGATGAAGTAGTAAGTTCCCATCTGCATAATGTTTAATCTGTAGGCCAAGACAATAGGATGTGCGCCCCAACACTTTCATTTCAAACTGTTTGGTTAGTAGGTTTTCCACATGCTTGCTCAAGGCTCGGGTTCCAATAGAGTTTAAGTCATCGACATAGACTGCGAGGATGACAAAACCTGACTGGGGAGTGATGGGGCCGCACCAATTGCCATGGAGACGATATAGTGCCGCAGACATTTCGGTCGGGAGCTTCCACCGTGATGGCTGCCTGATGAGCTTCCCTTGAATGCACGCTGCGCACTCCTCTACGTGCTCCGCATCACCCGTACACAGGTCGTGACCAGTCAAGATGGGAATCATTTTCCGCATCATGGTCGTCCCGGGGTGCCCCAACCGGCGATGCCAGATATTGGCTTTGGAGCTGGCGGCTAGAAAAGAGGCCTGGGCACCCCCAGGAGTAGGCGTTAGTGACTCTTGTGGTGGTGTACACCTACCTCTTCCTCATCTTTAGAAGGGGGGCTAGTTTGCATGATGCGAAGCTCATATAGGCCATTGGCTGCCGCGTGTGCGGTAGCGAGGCGCCGTGGCCCTCGCCGAAGCTCTAGAACCTCTTCATCATTTTCCACCGCGGTGGAAACGTGGATGTTATTAGCCCTTAGGTCACGGTAGCTGATCAGACTCTGAGGGGCGTCAGGGGCATACATGGCCCTTTCGCAGATGAGGGGGGCTCCCCCGGGCAAAATCACAGTTGCCCGGCCCTCACGAAACTTGAAGTTTCGTTTGCCTGCGATTGTGACTATGTCACAAGTTTGCCATGGTTCATTTCGAGTTTTGAACTCAAAGTGTGCATGTTCTTGCAAAATGGTATGAGTGGAGGCGCTGTCAAGCAGAGCAATATGAGCTTTGTTTGCAGGCGCACTACTCTGAACCATGTAGATTTCGGGGTCTAACTCGCTGAGTGTGAGAGAAGGAGCATCGAGGGTGTGTGTTTCCCTCTTTCCTTCCCTCAGTGACTGCAGCTCTTTGTACAGTGCAATGACGTAACTAGAAGCACGGCATTCCCTAGCATAGTGACCCTTTCTACCGCACTTATGACAAACTCCCTTCTCTATTTTTCCCGATGACTAAGGGGACCGGCTGGTTTGGGTCTGATGTGTGTACCTTTGGGGTTTGGAAGATCGGTTCCATGTGTGTTTGGGCTTTCAATTGCCCTTTGGCTTCCTGCGTGGTGCGTCGGAGATGTGGGACTCCATGCTCGGATTACCCGGCTTCGTGTGTGGCGTGGGTGCCGAGCTTGATGTCTTGAGCGGGTTCTGGACTTCGCTGCTGTGGATCTCCTTAGCTGGTCGTGACTCTGCATTTTTAAGGAGTAGTTGTTGCTGCTTTTCGGCTAATAGAAGATAGGACATGAGTTCGGAGTGTGTAGTAAACTTCATGTTGCGATACTGTTGAGCCAAAATTGCACAAGCAGGAGGAAAGGTGGAGAGGGTCTTATCGATCATCTCGGTGTTGTTGATGGTATCGCCACAGAGCCGGAGTTGAGCTACAATGCGATGGAGTTCAGAGTTGAATGTGAGGAAATTGGGAAAATCCATCACGCGGAGGCCGATCCAGTCGTTCCGTGCTTGTGGCAGAAAAATAGTCTCTTCATGTTTGAATCGTGCCTCCAGCGCCGCCCATAATTCAGCGGGATTCTCGACTTGAATATATTGTTGGCGTAGGGAAGAATCGAGGTGCCGGCGCAAGATGAGCAAGGTTTGCCATTTGTATGGGGCCGGGATCTCCTCTTCCGGTTCAGGGTCGAGCGTGGCGGCGAGTTCCTATGCACACAAATATGTACGCATATCAATGTTCCACTCTAAGTAATTGGATCCATCTGGCTCGAGTGGATCAAAAAAGAGTGGTTGGATCCGAGTCTCGCGAGGTTTTAGTTGCGTGGCCATGGTTGTGGGTTCTATATGCATCGGTTGTGCTAAGTTGGGTGCAAATGCATGTTGCTATAGTGCATGAAGCTACAGTACGTGTGGTGCCAGTAGTTTTCTTCTACAATCGCGTTTTCTCTGTCGTCTCTAAGTTTTCTTTTCACTACGGTCGCCGCCTCTAAGCTTGCTTTTCTACGCTCGTGAATTGCTAGAATTAGCGGAGAGATGCTATAGAGGGAGGAGAAAGAAACAGAAGTAGGGCGTGGTAAAAACAACAGTAAGGAGTAAAAAGCAAAAGGGAGAGCTACAAGTCGGCGAGCTATGGTGAAAGAGCTATGGCAGAAGAGCTAACGGTGCTGATAACGTGTTGAGAGACGAGTGATAACACAAAGTATGAGCATCAAAAGAATGAGGTGGAGCTCTGGTCCACCGAGTTTATATTCAGGTGTGAAGACAGCCGTCTCGTTGGTTGGGCAGTAAATGCCAACTAACCACTCCCGAGTTAGTTACCTACTCTCATTAAGATCTAATCTGGTAGGTAAGTTAAGGGATCGGGATGGACCCGGGTGTGACTGGGTTTATCATCCATCTACCTTAATGCTAATTACCTACTGTGATCCTAGTCATTAAGTACCGGTTGGGTAGGTAGGCTGACTAAAGTATGGATGAGACCTGAGAGTGAATGGATGACATGCATCCTGTCTCAACAGACATGACATGATTCGGCCTAAACTCAGCGTTTGAGGCATGACCCACTCTACAATGTGCTCAACTTTAGAGGGCTATAGCTATGAATAAAATGAAGCTTTCATTGTATTCCAAATTGCTTGCACTTTCTAATCTGGTATATAATCCAATTATGTGAACCACACTTTGGGTTTTCAATTTCCGGATTCAATCAAGTTTGTTGGAACCATCAAAAATTAGTCATTTCTCTCTGGTTGACTCAGAGATTCTTTGTTAAAAAATCTATAATTGGTGATTTATTGTATTTTTCAATCATATCAAGAGCGGGATCAAGTGAGATTTAATATTGGCAACATAGTGAGTATAGGGGTTCGATATAGTTTCTTATAAATATTCAACCATTGGTTATTATAGAAAGAAAATATTGATATATATATAAAATGTAATTGTACAACAATCAATGGACTATTTTATATACCAAGTGATAGGGCTTTGGAGGGTATTGTAGCTTTGATCAAACACGTCATTAAAAAAATTAAAAATTAACTAATCAAGAAGTGAATACATACTTTTGAAAAGAAAGGCTAATGCTATTAATAATGAAAAATCAAATGCAAAATTATTTTTTATTTATAAATTATACATCATTAATTAATATTATTAAGAAAAAATAAATTATATTATTTCCTTGTCTATGTATACAAATCTATCATTCAATCATGTTGGGATCTCTTAAACCATGAAGCTTATAAAAACATACAAAGTATTGTTAAAAAGTTCTTGATAAGAACAAGTGAACCAAGATATTTTACCAATTTCAATATATTTAACAAACACAATCGAAACTTGAACTAGAATTACCACAAGGGCGCAAACTTGCTAAAAGGACCCACTTTACTCCTTCTAGAAAAAGTAGTGACTCTTTTTGTTACGGTCCTTGCCAAAACGTGGCACAATATTATTAGAGGGCAACTGTCCTAAACTACTTTTAGAATTTTTTTCATACCTACAGTCACAACTGGTTTGGGGTAATATATATAAATATATATATATATATATATATATATATATATATATATATATATATATATATATATATATATATATATAAATACACATATGGCCTAATGTAGGGTATTTGTTTTCAAAAACCACATGGTACCCTTCTATACATTGTAGTGACCAACTTTCATTTATAGCACATACTCTAATTTCTTTATTAAAGAGTCCAAAAGCACGTTCGAAGCCTCGTATTCTAAATTGAAATTTAAGCATGGTTCCCTTCTACTTCACAACATAAAGCTCGAGTCCAAGTTTTGTATAAATTTATCAACATTTGAGGTGCCAAAAGCACGTCCAAAATAAAAAACACCTTCAGAGCACATGTCGACAACTGTATTCACAAGTCCTTTTGAACCCCCTAAACATGGTAGTTAGAGTTCAGTTTTTTGATATAGGAATTTTAGGGTTAAGTGAGACGCACCAAGATAATTCAACTCATTTGGATTAGCAGGTTGAACTATATTTTACCTCAAGAACAAATTTAACCCCTAAAAGGACCGTGGGTTTTTCTTGTTTTTAAGCATCATTCTCACCTCTTTCTATTCATTTTTTTGTGAATTTTTTTTGACTCTTGATAGCTAATACAAATTTGAACATTTAAAAAAAATTAAAGAATTTTATGATCAATTTAACAATCTTTCCCATGTCTCCAAAGACAGTCATAAGAGGTCATAAAAAGATTTTCATTTCATCTTTTCACTTCAAACGCTATAAACTTGCAATATGTACAGTCAAATTCTATGAAAGTTTTACCATGCATTCTTTTGGTAGTCCTACGGCAAGATCCTACCGTTAGAGATGCAAAAAATCATTTCTAAGGTTTATTTTAAGCCCTTCCCGCACTGCCTATTCTCCCACAAAAAAACTTTTTTCTCTCCATAACTTCCACTTACGAAGTTGGAATTAAAAAAAATTGAATCACCATTTTTGTATCGACATACCAAATTCACATAATGTTTTTCAAAAAATCAGGATAAAAATTGACACCGTGGGAACCTACCCGAACATTGAAAATGTCCCATTTAGGACACTTGGTCCTTTAGGGTTAACACATGCTTGTTGCATAACTCTAATTTTTTTGATGCCACTTAGATTTTTTCATAGGTTGCAACTCATACCAGGAAAACGAACAATCTTGACAGGTCACCCTCCCTGCCGTTGTGGCGGGAAAGCGCCAAACCCGCGAACTGACGTCGCCTTCAAACCGTTCCCGCCACTTTCGCCACAACAACGACGTTGGCGAGCATTGCCTCTGGTCTCTCAAGCTCCTGGATATGGCCGTGCACGCTCCCATTTTGCCCTAACCCTTGCCTTTCATTGAATCACGATTGTAGTGGATGCATCTAAGCAACGCAGGAGCTTCATTTCAAGTTCTGGAGCGCTAGCTATGGTGGAGAAATGCTCTAGTCTCGTAGTCTCGAAGGAAGAGACGTTTTCCTGTGCAATTAGGTCGCTGAGTAACGTTTTCTTGTGTCGATGTTAGCTGCTCTGGTGAGTCTCTTCTTCACGTTTTGCGTTTCCATTGTGTGCAAACGGGTTCTTGTTTCAGGTTTCCTCATCAGATGAGGTGTTCTGGTTTGTGGTGAAAGGTAAATGTATTTCTGGTGTTTCTGAATGGATCTTTTTCTTGATGCAGTGTTACCGAAAAACAGAATACCCTCGTTCTCACACATTTCAATTGCGTTTTTGATTACCTTGCTGTTCGATTCTGTTTTTGAAGACTGTTCTTAAGCTTTAAGTATACATACAAAGATTGAAATACATTAAGAAACCTTCAAATTATTACTGAATTAGTAATCGGAGAAATTTCCTGTGGAATTTGCGAGCTGAGTAGGCTCATAACTTCTCGCGTCGATGGTAGCAGAGCCAGTGAGTCTCTTCTACATAGGGTGTTTGCGAGCGGTTTCTTGTTTTATGTTTCCTCATCGGTTTTGAGCAGGATAGGTGTTCTGTTTTGGGTAAAAGGATTGCTGGCGTTTCTGAATGGAACTTGTTCTTGATGCAGTGTTACCGGAATAAAACACGGACTATTCTCATGGTTACAATTTTTCAATTGCGTTTTCTATTACTTATTTTTAAAAATTTCTTTTGGATTCTGTTTTGAAAGTCTATGTTCTTTAGCTGTAAGTACTCATACAAAGATTAAAATACGTTGGAAAACGCTCAAATTATTACAGAATTAGAAATCGGAGAACGAGAATAACACTCTCGTGATGGCGTGCGTATGGATTCTGTTAGGTTTATAGTCGTTGAACTTGTGGTTCATCCAACGCCCTTAATTGTAAAGCGACTGAGTCAAATCACAGAGGATGCTCAGATTCTTGTGGCATTCTCGTTGGTCGTATGCCTTCTATTGATGCTTACCTGCTGTGATTATTGTGTGCTGGCCGGTATGCATTTCCTTCCTTTCACTCTAGTAACATTTTCTTTGTTCGACTGAATGTGCACTGCCAGTCCCTTGCACACTTGTGTGTTCCCTATTCGCAGACATTAGTTTTCCTTCTCTCGCAAACGAAGATGTATGATCGGTGCGCTTCATGGATTTCCATCTGAAGGTGCTACTATTGGAGCTTTTAAGTGCTTGGATTGAATGTCTGAATTGTTGAACTTGTAGGTTCTGCTACTTTTGGATTACAGAACCGAGATTGAGATATGAAGACGAACAGTTTAGCTCTGGGTTGGCAACGGCTGGAGCGTCTTGTAGTTCTTGTTGATGTGCAAGTATTCGCCCAGGTATGTGTCCAAAGTATAACTATCCCTCATGCTGAGCCTTCATTGAATTATACGACTGGCGTATGTTTAGTCTGTTCCTTAGCAATGCCACCTTTGAAATGAACACATGCCAGCCACCGCAGTCCAGTTGATAGGCCAATGACTTGCAGTTGATGGTATTTAAGAGTACCCTTGCGTCAACTTCAGTCCTAATCAGGTGCTGTTGTTTCGTAGTCTCTGGTGAAGGTCTAATTAGGGTATGTTTGTGTTGTTCAGGGAGATGTAAATGCATCACAGGCATATGCAGCTCTGATTCATAGCTGTATCGAGCGGATTTTAGCGGTGTGCAATGAGCACAACACTGGCCACAAGAGAAGAACCAGTTGGAGTTACAAGCTCTTTGATTCTTCATTGTCGCCTTCGGCATCCAGTTCCACGTTACAGAAGCTCTTGAAGGAAAAGTTAGGAGAACAGAAACAGATTGGTCGATTCAAGTCTGCGGACGAAAACTCTGGTCTTTTCCTCCAAACGCTTTCTACGGTAGCTACTGAAGTCAACAGTAATTGTGATCCATGTCAGCCGACTCGGAGCAAAGTTGATTTCACAGTTAGAGCTCTGCAAGAGCTGCTCTCAGATTTCAACTGGAATTCCGTATTTATAAGCGATGGATCTTCGTCGGATGAGGACCAGGCCAGGAGGAGAAGAGGCGAATGCCGAGGTGGCACTCCTTCCAGTTCCCAGCAAGATCTGGTTATTGTGTTTTCCCATTTTCCTGACAATATGGAGCAATTTGCAAACTTTATGAATATGCCCACTTCAGCCAGGGAAACAGAGCTCTTCAAAGCTTTTTCATTGAAGATGAAAAGATTACAAGAGCCCTTCCGGTTGCAGGGCATCCGTGCTTGCTGGATTGATATGCCCCGTGTATCTACCTCATTGACAAGCCATGTTAGAAGACCACCTACGTTTACTGAAACTGATCGAAAGCCCCAGAGGCCGGAGCTTCACGCAGTGTTTACTCAATCGAAGTGGAAATACACGACGATGGATGCGCTTGCAATTGCCTCTGATTGCATACCTCCTCCTATGCTCTGGTTTTCAGTGGTTCATCCCGATCTTCAAGTCCAGCCCAATGGTCATAGAATGCAATGTAAGCTTCGAATCAGTGTTCAGGGCAGGGATGGGGCACAACTTCAACCTGAGGTTTGCAAGCTTGAGGCAGTTTCACTTGGCTCAAACGTTGTGGACAGCGCATTGATGAAGGAAAGCGTCTCCGAAATGTTGAAGTTGGGTTGGTTGTCTTCAAAAGCAGAAAAGTTATCCTTAGTGAACTGCTCATCATCTCCAATTGTCAAAATTGTGGTGAAGTCCCTTATACCAAAGCAGGATGTGTCTTTCAAGTGTTCGTTACGTTATCTTTTACACCACAGTGTAGAATGTGAAGCGGGTTCTAAGAAGAGGGATACTAGGGCTTTAGCTGAATGTCGAGAACTAAAGTCGGACCCCCTTGCGGATGACGTGGGTTCTGATGTCTATGGCCATGATATACTTCAGCAGCTGCAGCAAGAACCTATGAGCTTTGAACCAGGAAATCGTGCATGGCAGGTATTACTTGTTGCTATTGCACGTAAGAACAGTGTTGCTGAGGTTGACCTATATGTAGACGGGGATTGTAGCTCAGCTATCCTTGAGCCTATTACTCTACAATACGCTGCCTTGTTGCAAAAGTATCAATCATCTCAACCTTTGAGCCAAAATAGCCCTAAATTACTGGTGACATCACCTCTACTGCAGCCCGTTGTGAAAAGTGGTGAAGATGCACGCTTCGAAGGCAGCGAATGTGCCCGAAGCAACCAGGGAACGAGGCCAAATAAACGGCCTGCTGCCCCCATTTCAGTGGTAGATAGCCCCCTTGTGAAGAGAGAGAAAACCGAATGTGGGTCTAAACAGAAGTCTACTTGTTCTGAGATTAAGCACACCAAAAGGGAGGGATATAGTTGGATTCAGCATTGGCGGTATATATTGCACAGGAAAACTGTAGGTACGGGACAAGTCCAAATAGAGAAGAGATACATGCGACCTGGACCAGGAAAGAAGCCATCAAAAGCCATCTCGATCATCAAGTGCTGGCTGGATCTCGTGTCTAAACCTAAGTCACTGACAGCGCAACAAATTGTCCCATTTTCCCCAGCTGCGCCAGGTACTCTTTCTTTACTATTGAGATCTATCTTTCTCTACGTCTGCTGTAGGTATAAGGAATGGATTCTGTAGGCTCGCAAGAATGAAGTCGATTTAGTCTTTGTGCCAGGCACAATCGTTGTCATGAGCTTCAAGTTCTGCAAATGCGGCACACATCAGTGCGATCAAGAACAAATGACGAGCTATCTGGTCCGGTTTCAACATGAATTATATTGTGTTTGATAATTTCGAACTTTGAAGTGATTATGTGCCTAATTTCTGTAAGGAGAGCGTGCTTTGCCGTCCAGCTCTGCTAGTCCGAAAGCATTTGGTGTCTCGTCCTGAAGTATTTTACGCTTTTTAGGCAATGTGTGTGTGTGTGTGTTTTTTTTTGTTGAACAGGACCTGCAGAACCAGACACAGGAGAAAAATTGTTAGAGGGTGGATTCAGTCATCTTGTATCTGCCGAGAGAGTTGGACAAGCTGACAGTTCAGTCGTGCCTTTGAGAGGCAAGGGTCTCTTTTCAGCGATATTGGATACTGAGGAACAAGCAGAATCTTATTTGTCATCGATAGAACAAATGTTGCAAGATTGTCTTCAGAGTGATGCTGGAGATTTACAGGTGTTTGTCAAGGGGATCATGTCTAATGCAACCAGGGCTCAGCAGATTTTATTGAAGAAGAAACAAACTTTGGACTTGGTACGTCCTTCTGGTGAAAATGTGCAATGTCCAGTCAAGGATGATTCCACGCAAGTGCACAGCAGTGCTCAAGAAAATACAGAGAAGAGGGAAACCGTGAAACCATGCAACTCTGATTCAAGCTGCGCAAGTAACCTATCAAAAGCAGCGAAAATTGATCACAAGAATGAACTCACGCTAGCCATGAAGCAGGAGACGCTGGGCTCAGTTTCTGGGATGGGGAATAGTGTCATGCCCGACAGCAACAGTATAGAATATGGAGGGTCATCAGATGGTGCTGATTCTGGTGGTGAGACAAATGAAGCTATTCTGTGTGAGATGGTTGCTGGCCAGCTGATGGATAAGCTTCTGGTGAAGCCAAAGAAACTTGCTAGACAGTACAGTAATTGCGAGTCTGCCACTTCAGATTTTGCACATATTCGTCAGGAGAAACTGAGGGCTTATGAATTACAGATCTTGTTCCGAATAGAGTTAATTGAACGGGACTGTGGTGGGCCTCTTGAGAAAGAAAAGACCAAAATTTTGAAAGAAATTTGCAAGCTTTTGGACGATATCCAGTTTGACTTAGGAGGAGGTATTTTCGGTGGTGAGAGCCTGCATGATTACAGCATTCGAGTAATCCACAACAGGTAACGGAATTCTTGGTTGAACGTTTCTCTAGATATGGTAGACATGGTACTCAAGGTTTTGTCATTCTTGTTTGCAAGGAAATTCAGTTGTAGTCCCAGAGCAGGAAATGTCGAAATTATAACAATGATCTGTTTGTTGGTTCGGCTGTAGAATATTCCAAGTCACATATCATCTGCTAAAGAGAATACTTCCTTAGGAATTGTGACATTCGTAATTTCCTGACAAGATGTTTTTCCTGTACATCATCCATAAGTTACAAGGAGCGCCTTCCTCAAACTGTAGCTGATATATTTGAAAGAATGGAGTTTAATGGGTATGTTGAGGGCGTGTCTGAGTTGCAACCTGCTCCAGATTCAGCACATGCAGACTTGGTAAGTCTTGAGGCCCAGGAAGTCTTCATTTAGTCATTGACTGCAACTAGAAGTCCTTTTGGACACTGGTCTGAAAGTTGGTAACTGACTCAAGGGTGCTGAGCGCAAAGCATTCTGTGTAGAGACTTTTTAACAAGTTCTGTTTCTTAAAATTAACAACTATGATGCAACTCTAAAGTCTTAAGGTTTGTGGCCCGTGCAGGTTAGATCCCATGTTCAGAAGGAAACAGAGAGAGAAGAGCTTACAGATAAGTTTACAAGGATGGAAGCAGTTGCTGGATCCGTGGTCCCTGTTGTACAGCTTGTGGAAGAGACTGGTGAAAACGGCGCTATTCCCACATTAAACAAAGGTTCGTGTTCTACTTATACTTTGAGGGGGTCCAACCGTGTACAATTGCCTGCTTAATACTATGAAGTCATTATCACAGAGGCGTTGACACTTGGTTCATCATGTGAATTTCTGTTACATTTTACACTCTTGAAAGAGCCTGGTTAAACCTGGTTAAAATGTGCAGCCCGTCCTGTCATGACTTTGAGGTTTCCACTGATCCAGGTCCGAGCACAACAAGACGTAAGCGATCTATTCCCATGGACGCCTTCACACGGGCGAGCGAGAAACGGAAATTGGCCAGCAGGCTCACTCATTTTGGGGGTCCCGACTCTCTTCATAGACTGAAGAAAATTAAAATTCATCATCAGTCACCAAAACCTTCAAAGGTTAGCAGCCCCGCGATAGAAAAATCCCAGATGAAAGAACGTAATATTGTGCTCGAGACTCCCAGGTTCGAACGCCAGAACGTGAGGGCTGAATCCCCCAATATTGTGCACGAGGACAACGAGATTGAGTCTATCTGTACGAGGGTTTTTCCGTCGGCATTTGGATTCGGAACGCATTTAACCCTTAAACGTCAAAGCAAGCCCCATGGGCTTTTTATGAGAGAATAGTTTAGAAAAAAAGTAGTTTTCCTCAACCAAAACAAGCGAGGATTGGTGCGTTGGAAAACTACTGAAAAAGCGATCTAGATTCCAAATTTGCGCCACATTTGGGAGATTGTGGAACCATTGGCAAGCAATCAAAGTTATCAAAATGAACAAGAGTTGAGGTTGGGGCAGCTGAGGTCGTTTCTTGAAAAGTGCCGCAATGCTACAGTGCTGGTCAGCAGAGCCGTTTTTTAATTTTTTTCGAATTTTTTTAATTTTTAATTTTAAAAAAAAAAATTAAAAAAAATTAAAATTTTTTTCCCTCCGAAAATTTAGATGCCTTCCGGGCTGCCCCGCCCAGGCCCTCTGGACGTTTAAGGGTTAATGTGAAAAGATAAGTAAAGATATGAGAAAATTAGTATCGCATAGTATTGATATAGTATATCATATAGTATCGCATGGTATAGTATAGTATCGTATAGTAAAAATAGTAAAAATAGTAAAAAGCTAATAGTAAACACGCTCAAATAAAATAATATAGTAAAAATAAAATAGTAAAATTAAAGTAGTAAAAATAAATATTGTATTTTATAGTAAAAATAGTAAACATCTAATAGTAAAAGTAGTAAAATAGTAAAATATAATAAAATAGTAAAAATAAATATAGTATCGTGTAGTATCAATGGTATTGTATGGTATTGTATATTATTGTATTGTATTGTATCGTGTAGTATCGATAGTATCGTATATTAATATATGACTTTGAATAATTCATAACTAGGGCTTCGTTGCTCTTCGCACTACCAGTGACGAATGATATTAAAACATTATATTTTGTTTTGGAAATGGAATCATTTTAGATTGTGATGCAATCTCTTAGATGATGTCTCATTTCTTAAATAATGTATATTGATGTTTCGGGATTTATTCCAAATGCAATGTCAGTTGCATATGCTAGTGCAAACATTCCACATGATTAGCCAACCTGATGAATTGAGTAGTGTGAGCTCGTGATTTCGAGCCAATTCATATCTACTAATCCAATAGTTGTCGAAAATTGTGACATCTTCAAATATTGGTGGTTCAAACACTGTTTTTTTAATTGTGTAATTTTTATGATGTGTTGTGTAGTCTTTGGTGTCATGACAACTCCTGAAATCGCTTCTTGTCTTCACGGAATTCACAGTAGGTATTCCAGAAGGATTAGTGACTTGTGGATTTGCCTCCGATATTTTTTTGTGCTTAGTGCAAACCTATACCACCAACAAAAGATACACGTAAGAGTTTTTATAACATTCTTTCTCCTCGGCAATGGATCCCTTGAATATTCCAAAACAATATTCCACTTATTGCTTTTTTTCCAACTGGAATCACATACATCTAGAGTGAAAGGATTGCCTTCCTGTTGGTAAAGAATGATATGCAGGAGTTAAAGGATGTGTATCAATTTAAGCCAAATGCAAAATCACACATCAGGCAAATCTTCATCACAATATTTATTTTAGCTCTTATGGAGGACCTGCACAATACGCAGATAATCTTCTAAGTAGTAGACAATGCTACAGATACAGGTATCAACCATGGCTTTTGTTGTGGGACCCCATTCATCGGCATTCGTAGCATCCTCAGTCATTCTGTGTCAACACCAACAACAAGTATTCAAGATTAACATCAAACTCTGAAGTTGTGAACACACTGTAGCAAATAAAATTAACACTGTAAACTATAATACCCCTAAAGGACCAAGAATTCATGATTTTAAACTGACAAATTCAAACGATCATATAGTAAAGAATATAATTCAGAATAGGAAAGGGCTTACAATTCTGCAGTGCTTACATCCACCAAAGCCAGGCATGCAATTTTAAGGTTGTATTTGGACATGAAAGAAGCACGATTCTTGAAGCTCTCAAGTTGACCCAGCCCCAGACCAGGCCAATCGTCCAACTCCATGTCTTACATAAACATAAATCTTTTCTCTATTTCCTGCAACCTAATAATATTCTCTCACTCAACTAATTAAAAGAAGAACCCCATCACTCCCACAAACAAAAATTGCTGCCCTCTTCAACACTTGTTGTTCCTTTGTAACCTGCACCCCAAAACTCTCTATAAACTTACTGCAATCAGGACCATAAACCCTAGAAAAACGATACATCAAAGGTTAAGACTACAAACACACCATCAAACTACAATCACACCATCTTCAGTGATAAAAACTCAACCCTTATTTCTCTTCCAAATCTCTACTTCCAACCAAATGGCTCACTCTCACAATTGCTCAATTCTAATGCGCGTGTGGCATCTTCTCTAGAATACAAAACCCACTCTTCTCCGAACTCTCAAGGACCTTGTGATACTTAGCCATGAAGGTTCAAGCAACTGAGTGAGGACCAGAAGAATCAAATATCCCACCACGTTTAGCAGCTCTTCCAGAGACTCCTGCTATAAAACCCTCGGACCTTGCTAGCTTCCCTCATACAACTAGGTGTTCAGCACAGAGCGAACTTATCTTTCGCCTATTGCACACTGTGCGCCGGGTACATCCACCGGCATACCCTTTCTTTTTTTTAATTTCCCCTCACGGGGTCCAACCATTCAAATCCCAAAACTTGAAACCCTAACCCTAATACCGTGCGATGGTGAAATCAAATGATACCAAAGCTCTGGTCGAGGCTAGTTTTGATAGGAGGCTGTGTCCTCCTGCTTGAAAAATTGCGAGAGAGGAAAATGGACTAGGGTACGAAAACGGAAAATGCAAGCAATTGAGAAGGAGCTATGGCGAATTCGGTGAGTGCACAGTAAGACTGCGAGAGATTTTCCAGATCGAAGTTGATGGAGCTTGATTCTAAGCTTGTCACGCTCAACCTGTGCATCAATAAATATCAAGAGATTTGTTGCAATAGTGGTCATTAAGGAAACACCTTGACAATTAGAAATCGAGGAAAAAAATCAAAGAACAAAAAATCTCATGACTTGCTAATAAATATGACGATAAATCAACGCCTAGCTTACTTGTGATTCCAAAGCACATTGAGAAAGTGCATCAATGCGATCACCAGCCTCTTCCAACTCGCACCCCAAGTCCATGTTGCTGGCTTCAAACCAAGCAACCGTTTGCTTCAACATCTGTACAATTTGAAACTATTTCATTAGCGCCAGTTTCTTAGTGAAAAATAGTGTCATATCAACCACCAAATCAAACAACGATCTAAACTTCATAGAACTTGAGCTTGTTCAAACTGGTGACTTCGGTTCTTTCTTCTTCTTCTTTTTAGGTGGGATTAAAAAACCAGATGGATTTACGGGGAAGCGATCTCGTGCGATGGAAGGGCGATGAAGCTGACGCCCGGAGCGAGAGAAGCGACGACAAACGACAGCGACCCGGAACGGTCGTGGAGATAGCTTGGAACAGTCTTGGAGACGAGACGAAATAGAATCAGTCATGGTGACGAAATGGAACTATCGTGCTGACGAACCTACCATCCCATGCATGCTAAACCAGCTCCGACTTTCGTCGTCACTGGAATTAAGAATAGGAATAAATCAATAATCTAAACCAAATAATTAAACAAATTGTCCCACAATGATATGAATAAATATAATTTAAAGATAAAAAGTTGTTCTAATTGGTATAATATTACATAATTTCATGTTTAAATTCTTTTATAAAAACATTATATGAGCATGTGATTCTTTGTATAATGTTTGTTACAATGATTATGTACTTGTTTTGATTTTTTATATTATAGAAGTCTCAAATATTACAAAAGTCAATTAGTTTGTTTTGTCCCTTCCACATGTCCCAAGCACGTGATCTTTAATGACGAGTTTTAATAAACGATACTCCCTATGTCCCCTATTGATTTAAAAATATTAAAAAAGTCACAAAGTCTAGAATATAAAATAGTAGTAATAAAAATGTATTTATGTGTTGTTCTATATATTAAGTGGTGGATACAACATTTGGATGATGCCCACACATCACCCATAGCATTTTATATTAAACTGCGGCCTCTTTATATGTTTGTTACAATGATTATGTACTTGTTTTGATTTTTTATATTACAGAAGTCTCAATTTTATATTAAACTGCGGCCTCTTTATATGTTTGTTACAATGATTATGTACTTGTTTCAGGGTTCCATAAAATTCACAGGGAGAGGAGTAATGTTCTCAAAATTTGTCCATAGTTTCTACATTATATAAGACACTTTGATGTAAATTTCTGGGGAGCATTGCATGCTTTAATAGCTTTTGATATTTTTTGGGTTGTTTTAACCTTCCACCAAAAAAACTAAAATTATTAGGCTTTGTAGTGTCCAATTTTCAATGTTCATGTGTTCATTTAGTATTATTATAATTTTAGAAATTTTTGGATGATTTTTTGAATCAACATGTGAGTTTTAACCCCTAAACGCCCGAGGGGGTCCCCCACCCAAAACTGCCTCATTTTGGACATTTTCGTTGATGATCTCTGAATGCTTTTCAAAACCTTTTTTTTTCACATTCCAACCGTAGGATCTTGTACTCCTAGGCCTTATAAACCATCCCTCAAAATTTCAAAACATTTGACCGTATGGATGTCAAGATAATAGCAAATGAAGTTGAGATTTTGAAATTTCAGGCCCTGAAAAATCCCGGCAGCCTTGCTTTGATGGGCTCTCAAACCAAAAAAAAAAGTTGAAATGATGTGCCATTTTTGACCATCCTCAAGATGAGGTAGTTAACAAGATGCATGACTCAATTTGACAAGATGTTCAATTCATTAGCATTTTTTCAGAGACCTTGTAATGGGTGGAGGTATGAAGGGGAAGCAAGAGATTTTGGCTAAATTAGATTATCCCTTCAACTCTCCTCCAATTGGATGAGCCCACAACTCATTGCATGCAACCCATGTGAGCTGGAGCCAACTTCTTTGGAGGTGCCCAATGAGTCTCATTGGTTTAGATATTTTGGCAAGCCTACCCGAAGTGTTGAAACTGCCTTTCAACATTGAGGTGTTTCACTTTGAAAAATTCCCCTAAGTGGAGTTTTGATCGGATGGACATAATTCCAATTGGGTTGGAAAGAAGACTCGTTTACCTATGACATCATATTTTTTATTTTGAAAAAAAGTTATTTTTTTGGGCCTGGGCAGCCCGGGAAAATGGGCAGCGACCAAAAAATGGTCTCTTGGGAGCTTAGGGGGTAATGTGAGATTTAGTACGCTGTGACTAATGTGACTAATGCCCTAAAGGGCATTAGTCACATTAGTCAGAGCATACTAGATCTTCCATAAAATTCACATGGAGGAGTAATTTTCTCAAAATTTCTACATAGTTTCTACATTATATAAGACACTTTGATGTAAATTTCTGGGAGCATTGCATGCTTTAATAGCTTTTGATGTTTTTTGGGTTGTTTTAACCCTCCACCAAAAAAAACTAAAATTATTAGGCTTTGTAGTGTCCAATTTTCAATGTTCATGTGTTCATTTAGTATTATTATAATTTTAGAAAAAATTTGGATGATTTTTTGAATCAACATGTGAGTTTTAATGTGAGATTTAGTACGCTGTGACTAATGTGACTAATGCCCTAAAGGTTCTTTTTAAACCCTAAAGATTCCATCAGAACCCTAGAGATTTGGATTGAGCCGCCACAATGCGTCTTTCTTCTCGGATCCAACGGCCTGAGTGCGTCTCATTTCTCCAACGGCCTGAGTACTGTTCTTGAAGGGTTTGTGTTGACGAGCTCTCTTAGTGGGCCCTCTTCACGACTATCATCTTGCTCTTAAGCGTGGAGTTCTTGTTGTAGGCGCTGTGCTCCACGAACCAGGTGGTAGGCTTTTTATTCTGGGTGCCTCGCTGTTTGCGTTTGGAGTTCAGCTGTGTATTCTTTTTTGCTGTGCGTAAAATGTGGATAGTTGTTTGTCAGTGTACAGTTCTTTTGACTGAGACTCTGTAGTGAGCTTCAGGTTGGAGAGTATCTTGTAAGTACGGCGCAATGACAAGTACATCTGTAGGGTCGAGGCAAGCACGGAGTGACCACACTTGCCCAGACCTTGCCGTTCGAGAAAGAAAGTGTAGGAAAACAGCGAACCGGCGTAGAAGCAGATGCTTGGAGAGGGCTCGTCTAGAGGCTGTGAAAGCTTCTACCTCAACGCAAGAAAATAATGCAACATTTCTTAGGGACGCTCTCATGAAGAGGGACGCCGCTGTCCAGGCGCTGACATTAGCTTTTTCCCTCCACGATATTACTTCAGAGAAAGGCTCAGAATATCAACGCGAGGTGATTAGTAATCTCCTAGAGCAGCCTATCCTTTAGAGGTTGTTACCCGATTTTGTAGTAGATTGATGGAGATTACAGGACTGTCAAGTCGTTTGCAACGGTCTGGCGGAAGCTTGGGGTGAACTGAAGTTTAAAACAGGGAAGGATCAGGCGCTTGCGTGGGGCGTGATAGAAGCAACGGGGATGTCAGTTGGGGACAACAGATGTGTAAAGGCAGCAACAACTTGCATTGGGATGAACCGTCGAACATTGCGGCGGGGGTTCGAAAGAAGGAGGTTACTTAATGCAAGGTCCGATGGCGAGCTTTGGACACGGATATATCAGAAAAAAGAAGAGATGCCCTTCCTCAGGCCGTCATAGACACTGTATTGTGTTGGTGGGAGGAGGAAACAAGAGTAAGCCCCTGTAAAAAGGACGTGCGCCGTAAACGAATTGGTATTAAAGAATACATTTCGCATGCGACACACTGGCTGGAAGAGAGCCAACTTGATTTCTACACGGGGTTTAAACTGGTGCATGGTCCCATTGACGTTGGCTTTACATCGTTCCGCAGGTTGAAGCCATACTTCGTGAGGAGGCTCCGAGATTTCAATACAGCTGTTGCAAGTATCATCAAGAAATGCAAGAAATAGTGGTCGGATGGAATACTATACGGTCCGGGCGAGTACATCTGCCTCCTGGGACAACGTCATGCTCGTGCGGATGTCCCTCTCTTTGCAGCAGGGCTGTCGAAGACAGCACGGCAGCGGGCATTGTAAGGTGTCAAAGCATGTTGCACACATACAAGCGTGCCACTCACTTGTGGGAGAAGACCTTATGCCCCAGAATACCAGGTGTGCTGCTTTCCAAGATCAACATACCCTCAATGTCTACCCCGCTTATGTTTTGTATTTTCTAAATTAATCTTTTCAGCATAACGAAACTGTTATGCTTGCACTATGAGTTCTTGCATCTTTGCACTTAGGGTGAAGGTAAAAAGAGTTACAAAACGTATCTGTTCATGTACTCACAGTGCTATGACCATCCTCTTGTTGATAGGTACTGAATGGCACCGTCTGGAGTGCGTCAAAGGAGAATGCCCACAGTGCGGATTCAACCTTCTCCCAATTTACAAGACCGAGCTGGACCCACAGAACAGCAGGACGATGACATGGCGGCGTTTTGAAATAGTGCCATCAGGTTTTACAAGAAAAGGTGATCCTAAAACTGTAATCAGATTGGAATATAAGGTAACAACACCACGATCCTTCCTAGCCTTTGCGAAACCAAGGATATATAGCGCGGTTTGTTCTTCACCAGTTCGTGGCTAGCTGGCAAGACAGTCAGTACAAGAAATGTGTAGAATCTATTCGGGAAGGGGAGGTAATCAGTTTAATAGATTTTGCTGAAAATTATAGTTTCAAAAGTCAAAACAAAGTGCAGAGCCAACACTAGTTCAACTTTCAACTTACAATCCTGGTCCACATTACCTACACGCTTAACCCCCACTTTAATCCCCTAGATAGATCCTCGAAGAAGTTAAAGACACAATATTTCTACTACATCTCGGATGACAGAGTTCACGATAGTTTATTCGTTCAACATTGTTTGACCTGGCATTGGAACTACATGAGTACGGTCGGAATGAGTCCCTCTCGGCACGTAGTCTGGAGCGACGGATGTAGCGCGCAGTTCAAGGGCTCCAAAGCCTGGTTTTTCATATCGAGGTAAATAAAGCCACTTTCTGCTTCTTTTTTTAAACATGTCCATGTCTGGTTAGCTTTGTACACTACATTCTTTGTACACTAGTCATTTTTCATGGCGTCGCTCATGCTGGGATTTGTAATAAGTAAACGGTTTCTATGCAGATACCCGTCCATCACACGTTCCGAAGCGCTACCGAATGGATGCTTGATGGAGTGGCACTTTTGGGGCACCGGTCATGGCAAGGGCCCCCATGACGGTGCCGGTGCCTGCCTGAAACAGACGATTCTTAAGGAACAAGTGAAACCAAATAGCATCCAACTTCAAACTACCTCAGACGTGGTTCCCTATTTGCGGACTGCCATGAGTCTGTCCAACGCCGCTTATCCTGGCGCCAAGAGAGAGGTGGACGGGCATTTTAGAGAAATTGGGAAGGACGAGGTCAACCGGAAGCATCTGTTGGCCTGTAGGACTGTAAATGGAAGCCGAAACATACATTGTGTCCGGTTTGTGAGTGCTTCCAACAACGTGTTATTAGAGTGGCGTCATTTCAGCTGCTTCTGTACAGGATGTCTACTGTCGGTCCCAGGAACATGTTCTAGTACGCAGCACGTGAAGCCATGGAAGTTGGTTACGTTGGAGTCCATTCTGTCAACAGACACGGTACAAGAGCCTGAAGATCCAGATCCGCAGTGGGAGCAGGAGCCGGATGAGAACTACCTTGCTGCCGAATTAGAGGTGGGACAACACTTTGTAGTTCTGGCGGATTCAAAGGCTCCAGGTGGAAACGGCGCTTCCTTTTTCATCCTCATCTGTACAAAGCGAATGCATGTGATTGAGGAGGTGACAGTGACTGATGTTTGGGGGGGCATGTTTGAACGGGGTGACGAAGTGGTGGAGGGGTTTTATTATCAACAACATGGTCGCAAACCAAATTCCTACATCTCGTTGCGTGCAGCTGGTACCACGTTGTTGCATTCCCATCTTGTCTGCGCTTCAAATTTTGCAATGAAGCAAGCCACGCACAAGCAGAAGGGGGGTGTTACCGTTTTTTCGTTGAGCAACGCCGCATATGCACACATTGAAGAGGTCGTCCGATCTACGAGTGCGCGCTACGAATTGGAGTCTGACGAGGAAGACCTGACCGATTCAGACAATGACGATATTGACAGTAGCGGCTCTAGTGACGACTCAAGCTCCGAGGTCGGCGGTGAGTCTCTTAAACCGTGTGGCTCTCTGGCTTCCTTAAATGAGTAGTTTTAATTTGTGGTGCCAAGGTTATGTCATCTACAACTTTCATTTGTTTTACTAATCCGTTCGTGGCCTTGTGGTAGGTGGTGACTCGTCGGAAGGCTGCTAAGTACACCACATGACCCCCTCATTTCGGTAAGAATACTCACCGTCATAATATTTATTCAACTATCCGATAGCTTCGTTCTTAATCTAGTAGCGTGTCCGGTCTTAGGTTCCAATCTTCCTTAGTAGTCTCGTTTTTGCACATGTCATGCTTGATCTAGAACAAGACAGTTTTGTCCTTGTACATAATTTCCTGTACTTGTGTCATGGAGCTAAAATTCTTGTTCTTCTAGAAGATAGTTTTGTTTCATCTCGAGGACAACCTTGTTCTTGTAGAGGATAGTCTTGCTCATGGAGTTGGACGTCCGGACAAGTGTCCTCAATTGGAAACTCTTGTTTTGGTGGAACATATCGTAGTTCCAGCGTTGGATCATCCAAACATGTGTCATGTTCCGGAAATTTGGTCTAGACTTATGTCTAATGGAATAGGAGTCAGGACATGGTTCTGGAGTCAGGACGTTCCTACAAAACGTAGTCCGGACTTATGTCTAATGGAATAGGAGTCAGGACGTGGTTCTGGAGTCAGGACGTTCCTAAAAAATGTGGTCCGGACTTATGTCCAATGGAACAGGAGTCAGGACGTGGTTCTGGAGTCAGGATGTTCCTACAAAACGTGGTCCGGACTTATGTCCAATGGAACAGGAGTCAGGACGTGGTTCTGGAGTCAGGACATTCCTACAAAACGTGGTCCGGACTTATGTCCAATGGAACAGGAGTCAGGACGTGGTTCTGGAGTCTTGCAGATGATAGTCCAATCCCAAACACAGACTGTCTAGTTCCAATAGCCCTGCATGTTCATATTCACGTTGACGATAGCTACATGTTACTAGTTGTTCAAGTTCCATTGATTTTGGTTGCATGAACTCCCATGATATCACAGATTTACAAGCTCGGAATAGTGCGGACCTAGCAATTGGAACGGAAGAAATACCTCAGTGGATCTCTTCATTGAGGACATGAGTCACGCTGCAATTCAACCTATTGCCGCCGTTGTGTTTGAACTTGTTTGAAGTAAATTCGAACAAGATTGTTGCTGTGGAGGGTCATGTTTAATGGCAGGAGGTTGTTTAATCTTTAGGTTCTTCATTTCTAGTTTTAGATTGCACAGTAAATATGCCAGTCACACACTAGAAGTTGGGCGCTCTGTTAGACCTTAATCTTGGATGTATAGTACAGTGATTTGGATGTTGAACGGAACTATTGTATATGCGGTTATGCAATTGTTAAAAGCACTCCCATTTCTTTTTGGCCAAATTTTACTGTACTGTTATTTAATTTTTGGTATATTACATGCCTCTCTTGAAAGTCTATATTTTATCTGGGTCGTTTTTCTAAGAGCATTGTCAAACACTGTTAGTGCTACACTACGTAGAGACTTTAGTAAAGAGTATTGTAAACAACCTGGGGACGTTGTAGTATATCCGTTATGGTCTATTGTCACTGCATCTCCTTTTGTATTTTACTCGTCGATCAACAGACATCAAACTACCTCACTAATGCTGCCTAGTGTATTATTTGTATAGATGTGCTCTGTTGTCAAGTGTAGTTTCTAAGTCTGGTGCTAGGATAAGAACAAGACACTACCTTACACAACGATTGATTGCATCTGCTTATAAGAACAATTCCTGACAAGCGTAATGATGAGGCAAGAGTGCAAGGATAACAAGCATGTGTGGCTGGTTTTGTTAACCCTTAAACAACAAATCATATGAAACATATGTCTTTTCAGAGTTAACTAAAACAACATATAAGGATATTTACAAAGAGATACAAACATTACACGAAAGCAAGAGTGTTGAAATTGGTCATATTATTTCACATCGCATCACAGAACTCGGTACAGTTCTACAGATTACATCCTAATCTAACTCTAGTCGTACCAATGAACTTGAACCGCGCCTCTATACATTAATTTGCTAGTCTTGCGGGCAAATTCCTGGGACGGACATTGACTCGGCTAGTGACTGTTGTCTGAGCCATCTTGGGAGTGGCCGAGCGTGAATCTCCGGGTGGCCGACCTCTCTTTGATTTGGGTATCACTGCATCACCTTCTACTTCTTCGGCTGAAACGATGGAGCCAGAGGACTCACCCAACAAGTCAGACAAGGTCTTACTCACGACTCGAGTGTGGTTCAGTGAGTCAACTAAAGGGTTTCTCGGGGCTATACCCCGACTGCCTTTCTTTGTCAGTCCAGGTTTCGCTACGTTTGTCGATACCCCTCGCGCTCCCCATTTCGCCGACGACGCTTGATCAATGTCCATCAAGTCAACTTGCACCTTGTCGACCTTTGTATAGTCATGACTCTCCTCACTTGATCTTGATATGGACTTGAATCCGCCCTTGCGAAAAAGGTCGTCTGCGCACCAATGTTGGAGCACCCCCGCTTCATCCTCGCTGTTAGAGTACCCCTCAGTCATATGATGTGTAGCTGAATTAGGGACAACCACAGATGGACCCGTAGGCTTTACTCCCTTTACTACTCTCTTTCTCTCGGCAGCGCTAGCAATCAGTGGATCAGCTAAAATATCTTCGGCACAACCCAATGTCTCGAGATGGGGGTTTACGCCTGGTGTTCTCATCGACAATTGCCAGCCGTCAATATCTTCGCCACAAATCGGACACTTCGTTTTGCCTTCGATACACCCAAAGCACAACGATTTGTGGCCGCATCTCTGCACAATCCAGTCGCTCGAATGGAAACTAGTCATTACAAGATGAGACTATAGTTTATGACATGGCATGTTACAGTGAACGTTTTAATTTATCTTTAAGCAATTCCTACCCAATCACATTACTCTAAAGAAGCACTTCAAACGCTGCACACTATATCAAGTTTCAACTCGACTTATTGAATTGAAATTACTATATTCCAAATGGACATACCTCTAAAAAGACTGCGGCAGACCGCTGCCCACATACAATACAATTGGAGGGTGGACTACAATCAACCACGCTTACTCTTGAGCTCTTTCGGCACTTCAACTCAGTTTTGGTGGATTGAGAAGGTATTGTCTCTTTGTTCACGGGCTTGGTGCTCTTTGGAGAAACAAGATCTGTGTTTTGAGCTTTGGGCGACAACGATACGTACTCGGCCTCTCCTGCGTGAAGGACAAAAAAAAAACATACATGAGGGGTCATCATTGATCATGGGCTCTATTCGCAGTAAGGACACCGGACAAAAGAATCCAGGTTTCGGAGGGTACTCTTCCGGAGCTCGACCTTTTGGATTACATAATCCGGTGACTCCAGAATCCGGACAAAACAACATTACTATTCCGGATTCCATATTGAATATTCCAGTACCGGATCCAAATTACCACACCCAATCGGAGTTCAAGACTGGACTTAATACGACTCGGGATCTGGACTTGACTTTGCCACAACTCCTGTATCCGGACCAAACTTTTTAAACTGTCTCTTGGATCCGGAATTCCATAACTATGACACTCTAAACTGGAATGAATCTACCACTCGACCCCTATACCCGGATTCTCATTCTCATAGACTCCTGAACCTGGACTGAACTTTGGTCGGACTCCTGAACTAAGAATGAACTTCACTTAATTAAATAAACGGAACTTAATACAACAGGATATCCGGTATCCAGAATGGAGTGTGACTTCATCCCTGAATCAGGACAAGACAGTTATAAGAACCGTTGGGTCCTACATTGAACATCCTGCTACCTCATGAACAAATGACAAGTTGTGACTTTGCATCAACACAAAGAACAGGAATGACCTAAGCCATGGCTTGTACGTACGTCCATATGCAAAGTTCAATTTGCCGCATGTACATGGCTGCAACATTTGAAGCGCAAAGAAACAAAGACATAGACCTCGCACCCTTACTGAAATACTTTGGTACGTAGTTACAGTTCGGAAAATAGTCAATGAACTGATTGAAGCACGTTACCTGAAGGAACTGGTGTCGTGGCCACCGTTGTTGGAGACGCACCAAAGGGTTTCTTTACGTCACCGAAAATGGAATTGAGTATGGTAGGGCGAATACCTAGAGCAGCGAGACTGTGATCACGGAAGGGCTCTCCACAATTCGGCACAATGCATTTTGACGACAACTTAGAGTGCTCCCACAAGCAAAAAAGGTGATAGGTATGCCCACACGCAATGGGGACATAATCGAAGCATGTGTACCAAAGGGAGCAAATGGGACACGCGTTTAATGTATGAGTTAACACTACAGGTGAAGATGGACGTCCAGCAATGGGTCGAGGGAAAAGAGCCGCATCGCCTCCATCACGCATGCTGCTAATTAAGCTGGTTTGCCATGGACTCCAAGGACCTTTCCAGCGACAAAACCCGTATATAGAATGTGTTCTTCGTTGTTTCACTCCTAGACAACTGATCCTCTAAACCCTGTATAGTCGAACTCAAGCCTTGCACGGCTTCATCACAATGCGAGAGAGTTCGCTCTTCCATCCCCTTCTTGGCGATGATATCCTCCAAATCTGTTTGGTCTTTGACACTATCTTCACAACCCCTAGACCCGGTACTTCTTCCATAGCCGGCACCCGCACTCATCTTGTCCTCAATGGCACTGCGAAGCACCCTTTCTGCGAGGAAGAACGCGTCCATTTGCTGCCTACTCTCCTCCAGCATCACTTTCCGGGCAGCAAGAAGGATTTTGGACCATCGCAGTTTAGACTCTATTCCAACCACATCCTCAGACCTCTGTGACAAGCTCATCTGACACTCTTTCAAAAGGACCTCCGTTTCTTGGATAACCTTACCCATACTCTGAACTTTGTCTGCGACCCAGATGGGAGAAATCAGCAAAGAATCCTTCCCCAGACCTTTGCCTACACCCATTCCAGAACCCTTCATCACTCCCATGCTAGAACACTGAGCTGCGAACTCGGTCTCACTCTTGACTGTAAGGCTCAGAGAACTAGGGAAAGAGTGTTCAACAGACTTTTGCTCAGCATTACAACGTTTTTTACCAAGAACCGAAGGCTTTTCAAAACCTTGACCCTCAGCCTCCCTCTCCTTCTTCTGTTTCCTCTCCTCTGCCTTCTTCTTCAACCCCGCCCTTACCAGTCTACGCTCTTCGCTAAACTGGAACTAGTTAACCTTCTCTCCAGAACTCATCCAAATGAGGCCTCTAGCAAACTGTAGGGATATTTCCTTGTTTTGAATGTCAGGAGAGTGGTATACTCGACGGTAAAGAGACAAGATGGCACTCTGTTCCGCTTCAGTGGTAAGTAGGTTATACTTCCAGCCAGATTTAGTAGCCTTAGGACCAAAATATTTGCACACTAAAGACTCAGGCACTTGATCATCTCTAATGTCGGCAACGAGAGTGCTTTCAGTGGAAAGATACTCACACCCAAACCCTAGACCCATGGACTCCATCTCACAAGGGAAAGTTTAACCCTAAAACCCGACTTACAAGCACGTACAAACTTGACACGCAGTTAAAGCAAGCACAACACGAAGGAGACCTGACACTGTACAAAACATTCTTAACATTAAAGAGTATGTAGATGGCAGGAGACAACAAAAGTGGCGAATACAAGAGTATGTGGATGGCGGGAGATAGCATACGTGGCGCAGTGATGAGCAAAAGGGAGAGGCGCGGCAAGTTTGAAAACAGCGTTGGATGAAAGACGCGCGAAACGTGGAAAGAGAATGGAGCGTCGTTTTGAAATTTCCCCCACTGTCACCAGTCCGGACACAGGAACCATCCCACGTGGCAGCGGCCATCCATGCGATGAAACCCCACGCGACGAAACCTCGGGGAGTGCACTTAAAGTTAAGACTAGGAATCACGTGAGTGCGTACTTTTAACCCCCTATGTATATACTAAAAAATCACCTAAAATTTGTAAAAAAAAATATGACATTGTTAAACACAATCTAAAGTTCTTGTTGTATAAATTTCAAAAAATAATCACTTGTAAATATTTTTAAATTGATTTTTGAAGTGAAAAACAACACATTTTAGTTCAAACTTCTATCATTTGTTTTTATAAGATTTTAAAAACATTTGGTCCTAAAATTTATACCAAATGATAGATATATATGTAATGATTTAGCACCTAAAAAATCTTAATTTAAAAAATATTTTAAGGCCAAGTATTGTAGGGGGTATGCTATTAAAACGCACTCACGTGTATTCCTAGTCTCAACTTTAAGTGCACTCCCCGAGGACGAAACTCAATCTGGAGGTCCTGCACTGTCCGGGGTGATACCCATACTGTGCTTGTACCCATTGGCTAATAAAAACGGAGCCTGTGGTGTGGCTGAAATATGCATTCGACGTCGTTTGCAAGCGGATAAAAAGACATCAGCATGAATATTCCAAGAATATTAAAAAAGATTCCAAAATAATATAAAATACTTTGAAAAGATTCCAAAAGATTCTATTTTACTATTTTAAAATATTTTTGGTACTTTCCATATTTATTACATTACGTCTTTAAATCAACTGCTTTACAGTATTAGAAACATTTTTTGTTCACAACCTAGACACCCGTAGTGCGAAAACACCCACCACGGTATATCTATCCAAAATATTTAGATCATTATTGCACCTGGACAAACCAAAAAACATGTGCCATATCCACAAGGATTGGTCGGCAATCGCTTCAAGAATAATACTCCTATGTCCGTCCTTGTCTTGGAACTGCCCATGCCAAACAACCAGATAGTTTTACTAAGCCCAATGCACTACCAACTCCTCTCTTCATTAATCCGCACTTGATTAATAATGTCTGCTCATGTAGGCTTTCTCAAGTATGTAGCTAGACTCAAAGCAAGCTCTCACCGACCTGCAAAATCGCTTCATCGATTCCATTGCCATGCTCTCCCCAATTCGACAAGTCTCATCTATGGCGTCAGCAGGTACCTCGTACGCAAACATATGCATCACCGTCGTGCATTTCTGCAGTAGAGACAAGCCTAAAGAACTAGTAGAATTCCTCTTTTGAACAAAATATGCATCATGTGCACAAACGGCCTCCATAATTCTCACAAACAACTCTCTTTGCATCCTAAACCGGTATCTAAACAACTATAGTCCATTATAAACGGGGCTCTCAGAGAAATAATCATGGTAGATGCGTTGGTGCACTCTTTCAAAATTCCTATCAAAATTTGGAGCTTTTCCTGGCCAACTACGGATGCCGGCCTTACACTCTCTTCCTTATCCAACTCCACCCCAAATTGTTCTACAAGCATGTCCAAAACTTGTTCCTCATACTCATCATCCTCTAGTTCGGCTTGTTAGTTCTACACAAATTCTTGCCTTCATGCTTTGATTGTAATGGTTAGAAAACAAAACAATACAAAAACATGGCTCTTGGACCCTCTCCATGGCCCCTGGAATGTTCAGCTAAATGAGGGAGACGATGAATAGTACACATCGAGCTGGCCATGAAGTTGAGGAGGCACCACGGTGGAACTTGGAGCGGAAGATAACGAGCCAGGATGACGTGTGGTTGGTGCGGCCTTCGACATGGCATGACGTACACCACAATCATTTGTTGCGGCTGAATTGGTCTCTTCTCTAGTGCTTGCCGTGGTCTTTTACATAGCAACTGGTGGCGATGCTCTAATAATCTGCTCAAACATCCTGTCATATATTATAAAATGAACATTGTGCATCCATCTTTGACATGGGAGTGAAGTGAACTGCCCTTAAACAACCCATTGAAGTTGTTAATCCGAATTGGGACTGTTTTTGGCAAATAGATAGATAAGATTTATGAAAAAATGTGAAATTGAAATATTTTTCTTAATTAAAATTTAATTTATATGAATTTTGAAACTGAAGTTAGTCGTATTCCACTTGTAATATATAGGTGATGTTTCTTCCAACACGATATGTATCATGATATGTATTCTAATTCTTGCCCACTTGTAGAAATTTTTGATTGAGTGACAAGTGGTTGGTTTTGGGTTGCTTTGGGATTACAAATAATCTCGCTTCTAGGTTCCGTGGATGACCGTTGTTGAGGGAATCTACAAGACTAGAATGAAGGATGGGCACTTATAGTTCATTCCACCTTATGAGACTCCATGATCAACAATAGTAAAGATCTTTGCTACAACAGAGTTAACCGAAAAGAGTGTCTCAAAGTGGAAACTCACCTTGTACTCACCTTAGGCTTGTTTGAAGGAGCAGAACACTCCACATCATAAAGTTTGATGTGTGCATATAAATTCAATGCAAACGCACAATAGTCTGTCCTATTTGACGATGGAATATAGGGACCTTGTATAAGTTTTTATTTTATTTTAAAAGCAATGGCACTTTAAATGGGAGCTCCAACACGGTAGGATGTGAGTCGAGCTAGTGACTCTCCAAACTTTATTCAATCACTGTTTAGGTCGACCATGGTTTAACCCTTTGAGGTCCAGACCCTACACCAATTTCAAAGATGTGTTATAAAATGTTTGATGAATCACAAAAATGGAGTTGATATACAAAGAAAAGTTGTAAATCTCCATGTGTAGATCACATCTGTACAGTTGGATTTATCATATTTTTTATTAAAAAAATTTAATTAAAATTTCGAGGTTTTCTTTTGAAATTCAATTAAAAATCTCAAATTAAAAAAAATTAATTAAATTTTTTTGTAATGAATTTGGAATAATATGCACTGTGAGATGGTATAATTTCCATTATTTGATTCTACTTATTTTGGAAAATCATTTTTAAGATCTCACTTTTTGAACTAAGAATGAAACTTGACATAAACCACTTTTGTTATTTAAAAAAAAATCACAATATCTTATTTTGAAGATCCATACTGTACAAATGGTAGTCAACGAGCACAAGAACCAAGAGTACTTTGGATGGATGAAAAACATCACTATATGTGGTGAAGGGACGCGTTAGAAATCATCCACCGTCCAGAATATGGACGCTGGGGCGTCAAAGGGTTAACCCTTAAATGTCAAAGTAAGCTCCACGGGCTTGTTTTGAGAGAATAATGAAGATAAAAGTGGATTTTCTCAACCAAAATTGAAATGGATTGGTGCTTTGGAAAGGTGATGAAAAAGCGAGGCTAAATTTTGCAAATATGCATGTTTTAGTAAATTGTACATTCCAAGGAAATTGGAAAGAGAATCGGTGGGGAGGGACGGGAGGGAGTCGGACAGCTTGAGACCTTGATGCATACCAGAGTTGGCAGCACATGCCAGGGCTGTTTAACAATGTTTTTTTTTCGTTTTTTAATTTTAATTTTTAATTTTGTTTTTAATCCAGAATTGCAGAGCTCACTGCAGAGCCGGAATCTCATTGAATTTTTTTTAATTTTTTTTGGAGTGACATTGTACACTCCATTCACTGTTCATAGAAGATTTGAGGAATTCTCATCGGTTGTTCACGTTACTCAAGGGGCGACTGTTGGGGGTAGCTCTCTAAAAAAAAATTATTCCTTTGGGCTGCCCGTCCAGGACCCTCTTGACGTTTAAGGGTTAAGATAGAGAAGGAGCTGGAGCAAGAATTGCAACTAGCCAAAGGGAGGAACTTATGAGGCAACTTTGTGGAAGAAGGAGGTGGAGATGTCAAGGTGAATGAGGGGTGGTGTATGGGAATCACAATTGAAAATCCAGCAAGGGCCAGTTTGGAGGTCCCGCAAACTGCAAGATGGCGAGTCCAGCAGGGGCTTGTGGGGATGCCCTTATCCCAGGACTTTCGACTGTAACATCAATGCACCCACATGACAGGAGATAATAACATTAGAGTTGAATCTCTTCAAGACATGACAAAGAGACTGCACAAGAGTCTTCACAAGGTTGGGTATGGTTGACCATCGTTGAAAACTTTAGGCGGAAGAGAGAAAAAGTTCGTTGACCATCTCCTCGTGGCCCTCCTTCAGTACTTATGGCCTTAATATGGTGGTTGACTTTGACCTTGACTTTCACATTCACACGGGCCAAGCCAGACCCTACAGTAGATCATCGATGATCGATCTATCAACAGTGCCTGACTGCCCAGCAAAACACACCAATAGGGCATGTTTTTTCTTTTTCATTTTTCAGCTACAGCCAGATTTTCGACAAATTTTGTTTTTGTGATCCTAGAGTGGCGATCAAGATGATTTCCACCTATACTTTTGAAGGTTGTTTCATCTAAATGCGTACGTTTTCATCCAAAGGTGCAATTGGTCATCCTAATGTGCCGAATAGCTCATGATGGAAGACGCAATTTTTTAACCGAAAATTGAGAATATTACGATAGAATTTTCCTTTTTTCACACAGAACTGTAGCAGTCTGGCGATATTTCACCTAAGGGCCGCTTCACACTATGGCCAAAGGTCGAGAGGCCGTCGATTTCCACCAATCAGATTGCAAGAAACCAAGAATTCGGCCTCTCGACCCTTCACACTAGAGGCCAAAGTCCAAAGGCCGTCGCCCTCCAAAATGCCTACTGTACATGGCAGCACTTTTTGACCAAGGCGACGGACTCTCGAAGGAAGTTTGGGTCGGACAGGAATGGAAACCCAAACTATGGTGGAGAGGCCGTCGATTTTTTTTCATAAAAAATCAAAAACTATATTTTATTGCCTATTTTCAGCCCATTTCTTTGGACTCTCAACAAAGTTTGACCACTCAAACCCATGGCCTCTCGACTTGGACGGCCATAGTGTGAAGCGGCCCTAATTCCAGCTTTCCCATTTCTCCGTCCTTGCGGGCCTGCCTGCAAGGGTATTGTCTGCCAGAACCACGTAGGGGGTGGACTTTCAAACGGGGAGGAAAGGAGAGCCCGAGATCATTGACTAAGAGGCTCCTGTGGAGAGAAAAAAGCTCGCCATTCAAACCACACCAGTTGAACTTGCCGAGCACTGCATTCCAATCCTAACCGACAGTCTGGCTTCATTATAAATAACCACTGCATCTAGAGACAGAAGTCACAGAACACTGGTTAGTTTCTTGTTGTCAACAGCTTAAAACGTTCTCATTCAAAGAGCTAGGGTAGTCTGATCTTATTTTCTTTGTGGTTGGGTTCATATTGATATATCAGCCAGTCGCACTATGGATCGGGGTCTGGACAACAACAGTAATGTGTGTGAAGATTCTCATTCTCGGCCATGAAGCTATGTTTTTCTAGTGTTGTTGGTGTTAATTCGTAGCGTTGGCACCATGGATAGGGGTGTGAATAATGGCAATGTGTCTGTGAAGATTCTCATACTAGGGTAGTCAATGTCGATGTAAAACTTAGTAGGCCGATCATCGTTGGAAACCTTTCTTCTACTGGAGCTGTTGAGCTGCTATATCCTATGGACAGGGGTCTGAGCGACACGAATGTGTCGGTGAAGATACTCATCCTTGGCAACACAGGCTGAAGTGGCTCAGCATTTCAATTCATCAAAGTGGAAACGCAGCTGTATTTCTATTCTGTGTTGTCTGAGCATCAGATATGTGTCGGTGAGGATTCTTATGTAACTCAGGGTGGGTGAGCTGGTTTAAGTGTAAGATCATCGATGCGAAGGAATCACAGATTCCAGAGGATATCAACATGGACAGGGGAGTGAGCACGACCCAGGTGTCGGTGAAGGCCCTTCTCTTGGGAAACACGGAGACTAGCATGAGTGGTACTTTTAGGAAGTTCCGACATGAAATGGCGGCATTAGAATGAGTGTTGGCACTTAACCAATGTACTTGTCCAAAGTCCAATTTGGCAAGGTCAACAGAAAGTTTGAATTCGGCGTGGCATATAAAGCATCCCGGAAATAGTGATACATAGCGGTTTGAACCAATGAGTATTAGAGAATTAGAAATCAAGATTTTCAAGTCTTAGTTACTCTTCTTCACACTGAAGAATTTTTGAGTCTGTATCGGCTACAAATACCAACTGACCTCTATATATGCATTTCAGAATTGCTCTCAATTTCTTTGGGTGTCCATGTGAATTTCACAGTGTTGTTTTCTGTGTTTGCTAAAGGCCGGTTCACACTATGGCCTAAGGTCAAGAGGCCGTCGAATTCCACCAATCATATTGCAAGAAAGCCCAAAGGCTGTCACCTTCGGCCTCTCGACCCTTCACATTAGAGGCAAAAATCTAAAGGCCGTCAGCCTTCCAAAATGCCTACATGGCAACACTTTTTGACCATTTTGGCTCCAAGTTGATGGACTCTCGACTGTAGTTTGGGTCGGACAACAATGGAAACCCAAAGTATGGTTGAGAGGCCGTTGAATTCTTTTGATAAACTAATGGGATTTTTTATTTTATCAAAGGCTTGGCCATCAAAGGCTTGGACTTTGAATTTGGCCTTTGCGGCTTCACACTATGGCCGTCCAAGTCGAGAGGCCGAAGGCTTGGCCTTTGAACTTCCAAAATCGGGATTCACACTATTTTGGCCGAAGGCTTGGCCTTTGGAGGTTTCACACTATGGCCGTTCAAGTCGAGAGGCTGTGGGAGTTCATAGCCAAAAGCTTGGACTTTGGACTTGGCCTTTGGAGGCTTCACACTAGGGCCGGCCGATGGCTCCAATTTCTATATTTTATTATATATTTCAAGCCCAAGCCATTGGACTCTCAACATCCTTTGGCCATGAACTCCCACGGCCTCTCGACTTGGACGGCCATAGTGGGAACCGGCCCTAAGTTTGGAGAGGCATGTATGTCATGAACACAAACTTAAAATGATCGAGTTGTTGCTAGAACTTACAAATATAGAAACTAACAATAGTTGTTGTTTATTGGCTACTGTACTAGTTACGTAACTAGCTATTGGTCTGAGTCATAGAGTCACCCTACCAAGGTAGACCTTGCTACCCATGTCCCCGAGACATTGATAGACAAACTATCCCCAACAGAGTCTTCATTCACGATGGTCTTTTATAACGTTGAGTGCAACCAATTTTATTTTTATTTTTCGTTAGTAAAGCGACATGTACCGTAGATTGTAGCCGGGTAAGTAAAAAGTGGATAAAATCATCCATATATGTATGCTCATCTGTAAAATTATCTTTTACAAAGCACTTTCATTCAAATATTGGCGATTTTGATAGAAGCCTTTGGTGATTTCAACGACTTTTTGTGCCCATTTTCTTAGTGTTAACCCCTAATGCTCCAAGTGAAATTTTTCTCGTCGATGTCCTTTTTAGGGGTTGTTCGAAGACAAAAAAAATAAAATTTAAATATAAATTTTTTTCTAATAGGAAATCAAGTCTTCATTCCAATCCAATTTGAATCGACATGCCAATCCAAGTTAATAAACTCCACCTAGGGGATTTTTTCAAAAACAAACACCTCTACATTGTCCAATGTTACAAAATTTACTATTTGGAGGAAGTAATGTTGTTCTCTTCATCAATTCTTTTGCTTTTTTTTTTGCATTTAGAATGAAAAATACAATTCTAATCAATAATACCAAATTTTGAATTCTAAAAATATAAAATGTAATTTTGGTGAATTTTTTAAGTTAATTGCTTCTAAATTCATTAAATGAAGATCTAAAACTATTTTTGGAATTTTGACCGTATGTATAATTTTCAAACATCATGTTTTGCATTCTCTTTGTTGGCATAAACTTCATCAAAGTTATAGATGTCACATTTTATAATACATCTTAGTTTTGCTCTATACCCCTTAGGCCTTTAGGGACTAAGGTATGCATTTTGTCTAAGAGGACCCTCTCGGGAATTTTAAACCCTTGGAAGAGGGGGTTATTTTTTAAGGTGGGCCCCTACATGCACAAAATAGGGGGCAGTTTTTGTCCTCTTGCATTAACGTCGAGAGGGGGATTTAGAGTCGGGGGTTGCATGCAACTATGAATTTTTGTCATCCCAAAAATTACAAAATTAGACAAGAAGTCAAGTCATTAGATGAAATTTGAGGCCTCTTTAACCCTTTCATTACAAAAAATTTCAGGCCTCCAAAAGGCTGCGAGTTCAGCCAAATTGCCATGCAAAAATAATAATATAATAATATTAAAATAAAAAAATTTCAAAAAAAAATTTCAAAAAAAATATTAAAAAAATCCAGTCTGACGTGGCCGAAATGGTGCCACGTCAGATTTTATTTTTTTAATATTTTTAATATTTTTTTAATTTTATTATTTTATTATTTTTGCATGGCAATTTGGTTGAGTTAGCAGCCTTTTGAAGGCCTGAAATTTTTTGTAATGAACGTCCCGATTCAACACTGTTTTCAAAGATTCGTTATAAAATGTTTGATGAAAAACAAAAATGGAGTTGATGTACAGAGCAAAATTGTAAATGTCAATGTGAAGATCACATCTGTACGGTTGGATTCATCATATTTTTTATTAATGTTTTTTTTTAATTAATTTTGCAAGGTTTTCTCTTGAAATTCATTTAAAAATCCCAAATTAACACAAAAAATTAGAAAATATTGTAATGAAATTGGAATAACATGCACTACGAGATGGTATGGTTTCCATTATTTGATTCTACTTATTTTGGAAAATCATGTTTAAGGTCTCACTTTTTGAACTAAGAATGAAACTTGACATAAACCAATTGTGTTGTGTTTCAAAAAATCACAATATCTTATTTTCAAGATCAATACCGTACAAATGATAGTCAACTAGCACAAGAACCAAGAGAAATTTGGATGGATGAAAAACTGTACAGGATGTAGTCAAGAGAAAGGTTGCAATCTGTTCGTCGTCCATATAATAGACGCATGCGCGTCAAAGGGTTAACCCCTAAGTGACCGAACAACCATTTTTTGGTCGCTGCCCTTTTTTTACGGGCTACCCAAGATGAAAATAATATTTTTATAAAAAATAAAAAATATTTTCAAATAGGAAATCAAGTCGACTTTCCAACCCAATTTGAATCATGTCAATCCGAGTTAAACTCCACCGAGGAGAATTCTTCAAAGACAAACACCTCAACATTGTCCTAGTGTTATAAAACTTATTATTTCGGGAAAGTGATGATGTTCTCTCCTTTGAAAATTTTGCCTTTTTAAATTTTAGAATAGAATGTCTAGTTTTAACCAATCATACCAAATTTCAAATTCTAAAAATAAAAATTGTAATTTTGGTGAATTTTCAACGTTAAATGCTTCTAAATTCATTAAATGAGTGTCTAAAACATTTTTTGAAAGTTTGACCGTACGGATAATTACTAAACATCATGCTTCTCATTTTCTCTTTTGGACCAAACTTCATCGAAGTTGCAAAATTAACATTTTATAGCACATCTAGGTTTTGCCCTTACCCCCTCTGTCATTTAGGGGTTAAGGGCTGCGAGTTACTATTCCCAAAAACTAATTTTAAAATCAAAATCAAAATCAAAAATAAAAAAAATATTAAAAAATATTAAATCTGACGTGGATCTGATGTGGTCAAATTTTGGCCACGTCAGACTAGATATTAAATTTTTAATATATTTTTAATAATAAAAAATTCAAAAAATATATTTTTAAACATTTATTTTTTATTTTTTATATATTTTTTATAATAATTTCTATTAAAATAAAAATTTCAATAAAAAATTAGATTCTGGCACGAGTTTCGAAACGGCCCTTTGGAGTCTTCAAATCTCTTCTAATGAAAATTTAGAAAATTTAGAAAGAGAATTGACATGTTTTCAAATGACAACAACGAAGGGTTGCACACTCTAGAAACTTGTCAACTATCTCTAATATGTAACAAATTTCTCAAATTTCTAACAAACTCCAAAATTTGCTTCGTAGAATAAAGAGTCTTGTAAATTTTGTAGTCATGCCAAAAATTGAATTTTACAAAAAAAATTTATTCAAATCAAAATGGGTACAAATCTTAGTTTTTAAAAGTGAACTCAATTTTTTACACCACTGAACAATTACAATTTCTCAAATGACATTTTTTTAACTTGTGAGAACTTTTCAAAGTAAAGGGAGTCATGAGACAATGGCACCAGAAAATCCTGATTATTCAACTAATTTTTAAAAAAATGTCTTATTGCCAGACACAAGAAAAGCTCTTGCCGGCCTTCACAGATGAAGGGACCTTCGACATCGTAATCAGATACTCGAATTGATTTCAGTCTAAGCATGTGTAATACTCTTGTGCATTCCACTGGGCTTCCAAGGTCTTCAGAACGGCTTCAGAATGGTCATATTAGAAGCAACTCTCTAACTAGCCCGAACTAGAGATCTACAGGACAAACCAGGCTTGCCTATAATACTCTCTAAGCTTAGTAAGCAGACCATTGCACAAGGATCAAAACTCCTAGTGGTGTTCATCATGTCCAGGTTGTCCACCCACTCCGATCACCTTCAACTGCCACATCACACATACCAGCAGGTACCCCTATGACTTCTTGCAAGCTACGTATCTGAAACGAAGTGTAGGACTGCAATGCAAACTTCTTGACAAACACCACAAATTTCAACAGTAGAGAAATGAACAATCCGGAAGAGCGAAACTACAACTCCGCTCTAACTCGAGGAAACTTCAGTGAAGATGAGTAGTCGGCTATAAACACAAGATATTGGTCCAGTCCGTTACCTCAAAAACCTGGGTGCACACAGGGCACTCGTGCGTTTGGCCCTTCTCCAAATGGAACCATGTTACATCATGCTCATCCTCTGTTTGTGCAATGCCATCCCACACAACCTGCATTAGCTTCCGAGATTGGCAGCAACGGGCCTCTCAAAAAGAAGAGACCAAAACCACTGTTGTCACACACTGCGCTTGTTCTTGGACAAGTCCGGCAGCATGTGAATTAACTTACCGTCAATTTATAGTCATTATTAATGAGCAGCATGGAACTTTTGTGTTTATATAATCAGTTAGGTTACAAGTAAAGAATTTGGTTTCAGTGTGACCTGCATTCCAGCTACCTCAGCATCTAACACCTGGATCAGCTTATACATCAATCGTGTCTCTCCCTATTTTCAAAAAAAATCCAACATCATCAATCACGGCAAACACTACACACAATTTAGGACAATTCATCCTCTTTCCAAGCTAATTCGTTCATCTGTTGCTACTGTAATCAGTTTCGTCATCATATTGAAAGAGTTTGCTGTTACTCTACGAGTCTGAGTGCTCCATTAACGCTCTCTGAAATTAGCTCTCATTCTACGGAGTTAAATCAAACTGCAATCTCTAGATTTTTTTTTTATTGCACCATGCTATGGCTCGGTCAAAATGAAAGTCTTCCTCAGTGACTGAAGCCACAGAAAAATCTCCATTCAGCATTAATCCATAAACACAAATTGAAGCACTTCCAAGATCAGAATCATACCACCAACGCCTCCTGAGCACCCCACAACCCGAACATCGTAGTGTGACTCCACAATTGCAGGAGCTTCCTGCACGTCGATTGCAAAATCACACAAGGCACGCTTATCAGCAACCAGTTTCCTTCAGAATCAACCCAAGATCGCTAAGAGATTCAAAGACAAAAAACCGGCGTAGCAATCAATCACTTGCCAAATCATCTCACGTCCAAAGGACAGAAAAACAACAAGAGAAATAAAATTTTGCACTGGAGTACTGGCGGATTCTTACTACTTCCCTGGATGGTAGGACTACAATTAATCAACGGAAGCCTCACCTTTGTGCCGAAAGGTCCACGGGGCGGCTCAAGGTCGAATCGCCTCTTGCCCTGCAGAAGGCAGAACACAGTCAATACGAGTCATACAAGAGAAAAAGTAATGCTGCCATGCGCAACACCACTAAATGCTGGAACCTCTATGATAGTACCTGACTCTTCCATTCCAGCTCCTCCCGCTCGGCTCCAGTTGCTATCCCGAATTCGTCCAACTGACCTGCTAATCAAATACCAATCCACTTCTTAGCTTCTGATTTCCAGCTCCCTTTACATGCTATGTGGAAGGCTTTCGGCGCTCCGAATTCTACCTTCAGATGGCCAATAACGACCTCCAGAAACGTCTACAACTACACTCTGCAAATTCCGGCTTTCAAAGTGAGGCACAGTGTGATGAACCCCAAGAGATGTCATCCCAATTTCGCTAATTAAATTCTCGAGAACAAGTGACACGTGTCATTTCCTGATAGGTTGAAACTCCTCAATAAAGTGATGTGGACCACAAAAAAATTCATGATGTCGTCTGACGAACCTGCCTGCTATGTGGCTACCTTTTCAGTGTAGCACCAGAAACCAACCCTACCGAAACCACGAAAACCTAGAATTCGAACAAGAACTACAAAGAGAGGACTTGAGGACATGAAGCCCTAAAAACCAAAAGTCCGACGATATTAAAGGACCAGAAGCAAAATCTACTAGAATGCGGAGAACCAGCACCACAGCGAAATCAAAACTAGCCCTACAGTTTTTTTCGAAACCCACGGTCTCTCTAATTTTGATCAGAATTCTCGACGAGCCGGAGGACTTCCATGCCCACTTTCATCGAAAATCTAGGGATTCCTTCAAAACACCGAACAGACACGGGGGAAAAATAAATGCGAATTCTCACCCAATTCGAATCGATCGCGCCAGATGAAACTGGGAAAACGAGAAAGGATGCAAAGAGAGCATACCAGCATGAGCAGCGAGGTTGAAGCCGCTGGCATTGAAGGATCTCTGCGCAGGGGCCAAGTGCTGCGCCGCAGATGACCTACTGTGCAGAAGCACACGCGACAAGCTGCGGCCCGCGGTCCTCAACATGGTGCACTGCCTGTCGTCGTTCCCTGAGCACTGGCAACCCACGGATCACATCTACTAACCGCAGGAGGAAACGAAGGA
This sequence comes from Pohlia nutans, assembly GCA_022496805.1. Lineage (NCBI taxonomy): Eukaryota > Viridiplantae > Streptophyta > Bryopsida > Bryales > Mniaceae > Pohlia > Pohlia nutans. Next base: position 44,187,842 of record CM040089.1, on the reverse strand, counting down.
AGGCGCAGGAGATTTCGGTGGGAAAGAGCGATGGCGAAGAGGAGATGGGCAAACCCTAACTCCTGCCTTCTGTCGGTTCCTCCCCTGATTGACGATCTACCCCCCTTGTAGATGTGGCGGACTGAGGATCCGGATGTATCCAAACATCATCCCATGGATGGAAACATTTTTTACAATGCATCAGGAAAGTACTCGACATATGAGACAGTATTATACTATTATGAGACAGTATTGTTGCAGTACTGCCGCAATGTGCTCACAGTATCATACTGCGGCAGTACTGCTGTCAGTACTGTTGCAGTACTGTTTCAATAACAATTTTGCAATACTGTTGCAATACTGTTGCGATTCCAATGTGACAGTATTGCATCAATGTGCAGTACTGCAACAGAATAGTAATTGTCGTTCATATTTGCAGTATTGTTTCAGGCTGTTTGTGTCAGTACTGTTGCAATACTGACGCAGTATTAACCCTTTAGTGCCTAGCAAGCCAGATTATGGTCACTGCAACGTCGGAAATGCAAATAACAAAGAATCCGTGAAGAATTGGAACTTCAGTTCTGAAGTTCAGATTTGCGCACATACATTACGCACCTTCCAGAAAAAGAAAATTTCAATTTGGAATTGTACAACTATCAAAATACCTATCAACAGAACGCAAAAATACTGCAAATACTTGAAAATACAGTAAATACTTACAAATACAACATATGTATTGTGTAGTATTTCTTGTGTTTGGAAGTTTGTTATCTTGTATTATTTTTTTGGATTGTGTTCTCTTCTTCATCTTCCATTAGTGTGTGTAATCCGATCTTGACTAATGTATCCACTCCTGTCAATTTTCAACGTATAAAATTTTGTCCTAAACCGTACATGGACAAGTCACTTTCACTTATAAATCTCACAATAATTATGTGTGAGTCTATTTTTGATAAGAAAGATTGCAACGGAGAGGTGTTGACATAGGGCATAGCTGAACGTCTTTGCTTTTATTTTTGAAAATTTACCTCAAATTCTATTTAACTTTGAAGTCACACACCCCCCAAAATCTCGTTTTTGAGCGTGCATTATACAGTTCAAATACATACTATAATCTTCCGATCCCACCATCGGATGATTCTCAAATTTTAATAAAATGTGTGCTCTCGAGTTGAGAATAGAATTGTACGGTTACTTTCTAATTTAACCCATTCTATTTTTGGTAGTCTCAACCACAGTGGAAAAACCCACTGAAATCCAGAGCTGTCTGCTACAGTATCCTAGGCACTAAAGGGTTAACCCCTCAAGGACCAAGCATCCTAAGTGACTAGGACATTTACGAAACCCATGTAGTTCCCTCGATGTCAATTTTGAATCTTATATCCAATTTTTATTTTTTTTAGTGAACTTGAGGAATTTCAAGAGCCTTTGTGGGAATATATTTTTTTCCCACTGGACATCAGTACAAGAATTTATGTTGCCCGAGGTGTTTTTTTGGGAAAATAGGGCAATTTGAAAAAAATGCTACACGACACAGCTAAACATTTTGAGCGAATTATATTTTTTCTCACACATTCTCACTTCAAACGTATATATCTTCTAATCTATACGGTTAAAGATTGTGAAATTTTTTGTGCACATTCCGTTGGTGTACAGGAACAAGTTTCTACAGTTGGATTGTGAAGAAAAAAAAGTTTATTTTCGAAATTGTGCCCTATGGATTAGAAATGGCAGCATTGTATTGTTTTTTGAGCGGAATAGTTCCGCTCCTTTAGGGGTTAATTATTATATCTCTGTGATTGAACGGATATAGTATCGTTTCAATTGAAAAGTATATGGCGGCAAAACCCTACAACTTCGTCAGAGTTCAATTGTTATAAATACCAACTTCTTTCATGCCTAAAAAACAATTTATTAAAGAAATCAGAAGCTTGCAATGGGAGTCTCTTTCAAGATGTTTTTTTTTCACTTCACTTTTGATCTACTCTAAAGAAATACACATGCCTTAAATATATTCATTTTGGCATTCAAAAAACCTCATTTGGTTCATTGGAGTAAAAGTTATGAACAAGATTCTCGAAAAAAGTAAGTCAATGGATTTTAGTTTGTCCTTTAAGGGGTTAAACACTACAAATCTTGTACATATATACTTATATAATCCATCTTCATTTATTGAAATTTTTAAACAAACTCAAACATTATTTTTACATGCTCACATAAAATTGTAATATTTAAATATGATGGCATAGTAAAATACTGCAACAAATGTATGTTTGTACGCAAAAGCAGTTAAAGGTTACGAATTAAATTTAGAATTTAGAATTTTAAAAAATAAATTGTTTTCATGACTGGAGTGGGCGCCGCGGACGGGTCCAGTGATGAGCGGCGCCACTCCTTCACGCCAGCTGGCTAAGAATTTACCTCCGAAAGCTGGTGAGGTTGCTGAGATTGTGTCCTCCAACCTTGAGGCTAGGTCATGTCGCGCCGTCGCGGAAAATTTTGTCTGGTTGATGGAGTTCGTCTCTCGTCATCGATCGAGAAAAATGTCAAAGAAGAATTAGTTGAGCACGCGCGTCAAACAGCACATTTTTTATCTCAAGCGTGAGTCCCTCTTCTAAATCTTGCTCACGCTCTTGCAACGTCGTTGCTAAAAATTTGAGTTATGTTTACGAAGCTAGGTTGTAGTTTGTTTTCTGTGTTTGGTTCCTCTATAGCACTACAGTTGTGAGTTTTTGTACTCCATATGAAAATTCTAGTACCAGAATCTAAGGGCCGCTTTACACTACGGTGGAGAAGTGCACCGGTCGGTTAAGAATTTCAACCCAAGATAGATAGATAGATAGAAACACCAACCCTAAAGAAAGGGCCGGCGTGAATAAAGTGTCCGTTCGTAATGTCAATGACCCGATGCCCACGGGACAAAGGGACATTGGAACAATACTACTCTCCCCTTTCGAGGATGGACACTATAGTAACCAAAACAAAGTAACAGTAACAGTAACAGTAACAAACGAAAAACAAGCGAAGTAGTGATGGGTGAGTATTAGTTTGTATAAAGGTGTGTTTAGTGTTAAGTTTTATCGCCAAGTCATGAGTTCTTTGGTTGGTTGGTGAAGGACTTTACATCACAATTATGTGGTCCGGGTTCGAAACCAGTTGGGCTCGTTGAGCAGTGGTGTGATACACATGGCTTGGTGCTGCTAGTGAGTTATCATGGCAGGAAAGTTGTACCAACCAACCGGCCCCACCTATCCCTTGAGACAAGCTGAGCTAGTGAATTTGAAGAGTGGCTAGCAGTGGTTTTCACCACTACCCCCCTCTTTTAATGTACTATGTCTGTTGGTATTGTTTGATTGTTTTCTATACGTCTTTTATGTAAAAGGATAGATCCGGCATACTGTATGGAAATGGTATTTATTGCTTTGAATGTGTGTTTTATAGAGGATTCACAGATGTTGAATTTAGTTTCAAGTAGTTTCAAGTAGTTTCATTGAGGGGACGTGTGTGGTTCCTCTAGCACCAGCTGTAATGACTATGATGGGATCCACTTTCCAGCCTTGTTGTATGATATTGTTAATTAGAGGTTGGTATTTTAAAAAAATTCTGCCAATTGTTTCTGGTGAAAATCTGTCGTTTGTGTACGTGAATTCTATAAATTGTATGGTTAGGTTATCATCTGGATTTAGAGGCGGCGGGCTTTGGTATGGGAGACCTTTAATGCATAATATATCTGGTTTGAATTTGGCATTACATTGGCATCTTTGTTGATTACAAGTACATGGTAATAACCATGGAGGAACTGTATTTTCTTGTGGGTTATTGTTGAATGTGCCCGCATTCATGAGAGTGTAGCATCTTGATTTATTTGAGGATAATATTAATTTTCTTAGTTCCCATACCGCTTTATTGTGTCTTTTGGTTCTTAGTGCATGTATGTGGTGTTGTTTGCATATTAAAAGTACATGTAGCCATGTATCTGCATCTTGTGAGTTACATATGGGACAGGTTTTTGACGGGAATCTGTGTATGCCAAAAATTAATTGTTTTCTGGCATTACCCATGTATTGACCGGTTCTAAATTTTAGTATGCTTGTTTTTTGTGCGTCTGTTATTTCTGGGTTTTTCCAAAAGTCATTGGACATTTCGTTATCTATGATGGGGTTTGTAGTCCATTTGTTGATGTTGGGGAAGTGTTCTGCCAATAGTTCGAGGTTATTTTCACGGTCATGTTTCTTGATGTATTCTTCCAAGCATGTAACTGGACCTTTGTCTGGTCGTTTGAAACGACCGGGCCAGGTATCTTTTTGGAAGTAATAAGGTGTGGTATGTGCATATTCGTGTGGGTTTTCTGCTGGTTGATAACCTCTTTTCATGGTTCCTTCTTTTGCTAGTTGGTCTGCGTGTTCATTTCCGTTGATTTTGGTGTGTGCTTTAACTTTGTAGATTGTGGTGGGTTGTGTACGCTTTTGTAGCATTTCAACCATTTCTTTTAATATGGTTTTATCTGCGTGGTTATTTTGTTGGGTAGGGTGTTTTAGTTGTGTGTTTAGAACATGTATACAATTGAGGCAATCAGTAAAAATATGTGCAGGTTCGTTCATATATCGAGTGGTGATTAGTGAAAGTGTTTCGTGTATGGCCATTAATTCTGCTCTGAAGCATGTTTGTAGTCCAGGTAGTCTTTTTGATATTTGTACATCTGGTTTTGTTGAGTTGTATATGCCATATCCAGCTTTTTCTTTTTTCCAATGGCCATCATCTGCTTCTTTAGGTGGTAAAAAGGACCCATCTGTGTAATAGCTGTATTGTGGTAGAAATTTTAGTGTCGTGTTTATTTCGAAGTTTGGAAGGGGATCGATCCACGTGTTTTGTAGATTGTTATGGGGTGGGTATAGAAGTTTGTTCCATTTTGTGCTTTTGTTAACTTTTGTGTTTAATGGTGTTGGTGGTGCTATTTGCGTATGGTATTGTGTAATTTGTAGATTTACAATTGCTGTGTTTATGGTGTTTATTTGGTTTATTGTGCCAATGTTGTTGTTTTGATGATGAATACACCATATGTGTATTGCAAGTGGTTCGTTCCGGGTTTTGTTGGGTATTATTGGAATTGTTGGTTCGTCATATATAATGGTATCCGCGGCAAAGTGTATAATGGCGTGCGTATCTGGAAAGGGTCTGTTATACGGTGATAGGTTTTGGTACCAGTTGGCGTCCGGGATTGCTAAAATGGTGACAGTTTTTGGGTCTTGTTTTGCTGCTAGTCTAGCCCAGTGTATTGCTTGTTGTGCTGTTTCGGTGTCATTTGGGTGAGCATATCCAATACCTTTCCATTTGTATTGAAAGGTTGTTCCTAGTGAGCCAAAAATCCTATCTCTAGCAAATATAGAGAAGAATTGGGTAGATTTCATGGAGCATGTAATTGGTGAGGAAAAGTATGAGTGTGTTATATTAAATGTTGTTATTAGTGTGTCTAGAATGCTGGATGGAATGGTATGGTGTGGTGTTTTTATTGTATTCTTTTTGTGGTTTTTGTGTTCGTATCTTTGGTATAACCAGACTACTTCCGTTTCAAATGTTTGTATAGCAGGTATTAGTCTATGGTTGTTGTATTTATTGTTGTTATATTGTTGCCATAACCATTTTATTCTTTTAGTTGGAATGGTGGTGATATATTTACCGATGTCATTATATATGTGGGTTTTATCATTTTGTGTTTGAATGGTATACATGTTTGTGTCTATGTCTCTGTCTGGGTTGCATTCAATTGTGGATGTTTTGATGTAGGGAGTTATTGTTGGGGGTGGGATGTGTCTTGTGTCTTTATTTTGTTCAGGTGTGAATTGTGTATTTATTATATTTTGATAGTGTTTTTTTTTAAGTTCTGTATAGTATTTTGTAAGTAGGTTTATGTTATGGTCTATTATTGTTGGTAGATTTAATGGAAATAGTTCGCGTTGTTGTATCCATTTATTGTATGTTATGTGGTTTGAGTCTATCCATTGACATAGATAGGTGTTGTATTTTTTTGGTATTTTATATTTGTCTTTAGTTGTGATTGTTTTGTGGTTTAATATTGTGTGAATGGGGAATCTTATGGGATCGATTTTTATGTTTTGTGGCGGGGCTGGTTGTTGTGGAGGTTGTGGGGCTTGTACGGAATTTGTTGGTGTTCTTGGTATTATTCTGTGGTTGTATAGTTTGTATTTTTCTTTTAGTGTACGGGGTGGTAAGTGTGTTTGACATGGATTTGGGCAATCTTCGTCACATTTTGGTTCAAAGAAGAGTTGTTCTGCTATGTTTAATGCACTCTTGTCTAGTTTAGTTGGATTTTGATAGTATATTTTAAATTCTTCTGGTGACATTAGTTTTGTGCCGTTCGGAAGGATGATTTGATTGATATTGTAAATTTTGTGTGCCATTAATTTGTATAATAATTTGATGGAGAGTTTCGGGTCTAATAGTGGTAGGTCGTTTGTGACTGCAGATCGCCATTCTTTTTCTAGTTCAGTCATGTCTAGTTGAAAACTTTCTTCTGTGCTTTTAAGGTGTATACCAACTTCTGTTTTTAGAAGGAATAATGTTCGTGTTGTAGGTGATGTGATGCAGTCTTGGCGTTTAATTCTTGGGATGGCATCGGCACCTCCAGCTTTGACAAGTATGTGTTGTATAAGTCCTTTATATATTATTCCTAGTCTTCCTTTGTCATTGAGTGCATTACGAAGTTGTTTCCCAATGCATCTAAGGTAGGCATTTCTTAGAGAGAAGGCTTCTAGTCCAAATAAATCATGAGGAAGTTGAGTTATAATATTTGCGGTGCTTTTAGGTAGACCGCATATTGTTTTTTGGATTGCAATAATTTTCTTGTCAAGTTTTTTAATGGTTGGTAGTGAGTATGGCACTGCGAAGAAGCTGTAGGCTATGCCTCCTCTGATTACTGTGTCCACCATACTGATTCTCTGTTTGATGGTGGCAGGGCATTTTGATAATTGTTTACATTGGTCTATTATTTTAGTTGTGGTGATATGTGTTTGGAGTTTCCATTTTAGTGATGGGACTAATTGTATGCCTAAGTATACATATGGTTCATTTTGATGGAGTACTGGTAATGTCTGGTCTCTATAATTGATTTTTTGGTTTGTGATGTGAGTTTTAAATTTGTTTGGTGGCATTTTGGATTTATTTGGGCAACCGGTAACGGCGCATTTTGTGACTCCCAAGTCCATGCCTGCCCATTCACAGAATTTGTCGATTTTGTTTAGTTGTATTTGTAGTGATTTTGTATTGTTGGATATAGCTGCTAAATCGTCCGCGTATGCTGCAGAGCTAATTTGGATTTCTGATGTACCAAATTTGTAGCCATTTTCCCCTTTTTGTAGCCATCTCAAGAGTGGTTCAAGAAAAATTATGAAAATATATGGACTAAGTGTATCTCCTTGTATGGTTCCTCTTTGAATCGGTATTGGTTTTGTTTTGTCAAAGTGTTCACCAGTAAAAATGGTGTTTGAATTGGAGTAGATGTTGCCAACTAGCATAATTGCATCTTCTGGGTATCCAAGGTCTTTCATTATAGTTAGGAGTCTTGGATGATCTAGTGAGCCAAATGCATTTTTGAAGTCTATATAAAGTAGATATATGTCTTGGTTTGTAAATTTTGCATCTTCTAGTGCTGCTATGAGGAGTTGTAATTGTCTTGCTGTACTTCTTTTTGCTCTGAATCCTTCTTGACTATCGTGTAGGATTTGGTATTTTTCACCGTATGCTGATAATATGTATGTTAGCGTACTGGTGAAGAGTTTGTATATTGTATTTGCAAGTGCTATTGGTCTGTGGTTTGGCAGTTGTGCTGGATTTCCTTTTTTATAAACTAGTATGGTTAAGCTAATTTTCCATGAGGCTGGGATTTGTTTTTGTTTGTAGCAATGAGTGAAAAATAAAAAGAGTAGTTTTTGGAAGTTTTCGGGCATGTTTTTTAGTATTGAGTTGGGGATTTTATCTGGGCCTGGTGTTTTGTTGTTGGATAGGTTTTTAAGACACATTTCATATGTTTCTTTATCAAAATGTTTATAAAGTGGTGTTTGTGGATGTCCTCTTTTTTTTATTACCAAACCATCAAGGTCGTGCCATGGGTATTGTCTAACTCCGCAAGTACATTTTACTGCGTGTTCGGGTTGGTAGTAACATGTTGGTACTGTAGGTCTATTGCTAATTGATTGTTGTATGTGGATTTCATTTGCTATGTCTTCTGGGTTGGTCAGTGTGTTGTTGTTTCTGTCCATAATGCAGTCTAGTGATGGTGTTTCTTGATTTTTGAAGACTTTCTTGTTTATTTTCTTTGGGCTTTTGTCGTATAGTTGTCTGTATTTTTGAATTGCCTTTTTTATGCAATTTTGGGTGTATTTTGTAGTGATTTTACGTGCTTGTGTTTTTGCTGTTTTGGCTATTTCTACTAATGATTGGATCCATTCTATTTGGTCATGTTCTTGGGTCGGAAGTGGTGGAATGTTTACATTTGTATGGGTTTTTAATTCTTCAATTATTGGATGTGTTTGCCAGTTTTGTGTACTTTTTGTTATGTAAATTGTTTTTCTAATTAGATGGTAGGTGGATAGGTGTTTTTTCCATGATTTTTGTAGTTTTCTTGGTAAGAAGCCTCCTTGTTGAGAGGTGCGATTTGTTAATGTTGGGAGTGGTGGTGCACTGCAGGTTTCTTGAATTTTGTCTGATATTTTTTGTATCAAGTGATCTAGTTTTGAACATGATGTTTGCCATTGGATGTCTGTTAGTTGATGATTTGATAATATTGTGACAAGTTCATTTATTTGTAGAGCATTTTCTTCAAAATATTCTATTTTGAATTTTTCCATATTTTCTTGTGGTATGGGGTTTAGAATTCTTGTTGTTTTATTTGTTATTGGAATGGATCTTGCTAATAAGGTGTTTGGTGGTATGTGTAGTGTTACTGGTGAGTGGTCAGAGTTAAGGTTGTGGTCGATGTCTGTGGTTGATGCGTATAAAGTATTATCTGGTGTTTTAATATAGTATCCATCTATTAGGCTGGTTTGATTATAGTTTTGACCCCCTTGTCTGGAATATGGGCGGTTTGTTGGGATATATTCTAATTGGAGATTATTTGTAAATGTTCTCCATTCTATATCTTCCATTTGTGGTGGGGTTATGTCAGTATTATTTTTGCGTCCAATAAGTGCTATGTCTCTATTAAAATCTCCACACAATATGTATGTGGTATTTGGATGTGCATCGATTTGTTGTGTTATGTTTTGTTGGATTAATGGTATATATTGTGTATCTTCTACATGGGACGGCATATACATGTGAATAATTAGCCAAGTTTGTAGTGGTTTATTGTCTATTTTTATTATTTGTAAATAGGGTGATATTTCCTTGGGAGTTGGGATTTTAGTGATGTTACCGGGATACGCGTATTTTTGGTGTATTAGTGTGAGGAGACCTCCTCTTGCGGGTACGTATGGCATTCGTTGTTGTATGCATCTTGTTAGGGCATGTGTGTTGTTAAAAATCAATTTGTATTTTGGAAATAGATTTTGTATGTATTTGGTGGATTTTGTAGCAGTTATTTTAGTTTCTTGTATTGTGATGATAGCGGGTTCATCTGGTGTGTTGATTAGTTCCTGTAGGTTTGGAAGGGCCGTATTTAGTGAAGAGGCATTCCATGTAATAAATCTCGTATTATGATTTGTTGTACGAATTTCTTGTGGTTGTACTATAGGTATGTCTGGGAGTGGTGGAGGGTGAGTGTATTCTTGTAATGGTTCATATATTTTTAATGTTTCTTCTAATAGATTGATGGGGAGGAATGGGAATTCATCGATCATGGTTTGAAGGGTTATTGGACCATTATGTTGATGGATAAAAGTATAGATTTCTTTGTGTATTGTATTTGGTGGGTTTATTAGGTTTTGATTATTGTTTGTGAATTCTGTGTATGGGTGTGTAGTTGAGATGTGTCTTTCGGGCGGGTTTTGTAGTAGGGACATTTTTTCTAGCAGTAATGTTGTCCAATCCGGGTTGGGGATTTGTATTAGGAGTTGGTCACATGTTTCTTTTGATGGGCTTATTGTAACGATGAGTGCGTATAGTATTCTTGGTGATGGATGATGTTGATTTTGGTGAACATAATTTGATATGTGTGGGTAGTCATTACTAGCTTCCGTATGATCTGGGTGTGTTATATTTAAAATGGGGGAAAATTGTTTTGCTAGGTGTTGGTATTCTGGTTGTAGTTTGATCGTGCTTGGTATAAAGTATGCTTTGTATCTTCTTCTATGAGTAGGTGGATGTGTTTTTAGTAGGTTGGCATGGGCCCGGGGTTGGTTTCAATGTCCCCGCATAATAGTAGTATTTGATGTAAAAAGTTTCTTTTTAGAGGGGATTTTTGGATTGTTTTTTCTTTTTCTTTTTTATCATGTGTATATATATTTGTTTGTTTATTTTGGACGAGGCCGGTAGGCCGAGTCCATTGTTGTTGATGGTGGGTTTCTTTTTGGACGAGGCCGTTAGGCCGAGTCCATTTGTTTTGTTTGTTGTTGTTGTTTTTTTTATTTTTGTTGAGTTTTGTATTTCTTCTATTTGTTTTGTGTATTATGTATTTTGTATGTTGATTATTTTTATTTTTATTTATTTTGTCATATTTTTTTGTTTTGTTTTTGTTATAGGTATTGATTTTGGATTTGGTATTTGTATTGGTATTTGTATTGGTATTTGTATTGGTATTTGTGTTGATATTTGTGTTGGTATTTGTATTGGTATTTGTATTGGTATGTGTATTGGTCTTTGTGTTGGTATTTGTATTGGAGTTGGTATTTGTATTGGCATTTGTATTGATATTTGTACTGGAGTTGGTATATGTATTAGTATTAGTATTAGTATTAGTATTTTTATTTGTACTGGTATTTGTACTGGTATTTGTACTGGTATTTGTATTTGTATAACCGTATATGTATTTTTGGTATTAGTATATACCTTTGTATTTTTGGTGTATAGTATTCTTACAGTATATATATACCAAAATGGTATATGTATGTATTTGGTATTTGTATACTGTATAGTACTATATATTCTATCGTATAAATATTGTATAAATACTACCATATTATACTGAGTAATAGTATCCCTAAATGTATGTATATATTGGTATATATATACTATACATATTTTGTACTTATATACCATACAAAGAATTGTATCTATATACTTATTGGATACTAGGTAGTCTACTCTTTGGTCCTTTGTCAATCCTCGTTTCTATGGGATGTGTTTTTGTTGATGTTTTAGATGCCTTGGAGAGCTTGGAGGAGGGAGTTTTGAACAAAGGCAATTTGTTGCTTGAGTTCTTCATGTTTGGCTTCATTTTTGAGTAGATCTACTTTCCTTTTTGCTTCAATTGTCATCTCCATCTCCTCCCTCATTTTCTTGTTTTCTTCCTTGATGGCCTTGTGATTAACTTCCATGATTGATAAAACGTCCTCTTTGGTGATGGATGGTATTGTAGTTACTAGTGTTGTCACGTTGTTCAAGCCTTGAATTTCTTCTCTAATCTTCTTGTGCTCTTCTCTCATCTTCTTGTTGCTAGCCTCCATGATAGAAATCACCTCCTCCTTGGTAATGGTTGGTGTTGAGGCTACTAAAGTGGACACGGTATTAACCAACGCTTTGTTAACATCATTAAAACCCCACTCTTCTACCTTTTCCTTGGTGGGGGGTTCAATTCCATCCAAGCTCCTTCTATGAGGAGCAAAATCAACATAGTGTCCACCTATTATGTGTGTCTTGTTCACAAAGGATCTATAGACAATCGGGTTAGTACATTGCACATTAGCGCTACCATTATCCATAGTCCCCAATTCCCTATGGAACCAAATAGAGGCCACATTCTTGCTATCCATAGTCTTAACAATAGCTTCGGTAGTATCTACAATTGACATCAATATAGGCAAATGAGAAAGAGTAAGAGAGAGAGCGTCTTTCTTAGCTTTGATTTCGGGAGAGATGCGCGGAGTAGAGTGGAACTTCCTTTGAGGTGCAATGTTCTCTTGATTGGCCGCCACGTGGTGAAGTCGGATCTTCTCCGCTTGCTTGGGCGTTGGTGCCATGATTAAGGCGTGGATTTCGTGGGTCTTCTTTTGAACATCAACAATTTCAAGGTCATGCTTTCTAAGAAAGCTATTCCTCAAAATGTCGTAGAAAAGAGCACCCGCGGTCATGTCAATCAAGTTCTCACTCTTGATTTTAACAGAGAGGTTGTTATTCCTAGCTACACTATAGTAGCTCTTACAAACCTTCCCTAGGAAGGTTTTGGGGAAAGGGAAATTAGTTTTCTCATCAATAGTGTTGTGGGAAAGAATAAAGGGACGTAGCCCCTTTAACATCCTAATACCGTCAATTTCAGGGTTTAGAAGGTGCAATTTTACTACACCGTTCCAAACCCCTCTTTGCCCCCCACGCTTGGCGCTAAAGCAAAGCACCGCAACGGGGTCTATGATTCCCGTGCCAAGAGGGATTTTCATGTCCATGAGCCTATTAGTGATCATAATCTTAGCCTCGTCATGAAGAACGGGGCATTCAATATGCATTTCGAAATGAACTTCTACGTGGAAGTCTAGGGCTAGTCCTGTGTCCGGGTTAGTTGGTATATCAAAAGGAATTTGAGTGAGATTGTAGTGTTGTCCTACAATCCCATTCTCTCTTTCCTTTGGATATAACAATTGGGGGGTGCGTGGGAATGCCACGGTTGCCTCTATCATCTTTAGGGCTTCTTTATGGGGGACTCCTCTAGTGACCATGTCATCTACTGTTTCCCCCATGAAGATCTCTTCCTCATTGTTTTCTAATGCTAGAGTTTCCATGGTTTTAAATCCTAACCAAAAGCTGGGATTTCTTGGTCCAACAACCATGGTTTTGTTACCTGTTCCAGAGCCTATGGGCTCTTGGTGGCTTGGAGGGTCTGATTCGTCGTTGTCTGCTGTCTTCTTCTCTTCAGGACTAGCTCTGTTGCGGCCTTGAGCGTTGTCTAATCCATGCTCGTCGTTGCTGTCCTCCTCATCAGAGCTTATGAGCATCCTCGAACTGTCTTCATCTGCTCCGTCGTTTATTGCCTCCACTGCTCCTTCGTGATCCCGTTGCTTCCGTCTGGTCGAGCCTTCTCCGTCAGCTCGTTTCTTGGTCAGGTCGCCAGTTTTGCTTGGCTGCTTGGCCGCTCCGTTACCTTTTTCTGCTGTCGCGTTGGGCTTCTGGTCCTCCCGCGTGAGCTTGACCTGTTTTGTTGCCTGCTCGTGCTTCCAGGGCTCTTGGTTCGGTCTTTGTTGGCCCCTTTCACGCTGCTGCTCCTGCCGCGATTTTGGTCGTTACCTTGTGACTGTGGGTTTCTGCCGCGCCGTTTTTCTTGGTCCGCTCCGTCACCTTTTTCATACTGCGGCTTGCTTGCGCTTCTCGTTTTGATGCTCCACGGTTCTTCCTCCCCGCTCTTGCGTTCGCTCCGGGTGCGTTGCTCTCCTTCCCCGCTGCTCCGCTCTTGATGTGTGTGTTGCGGTATTTCGGCCGTGTTCTTGCTAGCCTCGCCAAGCTGTTCTTCCGCTGCTGGTCCTTTGTGCTTCTCCGCTCTGTTCTCACGTTGGCTATCGCGTTGGGTTTCCTTTTGGGCAGACTCAGATTGCGCCTTCTTGCTGATTTTTGGAGCAGTGGCAGTAGCTTGCGATTCACCGTTTTTGAGTTTTTTGGCCTCATCTCTTACAGTCTTGGCCGCCAGGAGCTTTTCTAGGTGAGCAGTGTGGGAGTCAATCTCCATTGCTGTTTCTTCAGAGTCTCTTGTCCATGCCGATAGCCTTTGTGCCATTGGGTTGTCTGTGAACCTGTTTATCTTCTTTGACAGCAGCTTTGTCCCTTTGCAAACAACTAAATTAATTGAAATAGCAGAGTTAGGGTTTAGAGTATTACCTGTTTTCCGGGATGAATTTGGTGCGCGTGATTTTTTGTTTTGTCCAGGGCCGTAATTGAATTCCGCTGCTGAGATGTTGGCTGCCTTCTGACTAGACAATGTTGTGCTGCTGATTGCGGGCTTGTTATGTTTCAAGGCCGCGGTATAATCAGAGGTGCGCAGATTGGTTTCGAGCGTAGTGTCACGTTGGTTACTGAGTTTTTGCTGCTGGTTGTTGGTTTCAGGATCTTGTTGGATACTGCGCTTGGTTTTAAGGTTCTGCGGCAGAATGTAGGCTTGGGCGGGGTTTTGAGGATCTGCAATGGTTAGAAGGAGATTTGCGCTGGAGCTGTGGTGGTACTTACCTAACACCCGGGGTTTTTGAAATAGGTAATGCCTGCTGTAATAGTAATTGATAAGGCTAGAAATGCAGGAGCTATTGCTGCTATTGTGATCACTATGAATATTAATGAAAAGATTGAGTTTGCGATTATACCTGATTATTGGCGTGTTGTCGAAGGTCACTGTTTTTGTGTGCTGGGTTTCTTCTTCACTGGAACGCTTCAGCTGCTGGATGTCTGTAGATCTGCTAGTGGTGATGCAGAAATGCAGTCTTTTTTGTTTTTTGGGGTTAGCGGTACAATAGATAGGGGAGTTGTAATCTAATTTTTTATAATATAAGCAATGCTTGCAAATAATTTCAAGGATTGGATATAGGTGCGTACCTGAGGTTTGCGTGATGCTTGCTTGTTGTTGCGGATCTGAAAGTTTGCTGGTCTGCTCACAGCTTTGTGGCCTATTTTTCTGATTTTTTGTGTTAGTGGTGATTCTAATGGAGGAAGTGTGATCTAACTTAGCATTTTCAATACAAGTGCAATAAAGGAAATAAGGAATTGGGTAGCTGGGATGCGTACCTTTTTTGGCCGGGAGAGCTTGATTGTGCACAGATTTGCAGTGGGTTTTGCAAGTGTGACTAAAGGAAACAAAAGCGGGAGAATAAAACTGAGGAGAGGGTGAGGTAAACTTACCTGTGGGGTTCTTGAGGTTTGCGTGTTGTTCCACTTCGGATGCTGGCAGTTGTGATGTCGAAGCAATGCTTGGCTCTTGCTGGTGACGGGATCTGGGGAGTGCAGGTACTTTGTGTGTGCACCTTGGTTAGATCTTGCCCAACATGGACTAGATCTAGTTGAGCAAGGGAATGGCCACACCGGTCAGCTCTATGGAACGTAGAAACTCTGTCCCCCAGCCGCTTCAGATTCAGAACTGGCTCCTACGTCGCTCTTGTTCCCAGCATGCTCAGATCTGACAAACACAGAGTGCCGGTGATGCATTCCAATGTCAACTCGATCTCACACGGCAATCTCAGATCTGTTTGCGTGCTCCTCTGCGAGCTCCCCTAATCTGTGTCAATGACTACTTTTGCGATAAGATCTGCTTGCTGTGCGCGTCCTGTTGGGCTCTTGGGTCTGGGTGCAGCACAAGCAACGGCTAACTCCCCATCTCACAGCACTCTCCTGCTTACGCTGCTCCGCTCATTCCAGTGAAAAGCCACAATAAACCTTCAACCCAAGACATGGTTATTTGAGGCTAGGGATGGTATGCCGGAGAAGATGAAAAGACAATAAAAAAATGCCTTGAAGTTGGAGTTCTCCGGAGGCCAAGTTTCTTGTCCAAGGCTTTGAGGTTGCTCAAGAAATTTGACCTCCGGAGAACTCCAACTTCAAAAAAGTGTCGCCACGTTGGCAGCCATGTCATTTTTTCATCCATGTACAAAGTTCTCCACTGGAGGACTCTTGGCCGTAGTGTAAACCACCACCGGACAAGAGTGTCACTCTCGGCCAATCATATTTTAGAATTCCCCTAGAATTCATGACCGGTGGACTTCTCCACCATAGTGTAAAGCGGCCCTAATTTCTAGTTTGATTTCTTGTTTTCTAGTTAGGGTAGGTACGCCATTCACCGTCCAAGGGCCCTTTATTGTGCAGGTTACCGTGCACTGGTGCATTGCCCGGCCACTGAACCGGACGAAATAATCTGTAGCCGTCAGATCTTGAGACAAGTAATCTTTACTGTAGAAATATCCGGAACCTTCCAGAAACCCTGGAAGACATGCAAGCTTCCTCAAACCCTCGAAGTCCTGTCTTCAGACCCTCTTTACTTGAGCGAGAGCTTGGACGTGCTTGAGGATTGTCAAGCGCATGAGCAGAAACACGGCCTTCGAAGCTCCTCCTTGCTAGGTATGGGTGCTCATCTTTTCCCTGTGAATTGTCTTATGTGGCTTTGTTGTTCGCTTGTGCTTGCGTTTAATTTTGTTTACACAATACTGTTTGTTTAATTTTGCTGCTTAATTTTGTTTACACAATACTGCTTGTTTAATTTTACTACTGATGGAGCAGTTGAGGAAGACGCTTGCAAGTGTCTGTCCAACTGAACATCAGCTGTTGATTCTGGAATAAGTACTTGCACTACTGTTTGAGAATTGTCGGTGGGGAATGGATTCATGGATTGGATTGTAGAGCTGAGCGAGAGCCGAGAGAGAGCTCGAAAGAGACAAGCTTTTCCCTGGAGCTCTTGTTCTGTTTTCCATCACTGGAAAGGAAACGGGGACTTAATCTTCTTCTCAAAGGAGCTGGGGTTCCTTCAACTGAAAAAGTAGAAAGTTCGTCATCAGGAAACTGCGCGGGACTGCGGCAGTACTGTATCAGTATTGTGTCAATACTACGTCCAGATCTTAACAGTACAGTATACTCTGTACGTTTGCAATACTGCGTGCAGTTGGGAATGTTGCAGTACTGCAAGTATTTTGCAGTGTAGTATTGAAATGTATTCAAGTGCAGTATTGTTTCAATACTAGAGTAAAAAGGGTACGGAATGTTTAGAATTTGTAGATTTCAGGCCAGATGTAGCACTGTAGTAGATATGAGTTTTAAATGAAATGTCTCACTGGAGTACAGGTTTGAACTCAAATTGTTATTACCTGCTATTACCTGTTCTTATATTTTTTACAACGTGATCTATTGAATTCGTCATTCTGAAACCATGGATCCTTGGTTCTTTTTTGGGCATTTGGATTTTTCTTCAGGATTGAGGAGTTCACGGACCATCAACAAGTTTCTGGTAATTTCTAAAGACCTTGCTGCTACCTTCAAAAAGTTCTTGAAAAGCACTCTTTCTGCTGACCATCTGTATTTGTGCTGAGATTCAGGATCTGCACCATTTCATCAAGAATACTGAAGGAGCCGGCACGATTCTCATTTCCCAAGAATCTTTCAAGAACAGGTAATGAATTCTTGACACGTGGGCAGTTCAGAGTTCCTGGTGTGTCGTAGTCTTCTCCACGTAAAGATGGAGACAAGAGAGCGTTGGTCACAGTTTTGTCCACTACATTGGTACTTTAATTTAGTTCAATGCGCCCACTCTAAAAATTGATAAGTACTTTAATTTAGTTCAATGGCCCACTCTAATAAGTGATTTAATTTTCATCTGACGTTTTACATATGAGCTGTGTATCTAACCTCTAAATTAAATCAGGTATTATTCTTCTCGACGATGACAAGACTTTTAGATGTTATGGAGGACTATCTTGAGTGGAAAGGATACCGGTATCTCCGGCTAGATGGTTCAACCGGTGGAAGTGAGCGTGGCGCACTCATTCAGGATTTCAACGCACCTCAATCTGAAGCATTTATATTTTTACTCAGGTAAGAAAAACAAGAGGAATTTCATGGAATTTCCAAGCCAGGTGTTCGTAGATATTTGGTAGTAGTGGTCACATGGTGGTGGCAGTATGCCTTTTTGGAACTTTGTTATTGCTGCTGTGGACTTCCTGCATTTAAACATTTGTCATATGAGCATGGTGGGTAAGCGACACCAAGGCAAGCGCTTCACTCTGTTTTAAGTAAGTTGTGTTTATTTTCAAGAGTGGAAGTTAATTTTATCAGCGTAATTATATTTCTTTTCGTTTTGGATAGCATTCGTGGAGGAGGTATTGGCATCAATTTACAAGCAGCTGATACTGCAATTATTTTTGATACGGATTGGAATCCTCAGGTTTGCGCCTCTCTTATCTTTGGTAGTTGTTCTCAGTCACTTGTGTCGGCAGAAGAATTGTGAGGACTTCGAGGGTTTTTCCATGTTGTGTAAATTACCCTATCGTCTAAGATCTAGTTGTTGGAAGGGCCATCATCGTACTGGTTTTCTCAATTGCCCAAGGATCGTTCAACCCTAACGTTTCTGGGTGATAAGCTTGTATGGCAAGTATGGGAACAACCTCTTGCCTTGCATGATAATTCTAGTGTACTAATTAGAAAAAGTTATTACCCTATTTTTTTCTTGAATTTGTTTCAAGGATTGTTCCATCTCTCAAGCTCAGAAGATGACATTTCATCTATATTGGTTTGTCTTTGTTTACTTTCTGTTGCCTCATTCATGTTCGATCCCCTTCACATTTTCACAAATGCTTGAATCATAGCATCTACTAATATTTTTTCCCGGCCCTAGTAGTCTCTGCTCACATGCTTAATCACATTGCTGAAGTGGGGATTCTCTGGGGGGGGTGGTGAAAATGTTCAAAACAGGTGGATCTTGAAGTGCAAGCTAGAGCTTATTAAAGTTTGTATGTCCTCAAATATTTGGAGGAAATCCATGTGTATATGCTGATTCCATCACAACTGTTAGTGTGCCACTCTGTGCCTCGCAATGCTATGGGAAAGGTAGGTCCTCTCATTCATTGTGTTCCTCTCTTGTTTGACGTGGGTTTTGTGAATAGTTTGACTATAATCAGAGGTTTGGTTTTGTTTTCATCGAGTCCTAGTTGTGAACTACTCTGCTTCGAATAATTTCAGTTATTGGTATTTGTTTACATTGAAGATTGCACCTTGATTTGTACAGGTTTATCCGTATGAAATGTGCACCAGAGCACAGAGCTACAAAGATTGAGAAGATCTGGTAGAAGTTGGTGCAAAATAGTGATATAGTAATCTAGATATAATGTAGATTAGACGTAGGCTACAATATAGATTTTACGACACGATGGCTAAATGTTCATTCTACACATTCTGAAATCTAAATGCGAATAACATTTTGAGTTCAAACATGTACTCCAGTGAGACATTTCATATGAACCTCATATCTACTACAGTGCTACATCTGGCCTGAAATCTACAGATTCTAAACATTTCGTACCCTTATTACTTCAAAATTGAAACAATTCTACTCTAATATTGAAACAATACTGCACTGGAATACATTTCAATAATGCACTGCAAAATACTTGCAATACTGCAACAATAGCAACTACACGCAGTATTGCAACAGTACACAGAGTATTCTGTAGTGTTAACATCTGGACGCAGTATTGTTTCAATACTGATGCAGTACTGCCGCAGTCTTGCGCATTTTCCTGATGTGGGTCCATGAATGTTATGGGACCCCACAATCCACCATTCACTAAAACGCTTCTTACACTCACTACAATGGTTTGCCAATCACCAAATTTTTCCTACAATACATCTTGTGTATGACGCAATTTTGTGCCAAATTTGGTGTAGAGAAGATGACCGGAAGTTGAAATAATATCAATTTACCAACTTTAATGTCTTATGTAAAAAAAAATGCATATCAATTACACAAAAGCTTCCAAAGATCCAATTTTTGGTAGTAGATAGAAGCCGCAATAAGGAACAATATAGTGTCACAAAAAAGATGGTATTCTTATGTATTTTTGTGTTCACTTGCAATTCAAAATTATAAATTAAGGTCAAATTTTAGTTTAATTATAAAATAAAGTAATTGACCTACTTTCGTCACTTTTTGTGACACCATATTATCGCCATAAAGGACACTTTTTACATAAACATTAATTTAGATTACATCATAAGGTCCTTTAGCAGTTGGGAGATCACACCCTTCTCGATCTGTGGATCTATAGTAGTTTTTTTATAAAGAATCCGGAAATCATCAAGGCTCTACAGTATTCTTTTATAAAAAATCCAGAAAGTGTCAGGGAGCATGGACTCAATGGACTATCATTGGCGAGAAGCAACCAACTCAACCTTAGTTGAGCTTAACTAATATGACAGAATCTCGTATTTCAGAATCCCGTATACTATTCCCGACAGAATATGGCCAAATTAGGAGGTGAGTACCACAAGGGCTAAAGAACCTTATGATATATGTTATTTTTAACCTCTTTTTTTTTGGCATTGGTAAAAGACATCACTCTAGTAAAAGCAGTTCAATTTTTTTGATAACTTCTACCACCAATTTCTATTTATGAATTTCTAAAAGTTTAATTTTTTTGCAAAGTTGTGCATTGCGACACAAAAGTCGGTGAACTATACCATGCAAACAACTCGAGTGTCCTCTCAAAAATCAAAGATAAAAGAAATTATCTCTCTAAAATTCACATATTTATATACATGTTTCATTTGCATACTACAATAGTTGTGATTCCTTCAACATTTGTATAATTTTTTTTAATGGAATCATGTGCTTGTGAAAATTATGATCATGAAATCCAAAAAAAAATTACAAATTTATTTCTAGAGCATGTCGTTTCAAAAACCAAAAATTATAGAAAACTATCCTCCAGAAACTCGAGGAAGGTGTCAAATTTATACGCTACGTGTATATAATTATACACTTTTACATGATCTGCCTGCTCTACAAGCTAACCCGTTGTTCTTCATTCCTGAGAGTCCAGAAAGTATCGCTTCTCATTGAACTGTGAACTGTAGATGCTTGTCCTATGTGACGTTCCACACTCACCTCCTCTGACGCAATGAGAAGTGGCACGGTTTCACTCAAAAACTGTATGAAAAACGACAACCCCCTCCCTGTGTAGTGCTGTATGAGTGTACAACCTCATCCTCTATTCACAACTAAGGCAAAATTATAAAAACTGACTCACAATCCTCTTAAACGTGTTAGGAACAACCTCAGCTACAGAAAGAAAGAAAGAAGAAAAGAAAGAAGAACTCCAATCCTCTATCAAGGCCGACGTGAATAAAGTGTCTGTTGAAGGCACAAAACAACCACACTTACAACCCGGCAAAGAGTCGGTGACAATCTGGGTACCGAAAAACCGACTCACAATCGTCTTAAACGTGTTAGGAACAACCTCAGCTACAGAACCACACGTACACGTACAACCCGGCAAAGAGTTGGTGACAATCTGGGTATCATCCTCCATCCCAACATTACCGTTCAACTCTGGACACAAAGTTTGTAGGTTGGGTTTAGTTGCCCAGTCAATCTGCAACTTTGGTGCTCTTTGCTTCACAAAAGCCTCAATTCTATCGCGATGGACCTCCTGTTCAAAGATTTTTACACAAGACCACCTTTTTAAAGCAGAGTCATAAATAAATGCATCCTCTGTTCCATTCATTTGAGTTGTTAAGGCAACTCGCAGAGCTCGAGGGCGAAAGAAATCGCGAAGTTGTAGTTTGTTATATATTGTGAAGCTGCAATCCTCGGGCACATCATTGATGGCAGGTGCCCTCATAATAAAGGGGAGAATCATTTGTTCGAAAACCGGCTCTACTGATAGTAACGTCATGAGCGCGACAATTAATGTTATGATGATAAAGCGCTTCTTGTACATTGATCCATGATTGTGTAATTTTCTTGAATAATACCTATAGATAGTGAATTCATCTCTTTAGAAGATACCATTATGCATTGATGGAAATATTTTACATCACTAGCTACGCTTAGTGTAGGTGTTTAAAAACATATTAACATGAAACTACAACGTTTCAATGAAAATGATTTTTTTTTTGGTAACAACATGAGTGCTTGATTTGTGGTAGAGAATTCATTGTTTGATAAAATATTATGGTGTCATTGTCAATAACGTTAGAACAAAGGAGGTTGCTAGTTGCTAATAGAAAAAACAGTGCATGAAATGAGTGGACTTGACCACGCATTGTTACAATCAACCATCATTCTGAATGATTTATGAGATGAGACAATTGAAAAGAAACAAAAAGATAGAAATCCTTACAATGCAAAGAATGATGTTTGTTGCAGAGTGTCGGGAGCCTAGTGCGCTTCCAAAAAATATATTTAAAGATGTGTACATCCATAGCAAATGATCTATTTATTACATACCATGACTAGCTTTTAGTTTACCAAATTGCTATTTTAGGACAATTTAACTTTATTTTTAGGTTGATTATCACTTTCTAAAATTAAAACCAAACCTTCACTATAGTTAACTTTCCAATTTTATTCATTTTAGTATTTTTATTTTACTGCATATTTTTATATATAAATTAGCTCTTTTTCATTGTTTTTAGGGCATGAGATATTTTTTATGGGCCCAATCTAGGGACGTTGAGGCTTCCAATGATGGGAACGGGGAATGTTGGATACATTGGAGAACAGGGAACCAGCAGGGCTCGTCGGGATTCTCTATTTAGGTAGAGACTTGTGAAATTGAAAGGCATCAATTCCATTCCACATGTACTACCTTCATTGATTATAGAGGAGAAATGTAGCTTGGCAATACATGCTTTAACTCTTAGGGCACAAAAATTAAAGCATGTACTATCAAGCTACATTTCTCCTCTAAAATCAATTAATGCAGTACATGTGGCATGGAATTGATCCCTCACGGATTCACAAGCCTCTACCTTAGCGTCGTTTTGGACCTCTCTTTGGATTTGGATGCACTTCGAGGTGGAAGCTTGAGTGAGAAGCGAGTGGTTTGCTTGTTGTGGAGGCTGCCGGGCTTTTGAGAGTCGATAGAAGCTCGAGCTGACGAATGAGGAGGTATCCGTACTGCCTGGGGCTCTTTGGAGGATGTCAATGTCTTCACCACCACTTCACTGATGTCGGTAGAGGACGGCCTGCGAAAGTCCCAGGAAGCCTGAGAGCTTCATGAGGTATTAAGAACCACTTTTTTGGGGATGCCATCTTCCTCGACCTGCACACACATCACCATCATCGTTCCAAAAACCTTGACACCTAAGTCTGGAAAACATAAGAGTTATCCGTAAAGTCACATTGAGTTTGAAGAATCTATCATGAATTTTGCTTTAATATACTCTTATTTGTTCACTCCAAATAGTTAAAAGGTATAGAAGAGCTTGGTGATCTATCATTATTAGGTGTGTAAGAGCTTGGTGGCCTTCAAACTCATGAAAATTTTTTTGGACATCAAGAAAAGAGCCTAAAAAAGTTTTCCATGAGTTTGAAGGCCACCAAGCTCTTCCATACCTTTTAACTATTTGGAGTGAACAAATAAGATTATATTAAAGCAAAATTCATGGTAGATTCTTCAAGCTCAAGGTGACTTTACGGATAACTCCATAGGGTCACATAACTCCGTTGAGATTTCATGTTTTCAAAATGACTAATTCCATTGATCAAATTGTGAAAAATGGTGCCAAGTTTTACATCACTACCGGTAGTACCAGTGAAGAACATTGATCAAAGAATAAATACATTTGGTCAAAAGAAAGTCCCTATGTAACCATAACTTTCTCTTTTAAAATGTGAAAGAAAACAAACCAAATAAGTTACTTGATTCAATACTTGTGTAGGTACTCATTTTGATATTATTGAGTATGTCATCAAATACAATAGTTACACCCTATACGTTTCGATCTCTAGTCAGTTTTTACAAGACTATCTATTATGTAACACAGAGGGGTGCACGCATATACACCAAGACGGTTCCATCTCTAGAATAGTCGTGCCGGGTTCTGACATCATGGGCCAACCTAGTATTATACAATATAGACTGTGCACGCATGCATGCAAGGACAATTTTACCAAGTGCTACAACTATCGAACTATCATGTTGGATTCCAATATGGACCAATCTAGTATCTATTATATAACGCACAGTAGTGCATGCACGAATGCAAGTTCCCCACGACCGTTCCGCCCTTGGAATGGAAATGTCGGAATCACTCCGGCACGGCTGAGGAGACCTAGATTAGGCACGCATGCATAAGAAGACAGTTTCACTGCCGAAACTGTCATGCCAAACTGGGGCATGTACCAACCTAGCTAACGATGTATGATATGATCCAACTCATATCACCTTAATGTTATTTTCCTAGTAAAAAGAACAGAGACACTACACTACAAGCTAACCTGTCCTTTCTCATTGCGGAGAGTCCAGGGGAGAGTCCGGGAAAGTGTCTGCTGTGAAAAGCTAACATATCCTTTCTCATTGCGGAGAGTCCAGTAAAGTGTCTGATGTGAAATGTAGACCCTAGTTCTATGTGACGTTCCGGTCTCACCTCCTCTGACACAGTGAGAAGTGGCGATGTTTCGCTCAAAAATGGAATGAGAAACTACCCTACACTAAAGTCAGATTCGTTAAAAATTAATTCAATAAATAACTTTAAATGGCATTTATTGAAATTTTCAGAAAAAATTATAAGTTGGTATTATTGAATAGTGTAGAAAATAATGAAAATAATCTAAATTCATACAAATTCAAGATTTTTGCAAACAACCTACCCAAGTACAAATTACAACACTTTCCATAAAAAAAAATCATCACAAATTGCAATAGGAGGAGAATGAAATCATCTTGAGCTATATATCAATGTTCTTAATTTTTAACAATGAAAAGCTCAATGAGGTGTAACAAACAGAGCTTAGGATCAAAAGTCACGGGGAAATATTAGATACCACAAGAAATGAAATTTGAAGAAAATATAATTTCACTTAATGCATGAAAAATAACCCTAAAAATAATTCATTTCGTATGAGACATGATGAACCTGACCCGAGGGTAAGGTACACCCCCTCCCTGTAGTGCAAACAGAACTGTGGTTGATAACAAGAGGTTGCATGGTCAATTCAACCGTCGACACTGGAGTGATGAGGAGTGACATTTCTCAATATATTAGACACAGTCGATTCCCAAGGATGAGTTTCTTTCAACATGGGAATGCTTCGGAACGTGGTGTGCCAAGTTCCAGAGTAAGAAGCTGTCAGTCCGGTGTGGCTCTTGACAACTTCAAACACCATGGTCATGCCACCGACAGCCACAGCACCCGCAAGCAGATGCGCCGTGCGATTGTCACCGCCATCCATCGTTGCAAACGCTCCACACACAAAAGCTACCACGCACGACAGCAAAGATGCCACCAAGTACACTCGCAGGCGCCACGCCCTGTGCAGGTTTCCCAACACTAGAAACGCCAGCACCTTCGGATCGTCCAGTTCCGAATCCTCCCCTCGTTTGGATCCTTTTTTGCTCTCCTGGAGGACTCCATTCGACATGGATGCGAAGTAAGTCGCTAGAGAACTCGGGAACTTGAGGTCCAGGTTCAGAAAGAACCCCGGACGGAACATCGATGCCGTTCCGGACACCACTGCTAGTAAGCCTGTGCAGGCCAGAAAGAACGACAAGGTGGAGAAGAACAAGAAGCATCCCACTAAGATCGGTGGTCTCATGTTTCCATCTGACGTAAAAGCGCCTGGAGGTTGAAGAATGGCCACGAACGTTATGCTTGCCAAGATCGTGAGAACCACCGCATAGGAATGGAATTTCTCTATTATGGCTTCGTGAACTGCTTTTATGAACTTCAGTTTCGCTTCCTTCATGTTTTTAACCTGCATGAGAATTATTCAACACTGTAATCAGATTTTAATGTACTGAACACCTTGATTTGCTGATCTCATGTACTGTAATGAATATTAGAAAGTGGCAGAAAAACTCTAGATACCGATGAATTTGAAGCTTTGAGTTTCGAATTTGTGGAGCCTGAATCGGAGCCTGCAGTGAGTGGCGGTGGTCGCAGTCGTTTAAATCTGGCCGGTACATGGAAGTGATGGAACCCAAATCCATGGCGATGCTGAGCCGAGGATTTCCCTTTGGGTTCAACGTCGTTCGAATGTTGATGTCCATGGCTTGTAGTATGAAGAGTTCCCTGAGATACCTGCACAATTCAGACACGGAAATAGCAGATAGAAATTATCAACTCGTGAAGTAAATCGTCAAGATATTACCACTATTGAACAGATCATCATCATTCTTAGAAGGCGAGGTTTACCTCTGTGGTCTGTTTGTTAGCTTCATTGTTGATGGTGTCAGCATCCAGCAATGGAGGTTGCTTAGCTATGTCTTGCTTCTTCGGCTGCATGCATGCAGTGTCCCCCATCAAACGGAGTTTCATACAATCATTGCAAAAGTAGCCTAAACCCCTAAAGAGCAGCCAAGGATTCATGGTTTCAAATGAGAATTTCAATCAATCATATTGTGAAAAATATAATTTAGAGGGGACCAAATTCTATATCACCAAAATCAGTAAAGAGCATTGCATGTGTTGATTTAAAAAATAAATAAAGAAAGAAATGGAAGTCCACATAGGACCTACTTAAAACTGGAAAAAAAACATGAGGCCCAATTTCATCTTCTTGGTTCTTTACGAGTTAATAAATTCTGCTAGCTGAACTTTAGAACTACTTCACCAGATAAGCATGTACATCGAATCACATATTAATACTAAGAGCTACTGGGAGCAAGAATAGTGTTAGATCACGTACATCTGAGAACCGTGAGAGCCGCTGAGAAGCGGACATTTTGTTTTCCATCTTCAAATGAGGAGCTCTTGACAGACCTTGTTGGCCAGTAGACGTCCAGGCTAGGCCAGTCCACTCTCAACTCATGAACCAGCTCATTTATGGCTCCCAACGACAATCCCTTCTTGCTTTCCTTTGGGAACAATTTGCACCACAACGTACATGAGAGACAATATTAATTAATGTCACGGCACAAAACCCACTCGCTACAAATCTCGTCATATTCGTTACGTTGGCTAAATTTAAGATGGCTCTTAAAATATAAGAAATCGTCTTTAAAATAATCTTTTAAACAATCTTCCAAGTCCGTGACCCCGACCACTTTTCTTTCCTTGGATATTGGCCACTGCCTTTGGTAGCCCTTTTGGAATGGACCAATGGGTGCATTCACAATAAAACGAGCCAACGGCGCCCAAATCTAACGACTCTTGATGAATGCTTAGAAAATATATCTTCAATTTATGTAGATATTAGAAAAAATTAAAGACATTTTGCGACATATTAAGGACATTTTAGTGCTTAATAAGCACAATTTAGTCCTTATTAACGTTCGGCTGGTTATAGCCATATTTTAGTCGTTTTGGAGTACCAATAACTTCTCAAACATGGTCAAAATTGAGTATATGATAGAATGGCATATATGTAGTTACTAATTTATATTGCATTATCAATTCAAATGATATAATTATTGCTTAATAATTCATAAAAAAATAATCATTGGTTACAGATTCCTTGACTCGTTATACTGTGAATGTACCTTGATAACAATTGACACATCTGGGAAAGGACTCCCTACTAGGAACTGGAGCAATTTGAGACGTACATATGTTTGATTGGGAATATTATATTAACTGAGACACTTATCAAAACCTGAAATCTATATCTGGCCTAGAATTTAGAACTTTGAGATTTTAGAGAAGAACTTGCAACTAGGAACTGGAGCAATTTGAGATGTCTGTCTGTCTAGAACTGGAGCTAAGGTTTTGGATATGGCTCGGTCTCAACTAATGATACAGAACCAGAGTGACTGAAGATGTTCACTACAAGGAAACTGCTCGTTTTTCATTGACTGAAATCGAAGAAACCCTGGTCCTATGTGACCAATTGCACTCACCAACTCTATCCTATGTGACCAACTCTGGATTGGCTCAAAATAACAGTGAGAAGTGACCAGTTTCCTTGTAGTGGTTCGTCTAGAACTAGAGCAGTTTGAGATTTTCATCTTAAAGATCTTAAATCTGTACTCATCCTAAACTTTAGAGCTCTGAGCACCCAGGAGATCATTACCATCCCGGGTAGGTAGCCTACAGAGCCATATACACTTACCCCCCGAACTGGATACAAATCCATCTGCATACTGCCAAAATCATATATGATTCTCAAGTACCTAACATAGCTACCAGTCGACACAGGTTTCAGTTGGCGAACTATAAATCCATCTCAGTACTGAACTGTCAAATTTTGGCACACTGACGTTTGCCAAAATAAAAAGTAGTACATTTAATGGATAAATTCATACTGCCAAAATTGTGATTCTCGAGTACCTACCATAGCTACCGACGACGCTCTGTACGTCACTACCGACACAATGCAAGCCAGTGATATATCCTGCTGTAATTCTAACTGAAACAAAGAAGCACTGACTCATAAGCCCAATTCAAGTCCACTAAAAAAGTTGCAACTTAAGAGCTAAATGGTCTTCACCACAAAGAGAAGTCGTAGACTGCCGTTGCAACAAGAATTCAGACATGGAACTCAAGTGGAAAAAGCTCTCAATCCCTCACATCGGCGAACAGAAGTGGCAGAGTCCTCACTCATGATTGAATCGATACGCTCCCAATTACTAAACAGCGCAACTTAAGGTACAGAATCCCGACACGTACTTACTCCCAAACTTTCCTAAACAAGCATGTCGAAAGTAAGGGAAGGAATGTGTACATGGCCCTTCGATCAGAGTAACTTACCTGGGATAATGGCTTCCCGGGCTCCCAGCAAAGGAACTAAAATTTGTCCGTCATTGAAGAGTGATGTACAGTGTATTTTTCCCCAATGGGATATGCTTCCTGTAAAGAGAAATACAAAAACAAAACATAAAGCCAGGGCAGCTAGCAACAACAGAACCACACATACAGAAATCACAGTAGATTTTTAATTAGTATATTTCTAGCTCGTCGGTACGCTCTAGACTAGGATCTAGACTCAAGTGCACACATTTCTACGCTTTAGTCGTGTGGACCCTTGCATCGCAGTTGTCGTCCAGGCATCATTTCCTTCATTCCGGCGTATCACTTGGTATGTGTTCCAGTTGGAATCAAAAGCTTCAGTGGCTGTAAAGGCAAGGCACGATGATACTGAGACAAAATTGGTGACGTAACATACGTGGTTTTAACATACATGATAACCTAATTTTCGCCCCTTTTCCACTTTTTCAGCCCTGGACCAAACCCCAGTGTTTTTGAAAAAATCCATAACAGACAGATTTTCATCGTATGTACCGATTTTTTAAATCATAATTTTTTGAGATCGAAAGAAATCCTTTTCAAATTCTCAGGTGTATACGTGTACACTCTAGCAGTATAGTGATAAGGCCGGTAACAATAATACAGTCAATGACAAGCTTTTGATTCCTACAGGAACACATACCAAGCGATTCGCCGAAAATGCAGGAATGATGCCTGAATGAATGATCATGCCTGAATGACATCGATCCTCGGCAACTGCAATGCAAGGGTCCACACCACTAAGCGTAGAAATATGTGCACTGACTTGTCTACATCCCAGTCTAGCTAGATGCTGCTCAATTGAACATGCGTACCGACGAGGAATTATTAATTAGTTAAAATATTATAGATCTATATATACATGTCTAGTGTGAAGTCAGTCGTGGCCAAAATAATTGTGTGCATCGTAGTTGCAGTACGTCTAGCTATCTGTGGCTTTAAGTTCTACTTCGCTCCTTGGATCAATTCGCTTACCTTCTTCTTACAGTGTAACTTGTGAACTAGTGCATGAGTTTGCTCGACCGGTCGTGACTGTAGCATGCTTAACCCTTAAACGTCTTTCCAAGCCCCTCGGGCTTGATTTCCAAGGAATCTTGCTTCTAGCAGGAGCACAACTCAACTCCTTCTAACCAGACATAGATCATTGGATGCACAACAAGGTGAGGCATCTGATGTGCTTAGTTGCAACAACAAATTCTTTCATGCTTGTTCGCAATGTCTAAATCAAAGATATTGGAGGATCATTTGATTCTTGCCCAAGTTCCCAATTAATTCCTCGTGTGCTTGTTTCTTTGTTGTGATTGGTCATGCACCCATGCCCGGCCTAAATATATAATCCATATTCTTTCAGAGATCCTCGGGCTGCCCACTTAGGACCTAAAATGTCGTTTAAGGGTTAATTATTGTGCTCTCCATGAATTGGCAGTGTATCGATCGTTTCAATCATGCATTCATGAGTAATGATCGAGGAGACAGCTGTTGTACATTTAGACTAGTAGCTACTGGAGTGACAGAACAGTAGTCACAGGATGAATGGTGAGCCAACAGAAATCACACGAGGACCCAAGCAGTTAGGTGAGGGTCATGTGTCAACGGCTAATGAAGAGTATTAGCCATTGTTAGCAAGCAAATAAGGTAGCTGAGATTGTTAGGCAGTCTCCTTTACTGCCGTATCCAAGCTGAGAAGCCCAAAGGGCTGTGTATATATCCCCGACTCTAAATCTCCCCCCGGACGTTAATGCAAGCACTGTTCATCCGGGTCCATTCAAGCTAATACGAGCCAAGGGTGCCTCGTTTTGAGTGCTTTGGAGAGTCCTTTGGAGAGTGGTTAGAGACAAAAAAAGTCATGATTTTCATTCACATAATCATCATTCTCATTCGATTATCTCAAAATTTCTACCAAAAAAGTGTTATTTATCATTTGAAAAAGTCCTTAGTGAGTCATTAAAACCACTGATGACAGAGCTATTTTAGTGCTTTTAATAGCCAAATTTTTACAATATTGCTTTCATCTTGTACTATGTGTTTTATATACATGTTGGAAACATTGACATATCACTTTCCTCTCTAATTACAATTTAAATCAAACATCACATTGAAAATGCCTCCAAAAAAGCACTGAAAAAGCACTGCTGACAACTTAGGTGGTTCGTATTTCCTTGAATGGACCCATCCATGGGCCCCATTTTCTGAAATTTCCATTTTGGGCACCCTAGGGTCTTTTTTTGGCAAATTTTTTTGCAAATTTGGAGCCTACGGTCCAATTTTGGTCTTGGGGGACCCTCTCGGGAATTTTAAACCCTTGGAAGAGGGGGTTATTTTTTAAGGTTGGACCCTACATGTTCAAAATAGGGGGCAGTTTTTGTCCTCTTGCATTAACGTCGGGGGGGATTTAGAGAAATTCGTGTATATATTGGGGTCAGTTTTTCAATACTATCACCTCAAATTACCTTCAATACTTGGCCACGTGTATTGCATATTCAACAGCCACTTGTGTCACTTGAGACTTGAGAGATTAATTGACAGCTTGCTTTAATTTCTCCACGTACTTCGATGTGCTAGCTGTTGCAACGGCGGTCGATCTTCTGCACGCCGACATTCTTTTTGTGGTCAAGATCATCCGGCCCTTAAGCCCCTGCAGGAACATCCGGGTCTTGTCTGATCGACCGTCGTCAACAGTACCATTCTCAAACTAACTTCTCTCTTTTGAGGCAATTGCAACAAAATGCAATACTTCAAGCTCTGTGTATGAGTCCGAGAGCCGTATCATTTTGTGGAGTGAGACATGAAGACCATTAGCAGCTATGTGAAGTGGCAGCACGTGAAAATTCTTCACGGTGATCGAAAAAGTTATGCAAGGTCAAAGTTATTCAATTTAGACACATATTATTGCTTGTAGACTCACGGTAAACAGAGAATAGATGGTGTGACAGTGCATATAAAATGAACAATACATCAAATATGAGTAAATTAAGAAAAATCCTAATTTTTTTGTAGAAACCTAGGATTGGTTCAAAGGTCCTAAGTGCTTGTGCATCAATACCGTGTACATAAAAAACTATAAATCAGTTACATTAATGTGTAGAACATTGATAGAAAAAAGCACTCTGCACAGAGCAGCTGTCTTATATTAACACCTATATAAAACCCACAATTCACAAGTTCATCAAATCCCTTTTAGGAGACCTAAGTCTATGCCAATTCCCATGGGTAAATATTATGAAATAAGAAAATTCAACAAATGTAGGGTTTGAAGGTTACTTGATCAGCAAACTTCATCAGGTTACTTGAAGGTTACCATGATCAGCAAACTTCATCAGACAGAGTAGTAGATCAAGTCCAGTGGCAAATGTTATATATCTTAGTTTCCTCATTCTGCACCAGAGCCAGGAAGTTATTCCAATAA
Source organism: Pohlia nutans (assembly GCA_022496805.1). Taxonomy (NCBI): domain Eukaryota; kingdom Viridiplantae; phylum Streptophyta; class Bryopsida; order Bryales; family Mniaceae; genus Pohlia; species Pohlia nutans. The sequence goes on along the minus strand of CM040089.1, from coordinate 44,155,954 downwards.
TGTTACTTTAGGACTCATGCCTTCTACTATCAGATTCATCAAGAGCAAGTTCTCTAAACACGTCCTAACTACTTACACGTAATTATGCTCAAATTGCCTGAAACATACTGCTCAATCAATCAAACATACACCTTCCTTACAACTACAGATCTTCTCTCACAGCAACAAATCATCCTTGCAACGCAAAATTAGCAGAAAGAGGACCAAGTCATGCCAAGAGTGGTGGAAGCAGGCTAGGGTTGTCACAGCGCTCTACAGACTGCCTGTCCGGTCTGATTTTTCCATCCGATCAGCCTCTTGCCCGCCCGATATCAAAATATTTCAACATACCTGAACATATTCTTAGTATATTCAAGCATATTCACAAAAGATTCCTATCAAAATCTAACTTAATTTGTTCAATACTCTAATTCTTATAGGGCAAAAGTAGGGTTGTCTTGTACTGATGTCTAATAACTTTTTCGTATTAGACGTGTACTGTAAGTTAAACGTCTGACGTTGATTGTCTAATTAAACGAGTGTCAAATATGTTAGACAAATTGGATGAAATATTCCCAAATATCCATGAGTATTTTAGAATATTCAAAAAAAATCTACGCATATTCTAAGAATGGACTTGTTTGACAAATGGGAGGGTCTACTAGACGTCTTCGACGATGTGTTTGTACCCCGGGTTTGTACTTTGTGTAGTAGTTTCAGAGTACGACAACTTTGGGCAAAAGGACCGTCTCGACATCTTGTTTGTCCATCCGTGCCCGAAAAGCACGTATGAATAGGATTATCTTGTCCGACCACTCGACATGACGTTGAACAGATCCTACTGTAGGCTGTCTGTCAAACAAGAATGTTCTTAGAATATATACCGGTATGGAATATTCTGTGATATTCTTGGATATTCGGGAAAATTCCATCTAAGTTGTTTAACATACTCGACACCCCGTCTAATACGACACTCGACATCGAACGTCGAATACAACTTTGAGAGACCAAAAAGTGTCGAACAAGACAACCTTGTATATGAGAGTCCTAACTCGCCCAATATGACAACTCTAGGTGGAAGCCCAAAATTTGTATAGGAGATGGGTTGCCTCTCCTGCCGAAGTGCAATATGTATAGAGTATTCCTAGAATTGAACGGGAAATTTCCCAGCGGCCATTTACGGACTAGGTAATTCAAAAGCAGGCAAGACTATGGGGTATAACCACAGGTCAGGACCTACCGAGCCACGGCAGTGGCGAGGGAGGTATTGGCCTATGATTGTCTCCCATAGTCTTGCCTGCTTTTGAATTACCGGATATAAATGCAAGCCACTTCGAGCCATTGGATCTCAAGATCAATGTGGTAGTTGAACAAAAAAGAAAAGAAAAAGTGAAGTTGAGCATGCATGTAGGGTCCAAACAGTGAATCATGCTTGTTTCTTGGTGAAGAGTTAATGCTCTCTAGCATTATCAGTTCTAATCCCTCTCCTCTAGTCCAATGGTATCTTGACACAATGGCAAGAAGAGGCTGCATTGAGATTATGAAAATGAAAGCGACGCTTTCAAGTTACACCCAAGTGAACCAACCCTTTTCACACTTGTGTATTCCATTATATCACACTTGTGTGCACAGCCCGTGCCATTTCAGAGTGTGACAGTGACAGTTCCAGAGTGAGTTTTGAACTGCATTCATCCGTCCTCATAGGGTTTAGTGATATAAGAGTGGGTGTAGTACTCGAGAGTGTGATAATAAGAAGTTCAGGGTGTACAAGAATGGTACATATATCAGTACGCACAGGGGCATCAAACATCCCACCTGACTGCCTCTACAGACAGTTTCACAGCCGACATTGTCAAGCTGAACTCTGGCATGGACCAACCTAGCTAGTGATATGATATGATCCAACTCATATATATATCACTATGATGTTATATTGTATTATTGTTATTTTCCTAGAAAGAAAAAGAGACACAAACAAAACTCTGGTTGCTAATTAGCAAGAGGTTGGTCACTTCCACGGTCGACAATGGAGTGACGAGGAGTGACATTTCTCAATATATTACACACAGCCCGTTTCCAAGGATAAGTTTCTTTCGACAAGGGAATGCTTCGGAACGTGGTGTCCCACGTTCCAGAATAAGAAGCCGTCAGTCCGGTGGCGCTCTTGACAACTTCAAACACCATGGTCACGCCCCCCACAGCCACAGCACCCGCAGATGCTCCCCGGTGGCTGTGGGGGGAGGGGAGGATTCAAGCAGATGCCACCATGGATGGCGGTGACAATCGCACGGCGCATCTGCTCCGAATCCTCCCCTCCTTTGGATCCTTTTTTGCTCTCCTGGAGGACTCCATTCGACATGGATGCGAAGTAAGTCGCTAGAGTACTCGGGAACTTGAGGTCCAGGTTCAGAAAGAACCCCGGACGGAACATCGATGCCGTTCCGGACACCACTGCTAGTAAGCCTGTGCAGGCCAGTAAGAACGACAAGGTGCAGAAGAACAAGAAGCATCCCACTAAGATCGGTGGTCTCATGTTTCCATCTGGCGTAAAAGCGCCTGGAGGTTGAAGAATGGCCACGAACGTTATGCTTGCCAAGATAGTGAGAACCACCGCATAGGATTGGAATTTCCCTATTATGCCTTCGTGTACTGCTTTTACAAACTTCAGTTCCGCTTCCTTCATATTTTTAACCTGCACAAGAATCAACACTGTAATCAGATTTATGAATGCACTGAACACCTCATCTTCGTTCTCTGATCTCATGTACACAGAATATTAAAGGATTTGGAAAGTGGCAAAAAAACTAGATACCTCGGATGGTGAAGCTTTGAGTTTCGGATTTGTGAAGCCTGAATAGAGGTCTGGACCGAGTGGCGGTGGCCGATGTCGTTTAAATCTGGCCGGTACATGGAAGTGATGGAACCCAAATCCATGGCGATGCTGAGCCGAGGATTCTTCTTTGGATTCATCGTCGATAATATGATGATGTCCATGGCTGGTAGTATGAAGAGTTTCCTGAGATACATGCACAATCAATTCAGACACGGAAATAGCATACAAAAATTATTAACTCGTGAAGTCAATTGTCATATTAATTAGTTAAAACGTTCGAACGATGAAATCTCAAGATATTACTACTTTTGAACATATCTACACCATTCTTAGAAGGCGAGGTTTACCTCTGTGGTCATTGGCCGGCGATGGTGTCAGCCACCGGCAATAAAGCTTCATTGGTGATGGTGTCAGCTGAGCCTTGCTTCTTCGGCTGCATGCAGTGGCCCCCATCAAACGGAGTTTCATACAATCATGATTGTAAAAGTAGCCTAAACCCCTAAAGGAGCAGCCAAGGATTCATGGTTTTAAAATGAGAATTTCAATCGATCATATTGTGAAACGTATAATTTAGATGGGACCAAATTCTATATCACCAAAATCAGTTAAGAGCATTGCATGTGTTGATTTAAAAAATAAATAAACAAATAAAAGGAAGTCCACATAGGACCTACTCAAAACTACTCAAAACTGGAAAAAAAACACACGAGGCCCAATTTCGTCTTCTTGGTCCTTTACGAGTTAATTAATTATTCTGCTGAACTTTAGAACTACTCCACCAGATGAGCATGTATAGGATCACATATTAATACTAAGAGCTGCTGGGACCAAGAGTAGTATTGGATCACGTACGTACATCTGAGAGCTGTAAGCGCCGCTGAGAAGCGGACATCTTGTTTGAATCCATCTTCAAATGAGGAGCTCTTGACAGACCATGTTGGCCAGTAGACGTCCAGGCCAGTGCACCCTCAACCCTTGAACGAGGCAAACCTCATTTGTGGCTCCAAACGACAATCCCTTCTTGCATTCCTTTGGGAACAATTTGCACCACAACTTACATGAGAGAGAATATTAATTAATGTCCAGTTACAAAACCCACTCGCTACAAATCTCGTCATATTCATTACATTGGCTAAATTTAAGGTGGCTCTTGAAATATAAGAATTCGTCTTTGAAATAATCTTTTAAACAATCTTCCAAGTCCGTGAACCCGACCAGTTTTCTTTCCCTGGATGTTGGCCACTGCCTTTGGTAGCCCTTTTGGAATCACTAGTAGAAATCTTGTCTAATATGACATGTCTTTAATGACTAAATGTCCAGACGCAAACTCAAGTGGTCTTTGCGTCACTACAGATATGTTGTTCTGGACAATTAGTCATTAAAGACATGTCACATTAGACAAGATTTCTACAAGTAAATGGACCAATAAAACTTGTCACATCTGGGAAAGGACTCCCTACTAGGAACTGGAGCAATTTGAGACATATATTTGATTAGGAATATATTAACGGAGACACTTATCTGAACCTGAAATCTATATCTGTCCTACAATTTAGAACTTTGAGATTTTAGAGTCTAAGTCTAACTTGGAGGAACTGGAGCAATTTGAGATGTCTGTCTGTCTAGAACTGGAGCTATGGTTTCGGAGAAGGGCTCAGTCTCAACTTATGATTCAGAACCAGAGTGACTTCAGATGTTCGTCTAGAACTAAAGCAGTTTGAAATTTTCATCTTTAAAATCTTATATCTATACTCATCCTAAACTTTAGAGCTCTGAGCACCCCAGGAGGTCATTACCACCCCGAGTAGGTAGCCTACAGAGCCATATACACTTACCCCCCGAACTGGATACAAATCCATCTGCATACGTACTGCCAAAATCATATATGATTCTCAAGTACCTATCATAGCTATGGACAGTTTCAATTGGCGAACTATAAATCCATCCCAGCACTGAACCGTCAAATTTTTGGTACACTGACTGCAGTTTGCCAAAATAACAAATAATAAATTTTATTGATTTCATACTGCCAAAATTGTGATTCTCGAGTACCTACCATAGCTGCCGACTACGCTGTCACTACCGACACAATGCAAGCCAGTGATATATCCTGCTGTAATTCTAATTGAAATAAAAAAGCACTGACTCGGACTAAGTCCAATTCAAGTCCACTAAAGAAGTTGCAACTTAAAGCTAAATGGTCTTCACCACAAAGAGAAGTCGTAGATTCCCGTTGCAACAAGAATTCAGACATGGAAGTGGAAAAAGCTCTCAATCCGTCACATCGACGTACAGAAGTGGGAGAGTCCTCACTCATGATTGAATCGATACGCTCCCAATTACTAAAGATCGCAAGTTAAGGTAGAGAATCCCGACACTTACTCCCAAACTTTCCTAAACAAGCATGTCGAAAGGGAAGGTAAGTGTACATGGCCCTTCAGATCGAGTACCTGGGGTAATGGCTTCCCGGGCTCCCAGGAGAAGTCACATTCGATTATTAATTAATTAATTATTCAGTATATTTCTAGCTCCGAGTCGGTACGCATCTAGACTGGGATCTAGACTCAAGTGCACACATTTCTACGCTTAGTCGTGTGGACCCTTGCATCGCAGTTGTCGGTCAGGCATCATTCATCCAGGCTTCCTCCATTTCGGTGGATCACTTGGTATATATGTGTTCCTGTAGGAATCAAAAGCTTCAGTGGCTGCAAAGGCAAGGCACGATGATATTGAGACAAAAGTGGTGACATAACATACATGGTTTTAACATACACGATAAAACTAATTTTTAGCCCTTTTTCCACATTAGTCCAAGATTTCAGCCCCGGACCAAACCCCGGTGTTTTTGAAAAAATTTAGAATAGACAGATTTTCATCGTATACCGAATTTTTAAATCATAAGTTTTTGAGATTGAAATAAATCCCATTTTCAAATCCTCAGGTGTACCCGTGTACACTCTAACAGTATGGTGATAAGGCTGGTGACAATAATACAGTCAAGCATTTGATTCCTACAGGAACACATACCAAATGATCCGCCGAAATGGAGGAACGATGCCTGAATGAATGATCATGCCTGAATGACATCGATCCTCGGCAACTGCAATGCAAGGGTCCACACGACTAAGCGTAGAAATATGTGCACAGAATTGTCTACATCCCAGTCTAGCTAGATGCTGCTGAATTGAACTTGCGTACCGACGATGAATTATTAATTAGTTAATCTATTATAGATCTAGTGTGAAGTCTGTCGTGGCCAATATAATTGTGTGCTTCGTAGTTGCAGTAAGTCTAGCTATCTGTGGCTTTGAGTTTTACTTCGCTCCTTCGATCAATTCTCTTACATTCTTCTTGTGTAACTTGTGAGTGCATGTGTCATGAGTTTGCTCGACCGGTCGTAATTGTGCTCTCCATGAATTGGCAGTGTATCGATCGTTTCAATTCAATCATGCGTAGTGAGGAGACAGCCACTTGTGTCACTTGAGAGACTGACAGCTAGCTTTAATTTCTCCACGTACTTCGATGTCTTGAATTGCTATCTGTTGTAACGGCGATCGATCTTCTGCACGCCTTTTCTTTTTGAATTGTGGTCAAGATCATCCGGCCATTTAGCCCCTGCAGGATCATCCGGGTCTTGTCGTCTGACCGGCGTCGACAGTATCAGTCATTCTCAAACTAACTTCTCTTTTTAAGGCAACTGCAGCAAAATGCAACACTTCAAGCTCTGTGCGTGCGTCCGAGGGCCGTCTCATTTTGCGGAGTGAAATATGAAGACCATTAGCAGTGGAATCACGTGAAACACTTATTATTGCTTGTAGACGTACTCACGGTAAACAGAGAATACTAAAAATATGATGGTATGACAAACAATACATCAAATATGAATATATTAAGAAAAACAAACCTCTCACAGATTGTCATGTAGCACATAAGTGCACATTGAACCCAAATTGAAGTAGTTATAAAATATGTTAATTCTACATTCTTTTGAAATCTGTTGAAATTGGATCACTATCTCAATCAGGTGCTTCTAGCTTAACCCTTAAACGTCAAGCTAAGCCCCATGGGCTTATTTTGAGAGAATAATGAGGAAAACTTCAGATTTTGTGGACCAAAACATGAAAGGATTGGTGCTTTGGAAAGCTTATTGCAAAGGGAGGCTAGATTTCCAAGTTCCGCTTGTTTTAGAAAATTGTGTGAACTTGTGAGGATCGGAGAAGTGAATCGGGGAGGGAGGAAGGGGAGAGTCGGGCAGCTGCTGGGAGTGGCTGGGCGTGAATATCAAGGTTGTTGGGCAATAATATAATTGCGTGTACAATGCCAGGTGAGGTCAGAGCAAATTGATGATGTCAAAGTTAATTTTAACTCAATTGCTCATTGGTGAGTGGCATGTGAGCAAATTCGTGCTCAACTGCTCATTGGTGCCTTCCTACTTTAAGGTATTTCAACTGCTCATTGACTCTGAATGCCATTTAAAACTTACTGGCTCTTGAATGTGTTTCATGGGTGGGCAGCTAGAGGAACTTTACAATATTCTTTCCGGCTACCCCCTCATACCCCTCTTGAAGTTTAAGGGTTAACCCCGAAGTGACCGATCGACCATTTTCTGGTCGCAGCCCAAACATCAGTGACTGTTCATGGTCAGGAAATGACATTTTTCAAGTTTTGATTTTTTGTTGAAATTGGGGGTAGAGATCATGTTCTAGTGTTGTTTGATACATTTCATTTGCAATGTTGAGGTTCACTAAGGAATTTTTCAAAGACAAAGAACACGCAATTCGCTATTTACGCACTTGGCCATATAATCATGCACTTGGCCCCCGAACGCATTAAAAAATTTGTCTAAAAAATTCTCTAAAAAACAACAATTTTTGTCTTTCTACAATGACTTTCATTGTAAATAAACAATTCTTTTATTTATTTTTTATTCTTATCTTTATCTTTTCTTTTATCTTTTCTTTATCTTGTTTCTTTTATCTTGTTTCTTTCTTGTCTTCTTTCTTGTCTTCTTTCTTGTCTTCTTTTTCTTTTCCTTCTTGTCTTCCTTCTTGTCTTCCTTCTTGTTTGTTTACAATGTAAGTGATTTGTAGAAAGACAAAATTGTTGTTTTTTAGAGAACTTTTTACACAAATTTTTTTAAGCAAGATTTGCTCATGAAATGAACGCACTTGGCCAAGTGCATAAATAGCGAATTGCGTGTTAAGACCTCAATATTGTCGTAGTGCTAGGGGCGGACACTGGCGATTATGTAGAAAACCACGTGTGAGAAAATGTAGGGTGGATTTTATTCAAGACACATAATTTTTATATTTTATTTAAATTTACAATAGGGTTCTTTAAATGTGAAAATTGGAATTATATATAATATACGGAGTGGTTTAATGGTCTTTATTTTATTTTATTTAGATCTAAAGTAGCATAAAGGAAATTAAGTTTAGATTTTTTTTTAACATAGGTTCAGCATAATTCGCGAGTCAGTAGTGATAGTACATGATAAATAGGCAATCTAAGTTATAAACTGGATGAAATTCAAAAACAGTCATAAATGTGGATGAAAAATCGAGTCATGGGTTGGGTCGAGGGTTTGGAATTCTTTCACATGCTGGGGAGGACATTCTGTCTATGGGTGGCTCATTCTCCCCATGCGTGGTCATTCTCTCCATGCGTGGTTCATTCTCCCCACGTCGTGGTTCATTCTCCCCATGCGGATTTCATTCTCCTTCACGCTTGTACGCTCCTAGGGTACTCATTCTCTCTCACGATGTGTTTGCTGATGTGGTTGCTCTTAGGGTTAGCCTCTTCTCTATAGTTTTTGTGCTACTTGGAGGATTTGCGAGGGTTAGGCAAACTCGTTGGTCGGATCTGTGTTTTCTGGTTAGGTTTTGATTTCATTTGGGGCAGCGTTGTGGAGGATGTGAGCAGCGCTGGAACCTGCTCTGATCTGCAGTGACTGTTTGAGGGTTTATGGTGCACACGACTTCTTTTAATGAAGGCGCATCGGTGAATGTTCAATCAAGGCGCAACGGTGGAAGTGCATTAATGCGCATTAAGGCGCATTGAGGTTTAGTGCTTCAGTCTTCAGGTAATCTCTTCTTCCTTCTATTTGTTTTCTGCCTAACTTGTTTAGGAGTGTTTTTCTTGTTGCAGGTTGCTTGTTTTGGAGATAGAGGGTGTTGACTTGCTTGTATTAAGTTCTATGTCTTGACCTGATGAGGTTTGACGGCTAAGGTTTCTGTCTTGACATGTTCTATGCAAGGGTATAGGGTTCAGCAACCGTATATTTCTATGCCGGCCTTTAATTTTTGTGTTTTCTTTTCATTTTGGCACCTTGCTTCTATTTTGTTTTAACGAATTTATGGCATATTTGTTATGATAGATTACGTTTTTTTCCTAGTGTACATTAGTTCTATTGTAAATGCTTGGTGTTTCTAGACACTTTTTAAACATTCAACAAATTTTTGGGTTGGCTTAATGTTCATATTGTTAGGGCTTCATATGCTTAATTACTTAGTCATTTGTGATACTTATGCGGAGGTACTATTGAAACTAAATGCTTTGATTTTGAATTTAAATGCCGAACTTTAACAGTGGTATTGAATGTATGGCTAATGTAAATGTATGGTTGGATTCAGGTGTATGTTTAAGTTGCATGTATATTTGAATGCTTGTTAAATACAGTGTAATGTTTTATGCTGGTATTGTTGAATTGTGTATGTTTATGCTGCTATGTTTAAGTGGGTATGTATAACTGTGTATGTTTTAGTTAAAATGCTGGTGTATGTTGAAGGTGAATGTCTGTTGAAGACACCAATTGTTTGTATCAGGGCTTTTTTTTTGCACTGTAGCAGTGCACCATACATGCAGTGGAGGGTGGTCCCTCCAGATTTAGACCATTGTGACTGTGCCACGACATTGGAGTCAGGCTCCAAGAAGCCAGAAAAAAAAAAAGCCCTAGTTTGTATGCTCATTGTATGTTGGTTGTAATGTATGTTGGTTTTAATGTATGTTGGTTGTATGCTGAAGTTGACTGCAAATGTATGTTGGTTGTACGTTGTGGTAGAAAGTATGCTACTTCCATGCTAGTTGTATGTGTCATCACAACATAATGTATGCTTGGTTATCGCAGTGTAATGTATGCACAATTTGTTCACAAAAAATTATACTAATTATAAATAAGATAGGGTGATTAAAATTATGCTAGCTAAAATTTATATGTAATGATAGGGTGTTAGAAAATACCATCAAGTAGAAATTTAGCTACTTATAGGGTGGAAAATATACAATGAAGGAAGATAAATACCCCCCATTAAATAGGCTGTTCTCGCACGTGTATGCATAAATCAAGTATAGGTGCACCCCCCGGGTCCTAGTGTTATAAAACTTACTATTTCAGGAAACTAATGATGTTCTCTCATTTGAAAATTTTTCCTTTTTAAATTTTAGAATAGAATGTCTAGTTTTAACCAATCATACCAAATTTCAAATTCTAAAAATAGAATTTGTAATTTTGATGAATTTTAAATGGTAAATGCTTCTAAATTCATTTAATGAGTATCTAAAACTATTTTTGGAAGTTTGACCGTACGGATAATTACTAAACATCATGCTTCTCATTTTCTCTTTTGGACCAAACGTCATCAAAGTTGCAGAAGTCACATTTTATAACACATCTAGGTTTTGCCCTTACCCCCTCTGTCATTTAGGGGTTAAACTGAACTTGCACTTCTATCACTGGTACTTGATAATCACAATTTTGGCAGTATGAAATCAATTGAATTTTAGTATTTGTTATTTTGACAAATTTAAGTGTGCCAAAATGTGATGTTCCAGGTTCGCAGATCGATTTATGTTCACTTGGAAGGCAAATCCTAGATTCTTTTTGTAGCTATGATGGACCAAAATTGGTTCAAAGGTCCTAGGTGCTTGTGCATGGGCTAGTGCAACCGGACTTCAACAGAGGTCTTTTTGACTTTCTGTATAATTACAGAGGTCTTTAGACTGTATAATTACAAGAAATGATATTGTAAAGGAAGAACTTACAGATTTTTAATTTTTTTTTTAAATTCGACTCCGGATCGAAGGAGAGAAGGCTTTGCATCGAGAGAAGCTACAGCTACACGTTGATTTCAATACCGTGTAAGAGACTATAATTCAGTTACATTAATGTGTAGAACATTGATAGAAAAAAGCACTCTGCCACTCGCTGTCTTTTATTAACCCCTAAACGTCCAACTGTCCAGACAGTGAACGATGTACAGAATCAAACACAGATTTCTCATCCATCATTGACTTTTTGCAGTGTGGATTTTTTACTATATATTTTATGGGAAGTTAGCTTCATGATTTGTGAGATTTTTATGCCTCATTTCATGTTGTAGTGATTCACCCAAAATTTCGAAGATTTCAGTGTAAAAGTGCTCTTAAAAAAGTCAACTCATAAAATTCAGCAACCAAAAAATCTCCAAAAATCACTTCAATTAGAGTATTACATTTCAACCAATCACAACAAATTTCATGTACAAATTGTCAATATCTTATTCGTAATCAAATTACAAAAGAATTTTCAATTTTAAGTTTCAATTTTTATACAAAAATATTGGTGACAACAATCATAGATCTAACGGTATGGATAGAATCAAAAATTCATAATGTACAACTTTTATTCATATATCAAGTTCAAAATATCCCTCTTAGTTACATTTTATAAGACAACTTTGAAATTCTTCAAATCTGGAGAGGGGTGAGGACGTTTAGGGGTCAACACCTATTGCATCTCGTGAAAACAAATCTCTCAAATGATTGAACACTTTGACCTATGCCATCAACAACCACAACTTTTTCTAAACGTCCAAGACATGTACCAGCAAAATGTGATATCCTGAATGTCATCTACAAAAAGAAATCAGTGAAAATTCCTGAAATCTTTGTAATGAATGTACAGCCAAACCATACATTAGTGTAGAGACTGCAAGTATGTCTTTCTTATTCATCATCACTTTCATCACTGTATGCCACGAGCCCCAAACAGTTACTGTCTCCTACTTTTTCAACTGCTGGAACATTTTGCTCCGGCACGCTAGCAGGTGAGGATTCCAATCTTGCCTTTTTCGGCTGTGATTTGATCTTGATGGAAACTTTAGGCTGCGGTCTCTTACCCGTCAATGAGGGCTTCAGTGCCTGCAAATGTTGGCAACAGACAACAAGAGAGTCAAACTCAATTTCAGATACACTTCCACTACAAAATAATACCAAAATCGTTTATTAAACTAATTCTCATCAAAATCTGAATATACATATCGGAAGACACAAAAGGAACTCATCTATTGCGTCTTACCTCTGATTGTAGAGTAGTAGTTAATGGCTTGACTTCTTCTGTGGTAATAGTCCTACTGGCAATCGCTGTCTGCAAATTATCGTCACAACTATATATTAAATATTGGTGAGTATTTCGTAGCTAATAGTTTGAAAAACAACAGTTTAATTTACAGTATTCTTAGAACGCAACAATCTGAAGCATGATCTCCCTCATCTTGGTTTGCTGAACGCACATGAAAATTTGTAAGTTCGCGTGCTTCAGCGTCTGCAGCTTCCTGCTCCTGTTGCCTTCTGTACTGCAAGCCATATCAAGACGCGGTGATGTAGGGAACAAGTCTATAATTATACGTTTCAGCATGCATGTTGCGATGTAAAACCAGCTCTAATTCAGCAACAACTAGACACCCTCATATAAGTCCTCCGCAATCTTATGAGCAAATACATGTTACTAAAATAGCTCCCTCAGACAGACCAGGAGTATCTGAAACCTCCTCAGGTATCCACTCTCCTTAACATCCTATCAAGACAAAAGATCCCCAGAAGCAAGTCTTAGAGATCCCCGCCACAATTAGCCATGCTCACCGTCTCCAAAGCATCCAAGAACTCAGTTTCGTCTTCATCTAACGCCTTCGGCGGTCCTGTGAACACATCAAATAACAGTAACTGTGAGTAGCAGAGCAACGCAAAGAGGGTTGTAGAAACTTCCATGTCACCGACAGCTTTGACTCCTAAAAACTCCAATACTTCTAATAAACGATCTAAGAATATTGACAAAGTCTATCCAGCACACAACATTCGGTGCATTTGTAGTAAAATAGACGACAAAGTGTTGTGATGGCATGAGAACAGACGATGCTTAAAGCGCTCATTGAACTCTGCGTCTTTTTTGTCAGCATTTTCCTTCAATATCTGCAACAAATAAGGATATATATACATTAATGCTCCAATCTAGTTACCAAGATACAACCTGGTTACCTCTCCTGAATGCAAACGATTAAAAATTGAATTCTAAAAGATAGTGCTAATCAAATAGGGTGAATGAATCAGAGCACCAACCTCGTACAAAGGTCGGTCATCATATACTTCTTGCTTTTGCTGAGTCTGGGGAACGCCTTCAATCTCGGCATCCGTCTGCCAGACAAACAAGAATGACAAAAGTGATGACGATGGGTGCCACGAAATATGGATTACGGAAAAAGAAGGTATGAGGGAAAAATCAATGTTACCTGCGAAGCGGCCACAAAGTTCATGAGTTTCAATTTAGGCTCCGCCATGGCTGGCGCCCACTGGATCCCTTGCAGTTCAATAGGTTCTGTCAGACACACAATCGATCTCATAAACCCTAAACCCTACTCACAAACGAAACCCTAAATCTCTCGCTGCATCTATCGAACATTATTGAAACAAGTAGCCAGGATACATTCGGGTTCGCGGTACATAAAACATTTGCGCGCCTTCATGATTCAACACCATGACACAACCCTAGTAAACCCAATGTTACCGGAAAATGAAATATTCTCGTTCTCCGGTTCCTAATTCAGTAACAATTTGAACGTTTTTCACGATGTGTACTTACAGCTTAAGAACAAAGTCTTCAAAATCAGAATCCGGAAAAACGCAGTCTAAAGACGCAATTGAAGGAGATAATCCGTTTTCCGATAACGTTGATTAAACCCTAACTCACGTCGGTAATTCAATCACCGGGCGATCATATCTTCTTCTCCTTCTTCATTGATTCCTATCCCTCATCTATCCAATTGTGACTCAACCCCGAGACCAGAAACACAAAGTGTTCTTGCAGCGATCAATAAAACACATTTTCACTAAGTTCCACGGGGACAGGTCCTGATGTTTCAAAATATTCCGTCGACATAGATTGATGATTATGCATACCTAGAAATCTCGGCTCCCAACTGCAACGGTTTCGGGTTCTCACCACCTCGACGCCACATCCAATATATGAAAATAAATAGAGAAAATTATCAATATATCCAAACATCACTATCATGGGAGATTGTGAAACCAGGTACGAAGTTATAATACAGTGCGTGTTGTGAAGGAAGGCGTTCCATGAATCAATGCAACTACTGTGGGAGTTGAGAATTTCGGGAAGTGCAACCCTAAAACATCCTCAATGCAGACCCAGCAAACGAGAGAGTTACTGTGGTCTTGAAAATGCAGTCCTGCTTGCTGACTACTCGGCCGCTCAGTTCAGGGCCCGGTACTGTATATCAAAAAAGTGGCCTACTGTGACTGCATCCATGATCACTCAGAATAAACCAGCATTTAAAGTATTAAGAGCATCCGCACCCATGCACGCTAAAGCTGACTCGCTAAAATTATTCATCTACATTTGAACTTACACTCCCCCACCCTCAAATGCCCCTCAAACACCAAAACTCAAGTGTACATCAAATAGTCAATGGACCAATCACTAGTAGAATGTGGGATATAGTCAACTAAACTTAGATTTGAAAGGCCATTTCTTAACATGCTATGATTGAGGATCAAGAGGCATTTTTGAAGGGCCCTTAGCATTTTTCATCTAGTTATTGAGTGTGTCAGACTCTTTGAGGGCATGGGTGCGAATGCTCTTATAACTTATGTGTCTTTCAATCATAAAAACTAGGGGAAAAAAAAAACACGAAGATTCATGTAGTTATTATCATGGTGGCATTGATCAAACTATGTTGTCGTGGATGTTGTAGATGCAAAATATTCTACGATGAAGATCTCTTAAGAGCATTGCCACCCGTCCTTCAAAATAGATGAGGACGGCATTTTTTGGATGAAAAGCAAGCAATTACCGTAATACCTTTATAGTTTTGGCTATGATTATATTATTTTTAGATAATTACTTTCCAAAAAAAATTAAATATAACATGGATATTTTACAAAAATTCCAATATTTTGGGTTTGCCGAACTTAAAAATCAAAATTAAAATAATCATTCAGCACAAGAGTGCCGAAATTGAAAAGGTAGTACGGTAATACTTGGACCAGCCAAAATATTCTCTTTGCCCCGGCAAATAGCCAATTTTTTTCGTGGTTGTGCAACCCCGGAAAATACTACTTTCTCTTCTATAATTAGTAGGTTGGATAATAAATGATGAAGATTATTTTTGCTTTTGCACACTAGGAGACAAGTGACTGATTGGAAATTAAATAGCGAGTTGTAGGGGTGGGGTAATCAAGTGACATATTCTCTAAATAAGTGGCCCCCACTAGTGATGAAGTTTTAATGTGATGAGTTTTTTCTGTAAACGAGTGGAGATGCTCTAAATTGTACCCTGCAACTCTTTGTGTGGGTTGTTGCTTGCATTGGGGCACGAGAGGAGAGAGGTAGTTGCTGGAGCATACAATTAGTGTGTCATGTAGTGCCTCGCATTGAGGATGTTCTAAGGGCCGCTTTACACTAGGAGTCGGGCCCGTGTTGATGTGTAAGATGGTTGAAATCCTCACTTCTCATTGGTCGAAAGCCAAACTTTGGGCCCAACCCCTTTACACTAGGAGTCGAGCCCAATGCAACCAAAATATTTTTTACATTAAAACCGACAAGCTCTTATACGGGCCCAACTCCATTCTTTGGATACACCAAATATGAAGGCCCGAACTTTGGGCTTGGGCCTGAGTGCACATTTCATTTTTTATTATTTTTTAATTGTTAAAAAGCACTTTTTTCCAAGGCTCATATAGGCTGAAATTTCCAAGGAATATATACAATGGGCACAGCTCTTGAACCCAATGCCTTTACACTAGGAGTCGGGCCCGTAATTTCCAAGAAATTTAGACAATGGGCCCAACTCTTCGGCCCAACTCTTGGGGCCCAACCCCTTTACACTAGGGACACTTGGGCTCCATTCTAATTTTATTATATTGAGTACTTGAAGCCAGGCCTAAGGCTAATATGGGCTGAAATTTTGTTGAATTGGTCCAAAAGCAACGGGCCCGACTCCTAAGTGTAAAGCAGCCCTAAGATGGCTTCATCTTGTCTCTGAGGAGACTTCAGTGAAAGCGTTATACCATTGTGTACTCGCCAGGCCCGAACATTGGAACGGGTATTAGACATATACCCCTCGTCGTACGAGTATATGCACCCTTGTTGTAACTTCTAGGAGTGTGTTGTAGAAAAGTCATCTTTGTTAACCCTTTGATGCGCATTCGTCCATATAATGGACGATGAACAGATTGTAAGCCTTCTCTTGACTACATCCCGTACAGTTTTTCATCTATCCAAATTTTCCTTGGTTCTTGTGCTAGTTGACTACCATTTGTACGGTATGGATCTTCAAAATAAGATATTGTGATATTTTTTAGATGAAAAAATTGGTTTATGTCAAGTTTCATTCTTAGTTCAAAAAGTGAGACCTTAACAATGATTTTCCAAAATAAGTAGAATCAAATAATGGAAATTATACCATCTCATAGTGCATATTATTCCAAATTCGTTATAAAAAAATTTAACCCCTAAGCGTGCAAGGAGCCCCGTGGGGCCATGTTTGGTCGTTTTTCAGTCAAACGCTAATTTTCACCTAGTTCCTAATTTCAAATGAAAACGGTCTCAACTAAGAAAGTGTGGGGGCTATCTTCTACTTTCTAATCCAGTTTATCATTCTTCAAAATTGTTAAAATTGCGTTTTTTACAGCACTTTAAAGATCAAAACCCTGAAATTCCAATATACACTGAAGAAAACGTTTTTCTATCGAATTTATTTTATGTAAGCTCAAGAAGCATGCCACCTACACCTTGTTGTTCATCAATATTATTTACATTTTCCCTAAAAGCTTCATACTATTTTAAACATTTTGTAATTACTATGATTTTTACAAGAAAAAAACTTTGAAAAATCTTATAATATTCATTTTTATTTACATAATTATGAAAAAATCACGGTAAATGGGTTTAACAATTACTTATATGAGAAAAATACCAAAAATGTATAATATATTTTAAAATGTGAGGAATTGATGAGGTTTGACCAAGTAACTGTAGTGTGGACGCTTAACCCCTAAAGGACCATGCTCATCCCTAAAATTTGATCACTTTCTCGTGATGCTTTCAAGAAGGCAGTTGTATCTCTTAATTGGTGTTCATGTAGAAAACTTCACCGTTGAAGTTCAAAGAGGACTTAGTCGTGAGACTGTATATCAATTTTCAGAACGATCTACCGTATATATTACATGATTATAAGGTTTGATCATGTGTTGTTTTCTGAAATTTTTGAGCAAAATCAACAGGTCATTCACTGCAAACATTCTCATAAATTCTAGAACCATGATTAGCGTTTGAAATTTCAGGAGCATACAAAGGTGTACTGTATCTAGGTGCTCACAAAAAATGGTGTTCTAAAACTAAATACAACAACAATGATTGATTCTCAAAGATTTATGTTTGGGTGAAGTGACTTGTTGGTGACTCATTGAACCGGTGTTTGTGATCGTTATTAATTGTTACATTGCATAAAATGTGTAAAAATTTCAAATTTTAAGAATATTCCAAAATAATCCAAAATAATATAAAATATGTAAAAAAGATTCCAAAGATTCTAAAAAGATTCCATTTTAAATATATTTAAACATTTTCCGTAATTGTTATATAGTGTTAATTATATAGTAATGGCAAATGTTTTACATATTGTACACTTTTTTTTTGACAAATGTGATGCCCTAGTGTGAAAATGCCCTCCAGGTCATCAACCTCCCTAACTACCATGTCCCAAGTTCACCTGCGTTGACGTTTTAGTTTTTTCCCGGTGGATCGATCAACGTAATTGCAAATCTTGAAGGATTTTTGTGTTCTCGTAACGGACATTTACAATTCTCTAGTTAACATTGAGTCAAAATTATGAAAATCCAAATAAGTTATTAAAATAATGAAATTATTCTTGGACACAATGCGTCCACCTGGTCCTTTAGGGGTTAAGGGTTAATAAAAATTTGTTAATTTGGGATTTTAAAGTGAATTTCAAAAGAAAACCTTGCAAAATTAATTAAAAACTATTAATAAAAAATATCATAAATCCAATCATACAGATGTGATCTACACATTGAGATTTACAACTTTTCTTTATATATCAACTCCATTTTTGTGATTCATCAAACATTTTATAACACATCTTTGAAATCGGTGGTAGATCTAGGCGTTAAAGGATTAAGGTAGAAGCACATGGTTGTGCCATTCACCTAATTGTGACACTCTTTAGGAATGGTCTTCGTTTAAAAATGTATTTATGTGTTAGTTATTTACGTGTTATGATCACATTTTTCAATATAAAGTGTCACAATTAGATACTTCTACCTTAGGGGTGTCTGAATGCAAGTTTTTGAGGTGAGATTCTCCTGTGTGGTTTCTATGTGGTAGTATCCGCAATCCATGATCACAATCGTGAGACTCTCATCAAAACATTTGCGACCATCTTCCGAATTGAAATCGCGCAATTTCTGCCACCGCCCTTCGAGGAGACAAGGGCCACATCCTTGTTCAAAAGCTTGTTGCAAAAGCTAGGGCAGGTACTCACACTCTGACACCCCTATTCTCTAGATTTATCCAAAATGTGTATATGCCATTACTATGTTTGTTCATCCTCATTTTACTAGGTTGACCGGTACCGGAGATCGACGTGACAATTCCGGCAATAGAATTGCCCTCCCATGTTTGAGTGCAATAACTTCTTTCAATTAACACTCTTGTTTTCATTGTTTACTTTCCATTTCTACACCATTCATGTTCATGATATCTTTCTATTATGTTAGGGTAAGTTTTTCAAAAATCTAATAGTTTATGAGGGGAGCAATGTTTCGGGTAGTCACTTCTTTAATTGACTACCATAGTTGGCCGTCAGGATCGACAAAAAATAATTATAAGAAGAGAAGCCCATATCTTTAGGAAATTATTTTTTCAAAAAAAATCTATTTTATATGATGAAAAAGAGACTCTTGAAGGATATTCACAGAATTTGACATAATTTATTAAAAAGGATTTGTTCAAAAAAATTTAATTATTCTGCATGAAATGCCGACCCTGACGGCTCGTTACGGTATCACACCAAAAAATGAAAAACATTCACCATAAAGTCCTGTTGGAACATGATGGCTGGGTGTATTTTTGCTGACTTCATTGTCACTGCATGAAAAGCCTCAAGTGTATGGCCATGTTCAATTTCATCTGCAAAGAAGGGTCAACTTGGAATCAGACCATAAATTGTGTCACAAACAGGGCGCACTACCATTACTTGCGATCCTGTAATTGTGGAATTGACTTTCGCTCCGGCAGTTGAAATTGCAAGACTGCCATGCAATTCGGAAATATTTTTTCTGCAAATGCAAATGCTCCCCAAGCGTCTTACTAACATTCTTGAGCAGCTTTGACTGTCACCCTTTTCCTGGCCCAGTTACCCAAAAGAATCGGCCTTGATCCTGGAATCAAAGCCATCTTTAGTTAAAGCCACGTAAGATATGGTGGTCAAGATGCCACGATCAAGGCCGATTCTTTTTGGTGACCGTGCTAGGAAAAGGGTGCCCTCTCTAACCTGCTAAAGAATGTTATGTATGCTTGCAAGATGAAATTGCACTAACACGTAGTTGTATGATTAAGGTCAGCCAACCTATTTGTGCCACTGTGTATTCATAGTGCACATACCAAAATTTTAAATGTAAGACGCTAATACATAGTGATCCCAAAGTGGCACAAAGTCACATGACACAAATAGGGTGGTTTACTTTAGTGGGCATCAAGACTAGGCCAGGAATGGTGAGGTTTTCTAAATTCTTCCTACATCAAAGAACTTCAACGCATGATTCTAAATCTAATTATCTAGAGGATCAATACTTTTTGAAAAATTGAATTTTCACAAAAACCATCCAGAGGCATATGATTGTCATGGTTGATTCTGATTCTGTTTCTGATGAATTTATGTTGGTGGCCAACTATTTTGTAGCCAGACTATCACATTCATGCATTGGAAGTAGCCCGTGTCCAGACCATGTGGTTTTAGGGCATCGCAAGAAGATAAGGTTAGTGGCATTGCACGGACTCTGGGCACCTCGAAATTTACACAATGCATTTTGAAGTAAGAAACTTACACAATGCATTTTGAAGTCAGAAACTTACACAATGCATTTTGAAGTCATAAATTTACACACAAACTTATCTTTGTAGCCAGAAACTTACACAATGGATTCTGAAGTAGCCCTTGCTGACTCCACACATGGCTAAAAATTAGCCAATAATTTACAAGGTGATGCTCATGACTCAGCCAAAACAATGTACAGTACTTCAATCACCACCGACAGCAGTAGAAACTTACCCAATAAAGCACCTTCAACCTCGTGATTGTAGCTCCGGAACCCCTCTTGAATTATTTTTTAAAAATCACAGATATATAAACAATGTACTGTACCTCTTTATGATGACCTTTAAAGTGATGCTAGAACATGTTGCACGTTGCAAGATAATGGTGACCGTAGCACATTTGTCACACATTCACAGTCAGTCAAATCTTTGGAACCTTACCTGGTAAGATTAATGAGGTTTAAGTGCAGAGATCATTAATTCCAATGAAGATTCATGACATCAGACAACTGAAGCTGACGCATTGTGAAGTAAAAAACACAAAGGCTTTGCAGGAGGTACACAGCAAACCTTAAATGAGATTCGTAACAAGTACAAAAACATGACCCATTGGTACGACAGAAAGCCTGTCTGGAAACACTAATTATGCATGTGCAAGGAGTTAGGTTGCACTAAGTTTCTGACCAGTATTTTAGGCTGCAACACATCTTCATTGAAAAGCTGGCTCCTGAATCAAATGCAAGGTTACCCCAGAGTGACTGAGAGAGTAGAATACCATCGAGGGTTGAATGCAACCAGAAGCTGCACCCAACAGAGTACACAAATTGCCTTCAATTTGAGCGCATCATTGCAGTATGATACTCTTCTACTTGCGTCTCATCATCATGTTTGCCTTCCTTCTCTCCGCTGCGAGTGAAGAGACGCGGATCACCTTCCCCGAGTTCTCAGCTAAAGACAATCTCATGATATATGGAGATGTTGCACACAATACTGCCACTCGTTCTTACATCGTCAACCCTCGCGGTATGCACTCCGGTGGGTCTTGTGGAGAGTTGTTGTATGGGAACAAGGTTCGCATTCAGGATGCAGCAACTGGGAGAGCTGCTTCTTTCAACACGTCCTTCTCCTTCAAATTCACAACGCATGGCTCACCTTGGGATTACACTACTTATCCCAGGGATGGGAGCGCTTTTTCCTTCGTTTTTCTCAGGAGCATGTACTTTGCTAGAATGCAGGACTTCATGGACGCAGTGGGACGGGCCGGGGCTTGCAAAAGCTATCGAAGTGATCGAGTGCTTTCGTTCTCTCCTTTGAGCTTTGAACTCTATATTGGCACAGATTACAATCCTAACCATAACATGCCCAGCAACAATTACATCAGGGTCGGGAAAAACCTAGAGTCTGAGTATGAAAACCCGGCGTTTACGCACAACCTCTGTGGAAATGACACCCACTGCTCGTATTTCTCCAACGGGAAGATTTTCACAGCTTGGATTGATTTCAGTAGCTCAGCACAGACTCTGGAAGTGTGGCTCGCCAATGGGTCCTCTGCCAACGTGAAGAAACCCCTGCAACCTCTACTGCTCATTTCCAATTACAATATACCCACGGCGCTTGGCGACGATGTGTACCTCACGTTTTGGGGAAGCTCGGATGTCAACCACGTCGAAACGCATGAGCTGTTGTCCTGGAGCTTCTTCAGTAGTGGGATATTAGAGTCTAATTTCCTTTCTTCCCAAACTCTCTTTCAATATGTGAAGGCCAGAACATCATGGGCTGGTGTCACTACAGGACTTTTGGCAATGGCGACTGCCCTGTTTATTCTCCGGGCCATCTTTTGCTTGTCGAGGCCATCGAGATTCCACCGTTATTCAAAATTGACATATACCGCAGGACCACATGTATTCTCGTATGCAGAGCTCCGGAAGGCAACTCAGAACTTTGATGAAAAAAATCTACTCGGAACTGGTGGATCAGGAACTGTTTACAAAGGCTCTTTGGAAGGCCCCAGTGGTAGCATATTTGTTGCAGTGAAACAAATCAATTTTTCGGAGTCGAAGCAGGCAGAGGCCCTTTTCCATGCCGAAGTGTCGAATCTAGGCCAAATTCGGCATAGAAATGTGGTGCAGTTGCAGGGATGGTGTCAAGAAAAGGGTCGGTTGTTGTTGGTTTATGACTACATGCCTAATGGAGGCCTCAATGAATGGATTCACAAAATTGGTGGCCATTTCCAACGCCAACAAGTATTATCTTTGAAAATGCGGCATTCCATTCTTAAAGGAGTGGGTGCAGCTCTTGAGTACTTGCATGAGGATTGCCAGAGCTGC
Source organism: Pohlia nutans (assembly GCA_022496805.1). Classification (NCBI taxonomy): domain Eukaryota; kingdom Viridiplantae; phylum Streptophyta; class Bryopsida; order Bryales; family Mniaceae; genus Pohlia; species Pohlia nutans. The sequence continues at coordinate 44,133,429 of CM040089.1, read as the reverse complement.
ATTTTGCACCGAGATATTAAGTCCAGCAATGTGTTGTTGGATGCGGATTTCAATGCCCATCTTGGAGACTTTGGACTCGTCCGCTTGATGGATCACCACAAGATGGACAAAACTACTATGGCAGCAGGGACTCTCGGCTACATGGCACCTGAGATTCCCTACATTGGCAAAGCAACAAAGGAATCGGATGTTTATAGTTTTGGCATCTTGGTGCTTGAAGTCATGTGTGGAAGACGCCCTATAGACATGCAATTAGTAGAACCAGAGGATCTTGTGTTATTGTATGCCGTTTGGCGAGCTCATGAAGCTGAGTCACTCCTCAATGTGGTAGATCCAAGATTACTTCCAACTCTTCAACCTTCAAGGTTAATAGTTCTTGAAGATGATGAGTTCACAAATGCCCTAGAACCTCTTGCCTTAGCTTCAGAATCTCACAATTCGATTGAGAACAACATATCTATCTCAACGATTGTAGACGTAGACGTGGAAGTCCATAAAACAATGGTTGTGAATCTCCTCCATTTGGGGCTCCTATGTTGTCTTCCGAATCCAAAAGCCCGGCCATCCATGGGACAAGTGAATGGAATATTACAGCAGATACAAAAGATGGAGAATGCATCTACTATTGCAAGTATAGAAATGCCTTCTTTGCCAGCGACAAAGCCTCTGGGACTCTATCATTCGTTGGAGTTTTCAAAAACAACCCTAAGCTCAAGTTCTTATACACCTGATTTCCCGGCTCATCTTGTCGATAAGTCTACATTGCAACAAGCCTTTGACAATTTACACAAAGATGATTAGTGTTAGAGTGCATTGCATGTACATTAGAATATTGTTCTATTTGATCTAAGTAAAATATACATTGTTTAGTATACAATCAACATGTAATTAGAGGCAAGTGACGGCTGATCTCTTTTACACATGTAATTGTAAATCACCAATTTATGAGAGGGAATGCCATCACGGTTCATCTTGTGTTCAGTAGTATAGTAAGAATGGACACTTCCAAAATGAATTTAGACTAATTGTAGAATCAATTGATAGAAGGACAATTGCAAGTTCGTTACTCAATGGTTGACGGAATACAGAGTCTGTAAATACAGAATTTTTGTTCTCTATGGGATTATTTTGTGCATAAAGTTCTTAACCAGTTGATGGAGTTCTGCATTTTCAACAGTAGCACTGTAGATGGTCTGACACCAAATGCAATGTCTCACCACCCATTCTTCTCAAAATGAGTGAGACAGTATCATTACAAAAAATATGAGGGCACAAAAGGGCCTTGAGTTCATGTGCTTGTAATCAGTTGTTTACAATTACAATGGAATCACAAAACAAGGCTGCATAACAACTATCACTGACCTGAATGCTCGTGGCTAATTGAAAGTTGCCAATAGCACAGAGCAATCCATTCATGCACCTTCAAAATTATATTTGTAGCCCCCGCTTAAATTGGTGGCGTGCATTGGGAAGTTGTACATCGTATTGAACTGTGAACCAGGAGCTCTCCCAGCTTCTTAACTTTGATTAGGCCATGCTCTAACTTCTCAGAACAAGGACTACTTCCATCGACAAGGCTTCGGCTAAGTCGCCTAAAATACTTGCAAAGTATTGTACGACGAGTCAACATCCAGCAAATTAAATGAGAGAACTCGTGAAACTGAACATTGAAAGTGAGCTTCAGTCTCATCGTACTGGGATGGAGGTGTGGCATTCATTAAATATCATTGGCACACCTTGAACGTCGCCAAAGGCAAAAGAAGAGAAGGGAAGGGATCATTCTACTTACTGGTTCCTCTTAGGTACTTCACCATATATGGACCCTCCAACTCATACCCTAGCGTCCTGTAGTAATGGCGGGTGCCAACACCGGAAATGACTGCCAGCTTCGTTGACCGATGCTCTGTCAATGAGATCCTCTCCGCTTCTTCCATAAGTAATGTTCCATATCCCTACACAGACCAAAATGGGAAAAGTAAATTAAGACCAATTTTAATTGGGATTGTTTGGAAGGTTACTGGTTAATATTTTAAACATGACCAACAGCAACAAAGTACTGCCTTTTCAATAGAAGAGATCATGAGATTTTATGTAATATAGTACCTGATGTTGCAGCTTATCAGATTCTCGGCCATGAACAGGGACAGCTGTGCCATAAACATGAAGCTCCCGCACCACAGAGCATCTGCCCATAAGCTCAGGGCACGTAACATTGCGCCCACATTTGCGAAGTCGTAACAATCCTACCAAGATATCCTGCAGCTCAGAATTAAAAGTTAGAGAGCATCATCAAGGTTATTGCGTGTGGCACACCCTAATCGCAATCTTGCTGTCATCCGACATGAAAGAGGACAGGATGAAAGAAAAGGAAAATTTTAAAAATACTCATCATCCAAAGGTCATCCTTCCGTCATCATCCAGATTAAAATCGTTTGATTTGACTACCTGATGTGTGTCCTCATATGCTAGAAATGTCTCCCAGCCCTCATTGGCAACATAATCCCGTCGAACAAGTTCAACTTCTTCAGGTTTGATCTTGTGATGTATGTCCTGCCAGACCAAAACAATACATTAGTCCATCTCCTGGTCATTCTGGGAATTGGGGCGGCATTACAGCTTCAATACCACTGACAGCAACCTTCAAGTAGTACGTGTGGAAGTAAGAGTTAATAATTGTCACTGACCTGGATTCCTGCCTCTCGAGTCCGCACGTCTCGACATTTCAGTCCTAGGTCGTCCATGCGTGCCAAGGCTAACTCCCGCAAATTACCTTTCTCTACACCTGAAGTGACAAGCGGCATAGGAATGTCCCTTTGAATTCGATATACTCGAGTCCACGGTGGTACCAGTGCCAGCACTCGTGCTACCAAGTCTACTAATTGTTCTGGTGGGTAGTTACGATACCTGTGATAAAAAAATTATTTGAGTGTTCAGGACATATCGAAGAAATACGAGGAACTCAGATTTTCAAAGGTCATTGCATGCATGATCGTAAAATGTAAATAATAGAAATGGAAAAAGTGTCACAATCAAGGACTAAAAAGTGCAGCTAACTCCAGCATATTCGTACCTTCCAGTCTTCCATAATTCATAAAGTCCAGTTCCGCGAATTACAAGCGTGGGATATAGCTTAAGACCATCAGTGCGAAATGCTGGATTTTCAAAAAATTCTCTGAAGCTTTCCATATCCCTCTCCATGTCCACATTGGGAAGATTTGGCATCATGTGTGCAACTATCTGAACTCAAGACCACAGCAGCTGTTATTTGACAACGTTTACAAAATCCACCAAAAAAAAAAAAACCCCCAAAGCTGAGAAGCTAAGAAGCTAGTGTAGCAAGTTGTACCTGCCATAAAATATATAATTACCTTAAATCCAGCATCTTTGGCAAGGCGGAAACAGTCTTCCACGGCGGCAACTGTATGTCCCCTGTTAGTATCCCGTGCAACATCTTCATATGTACTTTGAACCCCGATTTCTAAGCGGGTGCAACCATATGTTAACATCTGCCGTAAATGTGGACCAAGGCAATAATCAGGTCGCCTGCACACACACACACACACACACACACACACACACACACACACACACACACACACACCCCAATCAAATCAAGCAATGGTTTTTCCTCCCATCCATTAAATATATCCAGACGTAGCAAGTGCAAGCCCAAAATAAAGCTATCTAAACCCCTTATTTACAGCCACATACATGAAGTTCATGTCGTCATACAAGGCCCAAGAAATCAATTCTGTCCCTACAAGACTCCTGCAGGGAAATGTACACCGGGAAATCATATCGTGTTGTTTAAGTATGAATTAAGCAAACGCACTTGGTGTATCTTACGTTTCAATAGTAAGGCCAATGCATTTAACATTTCCATGCTCTGAGTAGCGTACAGCCTCGTCCACATCATGTGAAATGTGCCCAGACAAAGCATCGTGTAAGTTGCGAACAAAATAATCTCGATAGTCAGCGGGCAGAGACATGAACGTTCCCCCCATCAGGATAAACTCCACCTGCAAAGATCCACACATCTCAAACATCCACACATCCAGCGCATGCCCACTCATTTCAAGAACGACGCCAAATGATCCACCACTCACGAACTTCATAATTATAAAATCTATCTAGGAGGAAATTAACCCCAAAGGACCAAGAATTCATGGTAATAGAATGACCAATTTGATTGATCACATTGAGAAAAATATAATTCCAATTAAACCAAATTTCAAATCACCAGAACCAGTGAAGAACATTGCAAGTGTTGGCCAATAAATAAATAAAAATGGACAAAAAAGAGTTCGTATATGACCTACTCAAAATTTGCAGAAAAAAAACGAGGCCCGATTTGGGCTTCTTGGTCCTTTAACCCCTAAAGGACCGTATGTATTTTTTAGTACTTGTGAGTAGGTTTTATGTAGATTTTCTTTTGTTCAAATTTTTTTATTTTTTATTCAGCATATGTAATATTCTTCACTCATTCCAGTGATATAAAATTTGGTCCCATTTAAATTATATTTTTCACAATATGATCGTTTAAATTTGTCATGTTAAAACCATGAATCCTTGGTCCTTTAGGGGTTAAAGACGGGAAAAGCAGAAACTGCTGACCTTATCCACACTGTGACCAAGCCTCTTCAGCTGGTCGATCCGACCTCGAGCTTGAACATAAGGATTGTACCTGCAGATCAAAGTCAAGATCAGCTCAATATGTGAAAGACTCAATTTCATCCTACTGTAGTTATGTTGGTTGATGGAGCACGTCATACGAATCTCTGACTCTTCTAGCAGTGTTCAATCATCACTTGCTGATCAGGTGATAGCAATTTTCCCGAAGTGAAACTTCAGTTCACAGTGACCTCAATAATCAAGAGCCACAGAAAACCATGAAAAATCGACCCTCTGCATATTTCAAGATACTTAGGTTTCAACCCAATTAGCAGCCCTAGTTCAAGCATATATGCTGGAAGTCAGAGCACACATACCTAGCCCTAATTGCTCGCATGCTGGTCGGTTCATAGCCAGTATATGACTGAGTACTGTACTCGAAATCAGAGTCTGGTCCTCCGGGGCAGTAAACGCAAATATTCCCGGTGGTTGCAATGTGAGGGCATCGATGCGGCTTCGACATCACGGCGACCACCGCAATTCCCGACGCGGTTCTCACGGGCTTCGCTCGCAACCTAATCACACAACAGAAACCCTAAACCCTCAACAATCGAACAACCCTAAACCAATTCTCCAATTGGAAAAGAAAAGAAAACCAGAAATTAAGTACCGCGGCAAAACCATATCCCTCTCGGACTCCGGCAACGCAGCGATGAGCTCCACCAGCTTGGGAGCGCGCGAAAGGCCATAGCGCCGGCAGGCCTCGGACTTCAACGCATTCAGGTCCACATTCTCCCCCTTGCGGCAGCCTTGAATCATCGCCCCGACGATCTCCGCGATGCATCGCACGCGAGCCTCGTCGTCGCTCAGCGTCGCCAAAACGCCCCCTCGCCCTGGCGTGGGCTTCTTCTTCTTCGGCTTCTGGTCCGGCACCGTGTCCATCACCGCCATCGCTTCAGTCCCTCACTGTGGCAACAAAATCCGAGAATTCTCAAGCAGAAACAAAACCTTGAGACCTGTGAATTGCAACCCCAGCTCGAAACTCTGTCTTCCCCAATTGGGAAGAGCATCCTCTTCAGGCACGGCGACAGGAGCTCCTTCTTCGTCTTTAGTCTTTGGAAAAGCACACGGATGTAGGGCAGCCACCCCTCCCCAAGACCGTGACTGCCACCCGTGATCTGTTTCGATCGACATAAATTAATTGTTTTTGTATTTTAAAATGCCACGTGTCATTGTGTGATCGGTTTAGGTTGATGTGGACCTTTCAAAAATTGACGTGGAAATGCACTTTCGACAAGAAGCTATTTGACCCTCACGCCGTACGCGGTACACTACACCGAAATCACCATATATTGTGGCCCACAGTATTTACGAGAGGCTTTACTAATAATCATTTTCCCAAAATATTGTGGTAAAATTCATCCAAATTGGATGAAAATTTGTTCAAATGGATGAGAATTTGTTCAAATGGATGAATGTACCCACGCCATTCACCCACCCACAGTATATGGTGATTTCGGTGCAGTATAATTCACCTTGGATAGATGTTACTCGCATGAATGTTAACCCTTAAAGGGTTGAGCGTTTTGACCAAGATTATATGTGTCTTCTATAAAGTTTTGGAACTTAAGTTGTAAAGAAGGATTGTAGTCATGGTTTGGAGCTTGCCATTTATATGGTTGGCGGATTTTTTTATTAAGTATTTTTGAACAAAAATTTATGAATATACATTGAATTTTTTTTAAATATATATATTAAATTGAAAATTTTGGTGATTGGATAAAAGTACGAGATTAATAACATACTCAAATTGTGCTAGCATTAATTATTTTTCTTTTTTATAATTGTCCAAATTCTAGTTTTATAATAATTAAATCAAGATTTGAAAAAAGTTATAAATGAAAAATGTATTGCATCTTTTGAATATATTTTTAAGTTTCATAATTTTGGATCCAAATTCATGTTTAAATAACTTATTATGTATTTATAATAAATATTTAAAAGTAACATGATAGATAGATAGAAACTCCGACCCTTCTACAAGGCCGGCGTGAATGAAGTGTCCGTTCGTAATGCCAATGATCCGATGCCCACCGGACAAGGGGAAATTGGGACAATACTACTCTCCCCTTTTGAGGATGGACACTATAGTGACACACTAAGCTACTACCTAGCTAGCCACTAGTGCCTTGAAGATACCGGACATGGTATCCCCCCAAAGGGCTTTGAGGTACCCATACAACAAGGTCCAAAGACCCCCCACCATAGTTGGGTGGACAATGGTAGTGAGCACCACGCCGGCATGGGGAATAGAACCCACAACCTCCTCATTGGGGGCCATGAGCCCCAACCACCAAGCCAAGGCCTGTGGTAACATGCTTGTAAATCGAGTTGTTTTTTAATTGTATTTTATGTTAAAAATCATGAATTCAATGATATAAATGTAATCCAGGGTTAAAACCTACAAATTTTGGCCATATTTCAACAAAATATAACTAAATATTTCTTCAATTTATAACACATTTAATAAAAGTCAAAATCAAGGTACAATTAAAATTATTGTAGATGCCCGTATTCAGCAAATTCCTTTTATTTCGTGCAACCATAGCTTGTATATGACATAGAATCAACCTATATAAAATTTTATTTTGTTCACATTGATGCAATCAGTTCTCCAATTCAAGCTATCAATTTTTTGCATTTAACATCCAAAAAAAAGAAACAATCATTTTTTAATTGATTAGTCCTCAAGGAATCAGTAAAAATTCTTCCCCATCTGTATTGCAAACTATTTATGTTAAAAATATTTTACTCCTTTAAAAAATTCACTCTCTTGTAAACAAAATTTTACGTTCACCAAAAATCTATTTCCTTGTAAAAAAGTTGTATTCCCTTCTTTGTCATTTGGCATATTATTTGATACATTATTCTGTATTATTTGTTAACCCTTAAACGTCATTGGCCCCAAATTAGGGCAGCCCAAAAGAATTTGACGATTTGCATAGTTGTCCGGTTCCCCCGAGCCAGCCACATGGCTCTTCCAAGCCAACCAATTAACAAATCAAATCATTGGCATATGAGCAGAGCAGGCATGGGAGAAAAGAGAGCACCAACAGGTGCTGGAGCCCGAGCATGTCTCCAACAGCCACGTGGCGATCAACAGGCGCCATCAACCCGCCTACAGTCATGCCCAAGCAACAGCCCCGGTACCCACGCCCATCGGCCTAATCGCATGTGTATGGTTGTCCGACCCCCCCCCTCTTCGTCACAAGTTCACACAATTTTCTAAAACATGCGCAACTTGAGAATCTAGCCTCGCTTACAAAGCACCAATCCTTTCTTTTTTGGTCCACAAAATCTAAAGTTTTCCCCATTATTCTCTCAAAACCAAGCTCATGGGACTTGGTTGGTCCATTAAGGGTTAATGAACAAATTTAACCACTACATTTGTGTTTTGCAAGAATAAAACAAGAGAAAAATAACAAGGATTCTCAATATTGGTCATTATTATATGTACAATTTTTTATTGACACTTTTAATAAATGAAAGCATGTATCACCTACTTCATGAATTTTGGTGAAATTTTGAAATTATTAAGATGTTTTGAAGTGATTACTAAGAAATTCATATCCATTACAAAATATACTTTATCTTGAAATTACAATAAAACTTTTATTTTTATTTTATTTTTAAATATATCAAATTTTAGTGAAAACTAAATTTTGTGAACTAAATTTTGCTAATTGAGCTCAAATACAGTAAAGATCACTTTGCAAACCTAAATTGAATTTCGGTAATAAAAATTAAATAAAAATTAAATATACATCATATAGTGATTTGTTTCACTACAGTTTTATATTGGAGACCTTGTATAAAATCCCAAATTTGCATTGTATTGACCAAAGAATAAATAATTAAAGTTTTGATGGATTAAAAAAATTATTATTAGCATTATAACTATTTGTATTCTACAATACTATTTTTCCAGTTTCAATTGCCAAATTCCAACAATAATTTGGTATGTACATGAACAAACAGAAGTGTTTGTATAAATGATGTTAATGAAACTTATTACTTACTAATTATGAGATATTGTGATGATTAGAATTTTGCCATGTACTTGATTAGTGTTGAGAATTGATAGCTTACAATAAACAGTAAATGTACCGGTATTCATCACACATCAATATTATTATTGTTATTGTTACATATCAATGTGAAGTGACATTTCATAAAAGGAATTGAATTGCTTTTGATGTAGGATGTGGTGGGGTTAATTAATTATTACATTTATTTACTCCAAAGATGATGTGATTACTTGGTTACACAACTCAATTGTTAAGATGATGTGATAAGAAGAATTACTATAGTACTTTATCAATTTTGGACAAGGTGTATCAAATATTTAATTATAAAAGCACTCCATAAGTAGAATTTATTTAATAGTAATGAATACCTCTCTCAACGAGAATGACTTAGTTTTGTGAGTCACTGTCAGTGATTTATTTTTTTGGGTCATGAGACATTTTTGCATTTTTGCTACTTTTTCATGGCTTGAAGAGCCATCCAGGCTCCTTGGATGCTCTTTTCATATTAATATATGTAGGTAATATCAGGGTAATACACATGTGCTACCTAGGTGTTACTTAGGCAATACATGGGATTGGGTGATACTTAGGTTTAACCCCTAAACGTCCTCACCCCTCTCCAAATTCGGCAGTTTTGCAAAGATGCAACATAAAATGCAACTAGGAGGGATATTTTGAACTTGATGTATGAATAAAAGTTGTACATTATGAATTTTAGATTCTATCCATACGGTTAGATCTGCGATTGCTATCACCAATATTTTTGTATAAAATTTGAAACTTGAAATTGAAAATTCTTTTGTAATTTGATTACAAATAAGATATTGACAATCTGTACATGAAATTTGTTGTGATTGGTTGAAATGTAATACTCTAATTGTAGTGATTTTTGGAGATTTTTTGGTTGCTTAATTTTATGAGTTGACTTTTTTAAGAGCACTTTTACACTGAAATCTTCGAAATTTTGGGTGAATCACTACAACATGAAATGAGGCATAAAAATTTCACAAATCATCCCCTTTCTAATCGGATCACACATGCATGAAGCTAACTTCCCATAAAATATATAGTAAAAAATCCACACTGCAAAAGGTCAATGTCGGATGAGAAAACTGTGTTTGATTCTGTACATCGTCCAAATTCTGGACGGTTGGACGTTTAGGGGTTAAAGAGGCTACACATCTTGACTCGATGTAGGAAATCTGACTATTATTCCTTTTTTTTTTGCAAAAATCCTTGTATCAATTAGCCAGCCCAAATTTTATGTAGCAATTTGGCTAAAATTAGCAACAAAAAATCACTGGTCACTGTATGATGTTTGGATCCCTCACAGAACTGAGATATCATCCCACGGATGAATGAAAACGAGGTACATTCGTTTGTGATCGTCGTTCTGGCGGAGCGTGCATATATAGCACTTCCCAGCTTCTCATCTGCGGCTGCCGCTGCTGCTGTGTTTCTCTGGCCAGCCATGTTCACCCTGGATGGGCCCTTACTGTGATTTTGCTTCCCAATCATACGACTCTTCATCGCCTCCGGCTGATTCCGGGCTCTCGCCTGCGCTTCGCCGGCGCTTTGCCGATCCAAATTTCGTGTAGTATTGCGTCTGTACGAGCCTTTTTTCGGTTTGCGTTGGGTTGCCGAAGTTCGGACGTCGATACATATTCTTAGTCGTAGTGTTTCTGTCGAGCACAACATTAGTTTTGGCAATTTGTTTCAGCTCAGGTTGCGCGTTTTGGCGATAAAAAGACGCAAGGCGGAGAAACCCTAACTTGGACCGCATTTTAAATCGAAGTTCATTTGAGGTTCGGGTATTACAGAAACACGGCTTTTCACAGTTGAATTGGTGAGGATTCTGGAGAACGCGAGCTGGTCCAAAGAAAGATTGGATTGACTTAGTAAAGACGGTGATTAAGGATACAGAAGATATTATGAGTTTTTGGAGGTGCGGCCAGACGCAATGGCCTCGGGTATTAATTAAGAAGGCGTATTACCTGAAGGTAGAGTAATGCGCAGGAGAACGGTGGATTGATCTGTTGTTTCATAGTAATGCGTGTAATCATGTACCTGCATTTGGTTAAGAGCGGACTAGGGGCGGAGACGAGACGCACGTTTGATGTTAGGGTTATCCTTTTGGTAGGGCAAAGTGGCGTTGCTAATTCTAAAAAGGAAGGAAGGGGTTCATATGAATTAAAGGATAACTCTATAATTGATGAATTTAGTAACATTGGAATCTACGAGAGAACAACCCGCGTCGCTGTAGACTTGATATTCTACATTTTTTTAATTAATTAAGTTTTTTTGTGTGTGTGTAGGATTAGTTTACTCTGGCAATAATCGAAGGAATTATGGCGAAGGAGTAGCAATCGGAAGAGCTGGCAATGAGGTTCAGCAATGGCGAAGCAACGGAAACAGAAGCAGAAGGAGCACAGACTCTCAGGTAGCTCGTAACAGATTGAAACTCGAATCTAATTTCTGAAGCACAACAAGCAAGCCAGATAATTGCCGTTCTTTATACAATAGCTCTCTGGAAATGAAATCTCCGTGTTGAATTGTCCTTTGGTGAGTAGATGTAGGGGTTATCAAGTCGGACGAAGGTGTTGCGTCATCATGTAGCACAATACTTCACCAGAAGCTCTGTGTGGCCGTCGACCTAGCTGCTCAGCGGATCTATGGGTGAGCACTCTGTCTTAGACTCGACATATTAATGTCTCTTCATTTGAGCAGGCTGTGAGCATCTGCAACATATGCTGTCAAATAACATTGTAATTTGTTGTTGTACTTGTGTACTGTCTATAATGACTGGGGGTTTTGGATTAGAGTAAATGTTATCAGGTGACCTCCACCTGACCATGGGTTTATGTGTAGGGTTTAGGGTTCAAGGTACATTAGCTGGATCATTCCAGGGTTTTAGTCCAAGTTTCGTACATTTGTGTTCAAATTTCGGTATCATGTCTGCAAGACCCGCGGATTTGTGCTTAACCCTTAAACGTCCACCAATTCACAGTTTTAAAATGACAAATTCAATTGATCATATTGTGAAAAATATAAGTCAGATGGGACCAAATTTTATATCACTAGAACTAGTGAAGATCATTGCATGTGTTGGTCAAAAAACAAATAAATTCGTACAAGAGGAAGTCCACCTAAACCTACTCAAAACTGTTCAAAAATGCATTGTAACCATTCTGGTCACCGTGGGCGCTTAGGGGTTAAAGGCAACCAGTGTCGAAGACAATTTTGGATATATTCTTACATAGATATGTGATACAGGCATACAGAACTAAAAGTTGCAGCAAGACAAGGAGGAAAAGTTAGTGGAGTTATTGGCTTGCATGCCCGGGACCTTCATATTGAACAGGTTCTCGTCGATGGCGTGGAAGCTCACTTCGAGATTCATAATCAACATAGTCACTATGAGGCGAACCCTAATTACCCTGCTCCTTACACCAAGTCGCACCTGGAGGCTGCGGACGATGCCTATCGGAAGTACTCTGGGGATCTTTATGTGGAATCTCAGCCTGAGCTCCTTATTTTTCCTCCTGCTTCGGCAACACCTACAGACCCAGGCCAAGAACCTAAAACGATTCTGGAGGTGAGTTCTCTAGACTACACCTAGCCCCTACATGTTTTCTAGTAGGACTACATGATTACAGGAAGATTGCAAAGTGTGGGTTTCGTATTGTGGATAGAATACTACCCTATGTGTCACTTTGTAGGACTAAATTTCTAGCCCTAGTGATAGTGAAAGTGAAAGTGATAATAGACAATAAGTCCTGATACCAATTTTTCTTATTTCGGGTCATGATTATGTTAATTCCTTAGAGGTCGGGGGGGGCCCTTTCTGTCCGCAAAATGGGGTTTATGCATATTTGGAAGGTATACGTGTGTCTACTGTGGTGGCAATAAACAACAAAGTTTGTATTCGAAACGAGCCAGTTCCATACTTATGAATTAATATCCGGTTGAAGCCCTCATGAGAAAGTTCTTTAATAAAACGCACTGTAGTATTCATGTATTCCATATTCCTTATGTACGAGCAAAAATATCATACTATTATTTGCTTTTTTTATTTTTTATTTTTTATCAAATTGACACACCTCTTAAAAACGTTTATGAAATAGTGAATATCTAAGAATCTTCATGCCAATGTTGGACAACCTGTATGAATCTGAATACATCAGCCCAAGGGACCTAACGCAATGTGATGATGAAGTCCGTAAGCGCATTAGCAATAGGGAATGCAAATGTATTCTAGTGCGCTATATCTTCTGAAACATTTTTCTTTGTAGAAGATATGTATCTTAATAATGCTTTTGTTTTTGAAGCGTATCAGTGCACTGAGTACGAAGATGTCTTCTACAGGTGAAGGCTGAATTAGGGTTGGAGAATGGGTTTTCACAGTCAGCGCCTGAGACGGCATCTAATTTGGCGGCTGTCTCTGGCTCTCAGTCAGAAGAGGTAATCAGGTGCTACCTCAGATTGTATGCATGAAGTACTTGTGCTATGAATGGGTGGTCTCTGGTTGGATTGTCAGCTTCTTAATAATTGACTTTCCTCTACTTCACAAAGTTCTTGAAAAATTGACTTGGAAGACAACTTACTGTGATGATATAGGTGAAAATTGTGCGTGTGGAGTATTGGGTAGAGAACCCATCTTCAGGAGCTCATTTTCAAGGAGATGTGTTTCACACCAACAATCAGTTGAGGCGAGCTCGTTGCTGGTTTCCTTGTGTGGACTCAACTTTACAACGGTGCAGGTACTTTAGCAACAAATGGTTTGACCTCCTAAAGCGGTGCCAGTCTGAATTGCTAGGGATTTGTTCTTCTGCCAAATCGTACTTTTGGTGTTTGGCGAAAGTGAAAATTAGTTTGCACACCCGCTGGAAAGACCTTAACTTTCATATTTTGCAATGAGAAAAATTCATTGTTAACATTCGTTTTTAATTTCAAAAAAAATTGTGATGATTTTTGAACTATAATTATAACTTTTCGATCCTGTTTATCATTTGCCAGCTTCGACCTTGAGTTTACAGTTCATTCAGAGTATGTTGCAGTGAGCAATGGGAAATTGCTTTACCAGGTTAGAGCTCTGCCGTGTGCTCTTTTTTTGTCAATGACTTTGTTGATTTATTCGTTTTTGTTAGTAAAGCTACTCTTGGCAGCCAGCTCGCATTTTTGGGTGGTTCGCATGATTTTATACTTAATATGTGAGCAGGTGTATAGCAAGGAGGGAACCCATCTCAAGACGTTCGTATACAGCCTTCCGATTCCAACAACAGCATCTTTTGTGTCCCTGGTTGTTGCGCCTTTGTTTGTTCTTCCAGATCGTCATCTTTCAAACGTGTCCCATTTATGTATGCCGGGCATGGACGCAACGTTAAATGCGTCTATCAGTACCTTTCACACCGTGTTCAGGTGCATTTTTTTCTTCAACCTTTCCAACTAATTTTAAAGCGCTCGCTTAGGAATTTTCTACAGTTGTAGCTTTAATTTTGGAAATGCGCTCACCAAATTTGGGCATCATTTGAGGGTCGCATTGTTTTGTAGTGAGGCTTTCTAATACGAGTAGGTAGAATTCTAAGGCAATGGTCTGATATGGGTACCCCTCTTGAAATAGTGTGATTTTAGATAAATGTCCTTTTGATAAGGAAAAAATATTGGAAAATTACAAAAATTAGATGGTGTTATAGATGGCATGGCTGGAGCTGCATACATGGTGTTAAAGACAATATTTTTGGCACACATAAAATGAGTTACACATAGTCACACATAAGGTTACGCGTAACAGGGGTACCCATATCAGACCATTACCTGCTTTGAACATCCTGTCGATGGGTCGGGGTTTGAACGATAATTGATTTCGAACTGCCATAACCTGATATGATAATGAAAAAAATGCTTTTGTTTGATGACTTACTGAACTCTGAATGCACCAAGTAGTTGAATCTTTCACCTTTCCAAGTTTCTATATATATGCATGATTATTATACATAAATATATATATGGTTGACCTTCGATGCATATTGTTTTTTTCTTTTGCCAGTTTATATGAAGAATACCTGGGAGCTCCTTTTCCATTTGGATGCTATAAACAAGTATTTCTCCCTGGTGATGCTGTTATCTCAACTAATAGCATTGGAGCGTCTGTAGCAACTTTCAGTGCGGATCTATTGGCAGATGAGCACATTATTGATCAGGTAGAGTATGATATTGTGATTCACAAGTCTCACATCTTCGTATCTCTGGAAGTCATCCCTAGGCCTTCCCTACCTTTTGCAAACCTCTTGATGTTGTCTCTCATTGCTGTCGGAAGTTTATATATCTACTCATTTTTCTTAACATAGACATGAGATAATCCAGATTGGTGCTAGGAGTTAGTAGACATTAGAATTTTATGCGTTTTACAGAAGTTAGTATTAGTATTTTGTGATGATATTTGAGCGCATCAGCTTGGTAAGTTTCTTTGCATGTAAATTAGACAGAACTCTAGAGTGGCAACGATGAATACTGCTATCTTCTGGGCATGTATTTTGTAGAACGGTTATCATTGATATTATCGGCTGCCTGTTGTTTGGTGTATCTGGTGAAGCTTATTTGCATGGCGATGGCATAGGCTGTATTTTTCTTACTCTTTGAAAATACTTTCAGATAACATCTCAGATAAGATTTCGTGAACGTGGTGGTTGTTGCCCAGGCTATTGGTACACGTATTAAGCTTGCACATGCTTTGGCTCAGCAGTGGTTTGGCATCTTCATAACTCCTGATTCTCCAGCGGATGGTAGGCTCATATTATTCATCTATGATGGGGTTAGAAATATGTCAATTGAAGTATAGTTGTATATTTTAATGTTTTATGACTGAGATTAGGAGTGTGGGAGTTGCCTACCATTGGAGGTTGTAATATATATATGTAGAATTTTTGTAGAATTTCTCAGGGTAGAGATTATAGCCCAGCTCAAAACTGTTCCTCCCATATGTCTATTCTCTGTATTTAAAGCTTGCAGTGCAGCATATCCGTTGTGTCAGAGATGTCATTTTATGAACCCATTGCCGGTATATTGGAAATTTTGAGAGTGAGTTTGATTCTGCATGGATTGTCCTTCAGATTGGCTCTTGGAAGGTTTGGCTGGAATGCTCACTGATCTTTTTGTCAAGCGTTTTCTTGGAAACAATGAAGCCCGCTTTAGGCGGTATAAGGTATTGCTTTATTCACTTTGTATCCTTCTGCAGGTTAGTGTTTGATACTCTTGCATACAGGTAGTTGTTGGCAGGAGTGAAACGTTGGAAATGATTCAAGCTCCTATTGGCTGAAACTGGAAGGCTAGACTCTGCAGCAGTATTTTGTATGATCTGCTGGTTATGATGGCTAAGTACTTATATTTAGGACCAAGCCTTCGGTAACCTTGGATTATTTTCTTCTCAGTGAAACAGTTGATAGAGTACCGTCTCGCTTTCTCTTGCAGGCCAACGAAGCGGTCTGCTTGGTAGAAGTTGATGGAGCACCTGTCCTAAGCCCCCCAGCTGGGTTGGATATAGACATGTGGGGCACTGAAAACCTTGGTGTTCTTGGGAAAGTTAGAACCTGGAAAGCTGTACGTTGTGATACATACAAAACTCTTACCACTTCACTCTTGATCAAAGCGTTACTCAGAAGCATATGTTGTGTTCAATGTGATGACTTTGTTTTCAATTCCGCTTGGAGGTTTTAATAGATTCACGGATTATTAAGAAAAATCTTTTTCATTTTGTAGTTAGCTTGATGGGCTTTGATGAGAGGCTAATCTTATTTGAATCGAAACTGGAATGTTTTTGTATACTTCATTTCTTTTCTTACTTGGTAATGGCTCTACTCCTGCTTCACACGGACCAGCCGTCGGTCTTTATCACTTGTACTTGGGGAGGGGAGATCTATGCTGTCAGATACTGAATCATATACTTGGTTCCATGTGCTACAGACTGCGGTTGTGCAAATGTTGGAAAAACAAATGGGTCCAGAGCCGTTTCGAAAGGTATAGGTTGTCGTTAAAAGTTTGCTGACGCATCATTCATTGGAACCTTTGTTTTTCTTTTTAAGTTTCAATTCTTTTGTTGAACTGGAGATGTGAATGATGCAGGTCTTGCAAAGAATAATCATGAGGGCACAAGATCCTAACCGGAAGAATCGAACCCTAAGCACTACTGAGGTGTTTTTTCTTCTTACGTTTTATATCCTTAAATTTAGCGTTTACAGAGACAGCTCTAAATTTTAGTCTCTGAGAATCAGCAGTTAAATGTCGTGTTTATGATTACATCAGATTACCTCCACACTAGACTACACTATGGCTTTCCTCTGCAAACTTCAGTCTCCAATTTCTCTACTTTGTCTACTAAGAATCACCATGTGGTTGCAGTTTCGCCACTTTGCAAACAAATTGGGAAATCTGGAACGTCCTTTTTTGAAGGATTTTTTTCCACGCTGGGTTGAATCATCAGGTTGCCCACGTTTGAGGTTTGTCTTAAGAGCCTTCAATTTGTTGAGTGTTGAGGATATCTTGGTGCTTGAGAAACAAAGAAAGGTATCGAGTTGGTTTGGACCTTCCGTCGGATGTTTGCAATGATGTTAATACTTAGGTGAAACTGATGACTACTGGTTTTTATGAATATCTAAGAATTTGAGAGGAGGGTACGTGCTTTGATGAGGACCTATGGTACATACCATAGTGGTGAGACAAAAAGTCTGAGGTTTAAGCTTACTTTTTTTTTAAAGTTTAAATTTAAAACATTATATCCCGAATTAGCCTTTTGGGGAGGTTTTCATGAGAGGTTATGACTGATAAAATCCCTCAAAATCGTTTGGAATTATTTGTAATTTTGAAAGAATGTTTGTTCCTTATTATGGACTTCTTCACTAGGGCGTGTCAGATTTCGTGTTTCTCACTTTGAAATCACGAAGGTTTGCTCAGAATTCTACCTCCTCCGTAGTATTTCTGCACGATGGTTCGTGATTTCACAGAGTATCCCGCTCATGCTGCCACGTAGTGATCTTAGAGATCAGATACTAGCAACTTTCTAATAATACTAAATACTCCGTATTGATGTTAAAAACCGATGACATATTATGTTCTGGGGCTGTTTGTTGGTAGGATGGGGTTTATATACAGCAAAAGGCGCAACATGGTAGAGCTTGCAGTTCGCCGTGAGTCCACTGCCATGCCTAAGCATGTGGGAGTTACAGGAAAAGTTGAAGCTCCTGAGTCAAAGCTCCGCGTCTCAGACATGGGGTGGCCAGGGATGATGAGTATAAGATTGCACGAGTTGGATGGTATGTATGACCATCCAAGCTTACCCATGGCTGGTGATTGTTACCAACTTTTAGAGCTTCAGTGTCATTCTAAGCTGGCTGGTCGGCGTATACAACGGCCTAAGAAAGGAGCCAAGGGTGAAGCTCTTGAGGATAATGTGGATGCTACTCCAGCTCAAAGGTGCCTACAGACAGCAGTTGCATTTCGGTGGATTTGATATCACATTTGGTTTTCTATCTTGAATTATTGTCTCCCGATCTCTTAAATACAAGAGGAGTTAGCCAATGACATTACCTTACTTTTCTTTACTTTTGACGCAGAGGTATCTGTTTTCTTATGAGGGTCTTTTTGGTGTATGTTATCGACAGTTTGGAGTCCCCGCTATTATGGATACGCGGTGATCCGGAGCTAGAATATTTAGCCGAGTTAAACCTACTTCAACCTGAGCATATGTGGGTATGTTTAAATAACTTCTTCAGATGTTCATAATCTTCAGATTTTTTAGGTTTGTAGAAGCTATAAGTTGTTTCTATGCGACTATTATTTGATAGGCGGTTCCTACTGGGTATTTATCTCCGGTGCTTCGCTCTCTGAACAGATAAACCAATTGGAGAAAGATAGGGATGTCATTGGTCAAGTACAAGCTGTGGCAGCATTACGTGCCCATTCTCGCACGTCGTTTGCTCTAGTCAACGCTCTCAACAATTGTCTTAATGATCCCAAGGTACATGTGTGAATTGGTGTAGCTATGGTCGAGAACAACTGTGTAATGGTGTCTTGGTTTTTCTTGGCTTTCAACGAAGGATGTTAGCATTAGTTACTGAAGTGGACTCCAAGCACATTTCTGTCTGATGATAGTTGCCCAGAAAAAGGTTCATATTACTTCCGCTTCAATTATTGTCTGTTTGTCACTTCTGTGGTGCGAGGTTTGTTATAACATAAATACCTTTCATAACTCCAATATGCTTGTCAACTGGCATTGACTGTTTTTCCTTGATAATTTTAGGTCTTCTGCCGCGTGAGAATTGAAGCAGCTACTGCACTCTCTAGTACTGCCTCAGAGGTGTGCTTTCTTCTTACAGCAGCCATTTGTGATGTATGGAGCACACTGCTATGTGTGTCCTATTGTGCAAGACTGCTACGTACTACGAAATGCAATAATGTAGTGTGCAACGCTTCTATGCATCATTTTAACTCACTTTTCTCCTATGTTATGTCCAGGGTACAAGTTACATGGGTTTACAGAATCTAATAAAGTATTATAAAAGCCGTTGCTTCGATCCTGATATAGGTCTACCCAAGTGAGTCCTCTCCTGTGCCCCTTCTAGATGCAGAGATGAATTTCTTTCTTATCTGTCACAAGGTTGACTGTAAGTAGGGAGGTCGTAACAGATTTGACGTCAGAGAGGTGTACTGGGATTGACGGGTTGTGGGGGTACTGGGGGCACACAGACCAAATGATTTTCACGATTTCTCTGAATACTTTGTTTTGGAGGTATATTTGCTGATAACACCCGGTCTCTTCGACTTGATTTGTATTCTGTTTTTCCTGATCTCAGTGAATATACACAAACAGAATGTAGTAGATGCCTGTTAATTTTTGTGCTTAACAAGGTACTTGGAACTTGTATGTCTGAGGTAGATCTGCTACTTCAAACTTGCAGATCTATATCTGAAATTGGAATGAACTAGCTAATCCAAATTTACGTTGTCTAAATTCTGAACTTATCAGTACGCCTTATGATGCTGATGACAATTCTTCAATACAAAATCTCTTAAAATGTCAGAGTGCAAGGACTTTTGATAAATACTATTTTTTCCTCTTTTGAGTATACAATTTGCGTTGTTGATTCATCCAGGCTATTCCAGGAGCAGTTGCTGAAGTTCGTGGGAACGACGGCAAGAGCCCGTTGGAAGCAACTGATTTTATTTTACATATTCTTAAGGTTTGTTTTTAAGTGTGTAATTCTTGTATATGATGTGATGTGACTTTTAATTGAAGTCACAACATATATTTGGTATACATTTTCTTTGTGTAGACATTGTGTCTGTACCGATCTAAAGGGTTCCTTTCTCCTTTTTGGTTATTTATGATCATACTGATTAACATGGGCTGTTTTACTGCTGAGATTATGTTTTATTCTCAAAAGGAAATTTCTCGTTTGGGGATGGGGCAGCATAATGACAACAATGGAAATGCGTATTCTGATGTATTCTGGCTAGCTTCTGTCATTGAATCCGTAGGCTCACTGGAGTTCGGGCAGCAGGTGCGGGTCCCCCAAATCCCTTTCAGTTCCCTGACACAGATATCCATTACGTTTGTTCAGTCAATTGTAGTGACAAGCTAGATTTCGTTCTTTGGCTGCTCTTTCTATGGATTTACTTTTTGCCTATCTCTCAGTATCTGCTGTGCAGCTAATTTGAAGGATACTACATTTGGGCAACATAAAATCTCTTTCTAAAATTTGGTATTTGTGAAACAGAATTTAAAATCACTAGCAAGGATGTTAAAGCAGATTGATCGCTTCTTGCAGTATGATAGGTAAGTATGGAAATCTATTATCCTGATCTTCCATTTTACTTTTACGATGTGTTATTTTTTGGTGTTTGCCAATCTTGACATTGGTCCATTTCGGGAAGTTTAAACACCGGTATTTCTATGTGCCTGTTGAAGTGGGAGGCACGGGACGGTTTGACTTCCTGCCGCTGAATAGCATAGACAGGCCTAAACCTAATTGAATGGTGCTCAATGTTCTGAACAACTGGAATGGCAAGGATCATGGTATTGTCAATTTGTTGCTCCTCTGGTGAGACTTCAAGAGCGGTTCAGTGACCTAGGGAATTGCTGGTGGACACAGATTGATGCCAAGTTATAATGGAGTTGTGACAATAAGCTGCATACATACTCTTGCAAAGCTCGCTATTCGCTTTTCTCATGCTCTACCTACGGTAAGTTATCGCAGTTGCTTCTGTTGGCGTGCCCAAATTGAGCGTATCTGTTTTCTGGATGCTGCAAATTATTGTTCCTCTGTTTTTATGGGCAAAGTGATGACACAAGCTGGTTCTTGCTGGTCCAGGAACGAGTGAAACAACTGTTAAAGCCATTCAAAGAGCACAAGGTCCAATGGCAAGTGCGAGTGGCAGCCCTGAAAGCGTTATTGGATATAGAATTTCATTCTAAAGGATTGGAAGCAGTAGTTATCCTTGCGTTACAACTTGTCCATGATGACCAGTCATTTGCAGGTGAAGTCTTTGATTTCAAGCTTCTGTTCACATTTGTGCATAATATTAGTATACATCAGCCTCTTTTCTCTTTATTATAACTCATGGACCTATCCTGTGTGGCTAGATTTTTGTTTCAATGACCTTGATTGTGGCAATCTAATGGATGCTATGCACATCTTGGCCTTTGTATTTCTCACTGTTTCAGTGGTCGTGGTGCAGTTCAAAGCAAAGTTATGAAGCATGTGGTCCGTTTGGGCTCTCTTTCAGAGAAAGGCAACTCTAGGATTGGGGGTGTTACTATAGCGCGTCTGTTGGCTTTGCTAGAAAGCAGCAAGGCTTTTCATAATGTTCTGCTTCGGCATAGCATCTTCTCTTTTTTGCAGGTTCTTGCCGGCAGGTATGACATGTTCATTCTACTTGCATTTTTTTTGTATGGGCACATTTTACAAAATTGGGATGGGTGCTAGTCGATATTGAAGAATTGCAAGTATCAATATGAACTGAACTTGGAGCTGTCAACCAGGTCTGCATCGTTATATCGATCGGCTGAGTGTCTCTCAAAATTGGCACCCCATCATCTATCTCAAGACAGGAGGTTTGGCAAGACTAAAAATTCTTTCAAACTTCGCCTTCGGCCTACACAACCTCCTGTTCCTCCTGCTCTTCAGTCAGAGCCTTTGAAACTCCGGCTTGTGCTTCCAAGTGTTTCTAGAGAGAATGCTGAGAGGGCAGAGAGTGAAAGCTCTGGGGGTAAGCGAGAGTTGGATGAGCAAAAAGGGAGGTTATCGATCAAGTTAAATGGTGAACGGACGGAGAGTGGAAGCTCTGGAGGCAGGCGAGAGTTGGATGAGGCTAAAGGAAGATTGACCGTCAAGTTAAAACTTCCCAAGGATTTCGTCAAGCCTCCCGCAGCAGGTGCAGGTTTGTACCTGGTCCCGTTTGAATTGATCATCTATCAAGCAAATCTGCAATGCAAATTTAATCGAAACTGGCTGACTGCGCTGGGATTTGTAAATGTAAGCCAGGCTATTAGGCTCTACTGCTATAGTTGCAAGTAGTATACAGCTGCCACAATGATTTTTAGTGTTCACCCGTGGACTTCACAAGTGACCATATTGGGTCATGTTAGGTTTGAACGGTGCTAATCGGGTAAGTCCCATTGTGACATTGTAGGTGAGGATACAAACCAGGCCTTAGAAGTATCCACTGGGGCTGTGCCCACGGAGCATAATGTTATGACTTCTCCCCCTTCTGTCCAAGAGGAGGTGAATCTTCACGAAGTTATAGACTCAAATCCTTTCACTCAGCTTGAACCATCCCATATAGAACCCGAGGAATCGCAAGCTCTGTACGTAAATAACGGGGATTCTGGGGCAGAGAATAATGATACTCAAGATAATCTGAGGCCCGAAGGTGACCAAAAAATGAAACTCCAGGATACTGAGGAACTAAACCTGGAGGACACTGAAGGTGATAGTCCCAGAGGATTATCCCACCATGCTAATACTTACCAAGGGAGCGATTCTCGGGCAAGTACAGAACAGGAGCCCCCGTTTGATCTGTATGGGGAGGATACTCTTGATGGTATGGGAGAGTCTAGAGATGATTCTAGGAAGGCAGGGTTTGGTGTATCTCAGACGGGTTCAGAGCTTCAGCGCTATAATAGTCTCTCGGGAATGATGGGTACCGAGAATAGTACACAGGACGGTGCTGATACAACACACGACCCCGCTACCCAGGAAAATGAATCACAAAAGCGGGTAGAGAAGCAGTCTGGGGATAAGAAGGAGAGACGACATGACAAGAAGGACAAGAAGGATCGCAAAGAGAGGAAGAAGGATCGCAAGGAGAGGAAGCATGAGAAGCACAATGACCCGGAGTATCTGGAGAAGAAGAGGAAACGGAAGGAGGAACGTGAGCAGCGTCACCGTCAAGAAGGGCACAAGTCTTCCAAAGAGGAAAAACACCGGAAAGAAGATAAATCTGTAAAATTAGAGGAGAAGCCTGCTTTAGATTCAGCGCCTATGAATGATTATTCACAGCTGGAGGGTACGAGGCTCGAGAATCAAGGTGGAACTGATATCATGAAAATCAAGTTCAAGTTCAAGAAGCCAAGGACGGACGGCTTGAGATAGAAAATATTTCCTAATTTTGTTGACGCAAATCAACCACAGCAGGTGAGAGGCTGTCTTATCTTTACAAGATGATCGGCATCCTGCGATTTTGAGGTGATCCTACTGAATTTTTGGACTCACAATGGTGAATCGTTACAACTTCCGGAGCACCATCACATTATGTACCAGTGTTGGAGGGGTCCCTTTTTCCTCTTCGCTCTGACTTTAGACATGTGTGCACCCTGGGATTGGTTCATGGGGTCCTTCACGAATGCTTTGCTCTCAATTTTTCAGTAATGATTGGATTGGGGCCCCAGGCATCCCAGGGATACATATTCGTCTTCTCCGCCTCCTCAGGGAGGAAATGGCCCCGGTACGTAATGTTTTGCATCTCTCAGGTGGAGAGCTAAAATGTATGTATGAGGTCCAGTCGTTCACAAGTTGATAGTTGGGATGGTGACTGGGTCCTTGAGTGGAGGCTATCTATCGACTGATGATTTAGGCGACGCACACATTGCAGATGCCTGAAGAAGTCAAGAGATGGACGCGGTACATTTCCATACCGGCCGTTCTAGTGTGAGGCTCAGAGTTTCTAAACAGTAACAGGACTTTCATCACTGTCTGGTGTAATACCGCTGGAAATGGAGGAAATGGGAAGATGATGTACTAGGTAGCCCTGTTACAGTCTAGGTCTTGGCACTCCAGGTGCTGCTGGTATGAGGTTTTGATTTTCCACTAGGTATTCTTCTTCTTCTGCACTAGAACATGTACCATAGTGCATGCATTGAAGTCCAGTAAGTAGTACCTGTGTACTTGCAAATTGTATAGGATAATGGAATTTTTCGCTTCTGTACAGATAGATGCATGCAGGGGTCTGAGCCATGACAGAGGAATAGATTATTACAAGTGGACTGGAGACCTGTTTAGTGTGCAGGATTGGTGAAATTGTCTTGTTGGAAGCACCAAATGGTTGTACCAACTGATTCTTCGTGAAACCCAACCTGACTGGGATTTTTTGGTTAGCACTCTTGCTTTGTCAAGTTGGATTGAGTCTAGACAATGGTTCATGTTGTGACATGGTTTCTGTTTTCAAATGGCTCACATGTATACATCAGATGGTCTAAGGTTGAACGTTCTTTTAATGGAGTGTTAGTACTGGTTCTCCTCAGTGTCCATAAAACGTTCTTTTGTCATTCCCAGTTTTGTTTTCCCACCATTTCCAATCTTCATCTGTGTACAGTAATATTTCAAATTTTGTATCTCTTCAAAGAATGTGTGTTTGTCATAAGCCATTCTTGTCATTCTTGGTTTGCACAATCAACATTGCATTCTTATGGAATCTCAATCAATCACGTCAAATTCCACCTAAAAACAAAAACTCTGTTTATGGTGAATTCTTTCATATAATTTTCATCAGTCTTATCTAATAATCAATCAAAAAATAATGGTGGTGGGTTTTTTTTAACTAGATTGTACATACATGTAGGAAATATGCATAGTCTGCATATTTCTTCTTTTTGAAGAATCTCCAAAAAAAGTTGCAAAATTTATACTACAAATAAGTCAACGTAACAATGATACCTACCTAAATTTATAAAAAAAAAAAAAAAAGGTTTTTTCTAAACTCTAATTAGATTCTGAAAATCAACCCTCATACTATGACTAATTTTGTGCTTTTGAGCATAATGTTGGAACTATGCACCAAAATTCATTTTCTGGTCCGGGCATTAATTAATTAGTTAATGCATGTGAGGCTGAGGGGGGGACGTGTCACAATGAAAATGAACATGGACGAATGAGAAAGAACGAGGATGAATAAGGATGAACGGAGTTTGTTTAGAGGCTGCAAACCCTCAAACTCACACACCCACGAGCTCTGCACTCGCTCATTTCTCATTCTGGAGATTTTGGATCAAGCGGAGCTTATGGAGACAGAGAAGATGTTTTGGGATGCAGAATGCACAGTATGCATGTGATCCAGCACGAAAGAATTGCACACAAGTCTTGTAACAATTCTTACTCACACTACTCGGGAATTGTAGCTTTACAATCGTCAAATCGTAAGTGCGTTTCTTGTTTCAAAATATCAATCGGGGTCAAAGTTTTTTCTTAGGTTGGGTTTTTTGTTGTTGTCACCGGACATGGATTCTCACGTGCCGGACATCTGATATTGCATGCATGTGTTAGTGATAGTGTACGGTGATATTTTGCAAAACCTATACATACAAGGGTTTTTGGATGATTGCAGGCGGACGCTGAGGAATGCGGTTGATGCATCAATTTTCCGGGGGCTGAAAGCTTTCGCGCATCATAAAGTGGCTTTCTGACATTACTACAAAGATTTTCCAAGGATGTCTAGAAGTGGAGTTCCTTCTCAATTTAGACAACATTGTTCATCATCTTGTAAAGCTAAAACTGGTTTTGTGCCCTTGGTTTTTCACAGAAGTGGAATTTGCGAGGTCATCCTGAAAGCTTTTCCTTTTCTCACAAAATTCTTCAAAAGTTTGCATCATACGATCTTCATGTACTTGATGCACTTCCATCTCACAAAAATACACCCTTAAGAAGTTTGTCAACAACACCCTTCAATGCTTTGGTAGCCTCATGCCCACCGGAGTTTGCTCTATGATGCTCCATAAACATAGCCAATGCCCCAAAAATATTCTCCATATCGTTTTGGCCCCTCCAGAAGTCCCATCGTGATCCTCCATCATGCCTTAACCAAAACTAATTGCTCCAAAGCAGCTTTCAATGGAAGCACCAAATGTCGGGTAGAGAGGGTTTTGCTATGGGAAAATGCGGGGTTCCTAGCTGCAAACTAGTCTAAGTTCAAAGTATGAGGGGATATCAAAGTGAAATTTGTTGTTTATGCCTTTAAAATACCAAAATTTATGTTTTACATTACAAAATAAACAAGCCGTGTAGAGACTTGAACCCTCAAAACTATTGTCAACACTCAAATGAATGCCACTGGTGCATAACTACTCTAAATCAAGTTTGCTATGATTTTTTAAAAAACCAACACAAAGCTACATAATCTGTAAAAGTTTCAAAAGATAATAGTTTACCGTTCGATATATATAGTGTGATGAAGTTGAGACTTCAAAATTCGTTGGCAACTGTACACCTCTCCACTTCAGAGCACGTATCATATTCATAAATGCTCCAAATAAACAGCGCTATAGCTTTTTGGAAAGCTAACTTCATTATCTTTGCTCACTAAAAAACTCAGCGCAATTCTTGATACTGTCCGGTTTTAGAGCTCCTCAAAAATAGAACTCCTAAAAAATGTGGAATTTCTAAACCCCCTTACTTACACACCCATAACTTTTACATATAGACTCAAAAATAGAAGTTTAATAGCTTTTTAGAAAAATATAAACATGATACAAACACTCACCAAATCTTAGAACAAACTAATTTACATAAAAATTTCTACAAGCTCTCAAAGGTCGGGCTCTTGAATTCCGATGGTAGTAAACCACCTTTCACTTCAGAAGCCATAACTTACTCATAACAACTCCAAATGAAGAGCGCAACACACCATTGGAATCACAACAAAAAAAAGAAACACTCTCCCAAAAGTTCATTGAAATCCAAGGTATACACAGTAAGTTGATCCTCCTCAAACACACGGCATAAACTAAAAAACTCTAAAAATGACAATAGAGAGAATGGGGGTTCGGGAGAAGAAGGCCCCCCCTTATCTTGCCACAAGGGGGGACACATCAGCCCATACAATGGCACATGGGCACCCTTAAGCTAATTGGGTGACTCAAATATCCCCCATAACTCTATCCATTCACTTATTTTAATGATAAAACCACAAAGAACTAAAAGAATGGTAAAACAATTTTCACCCTTCTTTTCAACAACTATCAAAACTCAAATTAAACATCAAAACTCATTCTAAGAAGATAAATCTAGGGTTTAACTTTTGATAATCAATAAACAAGGCAATTAAAACCTTGTAGAGATCATGATTCAAATCACAATCTTTTCCTAATGTTCCTTATTCATTTCTTCTTTAAACGAGTTATCTCAAAACTCATCAAAATAACAATACTATAGGTTTTTACATTATGTATCCGTTTGCATCACGACACCGTGACACTGACTTTCAATAGTAGTTTGGTTCACTCCTATCTACGACTTTCATTTTGTCCTTCTTTGGTGCCTTCGTTGCCTCTGCAGCTGCCAAAGTAGTTGTTTGTGTTGTTGCATCTTTGCCTTTATGCCTTGTAGCAGCTATGAGAGAACTCAACATTATCTACAATTACAATTACAATTCAAATTCAAGAACCTCAATCTCACAGCAATGCCTCCACAGCTTCAAGTCTGACTCTCAGCATCAAGATGGTAATACAAACTATGCTCAGTGCACAAAGTGTCCAAATTAGGTGTAGATATCTTTGTGACCAGATCATTTGGTGGTGTTACAATATCAGCATTTTAAGGTTTATGAACACATGGAAAACACAAAAAGATAGCACAAGAATAGCACATATGCTACTATAGTGTAATCCTAATGACCGTTTTATTTAATGTATTCTACTCTCATGATAATAGTACTGAACCAAAGCATTGAACAAGTGAAATGTAGATTTTGACTTACATGTCAAACAACCCTTTTGCATGTGTTATCCTCACAGCTATCTAGCTCTTGCATTGAACAACAACAATCAAACAAGATCCACAATATCTCATAAAAATGAAATTCACTAGGATAAATGCGATTCCTACATGAGGCAACTCTAATAGCAAAATTGCAATTCAAAGTCCTAAATGTCCATCATTAATGAATGGGACATGCACAACCTCCTCACTTTTCTCTTCTAATTATCACGCATATGTGTTTCAAAAGTGAAACACAGAGTCCCAAACACCAAGCCGAGGTTCAATGTCGAGCACTAGAGGACTAAGGTAAACTGAGATAATCTTAAGGTTTGATATAAGGTTAGGCTAAATTCAACCTCTGCACCATAACAAGATTCTAATTTAGAAACACAAAATCATGTCACAAAAGAATTGCTCTGCGAACCACGCAGTGACATCGCAGCAGCAAGGAATCCGCAGTGACCACATACCAGCAAGAGGATGTAGCACAAGCATGTGCGAGAGATAATCTCCACCCTCCATCTCCACATAAATCTCCACCCTCCACGTCACTCTGACGAACCATCATGCACTATTAAATTAACAAGCAATCTCTGAGTCAACCAGAGAGAGTTTGATGGGTGGCTTTCGACATATTGAATCCGGATGTACTTGAACAAAACTGCCGTTTGGCATGACCAAAACTTGGCATCTATGGAACTAGTAGCAACTTACAGAACCCCAATCTGATAAGTTGTTCATGAGATATTTTTTGTGAGAGTTCGTCAGGTCGGGCCCATTGGATTTGGAATTTACCGCAGTGGTCATGCCTTTGAGAACTAATGAGATATGGAAATAGACACTTTGGTGCACATGGGCATTTAAAGGTTAACCCTATCTAGGGTGTTTTCACGGTAGGGCGGCCAAAATATATAGTTACAGGTTGGATTTGTCGTTTTTTTTGCATTCCGTAAATTTTGGTGGTCATTAAAATGCAAATAAAAATAATTCTCGAAATATGAATTATAGGAATATGGAAAACTTTTGATAGAAATTATTTCGAAACAATTATTCATAGCATTTGGATCCAAATGTGTAAAAAAGGTGCGTTGTTATGCCTTAGATGTGTATAGAGGTTTAAAAAGATTCCAAGAATATTCCAAATATTCTGAAAGATTCCATATTTAATATATTTAAACATTTTCCGTAATTATTGGATATAAATAATGACGCAGTAATGACGCAGTAATGACGCAGTAATGGCAAGTGCATTACATATTGTACGTTTGCCTTTCGTGCAAAATCGTCGCCCTACCGTGAAAACACCCCTTTCACAACCGCCCCATCCGTCCCTCAACTAGACCCAACATTCAGCGACCCATACAATCGACATGAGATTCCAATTTGCATTGAATTGAGTCATGGACATGACATGATCCTAAACTCAGCTTTTGAGGCATGACCCACTCTATAATGTGCTCAACTTTGGAGGGCTATATCTATGAATAAAATGAAGCTTTCATTGTATTCCAAACTGCTTGCACTTTCTAATCTGGTATATAATCCAATTATGTAAACTACACTTTGGGTTTTCAATTTCCGGATTCAACCAAGTTTGTTGGAACCATCAAATTCAGTCATTTCTCTTTGGTTGACTCAGAGATTGCTTGTTAATGTTTGGGTCACCAAAACAAATTTTGGTGCATAGTTTGATATTAATTGATGCCATTACAATAGATTAGTTTTAGAAAAAAATATTATTACATATTTTTAAGATTAATATAATGTTGTGTTTGTGTGATTTTTTTTGGTTTGTTTGTTTGAAATGGAACATCTCACTTTTTCATTTACTTTATTCATAACCTTCATCCTTTATGTGTCAACATTATACTTTATTTTATTTTAAATTTTTTATTTTGTATTTCCTTACAACAAATATCTACATCCTTTCTTTAACCCATAAATAACAATAACTGTCATCTGTAGTCCATTGAGAAAAAACAAAATTTAAAATTTTTATTATTATTTTTAAATTAAAACTAAACCTTACAAGATTGTACTAAATTACTATCAAGATTCCTTAAAAACATTCAGGTCAATTTTCCTTTATGGATTGCGAGAATATAGCGTTTAATGTGATAGAAAATATTTTCACAGCTTGCCTAAAATCATTTAAGTCTAAATCATCTTCTCCTACGAGTATGTTCAAAAAAAGGTGACTACACTTGCAAGATTTCAAATATTTAAAAAAAATAAGGTTTGACGGATAAAATATTCTCAAATATCCATCACGATTCTCTTTTTCACCATATTGCATGTTCTACCTCTTTAATATGCTAGTTTAAAAACTGTGTGCAAAAAGACTACAAGTTTCAAAAACTGGCACATTTAGTGTATAGTTTTAGGTTGTGCCTTGCAACGCCTCAATGGTTATCACATGCAAATCAAAAAATGAGCAGATGGTGGAATAAATGTTGCCTCACAGATTTTACAGATTTTACACAGTACTTCCACAGGACCTCACTTTATGACCAAGTCCACATATTCTTGTTATTGAAGGTTGTGAAATAGTTTTTAAAATTGTGCATTCTTCTCTCTTACTCATAGGTTTAATAAATCATGTCATAGAAAGTTATTTAATTTGTAGTCATGACAACCAACCTAAAGCTTAAGCTACCAAGACTTCACAAGCATAATGCATATAATAAATTAATTAATGCAAATAAGCTTCAATTGAATTATATATACATCCTAAAGATGAATTAATGTTTAAAAAAGTATTAAGCAATTAAAGATTCAATAGCGCATTAGAATTGTTCAATATACTATTTCAATTAGATCAATATAGTATTAATTTTTTATTACAATTCTTTGAATAATTTTATGAAGCGCCAAAATGAGGTATAATGCACGTTTTTTTTTATTAATTACAACTTTAAGGATTTAAAAAATATATATAAATAAATAAATAAATAACATTTATTTTTCCCTACCTAAGTTATCTTTTTAAAAATCCATTGTAACAAAAGGATTTAACTAATTTACGTTAAGTTAAAAATTATGTTAACAATTAAATTGCTTTGTATGTTTTGTTTGTTTGTATGTTACATTCAGATCTCCCAGACCGTGCGCCCATCGGCCGCATTCTTGGTATCGTGAAAAAGCTCTCGACGAGAAGGGGTGCTCTGAAGTCGTTTCGTGGCTTTTGGACCTACAGTGTGGAAGTTATGATTATTAATCAAATTTCGTCACCATAAATTGCATTAAATTAAATTAAATTATCCTAAAATAAAATAAAAAGTAAAAACATGGCTAAATCACAGGGACCAATGGCACAAGACCACACTAGTCGAATTAAAATTATTCTAAAAATAAAAAATAAAATAAAAGCATGGCTAAATCACTGGGAACATTGACAGGGAGACACCAGTAGTTTCTAAAACATTTTAAGTTTTGTATTTAGAAGTTTTAATTTTACATTGAAGTTTACTTTAAAGCAAAAACCATGTATAAGTCTTATATAAGACTTACAATCATATAGTCTCTCATCTTCTTCTTTTTTCCTATGTTTAATTAATACAACATATATTTGTGTAGGATGGCTTCTATGAATCAACAACATGATGATTCTAAATCCAGGGATTCTGTTGAAGGAAATGAAGGTGTTGAATCTACAGGAGATGTTGAATCCACTAGTTTAGAATCTCAGTCTAAATTAGAAGTTGTTGAATCTAATGCAGTTTCTACTCTTTCAGAAGCTCAGTCTTTAAAAGGGGAAATTTTATGCAATACTTGTGCACAAGTTCTAAACAATAATAATGCTTCAAGTACATCACAAAATAGTCATGGTTACCAAGAAAAGCCAATTACGGTTATAGGTCCAATGACGTATGATTTCAACGGCAACATTGTTTTCAATGGTCCTACCTATTATTCATATGAAGTTTTTTCACGTTCGCAAAAAATTTACCATCAAGTACAATATTAACCCCTAAAGGACCAAGAAGCCCAAATTGGGTCCCCCAACGTTTTTTTAGTTCCTATGTGGACTTTTATTTGTTCAAAATTTATTTTCTTTTTGATCATAATATGCATTGCTCTTACGGTAAAATAAAATTTAGTCTCATTTGAACTATATTTTTTACAATATAATTAATTGAATTTGTCATTTTAAAACCATGAATCCTTGGTCCCTTTAGGAGTTAAATACCAAATAAAATTCATTGAACAGTTTGATTTATCATTCAATTTTAAAATCTTTATTATGAGATCATTGTTTTTTTGGTATAAAATTGTGTGTAGGTAAGGCATAGTACATCAACGGAAACCCACACCAATGAACTTCCTAAACCGGCTTTTCCAAATACGTTATATGCAACCGGAGGTAATCCAACTGTTATTAATCCTTATAATGGATTGCCAATGCGAAAGGTAAAGTCAAATAATTTCTTTTTACTATATTTGTATTCTGTATTTATATAACATTTAAATTGTAGTTGTTATTCAAATGATTGTGCAATGAATGGTTATAAATTATATTCTTACAATTTGTTTCTGGTACATATAGGGTGCAAATGTTTGTCGTTTATATGGCACTGCATGCAAATTTGATCATCCATGGCCACCACCAAAACAGTTGAAGAACAAAACAACTAACACTGAGAACATCTCCTCTCTTTTATATGACATTTTGGTGTTTTCCATTGTCGTAATATCATTTGTTGTAGTTGTATTATGGGGGGGAATTTTGAACTAAAAAGTTTGGTCGCGCATATCGTCACATAATCGAGATTGTCATATAATCGAGTGTTGTATTAACGAGGTTAGACTGTACAAAAATTGTTTTTTTGGAAAAATAATTTCCCAATAATTTGGCGTCTATTTTTAGATATGCCTACAGTATTTAGACCTCCTACCTAGTGTGACTTCCCTGAAGATCAACTGCCTTTTTGTTGTGTTAGAATCTGCCAGCGTGCCTACCATGCCAGTACCAAAATACTATATGTACTTGGAGAATGTTTTTGGAGAATATGGAATACACATTTCGATTAAAACCACGATTAATTTGAAGTTTCTTTCAAGTCTCCAAAGATTAAAAATTTGATGTAGCAACCTGTGTCAATGTTTTACATCGAAGAACATTGTACAGCATGAAGTAAAGAAGACATTTGCTTCGCACAAAGTCGTGATAGTCTTTTCTTTATTAGTTGAAGAGAATTTTTTTTGTTGGAAGAGCAACAAATAGAAATGAGAATGAACAACATTTCCAAGACCATTAAAGCTAAACATTTCCAAGACCATTCGGGTGCGACCATTTCGTTCATATTTCCTCTTTACAGAACAATATGTTTACAAAGTAGGCCGTATATGTTCTTTACGTGCTACGACATTCTAATACAACCTGCAACCTAGGTCCCAACGTCGCAACCTTTTTAATCATGAATAGTCAACATCAACAACATGCTGAACATAAGTCATATGGGCTTTGCAAATTTCATGACATCCCGGGATACTGTATCTCAATTTGGATCAAAAATGTAATATCTGAACTAAGACTCCACAAGCTCCTCGAGATTCTCAGCTTCCCAACTTGGAGGGGGGCGCTGATCAATTTAGTTCTACTGTACACAAAGGTTGTACATCTAAGTGTGAAGTTGGATAGCACGACTGCAACCGGGGGTTGAATGCCATGCCAATCTATTGTAAATTAATGGGACCCTACCAGCTACACTCATGGATCTGAGAAGGCTAAGAACCATACATCATATGAAGGTTAACCAGATCCGAAAAGATGGTCTTTTATATGGCAGGGTACAGCAACAATGCAGTCGCCATTAAGAACACAAGCAGGCTTGTCCATGATGACACCATGTCCATCCTCCATGGGGCAGAGCTGCACCCACCCAAAGAAAACCCTTACGAATAAATACAACAGAAAATCTTTGTCAAGACCACAAAATAAATCAGCATTGTTAACCCCTAAAGCGCCTTGGGGTAGCAAACATAACTTGGATGGAGGTGGCTTTCCGTTGCAAAAACAACATAGGAGGTTTATTGAGCGGTCAAAATTACCTTGCTACATAAATGCATGATCCATAACCTGCAGAAACAGCACAGAAAGCTGCAGTCAGCATCTCTCATTCCAAAGGAAGCAAACTGACTACATTTAGCGGAAGTAAACCCATCAATAATGTGCCAATCATTAATCTGCTGCATAACAGTCTTGCCATAGTGTGACAACCATCCTTCTAGAGCCCGTGTAGTACCTCGTAATTTCTTATCTAAATAGGGTTATTTTACTAGAGACAAATGTGAAAATTCAAAGACAAAGAAAAATCAAAGGAGCTAACAACAAAGAATTCAACAACAAAAGATTCAAAGCAGAAAAACAAAAGTGGTGTGAAACTCCTTGTTTATCTCCTCCAAAAAAAATAATCACATTTCTCACTAATATAATTACCACTCGAAATAAAATTGTACAAAGTGAGAATAAAGTTGGGCAAAAGAGTATCTTTATGACGCATTGGGTACTTTTCTACAAGGATGGGATTCTGTAGGGTCAAGAATGTAATGTAGATAGCACAGAAAACCTAATGAAGATCCAAGCACCAATGTAAAGCAAACCATGGTGCGAAACCAAAGCTGCACAAAAGCAGGCACTCACTAGGGTCGACAGTGGTGAGCTCAGCATCGCCACCGAAGATGCAAGACCTTGAGTCGGTTTGGAAAAAATGGTAGTGAATGTTGAAGACGTAGGATGCATGCGACACCATTGTGTTGGGGAGGTAGCAATCGCCCCCGGGCTGAATCGGGTTGCACATCGCTTTCCCTGCTCCACACGCCCAATCCACACCCTAATCCCCACACACACCAAACCCTAATTCCTCAGTTCCCCCCACCACCACCATAGGAATGGTTTTGCAATGAAAACAATTTGCTGGAATTTCAAAAACAGATGAAAAAACCATTGCAAAAGTGTGGAATTGATTTAACCCCTAAAGAACCAAGAAGCCCAAATTGAGCCTCATGTTTTCTTTAGCAGTTTTGATTAGGTCTTATGTGGACTTTCTTTTGTTCAAATTTATTTGTTTGTTGATAAAACACATGTAATGTTCTTACCTGATAAAAAATTGGTCCCATGTGAATTATAATTTTCACAATATGATTGATTGAATTTGTCATTTTAAAACCATGAATTCTTGATCCTGGTGAAACACCATTAGAAAACAGTCATAAATACAGCAGATTTGAATACGTCCTATGTGGACTTCGTTTTGTTCAAAAAAAAAAAATTTCCTTACTAATACATGCAATGTTCTTCACTGATTACTGCACTAGTAGGAATCTTGTCCAATGTGACATGTCTTTCACGACTAAATGTCCGTTGTGACTTGTCTTTAGTGACGTAAAATCAAGTCACAACGGACATTTAGTCGTTAAAGATAGGTCACATTGGACAAGAATTCGACTAGTGCTGTGATATAAAATTTGGTCCTGTCAAAATTACATTTTCTACAATACAAGCAACTGAACTTGTCATTTTAAAACCATGAATCCTTGGTCTCGTAGAGGTTGAAAAACCATAGAAAACAGTCCTGAATGTGACTAAACCTTTGCAAAACAATTGCAGAAAGTAAACCATTGGAAATGGTGTACAAGAACAATCACATGAATGGAGGAAAGCCAAACCTGTTGCAAGCTGTCGTTAGAAGATCCGGACTTGGCAACGCACCATGTCTTGACGCCACTGGGAGGGGGAGGGGTACCTGTAGGAGATGGAGGGCTACCTCCTCCACCACCGCCACCGCCACCATCACCTCCGCCACTAGTCGTAGCACCCGTGAGGTATTCAAAATCATACTTGCTGCTGCCATTGATGTAGAACAAGCCCCAGTGGCGATTCGATTCGGGCGGGGAAGCGCGCAGATCCTCGTCGTAGAGCGAGACGATATACGCAGGGATGTCTGCGCCCGGTCGCAGCGGCGTCCCGGAATTGTTCATGGTCCTCTGCACCAGATGCTGGTTGTATGCCCTGAAAAAGTTATGAAAAACTCAGAAGTGACATCAGAACATGACACTATATATAACCGACCAAGCTCCATGGGCTTAGTTTTGAGAGAATAATGGGAAAAACCTCGCGTTCTGGTAATTCGCCGCGCCGTCGTCACCCTCGGACGGCCACCCGGTCTCCGTCACCACAATGCCGAGACTGCTGTGATTCATCTTCGTCATCGCGGACACAAGCGCGTCCACTTGCGCCTCGTACAAACTCAAATACTCCAACCCCGAACCCGAGTCCACCACCGGCGCGCCCGTGTTGAACAGCGCGTAATCCAAACTAATACTATTCGCGCCGTTCAAATAAAGATAATATGGGTACACATTCAGCATGAAAAAAGAACCCGAGGAATCCAGAAACGCGAGGAGAGGCTCGAGCACAGATTGCAAGCTGTCGAAGAACACCCCAGCGGAAGGTGGGTAAGAAAGCTCAAGAATACCCAGTCCGTGTGGAGCTGAGACTTTCACCCCGTTGTATCCTTGGCTCGTCAGCGAGGTTTGCAGGTTTTGCATGGCGGGCACGAGCTGGGACGCGAGCGTCGAATCCGCGGTGAGAACCTGTGATTTTTTTTTCATTTTATCAAGGGAGTCCCATTGGCGATTTGAAAATTGAAAAATAGAAAGCATTTTGTGACGATTTACAATTTCTTTTTACTACAAATACATAGCATTCTTTAGAGTTCTTGGCTACCGTATACATACCAATGATAAGGGAAGATTATGGCGATCATATACTCTATTTTTTTTACCCATAGAAAGCCCATTTTTCAAATAGCAAGTTGACGATATAGCCACAATAAAAAAAAACCTCATTGCCCACGGCGATGGCGTTGATGTTGGTGGTGGTGATGTACGGGCTGATGTTGGCCTTCACCCATGCGTCTGAGCCTGAAGTTCCAGAAGCCAGAGCCGGAATCTCGTCGTTCGTGACGGCGATGATCACGCGCACTTGCGTGCTCGCGAACGCATTTAAAACGTCCTTGTCGTGGTCGTAGATTCGGACGCGCATGATGGAGTTCGCTTGCATCAGCGCCGCGGCTGAGCTCGCGGAAGGAATGTTGTCACCGTTGCGCCCGTACACGGCGCCTATTGAATGCGCCTCTGCATGAAGCCACTGATCATGTCAGAAATTGGCGCAATTGCACTCGAGTGGATAGCAAAGAACGGTGAGAAGGGAGTCAAGAGACTGACCTGAGTGGTAGAGCAAGCAGAGTACTACTGTGACGACGAGGTAATGGAGTTTCACACTAGGGCACCGTGCCCACGGCATTGTACAGAAGAAGAAAAGAAAAGAAAATACCCAAAAAACAAAACCCCAGCTGCAATTTCTAAGCGATTCAAACTCTCATCCTCGACACCTGCAATCACCGATTGTCATCTTAACGAGAACAAAGCACCAAAACAGGGGTGACGATTGCGCTCTATCGACACAAACACAATGGAAACGCAATCAGCTCGACGTACGAACTGTTGATTACGTTGGGTCTACAGCGAAAGGCAGAGGCGGCTACAATGAGTGGGTCTTGCTTGTGAAGCAATCACAGAATGGCAAAGCACGAAGCTAACAATGTGAGCAATAATGGTGCCCAGTAGAAGAGTGTGAGGCTAAAAGCGACCATGGCAGAAAGTGGCATGCAGCGAGCATTGCAGGATTACGGGGTACCGTTAGCTGGAGACTGAGCTTGTGAAGCAGGGAGCGTTTGGAGGTGCTGCAGGTTTTGATGCAAGGGAAGGGGAGGGCAGCCATGTGCACAGTGGCATTCAAGCAACGGCCAAGTGAGTGAGTACCGGTACCCAGCTCATGGAAAGGTCTTTGAGGTTCGCAACGGCAACCGATCATTCCCTGCCTTCCCGGGCGGGAGTGAGCGAGCTCATGTCCCTGCACGGGGACACCCTGAAAGTTCCTGGAAAGTAGCGCCCCTGCAACCAGGAAGTCAGACCTCTAATATCACATCCTCTGTTCTCTCACCAAACCCTAGGTACCCAGTTGACAAAACTCACTCTTTTAGGGTAGGCACATGAACATACTTGCCCCTCAAAAATCACCGTCTAGGCTCACAGTCTGGGGAGAAATTTTAGCTTAATCAACTAAGATCCTATATTTTCTTGGACCAATTGGTTTTCTAGAGTATTCTCTTTGAGCCTAGGCCGTAAGAAAATAGAGAATATTCTTTGATTTTCCCCTCAAATGATTAGTTTTTTCCCTACGATTTTAAACTCGATTAGACAATTCTGAATTTCAACCGGCTAATAGGTTACTAAAGATCCGTTCTCCCAAGACATTGCCCCAAGAATAGACCCCACCACCTACTGAAGGCCCCAAGAGTAGGGCCCTCCAAACTCAACACACTTCTTTGAAACGCGATGTTGAAGGAGGGGAACTGGATAGAGCACCATGTCATTCTACCTCTAGCTATGCATTAGAGGAGAAATGAGGATTCAAAAGGCCTCAAGAATAGACCCCACCGCCTGTTGCAGTGGGCAGGCCTTTAAAATAAATTTAAAATTTTTAAAAATAAATAAAAATAAAACCCCACCGGGCCTTTTGAATCCTCATCTCTCCTCTAATGTGACCTCTTGTAAGAAGACCAAATTTGAGAATCAACCCATGAAATGTTGCACTCACTTTCTATTGTTTCTCGTGTGTAGCTGGCATGAGTTGTCTCTAAATTCGGGTTCCAATAATTAAAGTTGAATGTAGGAGTTTTTTTTTTGACATTATTCAATGGGTCCAACCTAAACTAATGTTTTTTGGATTAAAAACATTGGATATGGATTAAAATTGGTGAACAAGGGTTTTCATATTTACAAATGGCCTAATTCTCTTCTCAACAGACTCTTTATTAGCTTTGTCCTCTTGGAGAGGGTCTATCCAACGATTTACACTTCATCTTTAGAGTTTACTTCCTGTTGAACAGCCTTTTCACATTGTCTCCTTAGAATGGTTAAAAACATACCTTTTAATCCTTAAACGCCCGATCTATTACTGTGGGCTTGAGGGAGCTGGTGGATGGGTAACCCTGGATGCAACTTTGGAGTCTAGCTGTGGATTGAATTTTTAGAATTTAGAAAGACGATTGAGTCCAGAATGTAGCTACAGTACTTGGCATCCACTTCTGAAATTCACATGGCAACCTCTGTCTCCATTTGCAGTGAGAATAACGATGAAACCAAAATGACTAGCGTTGACCAAGTTCGGGCACACCAAGAAATCTCACTTCCAACACATGACACTATACTACACGGTAAATTTAGAAGTTGCAACATACAAATATGGCGTTCACGCGACAAAAACAAAAGAAACCACTTCAAAAGCTGGCAAGACCTTGTCACGAACCACCTTGCAATTGAAAAACGACGCCGGGATTAGCAAGGAGCAACAACTACTTTCTTGGATATCATTGACAAAGCAAGCATACAACACCGAGCTCAATGAAGTGGGCATGAAGGCGCCTATATTCAGCAACGACCTTTTGTAAATTGGGAGCACTAAACACACATTTCGATAAAATTGAATTTATTAAACCGATTTTGGATTGAGAGTGCTGCTACGCAATGGGGAGATGAGATGGAGAGGTCGCCAATATGGAAGGAGGAATTGCTCAATTCTGTTGCGATAGGGAGTTATCGGCACTCTGATTTTCTGCGACAGGGAGTTAATTCCATTTTGATGTCCGCGACAGGGCGTTCTGTCCATTTTGGTTCTCTACAATAGAGGTGCTTCCCTTTCGTGATAGGGGTCCCTCCCCATTGTCGTCCCCCAGTGATAGGGAGTCCTCCATGTCGTTCAATTTTGGAGTGTTCCCGGCGTGCTGTCTTGGGCTGTGATAGGGAGCGCTCCCTGCTGCCATATGTCATGCTGTACCGACGGGCACTGGAGAGCCTGAAAAAACGCAGGTGCCATTACATGCAGACCATTTAGGTGAAACAAAAATTTATTTCGATTCCACTCCATTACATAGGGAAACGCTTCCGCCAGTGTCTCCACACTCTACTCATAATCCCATAGCTGACACTCTCAGCTACCTACCGTACATGGCGCGCGTCACCTACAGCCTTGGACGCAGCGTGCGAGTCGGCCAAAACGGCCTTGGCGTTGTCCGCATCCAACTTCGGAATCTTGCGTAGCGAGGTCTCGGTGAAGTTAACTTTCGGCGAGCTTCCATAGAAGATGGAAGTGCAGTCCAACCACTGCACGGCATCGTCGTTGCCATCGTGCTCCCACTTCACATCCCAACAACCTCTATATCTCTCCTCGTCTGTGATCTCCCAGCCTCCTCTGGCGGGCCTCCAATATTGGATCTAGCACTTACCATTGTGTAGGGACCGGACGTCACGCACGGCCGGTGCAAGCACACTGCCCATCCACACTGAATAGATTCCGGGGTCGCTGGACCTGACGAGGACAAAGTCCCCGACGAGGGCGTCGCGGTATGGGTTGAACGCCGGCCTCGGTCGCCGCCGTAATGGACCGCACCAAGGATCGGGCACCTCGTCCTCCGGAGTTGCGTTGCCGAGATCCCTCTCCCTCTGCACTCACGTCTGCACTTCATCTGGGCTAGCAGGGGAGGGAGATGGGCCGTCGTCCACTCCGTCGTCAACCAGGACCCATACACCAGTGTCCTCGGGGCCTGCGGCGGATCGTCTGAGCAGAGTCCCGTGATAATGTCCACCCAATACTGCATGTAAGCTTCTATTCGACCCCTATAGGCCTCGCTACGATGGCAGCCGCCCCTCCAGATGTCCACGTATTTCTGGAGCCCCGCTCGGATTAACTGCTTGTTCTCGTGTGACCTCGCGGCGTCCGCTTCAGTCACTTCAGAGTTCGTGCTCGGATTTACACCGCTATCGCATCCCCACACGGGCTTTATCTTCACCGGGACGGGGTCACCTGCGACACACGAGGAAGCCACGTTGAGTCCCATCAGACGTGACAGGTCCCGGGCTACAAGGCTCTGCAGACGCAGGGAGGCCTCTCCACTCCGACTGCCCCTACAATACCTCCACGACGGGTGGGGAGGCCTTTCCACTACGACTGCCCCTACAATACCTCCACGACGGGTGGAGAGGCCTCCCTAATACGACTGCCCCTACAATACCTCCACGACGGGTGGGGCGGCCTCTCCACTACGACTGCCCCTACAATACCTCCACGACGGGTGAGGCGGCCTCCCTACTATGACTGCCCCTACAATACGTCGACGACGAGTGGAGCGGCCTCCCCACTACGACTGCCCCTACAATACGTCCACGACGGGTGGAGCGGCCTCCCCACTACGACTGCCCCTACAATACGTCCACAATGGGTGGGGCGGCCTCCCCACTACGACTGCCCCTACAATACCTCCACGACGGGTGGGACGGCCTCTCCACTATGACTGCTCCTACAATACGTCCACGACGGGGTGGGGCGGCCTCGAAGGAGGCAGATCGGAGCTTGTTGTGTCACCGCACAATCCGCGATGGACGAGGGCAGTTTCGCTGCGTCACAACGACACTTGAATCGTGGCTGCCAGGCTACAAGTTGGACTGATAAGGTAGATGCCCGCGGCCTCTGCCCTTCAGAGGGCCTCACTGCCCGCTGCCACGTCCATGGCCCTCGTGAGCCACCTCA
Organism: Pohlia nutans; assembly: GCA_022496805.1. Taxonomy (NCBI): domain Eukaryota; kingdom Viridiplantae; phylum Streptophyta; class Bryopsida; order Bryales; family Mniaceae; genus Pohlia; species Pohlia nutans. The sequence goes on along the minus strand of CM040089.1, from coordinate 44,091,838 downwards.
GCTCGTGAGTGTTCAGCCGAATATGGGGAAGTGTTCACATTGGCCCATCACACCTGCAAACCAAATTGTGGCCTTCTATTTGCATACCCCTGATTGAACTATAGTTCCTTCTAGCCATTAGTCTTTGGGAGTGCACTTAGTCATTCACCAATAACATTCACACAACACCGCATTGGATACCTTGAATTCACAGGTGCTCGCATTTTCAAAAATATATTCTTTTGTTTTTTTTGTTTTTTTTTTTCACCCACCCACAACAATGTCATGGCACTTGTATGTTCATAGATAACATATCCATCCACCCCAACTGTACTAACCCACACATGCCGATCTACATAAATATGAAACAAAATAGTAGCCTTCAAACAAACAAGAATACTCACGTGTTTCTCTAATTTTAGATAGTGCCCGCCTAGAACCTGTACAGAAGTAGATGCCTGATAGTGACCATGGTCGCTTCCAACACATAGAAGTCCTTCACAAACATTTCTTTTTCCTAGCTTCTGGTATGTAGATTTTCTAGTGTTGTACGTTGACTATTACCTCGTGCAAACAATGCCATTTTTTCGCATTCAACAGCGATAAACACGATGAATCTCGAAATAGTAATCTCCCTCACATATGTACAGCCCCGCACACCCTGGGCATATCTTGTTTGTGCGCACTCCACAAACCAAGCACACCTACCTATACTTCGTAGTCAATGTACCATGAGCACGTGGCTCTAGTAGTGCAATTGTTGAAGTACAAAGCCGTGGTCCTGGCATAGAAGCATCCAACTGTTGTGCAAGCTGCAAGTGGAACTCCAAGTGTGTTAGTGGCTCAACACCAAGCTAATAAGATATCTATGAATGAATGATCCATATGTCTATGAAAGTTGTATCAAATAGAAAGAAAAGGGCACGATGCCACCACTTATGGCTTTTGGACAAGCATGAGTAGGCTCCCCTCAATTGATCAAACACATCCACTCCCCGCATTTCTATGAGTATTTTGAACGGTGGCCCGGTCAACGCATCATATAGTCGGCCGAGGGGTGGGGTAAATCAATGCCAAGCAATGGACTCCTTTAGCTAAGGTAGATGAGATGAGTCAACCAAATATCATGATGAAAAAATAATACAAAAATGGACAATTGAGAGATGTGCAAAAAATGGCAGCACACAAAGGGACGCCAAATCGGGGTCTTAGAAGTACCATACACAATGAAACAATACTAAAAACCTCATACAATCATAGTATTACTAATGGGAGCCTAATAGAACACAAATGGGGGCAAATGGGTGAAAATGCACTCCTAACTCGCAATGGCAGCACAAAGCCCAAGTAAAAATACCCAAGTAAAAATACCCAAAAATCACCCAAGGGTACTATGTACTCCAAGTGCATCAAATCTACTCCCATCACCCAAGGGTACTATGTACTCCAAAATGGGGTTAAATTGGGCAATAGAATTGACTAAGTGGAGGGAATTTGCTCCTCCACTCAAATAGCAGCACACTAAATTACCTAAAAATTGGCCTAAAAGTATGAAAATTGTCCCGTTTCGCCCAATTCTTTCTAAATACTTTAATACTCAAAAATGGGGTTGATTTGGACAATTGCCACCTCTAAATGCCAAAAAACCATACTAATCCAAAAATCACAGCACACTAACATAACCCAAAATGGGCATCAAAATTGCTCTAAACGGCACAATTCTCAACACTACACCTTACACTAATCTAATATATGAAGTGCACGTTCAAGAAGTGGAAATAGTGTACATTCATGAACCCATAAAGCATCCCAAACCCTTGTCCTCCACACAATGACCTAATTCTCAATGGCATAGGATCAAAACCCGGTGCAATTTTGGTAGCGCTTCTGCGCTATGCCCCGCACCGGGATTTTGAACACTACTCACCAAGACCTCACAAGAAATGGGCAAGAATAATACGAAAACAAACAAGTCCAACGTGATTGCACACCATCAACTTAAGCATCAATGGGTAAAGATAACACAAAGAAAGATAATGCAGGCAATTAGAATTGCAATTTTTTGTCACCATAAGTCCCTCCTATACTAGCAAACAAATTGAGATCAATTTTCATCAAAAAGCTAAGCAATATGGAAGGCGGGAGGGGTGATTGGAGGCTCTCTCCATAATATCACCCTGTCTTCCCTCCCTTATATCACACGGGGAGGGAGACAGGGTCTGTGGAAACGAAGATGGCCGTCCTCTGCCGTCGAAGCCTCTGGCCTTGATCACCGTCTCCGTTCCACCGTGATCGCCGCGGCCGAGTCTTGATCGTCGTCTCCGTGCTCTTGTGATCACCCGGCCGTGTCTTGATCGTCGTCTCCGTGCTCTTGTGATCGCCGCGGCCGTGTCTTGATCGTCGTCTCCGTGCTCTTGTGATCGCCGCGGCCGTGTCTTGATCGTCGTCTCCGTGCTCTCCTCCCGGATCTCAAGATCTCTAGACTACACTCAAGCTTCGATCCAGCTTGTCATTGAACGGAGCCTTCTGATCACCCTGAGCCCCTCTTGCAATCCTACCTTCCTCACAACCACAGCCACGCACACTCAGAATCCTACCCTATTCTCACGATGGTCCCAAAATTCTAGAAATCTTCTCCTAGCAAGGCTTCGCCTCTCTCTCCCTACAAACTCTCCGCCTCCTGATTCAAAAAACAAAACTACTGTCTAACGGGAAGAACAAAGGAGAGGGAAGAGACTACCTACGTGACAGAGAGATGAGGATAACTCCCACATCCAACTTCATCCGCCACGATACATTCGTCCACAAAACTCAAATTTACCTAGACTACTTCTAAACTCCTAGTTAATCGGGAGTTATATTTTCCCACAAACTAGAACTTGGACTCTTCTCATAGCGGAGAGTTCAAATTATACAAAGGCGTTCTAAAACTATTCCTTCTAAAATAATAGACAAAATAGAACAAACACTCAAAAACCCACAATTAAATGGTCAAAAAATGCTACACAGCTAAAATTACCCAGCAAAATAGGAATAATAAAAAAGAGAAAATAAAACCAAATGGAACGTACTTGCAAAGCACCAAAACGTCTAATCAGCTAAAACGCTACACTTAGACAAAGAAATAGGAGAAAAAATCACAAAGCCTCACGGTAAAGGTTTACCGCGAGGGTGGACCGTCTCGATGGTTCACAATTTCCCTTGTATATTGAAGGTGAATGGGGGAGGCGGGGACCTTTTTCTTCTCGCCATTCACCAAGCGCCACACGCTCGCCAGTCGACCATTACTTGCCGTTGGCAAAGCATGGGTAGATAAAAGCAAAACTGGCTTTTTATCATTCCATACAAGACAGCAAACCTTGCTATTGTTGTGCATGCGACAATTGGACCATCCCCTGTTCATGTTTTGCATTGTCCATCTTGTTTATCAAACATGGCGGAAGCCCCTTTCTATCCGCCCGTGCGGACCCCGTTGCAAAAATGCCCACATCTAATAGACTAGTAAATAAAAGTACACTGGTAAAGAAATTGTTTACAACTACAAGATGACCCTTGTGATGCAAATCCTTCACCAAATTCTTCACAACATCCCCTCCTTGCTTTCCTACCCCCTTGCCACTGTCTTTGCTCTTCTCACCAACCTTGGAACTAGCCCGACAATAGAATTCGAAATTCCATACATATTTTGATCGTGCATCAGCCAAAACCCACACTTTGAGGCCAAACTTGACGGGCTTTTTGGGCATGTATTGCCGGATTGGGCAATACTTGCCCTTATAGCGAACCATGGACTCATCTACCGTTAGTGCAACATTTGGGTTCTAGGAACTTTAATATGCCTCCCTAACCTCATCCGCTAGCCACCTCACTTTCCAAACTTTGTCATAATTTGGATCATTTTTATCACCCACTCTTTTAGATTATGGCGTCAAATGTATACACCTTGTAATGGACTCAAACCGATCTCTTGACATCATAGAGGATATCACAGGCAGTGGTACAAGACATGTTCTCGTGACCAATATAATATGAGATTGGGCAATCTTTTCACACTCATGAATATGCATATGGCAAAGTAACCCTCTAAATCTTTGTAAGTCACTGGACTCCAATTAGGCCCTCCCCGTGTACCACCATCGTCTTTTATAACCTCTGACGCATATCTATTTGTCTCTTTTGCAATCTCTCGGAGTGAAGAGGGCTTTATGAAATGATGAAACAATCCAATGGGGTTGGGGACTTTTCGGAAGTTCATACTCACGCCAGGCTCAGGTCTAGTGAACTGATTTGGATCGTGCCTATAATTATCGGTGTGTTGATTCCATGTCTCTGGTTGAAAAAAATCCTCTACGGTCCCTTCCACTATACGCTTTCTCGTTGTCCCTTTTTCTCCCCTACTTGACCCAGCCACAATTTTTCCTATCCCTCTACACGTGCTTGTACCCCTCAAATTCTCTCTACCCGTGCCTACACACCTCGAATTCTCTCCAACTATGAACCATCGAGACGGTCCACACTCGCGGTAAACTTTTACCGTGAGGTTTTGTAATTCTTTCTCCTATTTCTTTGTCTAATTGCAGCATTTTAGCTGATTAGACTTGTTGATGTTTGGAGAGTACGTTCCATTTGGTTTTATTTGCTCTTTTTTATTATTCCTATTTTGCTGGGTAATTTTAGCTGTGTAGCATTTTTTGACCATTTAATTGTGGGTTTTTGAGTGTTTGTTCTGTTTTGTCTATTATTTTAGAAGGAATAGTTTTAGAACGCCTTTGTATAATTTGAACTCTCCGCTATGAGAAGAGTCCAAGTTCTAATTTGTGGGAAAATATAACTCCCGATTAACTAGGAGTTTAGAAGTAGTCTAGGTAAATTTGAGTTTTGTGGACGAATGTATCGTGGCGGATGAAGTTGGATGTGGGAGTTATCCTCATTTCTCTGTCACATAGGTAGTCTCTTCCCTCTCCTCTGTTCTTCCCGTTAGACGGTAGTTTTGTTTTTGGAATCAGGAGGGCGTAGGTTTTTGGGCGATTTCTCTCTTGATATCGAGAGTTAGGTTATGAAATTTTGGGGGTAGAGAGATCAGGTTGTTAGGATTCTAGATCCATCAAGAATTCAAGATTTGGAGTTGGGACGAGCGCGTGGCGGCCAAAGGACCAACACGGGGTCTGCTGCCCCCACCGACCGAGTTGCTCAATTTTGGAGGGGCAGATCTCCGTGCTTACGATTTGGAATGCAGTAAGATTTGTTGTGAACGATAGCTATTGTTGTTAGGATTCTAGATCCATCAAGAATTCAAGATTTGGAGTTGGGACGAGCGCGTGGCGGCCAAAGAACCAGCACGGGGTCTGCTGCCCCCACCGTCCGAGTTGCTCAACTTTGGAGGGAGCCTCCAATCACCCCTCCGACCTTCCATATTGCTTAGTTGTTTGATGAAGATTGATCCCAAATTTGTTTGCTAGCGTAGTAGGGACTCTTGGTAGCAAAAAATGCGATTCTAATTGCTCTCATAATTTTTGTGTATTATTCTTGCCCTATTGATGCCCAAGTTAGTGGTGTGCAATCATGTTTTATCTTGCTTCCCACATTATTGTCTATTTTTTGCAATGGGTTAATGAGTAGGATTCAAAAATCCCGGTGCATGGCATAGCGCGGAAGCGCTACCAAAATTGCACCGGATTTCCTCCCACATCATTGATCATTAGGTCATTTTGTGATAAAGGAGGGTTGGAATTCTTTTGGAATGATGAATGGCGTCATTCCCAACTCTCCATTGATGCATTAGGATATTTGTGTTGGTTGTGTTGAGAATTGTGTCATTTAGAACAGTTTAGATGCCCATTTTGGATTATGTTAATGTGCTGTGATTTTTGGATTAGTGTGGTTTTTTGGCATTTAGAGGTGGCAATTGTCCAAATCAACCCCATTTTTGAGTACTAAAGTATTTAGAGAGAATTGGGGTGAAACGGGGCAATTTTCATACTTTTAGGCCAATTTTTAGGTTATTTAGTGTGCTGCCATTCGAGTGGAGGAACAAATTCCCTCCACTTAGTCAATTCTATTGCCCAATTTAACCCCATTTTGGAGTACATAGTACCCTTGGGTGATGGGAGTAGATTTGATGCACTTTAGCAATTTTTATGTTAGTTGTTAGATAATTGTTTGTGCTGCCATTTTAGGGGAAGGAGCAATTTCCTTTCCCTTGTCTAATTCTGCTCTCAAATTTAACCCCAATTGGTGTACTTAGTACCCATGGGAAATTAATGAGAATTGAGACAATTTTGGCCTTTTTAGAGCAATTTCTAGACTCATGTTTGTGCTGTCATTTTGGATAGAGGTGCAAATTCCCTGTATTTGACCATTCCTACCACCAAAATTGATCCATTTTTGAGTACTTGGTACACATGAGCAATTGGTGTGACTTGGGATAGTGTGGTGACTTTTTGGGCATTTTTGACTTAGGCTTTTGTGCTGCCATTGTGATTTAGGATTGTATTTTCACCCATTTGCCCCCATTAGTGCTCTATTAGGCTCCCATTAGTAGTATTGTGATTGTATGAGGTTTTTAGTAGAGTTTTACGGTGTATGGTGTTTTTAGACCCCGATTTGGCGCCACATTGCATGCTGCCATTTTTTGCACACATCCTTATTGTCCATTTTTGCATTACTCTTCTATCATTATATTTGGTTGACTCATCTCATCCACCTTAGCTAAAGGAATCCATTGCTTGGCATTGATTTCCCCCACCCCTCGGCCGACTATATGATGCGTTGACCGGGCAACCGGTCAAAGTACTCATACCAACCCTGAAATTCTCTCCACCGGACAAATTTTGTCCCTCTGTCAAATCCACCCCAATTACCGTTGCGACAACGGACTGTCTCCCACGTCCTCGCCGGCCCCGCCCCACACTCTCGATTTCCATCGTGGCTATAGCGCCCTCATCAACGGGTAGTACGCGCCCGACCTCACTAGCGTCCCCACAGCTCAAAGCACTCTCGCATGGTATCCCTCGCCCTAGCCCAGGGCCTCTCACACTCTTAGCATGCCCTCTGCCTCTCTCAGGTCGCCCTCGTCCTTTCTCATCGCATTGTGGAATTGTTGTGGCACCCAGCGGAGCTCGTGTTCTGCCGCAGCGCTCTTGGCATCTGGAGCCTCTCCGTGTCACAGTGGTTGTTCATGTGCACAACAGGCCTTCTCTCGCAGCGTCCTCCCATGCCCTGCCACGGCCTCTACATGGCCTAACACGCGACGGTGTGTCGAATTTTAGTGGAGGCATCCACTCATTTCCCGAACCTGAATCTTCTGAGGTAGAATCGTGGCTACTATCGTTCATTTCAGGTCGTGGGAGCAAATTGGCACGATTCGGTGGCGATGTGCGGCCCGAGTTCCATCTCACAGTGCCACGAGGTACGTCATGCGACGACCCATCTTGTAAACATACCCTCACTGTACTCTCGTGATTCCTTTCATTTACAAATTCAGATTCAATCACACTGTCAACCTATGTTTCGTTTGTGTGTGACTCAGGTTGGATAGCGATACTAACACTCATGGTGGAGGGAGGAGGAATCTGAGTAGCAACGTGGGTTGGAGGGCATACCCGAGGCTTTTTACTCGGCGCTGCGGTCGATGGAGGCGGCGGCTGAATCTGCTGGCCCCGCTGGACTCTCGGATCTCTGCAGCAGGGGGTTAGCCTTCTCCGGCGGCGTCTTCCATCCTTCCGATGACGAGCTTTGTCCTCCCGACCTCGTGAAGTCCAACCTGCTCTTCAACAGCATCCCTGCGGCCTTCATCTTCTCCGAGGATCCACGGAGGAATGGGCGCAGGCACTCCAATCGATTCAGGATCGAATTGTCGCACCCATGCTGGCAGCGTTGGCCTCTTCTGTAACCACGCGCTGCTCCAGAACCGACGCCAGCAGCTGTACGCGATCGGAGCGGGTCTCCTCCCCTTGGCAGTCCATGAGGTTCACCGTTTACTGAAGATTTGAGTCGCACTCCCTCTCGCAGCAGTCCTCCATCTCTGTTGTCAAGTGGGTCCGGCCATATGTAGACGCGTAGTAGCTGATTGACCCAACCTGGGAACTCACGACGCCCCTGCCACTCAAGGATGTATGCCACCCAACGCCTCCATGCGTAGCGATTCCCTCGTGGCAATCTCTCTGCATAGTGTGGACGTGCGTCATCAAAGCCTGGAAGTGAACGCAAATATTCTGTGTTTAGCATGCCAAGTAGGACAGAAATATTAGCATCAGTACAATCCTGGTTTGAGAGTCATCGTGTGAGTGTAGCTGCCTGAGGTTGTAAATGTGCAGGTGGTGGTGGTGGATTTTGAAAGAAGTAGCGGTGTCCAGCGAAAGCCATGGTCGTGATCGGATTGTTAGAACCGTCCATTTGTGTGCGCTCGTGGTAATGTATTGGGTGAACTAAATATTCTTGAAGTCTATGAAATTTTTGATCATAACACCAATTTTTGTTGCATTGAAAGACCTGCAAGTTTCTGTACAAGAGTGTGTGAAGTGCATGATCGTGTATACCTATGAATCTACAATTTGGCATTGCATTGTGTGGTGGAATGAATTGTTTAGAGGTGGAGCTTGAATTCGGCCTTGCACTTCGTGATGGCAGCGCCCTGCAGTAATAGCAGATTTCTAGGAATCATACATTTTCAATTGATTTACAACTTCGAAGATGTAATCCATGCTTTGCATTTTAGGCGCTCGTTGTGTCATCCTGCCTGCTGGTTTGAGTTTGAATGTTGGGTGCGTTTCAATCGTAGGCTGCTGGTTGGCTCTTTCATTGGCGGGAGGCAATCAAGGGGAGCGAGCAAGGCACACAATTCAGCCCGTCAATTTCTGCCCATACGAGTTCCTGGCTGCCCATGTGCCAACATTATATTCTGCCCAACATGACTTTATACGTCAAAGAAATCTATACAGAACCTGCCCACATGACTTGCCTATGAGGTTCTGCTGCCTCCACTTGCAAAAGAGTGTTTGCGCCGTATTGATGATTCTGGCTTCTTTGGGCTTCTAAAATTCATTAAGTGGCCGTATTTGTACGCCAACACCGCCATTTCCTTCCATGGACAATACTATATCTATACAAAATTGGTTGGATGAAAAAACATGTGTTGGATGATGACAACTCGCATTCAAAGAATGAAATCGACCAGTTTCTAGTTGATTAGGCGTTTAAGGGTTAATACAACACTAACTAAAAAAATTTAAATTCAATTTCGCAAGCAAAGTATTGTTCTAATACAACATATATTATCTACACATTTATATTACTTCAATAAAAGAAACTTAATCTTAAAACTTGTTCAAATATTTTCAACGAATATAAAGAAGATTGGGACAGAGCCTCGCAGATATATTCGTGACGGTCTTTGCACCAGCGTCATGATTGTGAGCTTCGAAATTGTGTGAATGCAATCGGGGCCACCCACTCACTCATCCGTCAGTCATTCAGCTCTTCAATCTTCATCTTCCTGTTCTTTTAAGGACAGAAATACGGTACTGAATGTCATTGAATGCTTGGCAGTGCCAGGGGCTCAGGAGCTCGATCAGGACGCCAGGACGCCAGGACCCAGTCATGAGTTATGTAAAATGGTCTTCCTGCACAGATAACTTGTATGATTTTGCAGGTCAGTACTTCTGCTTGATTTCCTCTCAGAAGGACCGACCCTTGTCTTTTCTTTCCTTTTCTTTCTTTTTTCTTTCAAAGGGAAAAACATTCAGAAAGAAAAAGAAAAAGAAAATCAAACTGAAGGACCGACGGACGCCCCCAATCATCATTCAGTAGGTACAAAGCTCCAAGGGATGAATGAGATACGTACACCTGTTGTGTTGTTATACGGTACGATACAAGAATAGTATACTGAATTTAAAATCTGCCAGAGAGTGCCGTTGTGTCGACATGGTAAAGTGACTGGGCTTTGGCTTCAAGAGTCCCCCGTCTCCAACTTCCACTAGTAGGAAATGTGTCGTTTTTCACTTACTATAAATGAAAAAGGAATGAAACTGCGCCAGGCACATGGGTTGTGTCAATGGTGGTGAGTGGTTTTGGTCACAAGAAGACATAAATATAAGCATAATATTCAGCCACTGTTCACTATTCCCACGAAATGGGGAATGAAAAACGACAGGTCTTTTACTAGTGTTCCCAAGTTCTGGAAGCTAAACCTGGGTCAATAAAGTAGTAGGGTATCCCATTCCCGTGACTTTCAGCCATAACGTTCTTCAGCCCTTGCTGGACCACACCCTTTACACTGTAGAGAAACTGCTAATAAAATAATTCAACTCTCCAACCCTCATTGCTTCGCCCAGCTAAAGTTAGAGAAAATTCTCTGCGATTCCTCTTATTCCTTGACAAATGTTTGAGATTTGAAGGTGCACAGTAGAGGGGCTGAAGTATGGTTGTTGTGTATGCATTTATTGACTTTGTCATTTTAGGTAGAGACTTAGGTAGAAATACAATAAACCGAGAAAATAAGAAGTTTTGCATATTAGAAAAGGGAGTCTGTGCAAGATTTTTATTTTTATTTTTCATATAGAGAAAAGGAAACATCATAAAGATGCGATCGGATTCTATATTTTTATTCCCAATAGATAATTTGATACAATTTTTTTAAGTGAAAAGTTTGTCAAACCTGGAAACCATTTCCTAGCCTCTTCAATAACCAAGAATTCTTATTTAGACAATTTTGTACAAAGAATCACACAAAACCGATAGGCCATTATGCCCAGGAACTGCGCCTATGACCCCGCCTATGACGGGCAATGCACCCTACCAATCCCAAGATTGACTCAGTTTCAAAAGAAATCAAAGCTTGTACCTAGAATTGTCACATTTGTCAAACATTCCCCGAAATGAGTGAAAGACGTCTTTATTCTAGTACATGTTTACAGTCTGGTTCGTGGAGTCATCACGATTTTCTGTATTTCTACCTTATCTAAACGATTTACACTCCTTCTTAAGAGTCCACTTCTTCTTGAGCAACCTTTTTACACTACTCACTTAGTAGGATGGTTCAAAACATACCTTCTCACACAATGCTAAGAAAAATCTAATTTTGCAAGCCATGTATTGTCCAAATACAACATGTATTAACATATACTATATATTATTCATGAATTTATACTACTCCAATAATAAAAATTTAATTAAAAAACTTGTTCAAATATTTACAATAAATATAATGAAGATTCCAACAAATCCTCGCGGATATACCATCCTTGTTATTATTAGATGAACAAAAAAATTGCGAGCCTTGTCTCCAATTTCAACCCAAAGAGGTCTTTTTGAGCAACCTCTTTGGGTTGAAATTGCTTTTTGAGCAACCTCTTTGGGTCAAAAAGCAATTTCAACCCATCTTGTGATTTTGTGGAGACTTAAGTAAACAATTTAGGGTGTGTTTATCTTAACCCCTAAAGGACCCGGGGGGGGGGGGGGGGGGGTTGGGGGGATTTTCGAGCTTAGCTCTTGTTTTCTTGACTATCTTTTGTAACAAGCTCAATTCCTCATTGGTTGGGGGTAATTTTGACGATCAACAACGTTGAAATTAAAAAAGAGTTGCGTAGTTTTCGTATGAAAAAATGATCAACGAAATCGCACAATTTTTGAGAAAATGCCATTGTCGAGAAGATTGATGGAACTCATTTGGGGTATTTTGAACATGTACTGAAATCGGATTGTTCAAAAGTGCTCCAAAAATTTTGTAATTTTTACCATGCGTAGACATCATCATTTTGAACATGTTCAAAAAAATTCACGTAATTTGGATGTGTGAGGAGGAAGATATGAAGGTCTGAAGAGACGCCGAGATTGCCTCCTTGGAGCTCAAAAAAATCACCAAAATTGCACACTTCGGGAATTTATGATCAGGAAGTACCCACGGATTTAGTTTTCAAAAAGAAAAAGGGTCTCTTTGTTGCTCACCCTACATTTCATAGCCCAAAAACTCGAATTTCCTCACTTTCTAGTTCCAGAAGCCGTGTCGTGGCCTTATGGTCCTTTAGGGGTTAAGTGCTCAATGATATGATATCTTCTTACTTCGTTAATTTGAACCCAATGAGTGCTAACCCGAGGGCTTAAGTTCCCGAGGGCTTTTTCTACAAACTAAATGTATTATAATATGTGTTTTATATGAATATTTTGAAGTTTGTAAAATATGAAAGTTGTAATGTATAATCCCTAAATTTCATATATACGGTTGAATACCATTGACACCATTTAGATTTTTTATAAATAATTTTAAAAAGAAAAACTTTGAATATTCATAAAAAATACATTATTCAATATTTTTTGTTGAAATAAATTATTATTATTTAAAGGTATAAATGTTCATCACATGGATAGAAGTTGCCAAGATTTAGAGTTTATAATTTTTTTAAATGTCAATTTAAACAACGCTGTGTAAGAACCTGATAGAATAAATAGTTTAAATGAAAAAAATTCCAATGGGTATTTAAGAGTCTTATGAACCTTGTGCTTTTAGCCAATTATACCAAAATTCAAAGATAAATAATTAATTTTGTATATTTTTTTAATTTTGGAAGTCTATTAATTAGATATTGTATATATAATTGTATATGATGAATTTTAGGAATCCATTTGTATTGATTTGATCTAAAATTCATAATTTATAATCTATATTTCTAAGTCTATACAAAATATATACTTTATCAGGCAATTTTTCACACATAGTTACAAATTTGATACTTTTGTAGACTATTCCAACACCTACACCACCCAACGTTCTTTATTTTCCTAGATTTCTGTGAACACATTTTTAGTCATCCAATGACATATTCTTATATGAAATTTGATTCTAAATAGGTTAGGCCCAAGAAATAGTCAATTTGGACAATCCTTACTCATTTTACAACACTTTCTATTTTTGGAACGACCACTTTTGGGTTGCCTCAGCACTTAAGGGTTAACCCCTAAGTGACCGAACGACCATTTTATGGTCGCTGCCCTTTGTTTACGGACTGTCCAGGATGAAAAAAAATATATATATAAAAAATAAAAAATATTTTCAAATAGGAAATCAAGTCTACTTTCCAACCCAATTTGAATCATGTCAATCGGAGTTAAACTCCACCGAGGAGAATTTTTCAAAGAAAAAGACCTCAATATTGTCCTAGTGTTATAAAATTTACTATTTCGGGAAACTAACGATGTTCTCTCCTTTGAAAAAATTGCTTTTTTAAATTTTAGAATAGAGTGTCTAGTTGTAACCAATCATACCAAGTTTCAAATTCTAAAAATAAAATTTGTAATTTTGGTGAATATTAAATGGTAAATGCTTCTAAATTCATTAAATGAGTGTCTAAAACATTTTTTGAAAGTTTGTCTATACGGATAATTACTAAACATCATGCTTCTCATTTTCTCTTTTGGATCAAACTTCATCAAAGTTGCAGAAGTAACATTTTATAACACATCTAGGTTTTGCCCTTAACCCCTCTATCATGTAGGGGTTAAAGTTTTAAAAAACAATGCATTATTAGTATTAAAGCCTCTAAATTTTAACCATAGTTTCCATTGCTATTGCTATTTCCAACATTTTTTTGTGATTTTTATACTCTTATATGTAATGTACATGCAGAGATTTTCATTTCTATTCCATGAATAATTTTCCTATTTTTTATTGTATTTTCATGATGAAAAGTTGATAATAGCTAATAAAAATGATGGGTGTTTTCACGGTAGGGCGACGAAAGGCAAACATACAATATGTAAAGCACTTGCCATTATTGCGTGATTACTGCGTTATTATTTATATTCAATAATTACGGAAAATGTTCAAATATATTTAAATAGAATCTTCTTGGAATCTTTTTGGAATATTGGAATATTCACAAAATATTCCTGGAATCTTTTTTAATCTCTTTACGCATCTAAGACGTAACAACATACCTTTTTTACACGTTTGGATCCAAATGCTATTAATAATTTTTTTGAAATAATTTATATAAAAAGTTTTCCATATTCCTATAATTCATATTTCGAGTAGTACCAATAGTGTATTATACCATGTATATAGAGATAGTAAAACATGGCTTTTCATAACATTGACCAGAATTTAAGTAATTTTAAACCAAATTAATTATGCCAAAAATTCTATTGGTTAAATGTCAAGCATATGATGGGTTGCTAATAGAGTTGGTCAATTCTAAATTTTAGGTAAAATAATTTTTTTAGAAGCATTAAAAATGAAAAAAGAAAAGAAAAGAAAAGCTTAAAAGCCTCTTAATTTTCGTAAATAGCAAACCATAATCCAAATGACAAACAAATCAAATTTTTATTTGAAATTGTTATTATTTTTAGACAATGATTGACAACTCATGGATGGTCTAGTTTTGAAATCAATCAAATTAGAAATTTGTGATATAGTATATCAATAGAAGGTTATGTAGTTTCTACATTATTGACATTGTGAAGTACCGTAGGTGGAAGGCAAGGTCAACACATTTGTATTGAATATTTCATGTTCTTCAAACAAAGTATTTACAAATATTCTTTAAGGTTTTGCTTTTCACGTTACAATAAAGATTGGAAAAAAAATTGAAAAAAATTCAGTTTTCTATTTAGAAATATTTTATGTTGATGCTACCTTTTACCTATGTAGAGGGCAAGATCAACATATAAACATATAAACATATAAACATATAAATATATAAATATATAAATATATAAATATATAAATATATAAATATAAATATAAATATAAAAAATATATAAATAAAATAAAAAAATAAAAATAAAAAATAAAAAATAAAAAATAAAAAATAAAAAATAAAAAATAAAAATATATATATATATATATATATATATATATGTATTTTTGCTGTATTAAATTCTGGAACAAAATTTAACACGAACTGAAGTGATATATCTTTTTGCCCTCCCTAAAAGCTTCGAAATTGAAAATGGAAGCAAATCACCAGACGAGCTATTGACGCAGCTGACGCAAGCCGCCGGGCGCCAAGAGCCGCACCGAGCCGCTGTTCGCCCAAAGTGTCGAAGAGCTTGAAGCGTTTGCCCTTTGAAGTTTCTCCTCGGGATTTCTTCTCCAAGGGTTGTGTGTGTGTTCGATTACAATGTACACAGGGGGCCACTTACCGCACAGGTTTATTCAACACGATGTCGAGGAGGAGGAGGCTGCAACAGGTCGTCGCATTCTCAATTCGCGCCTCCCGAACGTGTTGGTCACTAACGACGATGGCATCAATGCCCCGGGATTACGCGCCTTGGTTGCCGCCTTACTCGCCGATGGGAGCTGCAATGTCTTCATCTGCGCTCCGGAATCGTAAGTTCGGGAGAGAATTTCATTTTTTGGTCGATTCTTGAATTTTGCAATGTATGATCTTCAGTGTTATTGGAAAATGGAATACGTTTATTCTCCGATTTCTAATTCAGTAACAATTAGAACTTTTTTGTAACGTTTTCTAATCTTTGAATTTGTCTTACAGCTTAAGAACAGAGTATTTAAATGCAGAATCGAAAAAACGCAGGCTAAGGCAGTCCGGTTTCTATTAATTCTATTTCGTAAGTTCGGGAGAGAATTTCAGTTTTAGGTCGATGGTTGAATTTTGCAATGTGCTGGGGCATATGTTCTTCAGTGTTACTGGAAAACGGAATATGTTTATTCTCCGATTTCTAATTCAGTAACAATTAGAACGTTTTTGTAACGTTTTTGAATCTTTGAATTTGTACTTACAGCTTAAGATTGAACAGAGTATTTAAAAGCAGTATCGAAAAAAACGCAGTCTAAGGCAGTCCGGTTTCTAATTATTTGAACGTTTTTCAATCTTTGTATGTGTAAAGAACAGAGTCTTTGAAAACAGAATTGGAAATACCGCAGTCTAAGGCAGTCAAACACGCCATTGAAAATTGTGAGAACGAGTTTCGTGTTTGATCTTCTTGTAATTTCCTCATGATTCGAAATTTTTGATTTGGTGAATTTGTTCATTGGAATGAGACTCCTGTCCGTTTTTTTTTGTTTTTGTTGCAGTGAGAAGCCCGCCGTGTCTCATAGCATTACAGGTTTTGGGACATTAGAGGTTTCGTCAGTGAACATCCCGGGCACGACAGCATTTGAAACCTCTGGTAACAACTTTGAAGTTTTTCTGTGCCAAATTCTTTAATGTCGACTACGCATGGTTTATGTGCGCAGGGAGATTGAAGTGGAGGGGATGTCGTAGTTTGTGATTTGAATGAATTGTGTGATTTTAATATTGCTACCAGCTTCTTACCATATTGCAAATGCGATTGTAATTCGTTTTGATTTTTGTAGCGCGGTTCTCGATATGGGAATGCTACATCGTTTTCATGTGCTCCAGGCACTTGTCGTATAATGGATCTTAGAAGTTCTTGAATTTCAATCGGCGTATATTACAATTGATTAAATCGGGTTACGATATCGATCGTTGCCGTCCGCAGGAACTCCAGCTGATTGTGTCGCGTTGGCGCTCACGGGGTCCATATTTCCATGGACGAAACCAACCATGGTAATGCCGTCCTTTCTCCATTTTGACTATCTAGTGGGGTATATCTAGTAGACTTCTTGGAATTCGCGAATGCTTTGGGTCAGAACTTCCTGCTAATGGTTCTCACGTTTGAAGCCTTTTGATGTCCTCGTTCTTAGACCTATTGCCACAAGGATAAGCTGACATGTCATCGAAATTGTGCATTCAGGTCCTCAGCGGCATCAACAAGGGCTCTAACTGTGGTTATCGCATGTATGTCCATCTTGTTCTATCTGTGCGTGCAACCTTTCTGTCTAAATAATATCGGCTAGCAAGTTCTTTGAATGCATCTCTCTCAATTTCGTTCTGAAACACTTATATTTGATATTTCAGTAACAGCCTAGATCTACCGTACCCTTAGGTCAGTTTCAACACTAGTGTGTCGAAATAATTTAATTTTAGAATTCAAACTGTACGAAATGCCATTTCTTAATTTTCTTAATTTTGGAAAATTTACTAATTATGCCGTTTCAGATTTTACAAAGAACTAAAGACACTCAAATAATATTTTCTATGTTTTTCGGATTTTGGTCTACAAGTTTATCAAAATTTGGACATGCTTCAAATTTTTCTTAATTATTTACGAAACTGACTCGTACGTAGGGTATCCCTGTCCAGTTGTAGGATTTATTCGGGGCCTGATTGTGAAATGATCTGTGTAGCTTCTACTCAGGTTCAGTGGCGGGAGCACGTGAAGCGAATATCCTCGGTGTACCGGCGATTTCTCTTTCTTTAGACTGGTATACTATAAAACAAAGACTGCTATGTGTAAATTGTCAATTGTCCTATTCAGTGATTGCGTCCGGATATTCTATTTGTATCACTGTTCATTAGTTCCATTTATAATCAGTATTATTGAGCTCAGTGTTGTTGATTTCTTGCAGCAATTTTGAGGTTGCGTTAGATTGTCCGGTCAACTTAATTAGCGGACTTGAAATCACTTACCCAGTAAGCTGTATATTGATGTCTTTTGAATATTTGCAGGAAAAGAGGCAAGAGCAGTGATAAGGATTTCAAGTCTGCAGCAGCTGCGAGTCTTCCATTGATTAAAGCTTCACTGCGAGATATCCAGAGAGGAGTATACCTTAGAGGCGTCTTTTTGAATGTTAATATCCCTTCAAATCCATCAGAACACAAGGTTTGATGATCTACTTCATTTTCTGAACATCATGATAACTGCATTCTATCTAGGCAGACTATGAAGGATCGGCTTCTGTTAGAACCACTTTCTTCAGAATGTACATGCCATGGCTTTCATGTTAGGTTATACTATCTATTTAAAGAACAGTGAACTCGCCCTCAGCATGTACTGTAGTGAGGTAGATATTGGTTCTCTTGAGGATGTGTAGTCTTCATGATCCGGAAGCTCATCATGTTAGGCCATGTTTTTGGCAGGGTTACAAGGTGATGAGGCAAGGAACATCTTGCCTGCCTCTAAAATGGAAGAAAGTGACACAGGAGAATCGTATGCAAAGGCTTAAGGACACGGGTGTTGGTTTACAGATGGCACAGCTTGGACTTGCTGCTTCTGCTGCGGTATACTTACACGTACCTTCTGCAGTTTTGTCATTATAAGTCCCACTATTACTGCTGTCGATGTAGTCACCCATCATTAATTTTTTACCTTTTGGCAACTTTTGAAGTGCTCCTACAATAGGTTACAGTTTCTGCGTAACTGTGAGGAAGTCAGCAGGAAGTGTTCATATGTAATGCTGGCAGTGTAACTACGTGTCATAGGTGAGCATCCAATGAACGTGTGGATTATTCCCAATGGATGCTGACATTTGTGTACGTTGTGGTAGGGTGCAGCCAGGCGTGCTAATTTCAAGAAGCAGAATCCTGATGTTGAATCGGTAGGTACGGGTGAAGAACGTGACAAGCATACTTCTCAGAAGTTGCATTTTCGTCTTGAGGTAAGATATCTTACATCCCACGTTAAAGCAAGTCACTGCAAAGAAGCACGTCACCATGCTTTAATTTTTGAGTGTTTTTCCAACTTCTTGTGTTTTTTTCTTATTGGACATGAAAGAATCTCTATTCCTGCTTCCTTGCATTCTTGATGTACTAGGTGTCAATACCCTGATTTCAGTTTGGGCTATCTATGCACAGGGTACGGCTGAAGATGTTGGACGGACAGCCCCAGACCATGATTTGGGCGCGTTAGAACAAGGCTTTGTATGTTCTATCCTCCTATTCAGTCTAAGATCATGAAATGTTACCATTTAATCCAGATGCTTGTGTATTGCCCGCTTTTGACCTCTGGGATAGTACCAAGCCCTGTTGATAGGAGTGTATATATATTTTAGGTGTTTCTTGGAATGCTTGGGCGTCTCAGCTTTAATTGGATTGTTTTAGTTGACTTAATTCCAACCAAGTTTAATCGTTCTCATCAAATTGCAAGCAATCTTTTGAGATTTTCTCATAACATCTTACTGTGTGGTCTGGGTCTTAAATACAGATATCAGTAACAGCTGTGAGTTTGGATTCGAATGTGGAGACCAATGTAATTGGACAAGTTGAGAATTGGGTAGCCAGTGTTGTTGCAGTCGCTCCACCGTCTGCTGTATAAGGCAGGTCTAATTGCCTATGACGAGAGTGTTAAAGCATTAAAAGCTTCTAGGGAGGTTGTGTCCTAGAGGCTGTAAAAAGAAGAAAGAACATCTTATATCATTGAATGGTATGGTTTTAGGAAATTATTATTATTTGCTATGATTCTACTTACTACTATTATCCAGGTACGCAGGGGTAATTGTGCGGCACTTGAGGTGTTGGGAGGGTCTTCTTTACCAACAGGGTTTGCTCTTAGACCAGGGATACGTCTGTATTTTCTTGGAAACAATCCTATATCTGTAACGTAACTTGTGATATTTTTGCTTGCCACTTGAGCAGGCATAATCAAATGAAGCAGCGAGGAGGGTTTATAAGGTAAAGAAAAGTAGACGACAGTGCAGAGCTGCCAACAGTTCATCGTCTGCATACAGGGTTGAGGTTTAACTTATGAAAATATCATCACAGCTGAGTTATCATGGGCTATCAGCAGATCTTACCTGGCAGATTGGATCCAGCATTTGAATTCTAACAGGGAGAACCCTTGTGGTTGCGGATGACGTGGGAGAGAGCAGCCACAAACTCTCAACATGCTCATTTCTGGCAGCAGAATTTGATTGGAATCTTCAAGTTGCAGGCGTAATTGTGCAATGATACGTTGCAAGTACGTCATTGAGAGTAATTAGAGTCACGTTGAAACCTTGTATACCAGCATGTAACACTTTGTCGTGAGTAGCTACAGGAGTACTGAGAAGGACAAGCCAGGTGCAGAACGTGGCATTTACTTACTTTATAGAAAGATAGCAAGCCAACATACAAGTTCTAGGTAAACATTTGACAGACTCAGGATGATTAATTTGACAGACTCAACAGATGGCCTGTAATAGAGAAACTCTTTCTGGGCAGACTCTTTATTTGAGCCTCTAAAGAATGTTATGCATTCCTTGCAGACCCCACAGGAAGGTGGCAGGGATTCATGAATTGGAATTTCAGAAATAATGTAAATTTGACACTTGAGCGACATGGCGATGGGCTTGCAAAAGAAATCACAGTACGCTCTCCTCTATGAGGCATCGGCTTCTGGTTTGAGGGTGAGTGTTGTACTACTTGCAATGAATTTCTCTTTCAGTTGCTCAAAAATAAAATAAAATATCATAGTACATAATATTCTATAATAACTTCTAACACACCATCAAAACAGCGTCAAGAGCCCAACCATTTTCTGAGAGTTCCAACTAAGCTTATTCCCTCTTCTGTCCGTCCGTCTGAAGCACACTTCACGGTTATAAATTAATAGTTTTCATGCATGGTTCATGCGTCATTCGCTGTCACATGTTGACATGCACTGTAGTGCTACAACTACAAAAGAATGTTATGTACATGTGCAAGTGCTTCCAAAGCAGCGTACCAGTCACTTGAAGCTTTCTGCAACGAAGCTTCACAAGCAATGAAGAATTGGCTGCCAGGGATGTGGAACAAGAACTGGAAACTGCCGTGGCTGCCTGCCTTGTTATAACTTAACTGAGCAACTCTGGTACAGATGGTGCACCCCGCACAAGGCATAGCAGCAATTCACGATTATACATGGTCAACAGATTGCAGCTGTAAGTTAGAGGAAATTACTGTACCTAGTTTGTTAGGAAGGAGGAGCAATGGCTAGCACCATGAGGCAGGTTCTCATGCTCAAGTTCAAGGACTCCATCACTCCCGAACAACAAGCCACTCTCATTGAGAAGTTTGGGGCGCTGCCAAACTCCATCCCCGCCATGAAAGGCTTCGAACGGTAATTATCTGTCTCTTGTCCTTTGAATCTGGATTCTTTAATTGCACTCGGTGGTTGACTCTTGATTTGGGGGTTTTTTTTTTTCTTGTTTGTTCTACTGAGGAGATTTCTAATTGCTGGTCTCAATCATAATTAACCTTGTAAGGTTTAGTTTTTTATTTTTTGTTGATCAAAGGGCTCGCAAAGAAGAGATAGAGAAGAGAAGAGTTATGGAGTACAGTAGGTGACAATAATCAGACCGGGTGCTTCATGGCCTGTGTGGCCCTGGCATGAGATTATGAATTATGAGGTACAGCACTTGTTGGCAATTAGGGCTTGCAGAATGATTGCCTTGGGGGAAATGATTGTCTGATTATTAATTATAAACCTGCAGGGGCACAGACATGAGCGTAGAGAATATGCATCAAGGCTATACACACATTTTCGTCCTCACCTTTGATTCGGCCGAAGCACGGCTCGAATACCTCGCCCACCCGGACCACAAAGCTTTTGCCAAAGAGCTCCGTGCTTCAGTGGAGAATATTCTCATTTTCCCCTTCACTCCCACTGTTACCTTGAAGGCTGCTTATTGAAGAGCAATTAAGGTATTGCACCCTATTTGTGATACTAGTAAGACTATTTGTGACACCTGTGACACCTGTTCTGTCACTTACTTGCCCTTGCACAGACATTGTTCATTGATGTCAGAAATTGTGTGGCACTTTAGTCATTTTGGAAAGTAAAACTTGCATTATTGCTAAATGTAAGTGACATTAGTTTAAACACCAGTGAGAGTTGGTGTATTTTCTCCACAAAGTATGTGTTCATTTTGGGTTAACCCCTAAGCGTCCTCACCTATGTTCAGTTTAGGCAGTTTTGCAAAGATGCATTATAAAATGCAATTAATACGAATATTTAGAACTTGATGTATGAATAAAAGTTATACATTTTGAATTTTAGATTCTATCCATATGGTTAGATTTATGATTGCTATCACTAAATTTTTTCTACAAATTTTGAAACATAAAATAAAAAATTATTTTGTAATTCAATTGCGAATAAGATTTTGACAATATGTGGATGAAATTTGTTGTGATGGGTTATAATGTAGTACTCTAGGTGTAGTGATTTTTGGAGATTTTTTGGATGCTTGATTTTATGATTTTTTTTTTTCAAGAACACTTTTAGACCAAAATCTTCAAAATTTTGGATGAAACATTGCAACACAAAATGAGGCATATTTTTTTCAGAAATTGTTTCCTTTTCGATCGGATCACACAAACATGAAGCTAACTTCCCATAAAAATTTCAGTAAAAAAACCACACTACAAAAAGTGCATGACGGATGAGAAACTACAGATGAAATCTGTACATCAAGCAAAATATGCATGGTTGGGCGGTTAGGGGTTAAACACATGGCCGTTTGCATTGACATTTGTGGTAGTTATGAATGAGAACAAAGAGCATTACGGGTTGCCTTTTTGTTCAATCTGGGGTGGAGGGCCTAGTGGTACTTTTGGATTTTTGGACAACCCCTTCAATAAATTATATATATATTACATACTCTCTTTGTCCCATAATAAATGATGCTTTTGAAAAAAATCAAAAAATTAAGCAAACTAGAATGATTTTTTTATCAAATCTCTAAATACAGTAAGTTTCTATTTCAGAGTAGTTGTCTATTGAAGCAATATCATACTACACATAGTATGTATGGCATGTGGCATGTGGCATGTGGTAGCATGGTGATGTTCGTTGCAATGTGTTCTCTAATGCAACAAACATACTCTAGCATTGATTTTAGCTTGTTCCTATATCGTTTGTGACGAGGTTTGTGATCAAAACATGAGCAAAGACAAGCATCACAAACAAAAAGTACTTCTTGTGCACTTGTCTTGTGATATTGCTTTGTTAGAATCTGTAAAACAACTTCAAATTGAGAAATGGTTTGCATCAAGTAATTTGGGACAATTTTATTTCTCAAAAGCATCATCCATTATGGGACGGAGGGAGTATGATATTAGAAAAATATAATCCACTCGCTATGAGTTTGTATTGTAATTTTCCACATTCAACATTTTATTTTAACCCTTTAATGTCCCGATTCAACACTAATTTTGAAGATGCGTTATAAAATGTTTGATGAATAACAAAAATGTACAAAGCTAAGTTGTAAATGTCAATGTGAAGATCACATCTGCACGGTTGGGTTTATCATATTTTTTTATTAATAAATTGTAATCAAAATTTCAAGATTTTCTTTTGAAATTCAATTAAAAATCCCAAATTAACCAAAAAAATTTAAAATTGTTGTAATGAATTTGGAATAACATTTCCAAATACTTATTATAATTTGGAAAATCCGATTTGAATTTTTCAAAGTTTTCACTAAAGGATGATCAATCAAGTGTAGAACAAATTTGTACACTTGGAATCTCTTAATAGCATTCCATATTGTTAAGAAACGGAACAATTTATACAAACCTCCAAAAATCTAGATTCTTCCAAGAAACACTCTAGCCTCTAAGAGCGTCCACACCCTTGCTCTTCAAACCTACTCGCCAAATGGTCGCTTACCAAGTTAAACTTCTCTAATGTTACAAAAGTTCACCTTTGTCCAACCAATTGAACTCATGAAATCAATGTGTATGCCAATTTTGTCGTTGAGAACTTCTTTTAGCTTGGGTGCGATGTGGTCCAAATAAACTAAATTCCAAAAACAACTGCGAATCTCTCAAAACCTCTAATCCATCTATTAAGACTCTAGAATCCAAAGGCACAACCATAGGTAATAGCTTACTATGTGAGGCCTAATTTTTTAAAAAGCTACTCGAGAATCCAATGTTGCCAAGGTTGTAGTGGGACATGTAAACAGATGTGGACATCAATGTTAGAATTTGACGAAACTATACCTTTGGTGAGTATTGTAGATGGAGGGAAAGATCGACACATCTATCTCGAAAAATAAGGTTCAAAATATGAAATATTCTCAAAAAAAAAAATCAACAAAAAAAAATTTCACATTTATTTTTAGAAATATGCTCTCAAAGCCGCTCAAAATCCCACTTGAAAGCAATGGATCTACAACCCACCTAAAAAATGTTCAAAAGCCGGCTTGCCGCAAGTACAACCGGAGTAGGTGCTGGAACCAACAGAACGGGATACCGGACAAACCGGTCACTAGGGCTGCGACGTGTCGGTTACCGGTGACCGCGTCCCTGGCAACCGAGAGACTTCTCCGACCCTCCTCGAGCAGAGCACAACGACACACTCATATCTTCGAGCACAGCATCACTGCCGCTCGGATCCGACGCTGTCTCTTTTGCTATCGATCCGCGCTCCCAGATCCACGCTGCCGCGCTCGCTGCTCTCCTCAGCTTCATTTTGAGGTAAAAATCGCTCCAAATGGTTGTTTCTCGCGTCCGCTACGCCCTTTTCTGTCTCCGGTCGTGTTCGGTCCCGCTTCTTAGGTCTCCAAACGGAACTCTGCGCGTCGGATTTGTAGTAGCAAGAATTTTTTTTTCTAAGGCTCTGGTGTATTTTACAGGATCCGATTCGTTGATTTGCGTTTGTGCCGGGGTTTGGTGGTTTTTGTATCGATGGCTGCTATTTATATTGTGATTTTCTAAAATGCTTGATCTTTTCTCATCTTCTATTAATTTCGAAACTTAGCCCGATCTCTGTCGAAGAAATGTGAGGTGCGGGCGATCCGCATAGTGAGAGGTTTTCAATTTTATGTCGAGAAGAACTTAGGTCGAGAAGAACTCAGGTGTACACTGCAAGTCGGATGATCACGGTCAGACTACCCATGTTTCTGTAGATGATTTAGGTTGTAGGGTTTCGAAGTGAGAACGTGCTGCAATTTAAAGCTAGAATGAAGTCAGTATTGAATCAGGACAAATGATCTCATTATGATTAGTTTCGCACTCGAATGCTTTTGCGTCCGTGCAACTAGGGTATCCATATCGATTGCCGAATAGTATAAATTTGGATGTGCTAGCCAGTTGTAGTATTATGTCTAACGTTTAATGGCTTGTAATTGAGCAGCTTCTATTGGGTTTTTTCGAACGTTCCGGTGTATTTACAGGATCCGATTCGTTGATTTGCGTCTGTGCCGGGGTTTGGTGGTTTTTGCGGTATTTACGATCACGTGACAGGGGATCGTGATGGTGTCTGTCTGGAATTCGAGCCTTCCAAGTCTCCGAGGACTAGTATCTCTCTTGCAGGTTGTTTTTGTGAAGATTCCGTTCGGTTAGGTCTTTCGCTGCTATCGAAGAATACGTGTAGGTTTCCTCGGATGGCTGCTATTTTCATTCCTTAAACTATGAGAGAGGCTATGGAGTTTTATCTCTGTTGCGGGTCGTTTTTTTTTTGGTGAAGACTCCGATTGTGACTGTTAGGTTAGGACATTGAAGAATACGTGTAGAGATTTTCGAACTTCGGGGAGTTTGTATCGATGGCTGCTATTTACATTGTGATTTTTTTTAAATGCTTGATCTTTTCTCATTGTAGCAGAAATTTCGAAACTTAGCCCG
Organism: Pohlia nutans; assembly: GCA_022496805.1. NCBI lineage: Eukaryota > Viridiplantae > Streptophyta > Bryopsida > Bryales > Mniaceae > Pohlia > Pohlia nutans. The sequence goes on along the minus strand of CM040089.1, from coordinate 44,066,474 downwards.
ATCTCTGTCGAAGCAATGTGAGGTGCGGGCGATCGGCTTACATGATAAGAGAGAGGTTTTCAATTTTATGTCGAGTAGAACTTAGGTCTCGGTGTACATTGTAAGTCGGATGATCACGGTCGGACTAGCTATGACTCTGTAGATGTTTTAGGTTGTAGGGTTTCGAAGTGAGAATGTGCTGCAATTCCAAGCTAGAAATTGAAGTAGTCAGTATTGAATCAGGACACATGATCTCATTATGATTAGTTTCACAGTCGAATGCTTTTGCGTCCGTGCAACTAGGGTATCCATATCGATTGCCGAATAGTATAATTTGGGATGTGCTAGCCAGTTGTAGTATTATGTCTAACGTTTAATGGCTTGTGATTGAGCAGCTTCTATTGGGAGCTCTTGAGCGCACACTAAAATGGTCGCCAGCGAAAATGGTTACGAGTGCCAGCCACTACTTGGTACGTTTCGTGGAATCCTTAATTATTTTTGTCTACCTACGCTTTCTCTATCTTTCGTATTACACTGGAATGTGTTGAAGCTTCACTTCTCCGAGCTTTTTGCTTCGCAGTATCGTAGGTTGCAGCTCATACTCTTTTCATGAACATTCCTTTCGAAGTTTTCTTTGTTGTTATATTTGAAGTATTGTATTTTAGATTTTTTGACATTGATACACGGAGGGATCTTGAGGAAGTTCAGAGTTAGTTTTTATGTTAGCTTCTAGCAACCATGGCAATCTTGTGCAGAGTACCGAGTAATGAATGTTTTGAAATCTGATCAGCCATATTTTTGAGTTTAGCCTATTGCATAATCTTTCTTATTGAATTGCAAATGCCTTTTGTTTTCTTTATAATATTCTTGAACATCCTTCGAATCCCATGAATATGGTTTCAAAATATCCTCTTGACCTATCACAAAACAAACTTATAGATGAATCATGGGCTCTTAGTTAATCCTTCTATCCTTGAAGCTTGAATTTAAAAGCATTCAGAAATAAAAAGAGGGATTCTGAAAATAATAGAAAGCACCTAATAACTTTGTTAAAAACTCTATGTATCTTGTCATTTATGGTTGTGCGATCTTTCTCTATATTCTTTAGTTGTATAACTCTCACTGTCATGTGGATAATGTGGTGGGACCTCCACTCTTTATTCCAATAAAAAGAATCGGCGATGATTCTAGCTCTAGTTATTTACGAGCAGGTATAGGCACTCCTACTTGTGGTACAATGCCACACCTACTTGTTCTAAAGTTGTTATAACCAACAAACCTGCCATGTCAATATCTATGGACAATTCATTCTAAAGGTCTCTGGAATTCAGCTTCCTGCCAGCTAAGCCACGACCATTTTAACGAGAATTGCACGGAGTGAATCAGTGCCACGTCACTCACTGACAACAGTGTCCACCCACACTGTCTGAACCTCCGCAGCAACCGTGGGATTAGAAAAGGGAAACCACGCGTTTCGAGCGGGGCGGGCAGTTTCACTGAGAGACCGCGCGTGGAATGGGGCGACTGACTGTGCGTCAAACGGGGCCTGGGTGGTTCTTTGTCCCCCCTAGTTAGAATCCCCCGATTCTGCCTCGCCAATGTTGCGTTCACTTTTCGAATCAAAGTTGCCGGCCTGATGCTTCCTGCGAGCTTTGATTGATAGACAGGCATTGAGCCGGGAACTTGTATTGTGGATGTTCTACTGTTTGGTAGAGTAAGTAGAACTGTTTGTTTTGTTTTTTTAGTGATCAAGCGCTGATGAATGTGATGGAACTTTGAGGAGTAAGTGATGGCGAATACGATTGAAGGCTACTTGTACAGCTTCGGGCCTAGTCGACAAGGCGGCGTGTATTGCATCCTGACATTCTGCGTCTTGTCTGGTCGCCATTTCTCTCAGTCCCGGAATAAAGGAGATCTGGTTAGTCACCTCCTCACTCTATTCATTGATTGAAATACCGTACTAGTTTTTACTTTAAGAGTATTTGAGTGGTTGTGCGGTTATCGAGAGTATATGATGCTAGACTTGCCGTTTCTTGGCTTATTGCACTAGATATATATTGCAAGGGCTAGGAGCTGCTCAATTTCTTGATATTGTGCTATCTCACACGTCACTTTGAACTGTCCACCGAGTTCTCTGAACCTGAATTACGTTACTCCCGATATCGCCAGGGAGACGTGTGAGCATTGTACTCTTTTTAGGATCGAGTATAAAGAGTTTTCTCTACATGATTTTGCGACGATTGTCGCCTGGATGAATTTGCATATTGAACATTTGTTGACGTTTAGGCGTAACGTCTATTGATTCTTATAGAGCTCTGGCATATTTTGAATTTAAGATTATGATCAATTGGATTTTACAGAAACGAAGTATACGCAATTATCGTCTCGTAGATTCCAGTGCAGATGATATCGAGACATATTGGAATAAAGTCTTAACTCTTTATAGACACCATTTGTACTCTTCTAACCAATCTTTGCAGCTTCTATGTCTAAGTGTCTGATCTGGAGTGCGGCTTTTGGTGATCAGGTTTCATTGAGATCCGGCATCCTCGACGTGGATCATCGTATCGAGGACACAGGGAGACAGGTTGTTAACGGCAAGGTAGATTGCTATCCTTAGTCAGCTACACGTCCATTTGATTGGAATTGTTGCCTTTGTACTAGGTCTCGATGTTCCACCTCAAGTACAGAAAGTTGACCAAATGGCATCATTGGCTTCTAACCACAAGCATTCAGCCTCAAGAATCTTGTGACATTATGTCAAATGGGAGTTCTCACTGTGTTCTTCTGGTGTGTACATCCATGCTTGGATATTGTAGGATCTATTCATATTTTGATACAATTATATAATTTGCAATACTTATTGAGGACATTTGTCTACTATTTTTGTCTTGAAGTAACGAGAATATTTGCTATTGTCGCAGATTTTGTACACGCTACGCCTCTACAATGTATCGAGTGCTAAGAAGGAGGTTTTGGTAAGTCTAGAAAAGATTTAGCTTATTGATAATTCAATATACTAGTGAGCTGTCAATTGCCTCTGAAGCAAATGATTTGATGATGGTGATAGTTCATTTTGATCAGTGAGAGGGAGAGAGATGCAGGAAATTGATGGAGAGTGTCCGTATTCTAGAAAAAAAAAAAAAGCCTAACCTATGTCGGAGGTGCTGACATACCTTGCTAACTAATGACGCCTTTGGTCACCAGGTAGGAGCCGTGAGTAGCGAGGAGATAGCAGAATGGCAAAAGGCCTTCACTTCCTCGCTTGGACAGGTTTGTTTGAATTTCACCTTATCAGTCAATTTAAAAAAAAAAAGATTTTTGTCTTCCTACTCTATTTGTAAGGTGTGGTATCCCTGTGAAGCTGCTGATATTATTATCATTATTATTGGCTGATATATTCTCTTTGAGCTGTACACCTGCAGCCATTGGAATCTGCCCCAACTGAGCCATGGACTCCCACAACTGGTATCAGACTTCCATTTGCTCATTTTGGCGAGCAATTGTAAGAGTCAAACCTCTTGTCAGTATCAAAGTCAGTCAAGTTGGGACTGAAAGTGAGTGTGCTTTGGGTCGTTAATTATGTTATCCTCCCTAAGACTTGATCAGCGTGCAGCACTTCCTAAATACAATTGTATATTGAACTTGGTAGAAACCATCTGTTGCAATTGGAGATGCCGCGTTTCAGGAGCATTTTTCCTTTTGGAAACCCATTGATGTGGTACAATGTAATTGCATGCGTAAAGTGTGGGCGATGCAAGCCCTACAGGCTCGCCAAGGCTGCAACTTGAGTCACCAATGTTTCAACGGCAAAGAGAGAAGTCTTTCACCAGCTTAACTACAATAGGCCACGGTCAGTACATTTCTTCATAGGGAAGGAATTAAATCGTTGTTCCACTATGTACTTGAAAGTGTTTGCCGTGTTAATTGGATTCTATCCGTGTATTCTTGGTTATAGTAGGATGAAAAACAATAAAGGAAAGTCCACAATGTGTATGGTAAGCGATTTGCTTATATTGCTTCGCTAGACAATAACAAGTTTACATCTGGTGGTGTTGACTTTTGCAGAATCTCCAAAACTCGAGAGAAACGAAAGTTCTCTTAGGTCTACAGATCTCCAGTCAGCTGATAGTGGGCAGGCATCAAAGTGGAAGCTAGTGCGCAGTGAAAATGGTATACTTGCTTCGTTATAGTGCACAGATGACATCTATAGAAGTAGAGACATGGTACCCATGAGATTCTTTTCAAAATTGGGACTTATTGAATTTGATTGTTTTTTTTGCCGAGCACGTCCTTTTAGTTCCTATCTACTATATTGGGTTTCCTGAAGGGTGCAGTAATGAGATGTTTGGATTTGATATGCAGGATTAAGATTCTTTCAGGAAGCAACAGACTTTCCTTTTGTATACAAGGTATGTTAGTCTATTAGACCGGCACCAAAATGCCTGACTTTGTTGATGGCTCTGGGAACTTGTTTGTGAAATTCACCTTCATCGAGCTCGTTTTTCAGCAATATTTACAATAGAGAACACCATTGTTTAGCCATTACTTTTTTTGTTGTGAACGCGTGCAGCTCCCAGTAATGAAAGCAGTTGGAGTGGTGAAGGCTCCTGCTGATCAGATTTTTAATCTCATCATGGACTACGGACCAGAACGTCAACAGTAAGTTTTGACAGCGGAGTCCAATAGTTATACTTCAACTCAAAAAGTTTTGAACCGTGCTCATGAAATATTTCTGTATGTTAGGTTCTTATTAATTCATGTTTAATACTGTTGTTGCTTTGATGGCTGATATCTTGAAATCAAAGTGTTGTTCAAATTTTTTTGATCGAAAGGATAACTCTATTATTTTAGGGGTCTAAACCTTGGATGTATTTTTGTCATCTTACGGTCAAATGTCATCGATACAAGTGCCAGAGTTACTCTGGTTATGCTTTTTGGAGAGGTGATGTTAACTGGCTGCCGTTGTTCATTCGGTTGGATCTGTCATGCGATTTAGATGGGATCATACTCTTGAATCTGCATCTGTTATTGAAGTCATTGACGGCCATTCAGATGTCTTGTACATACGCCTTCGGCAAGATTGGGGGTAAGTAAATAAAACGTTTCATCCTTTAGAGCATCTTGATGTCCATTAAGTTTAAAATGCATTCATAAGGACACGGAGGACTTCTCGATTTACCAAGCATTACTGTAGAGTAACATATAATATTTATTTATTCGTTTCTTTTTTAATCTTTGATCTACTCAGGTGTTCCTTGGGAGTCCTTAGTGGTCATGTTGTTGATTACCTCTCTTGTTATTTGAACCTGCTAATGGATCCATTTGAATGATACATGTATGCATCCCAGGATTCTTCGCCCGAGAGATCTTTGTTTAGCTCGTTACTGGAAACGAGAAGAGAGTGGTGCATATTGTGAGTAGTTACTCTCACTCATCCCCTGGAATACATTTACAGTTTAACATTGGTGGTAGTGGACGTACAGTCTATATAGGTTGTTTGTATCTACTTTATAATACCATTAGGTCGATGGTAAGAGGGTTTGGGCATAGAGAAAAAATTTGGTTAAAAAATGTTCTACGCGTTCACCTTGCTGAGATGTGATTATTGAGGTTGCCAATATCGCTTTATGATCATAAAATTCTTTTTTCAACAGAAAGTACGACTAGTCTTCTTGGACTGAAAGGTAGGACGTGCAGTGATGTTAAACACTATTGTGCTCCACTCTCATTATATGGTTGGTGTCAGCCGTCTTTTATAGGTCGGTACTCAAACAGCCTCTGCAAGCTGGTTATGTTCGAGCCTATATTCACAGTAAGTCTCAAAATTACTTGCAGTTGAGAGTGTGACGTGGACTGGTATAAGATGGTAGCAAGTGTTAAATCACATACCCAGAATGAGCTGGTTGTTTGACATAGTCAAATATGTTTACGCAGCTTGAGAATATTAAACTACCTTCTTTTAATGTACCCTTGAGCATGAGTCTAAATGGGTACCAACTTTATGCCACTGGGTACTAGGTGGCGGCTACATTGTCACTCCATTGAAGACTAGTGGCAGTGGAAAGCCGCGTACTTTGGTGGAGTCCGTTTTGGAAATGGACGCAGCAGGCTGGTCTTCCTTATTAGGCGCTGGATTCTCTGGGTACCCTACTCACCTTAGGGACTCCCTTCTGGCCGTTGTCGCGGGTGTGTCTCAAAACCTTCTGTTCTTCTCTCTTATTTTTTCAGATGTAAAATTTACATGTTGTAAAATTTCTGATTCAGCAAAATAAAGGTGCGTGTTAGTAATATTGTAATACCCAAGACATATTGTTGAGTTCCAGAGACATTTTTCGTAATAAGCATTGAATATTTCGATTCAGCAATCTATCAGTCCGCAGCTGATGATGTAGTACTTTCTATGGTTTTGTTAATGTGTATTTTGCTCTTATGCTGCTTTTTCACTTTGGCAGGCATACGGGAGCATGTTGCTGCACAAAGATTCAATTCCCGTGTCACGATCATCAAACGACATCTTATAGAAGAGTATACAGATTCTCTGCAAGTAGCCAACCATGACCTTTCAGAGGCTGTTGTCAGTAATGCCCCTTTTCTCAGCACAAGCGATGACATCGAAGAGTTCTTTGATGCCACCATGGACCAGTTCTCTGACAGCTCTGAGGTTTGGCTTTTCATTGTCATCATGAGGCATGCGTTATAATTTAACATGTAGAGATCCATTCCTATTTTCTGTATGCATCTTTTGGTGGATAGAGAAGAATAAAGTGTTATGAAATTTTTCTAAGCTATCGCTTTTTGAATCAACAGAGTGTGCAGAGTGTGTCTGAGCCAGTCTTGCCTTCTGCTGAGCTTCACAAACCGCTGAGGATCAAAATTGGATCAGGTAATATATTTTGTTTCTTCTGCAAATTTTATCAGGGATGCTGCCTGTAATGCAACTGTTGGTTAGGTTGTGGGACACATAAGTTGCACGACAGTAGGTTTTCCGAGTTCATGTAAGAATTGAACTCAGTCTGGTTCTCCATATTTCTCATGTTATTCTTCATAATGAGATAACTCTACCGTCACCTTGGTCAATAGTACTTTCTAGGATTATTGGTACATGGTTGATTGATGGTCTAATTAAATGTTGGTGGCAGACCGTGGGACATCTGACTTGTCCAAATTTAGAGGCAGTTTAGAGAGGGGGCCTTTGAAAGGTGGGAAGCATTCTTTTGCTGAACCTGATAGCAGTACCTTCCTTCTCAAGGGGATTAATTCTCTTTCAACAGGATCAAGAGTAAGTCCTTCTCTCTCAATGAACAATCAGAGCATAGAATAAATAGCTTACAAGTTCTTCGACCCTCTTGTGATTTGTGTGATGTACTAGTGTGTTAAACCTCAGTATAAGCCGCTCAGGATGTATAGTGGGGTACAAAAGTGTGGAACCAAATTTGGCCATGTTGTAGTACTCAAGATGCACTACACATACAATTCAATTGTGATCCTTAAGAACATATATATTTAGATTTATTCCTCATTCAAATTTAAACCCTCGTTTAAGTAGTTGAGGCGTATAGACAAATTTTGTTACTTAAGGGGTATCAAACTCTTCTGAAAATGAATGGAAATCCTCTATGGAATCAAGTGCAAAAGTGATCACAAAATTTGAAGTTTTATTGATTAAGATATGGAATTTTAAAGTTCTAGTTCCAAAGTTGCTCTATTTATGAATATTAATGATATATCTTTATTCTTTGAGTCAAATTTGGCTATGTTTTAGTACATAAGATACACTATACGTACATATGAGTTTTGATCAAAAAAGAAAAAAAAATCATCTATTTCTACTTGAATTTCAAACTCCTATTTTAGCTACTTAATTCAAACAAACCAAGTCCGTTCTATGCAAGTTCTCCATTGGCATATTTGAAATCTACCATATTGTCCCTCATCATATCCTTTACCTTTTACCTAAATATTGGATTGTAAAAGGTGTTTTTTTATAATTATTATGACTTCTTACACATCAAACATTGAAATTAGGTTTTTATTTTTATTTTTTTCATCCTATATTTTTACCCCAGCAAATTTTACACATATGTTGTTCATAAAGTTGCAATATTGTGTACAAAATTCAAGCTCATTTAACCATTTCTATGCAAATGGGAACTGTAGAAGGCGAGGACAGTAAAAAATTACACTGACTTTTGGGACCCTACTGTAGACCATTTGCACTTCTATTACTGTATTTAGGAAGCAACTGCATCTATCATATGTGACGGTAATGATGGTGATGGTGAGATAGTTAACATGTGGTTTTGAGCCTGCCGATGGTATGTGTCCATGAAACTTACCATTCGAAATTCACTTATGGGAAGTCTCAACTTCCTTTGTAAATAGTAGAGGAGGCCTAATGCGTCCTTTATGCAGCTCTCTTTGAGATCATTCTGAAGTCACCATGTTTTGTTCGATGAGCAGGAACCTGCAGGCAAGTCTTTCTGCAAATTGATAGGGATGGATTGGTTCAAGTCTAAAGACAGAATGGATCACATAGCGGGGAGGCCTCGAAGCCATGTGCAGGTGCGTTTGCCCTTCTGAGATAACTTGCCAGTGAAGACTCGAATACTTTATCAAAAATAGCCTCGCCAGTCTAATTTCCTTAAACAACCTAAAGAACACTCAGATAGTTGAATGATTTGCAGTTGGTTTTAATTATCTGACTTATAGTGTCAAATGGGCGATGTTCGTTATGCAGAGGGCGTGCTCAAATGAAGGCCTATTTTTCTTTGTCATCAATTTACAGGTACAGCAAAAATCTTTGTACCCGCAAGTATGTGGCTGTGAATTTACACTTGCAAGTGCAATACCCAATGAAAAGACTTTTCCCTTCATCAACCGAGGACTTTAAATCTGAATCCTGAAAATCCCTGTTGACTGTTTTTCTGTTGTGCGACTTTGTGGATGTCCACAGGAATCGTATTTGGACCTAGCTTCTTGTTATTATCATCATTATTATCATGAGGATACATGTGTTACTCGTGGTTGTGTTCTCCAACCTTTGTACGAGATGGCTTGTATTATAGAATGTACTCGGTGCATATTCTGCAAGTGTCCAGTTCAGTTGCTGAACCAACACTTTTGTTGCAGATTCCTCACACTGTGAATTACAGCTTGGTCTTCTACTTTGTTACTGACGAGGAGATTACAGAAGGCTCTCTCCTTCACAGATTTATATCTGGAGATGATACCTTTCGGAATAGCAGGTTCTCCCTTATACCGGCCATACCTGAGGTGGGTGTACCAATTATGAACGTTCATATTGTAATTACTGTCATGGTGCGATGTCTTCACTTCTGTTACACCATTTCATTTACAGAATTTGATGAAATAGTGTATGCATACATGCTTTTCTATAACGCTGTGGCAGTGCTTAAACCGTATGTAAGCTGCAAAATTGCTTCTTCATGTGTCAATTGATCATTTGTAGGGATCCCTTAATCTTTTTGGGAATGACAGGGTTCTTGGATAGTTAGGCAAGCCGTTGGAACAAAAGCTGTACCCTTGGCTCAAATTGTGGAAGCCAAGTATCATGTCGGATTCAACTACATGGAGGTACAGAAACGCGTATTTTTAAAGTTCACCTTCAGATTAACCCCTAAACGTCCAACCGTCCAGAATGTGGACGATGTACAGAATCAAACACAGATTTCTCATCCGTCATTGACTTTTTGTAGTGTGGATTTTTTACTATATATTTTATGGGAAGTTAGCTTCATGCATGTGTGATCCGATTAGAAAGGAGATGATTTGTGAAATTTTTATGCCTCATTTCATGTTGTAGTGATTCACCCAAAATTTCGAAGATTTTAGTGTAAAAGTACTCTTAAAAAAGTCAACTCATAAAATTAAGCAACCAAAAAATCTCCAAAAATCACTACACTTAGAGTATTACATTTCAACCCATCACAACAAGTTTCATCCACAGATTGTCAATATCTTATTCGTAATCCAATTACAAAAGAATTTTGAATTTTAAGTTTCAATTTTTATAAAATAATATTGGTGACAACAATCATAGATCTAACGGTATGGATAGAATCAAAAATTCATAATGTACAACTTTTATTCATATATCAAGTTCAAAATATCCCTCTTAGTTACATTTTATAAGACATCTTTGAAATTCTCCAAATCTGGAGAGGGGTGAGGACGTTTAGGGGTTAAGATAGCTTACTCTCACTTCATCATATAATCGTTCTGTACCATTCTTTCAAGATCGGTCTGCTTGCTCAAAGATAATGAACCGTAACTGACGTCAAATTTTGTGCAATCTGGTGGCATCTACAGATAGACCTAAATCTTGGATCCTCAGGTGTTGTCCGGGGAGTCTTGAGCGTGGTTTTTGGCTACATATCTGCTCTTGTAGTAGACATGGCTTTCTTCATCAGGGTATGTGGTTACCTGCCATAGCTGCATCTTTGCCATGGCTTTTCAATAACTATTTCTCAGGCTTTAATTTTAGAATTTCCAGATATCCAGATATGAAGCAAGCCCGCTTGTTTTCTATCTGATTTTTCAGCCTTTGGTTTGTTACAGAGATGCATTAGATTCCCATTACAATTTGGTGGAAATGCTCCACATCACTGGTTCTAATTTTTCACGAACTATATTGCAGACTAAACTATACATGCTCTTTGATGATCTTTCAGGGAGAGACTGCTGATGAGTTACCAGAGCGGCTTATTGGTGTGGGACGTTGCTCACACATACAACTGGACAAGGCTGTAGAGCTTCCTGCATCCTACAGGCCTGTCTAATTGCGTTTAAACTCTTCTTGCTGGTAGCCATGAAAATGTCCTACCATTGTGGAGCTCAACATATGCAAGCAACAGTAGTGGATTGTAATGTAAGAGCTCGTCGACCCCTGCAACAGGTCGTGTATTCTACCGATGGCCAACCCTTACAGTTCTAAGTTAAGCGGGATGCAATTGTAGTAGAGAATGGAGGCTGTTGAAGGAGCCTAACCCAACAGAGCAAAAATTTGCCGGTCCAATTTGTGCAATTTGAAACGGGCCCCGTCACGCAGTAACTAGGGTAATCGCGGGTGCTTTGAATACATTCTAGTACCGGTAGTCATGGATCTTCTTAGAGAGTAGTTTTTTCCGACTTGGAGAACATTGTTGCCTTCATGGTCCTTTCTAAATTGCGTAGCAGGACATTTTTATCTTAAATGCAGTAATTGCTGGTAATATTTACCAGCTTTAATGCCTGGCACCATTTCAATATTCCCAGCCTTTTAGTAACTTAATATTCTCTTTCTTGTTGTTCTTAGTATTTCCGTACACTATCCACCATGTCGGCACTCATGCATGACATTCTTAGCCCCTAAGAGCATTCACACCCATGCACATTCACACCCATGCACGCTAGAGCTAACTCGCTGAAATTATTCATCTACATTTGAAGAGCCCTTGCACTTGCACTCCCCCACCCTTGCACGCCCCTCACACATCAAAAGTGCACATCAAATAGTCAATGGACCAATCACAAGTAGAATGTGGGGATCTAGTCAACAAAAACAGTGATTTGATGGGCCATTTCTTAACACGCTAGGATTGAGAGTCAAGAGGCATTTCTGAAGGGCCCTTGGCACTTTTCATCTAGTTCTCGAGTGTGAGAGACTTTGGGAGGGCATGGGTGGCCATGCTCTAAGCGTGCAAGGAACGAACCCCGTGGGGCCATATTTGATAGTTTACCAGTGAAACATTGATTTTCACCTAGTTCCTAATTGGAAATGAAATTGGTCCCAACTAAGAAAGTGTCGGGGCTATCTTTCTAGTCCAATTTACCATTCTTCAAAATTGTTAAAATTGTGTTTTTTACAACACTTTAAAGCTCAAAACCCTAAAATTCCAATATACACTGCTGAAAAAGTTTTTCTATCGAATTTCTCTTTATGTAAGGTCAAGAAGCATGCCACCTACACCTTGTTGTCCATCACTATTATTTACATTTTCCCTAAAAATTTCATACTATTATAAACATTTTTGGTAATTACTATGATTTTTACAAGAAATAAACTTTGAAAACACTTATAAAATTCATTTTTATTTACATAATTATGAAAATATTAGGGTAAATTGGTTTAACAATAACTTCTATGATAAAAATACCAGAAAATATAATATATTTTAAAATGTGAGAAATTGATGAGGTTTGACTGGGTAACTTTAGTGTGGACGCTTAACCCCTAAATGCCCACAGCCCTCTCCAGATTTGGAGAATTGCAAAGATGCATTACAATATGCAACTAAGAGGGATATTTTGAACTTGATATATGAATAAAAGTTGTACATTATGAATTTTAGATTCTATCAACGGCATACGGTTAGATCGATAATTGCAATCACCAATATTTTGTATAAAATTTGAAACATAAAATTCAAAATTCTTTTGTAATTCGATTACGAATAAGATATTGACAATATGTCAGTGGATGAAATTTGTTGTGATGGGTTGAAATGTAATACTTTTAAGTGTAGTGATTTTTGGAGATTTTTTGGTTGCTTAATTTTATGAGTTGATTTTTTCAAGAGCACTTTTGAACTAAGATCTTAGAAATTTTAGGTGAATCATTGCAACATGAAATGAGGCATAAATATTTCACAAATCATCCCCTTTCTTATCGGTTCACACATGCATAATGCTAACTTCCCATAGAATCCATAGTAAAAAATCCACACAGCAAAATCTGCATGACAGATTAGAAAACGGAGCTTGATTCTGTACATCATCTAGAAATTGGACGCTTAGGCAGTTTAGGGCTAAAGGACCAACCAAGCCCCAAGGGTTTAGTTTTGAGATAATAATGAAGAAAAAAGTAGATTTTCTCAACCAAAAATGAAATGAATTGGTGCTTTGAAAAGGTGTTGAAGAAGCGAGGCTAGATTCTCTCATTACGCCTGTTTTAGCAAATTGGGAATTCTCCTAGAATGGATTGAGTGCATTGCAACAACAAGGTGGGGGTGGTGGGACAGTTTTTGGCTGAGCAGATCAATCGTGCGTGCTTTCACTTTGTCTGATTTAGCCCTACTATGTACTTCATGCCATAGCCTGATTTAGTCTTGTCATATATCCTTCTTGGGCATGGATTCGCCTGGGGGTGCCTACTAATGCATGGGGGCGCCTACTAGCACATTTTTATTTTTTTATTTTTTTTGACAACGGAGCCCGACTTAGCATTTTTTTAATCTTTTTAAAATTATTGAATGAACTTTTTAGGGTAGGGTAATTCTTAATCATCATACTTTAAATGTCAAACTTTGTTTTATGTGATTGTTATGCACAAGGACATCATGTCAAGATTACATTGTGTCAAGTTCACATTGTGTTAACAACTGAGAATGAGTTGTAATTGGCAATTCAATGTAATAGTGATGTTTTAAGTGTCTAAGTACTATCATTGTTACATTTAATTTACATTAAGTTGAGGAAGTACCTCTAATTTAGGGTGTTTTCACAGTAGGGTATGGTCTTGGCCTTGAAATTCAATGACCACACCCGTACCATAAATGTGGTAAAAAGTGAGTTTTCAAAAGTCTTTAATTAGACATGGATCCCCAATTAGACCTTACTTCTTATATAACTAAGATATTTTTTGAAAAGAAAAATTTCAAACCAAGTTCATCTTTAAAGCTTTACGATCAATTACAATATCGTAGTAAAAAAATTGTATATCGTAATAATGAGGTTTTTTTACATTTCACTGAAAGAGGGCCAATTTTAGAAATCCAATAAGATGTATATATTAAGATACAACTAGATAAGGGATTTCAAGTTTTAAATTTGCCATGTCATATGAATTTACCACTCGTAAACCCCTCGGGCCCTGTCGCCTTTAATAAATTCCGGGAGTTTCTGGGATGGAATGCCCTCCCACGAGCTCAGAGGGAAAAAAATGGAACGGAACGCCCTCCCACGGTCTTGGGGGGCGTTCCTCGGGGTTTACGTAGCAGGGAGCGCCCGCCGGAGGGTTTCCGCGTAGGAAAACCCGTCTCGGCCTTGGGCTGCCGCCCTCGCCTTCGAGGGTTTCCCTGTGCGGAAATCTCTCCAGCGAGGGCTCCCTGCTATACAAAACGCCCTTCTCGTATTTTAGCCTATTTTATTTTTTTCAAGAATATAAAAAAACATTTTTGGAAACATGACTCCAAAAACATCATGGCTTAGATACGAGGATATGAGAAAAAAAATTAATCCGTGAAAATAGTGTTTTCATCAATGAAATACACCACATATTCGAAAAACACCACACCGTATTTCACGCAAAATCCTCCAATTCAACCCATTTATTCTAAAATTAGAGGCTGAAAAAAATAGACAAATGAACAACCTAGAAATACATAACTCTAAAATTTAACATCCCCATAATATATACCTTTTTCCTACAAAAACCCAAAGTCCACAAAATATCAAAACCCAACGTTTGTGACAACATTTTCCACCACACCCTTTCTTGAAAACGCCCTCTACACAAAAATTGCAAGATATGAATACACCTTCCAACCGAAATTCTATGAAGTGATTTGCGTGACTATATTGAATCACCAACATCATATAAGTCATGATAATTGCTATAATTCTAACCTATATGATGACATAATGACTCATGAACTCACAATAGTTATTGTTGCCCTACCAAACCGTTAAGTGACACATGACACTTGTCACAATTACCACAACCTTGCAAGTAATCACTAAATGTGAATACTATATTTCAGTAGAAGGAACTAGTCATCAACAACATACATAGTCAAAAAAAGAAGTAAATAAATACTCTATAGTCTTTCAATCCATATAATAAAGGAGAAGGGTGTTTTTTGTGTGTCCGTCTGTAGAGCCACAACAATTTATACATGGAATAAATGAATATCTGATGAAATTTCGGATTGGAACCTCCGAGGTCATTTCAAAGGTTATTTCAAAGGTCATTTTATAGGTTATTCAAAGTTCAATTTAAAGGTTATTCAAAAGGAGAAGGGTCACGACAATTTATACATGGAATAAGTGATTGTTTGATGAAATTATGTGTCAATGTAACACATCTTCACCACTATCCATCCCCTCAATGTTGTTCTTTGGGAAAAATGACAATTCTAAATACATTGAGTTATTTTTTGAAATTTTGAATTCCATTTGAATTTTTTTATGTGCCGGTGGCCAGCACGGGTCAAGCTAGTATTCAAATATAGTAATAAGGCTATCAATACCCTTTATTAGTAAATTGTTACAATTTCATACCACTTATTAATAAATTAAGTCTAATGTCACTCTTTGAAAGTGATAACACTTACTAGAATGAAGTTCTAAGGTACGAAGTAGCTCTTACTCTATTATGTGGGAGACCCAACTTAGAAAAAATGAGACTCTAAAACCACATTTGGAAATAAATTGGGACTTGAGGTTCCAAATGAGTTATCAAAAGACACTGTTAAGTCCAAATGCCAAAAGAACACGATAATGGTAACGCTAGTTCAAAAGACCATGATCGTCAATGAAGAGTCTGTTGGGGATAGTTAGTCTATCTATGTCTCATGGACATGGGTAACTGTGAGGTAAAAGGAACACCAAAGTAAAAGCTACATGACTTCTAAGACTTCAATGTGTTTTCATCTAATTTTGGTGTTCTCACACGTCACTTCCAATTTCACACTTAGGGCTCCGTTATAGTTGAACCGACATAATACTTCTAGCATAATTATTGTTCCTGACATGATTGTGGTAGGTATTGTAAAACTTAGGAGATTCTTTTAATTTTATAGCAAATGGAAGCAACTTTAAATTATTTATTCACAAAAATGCGTTATTTAACTAAATATGGACAGTCTAGAGTCCAGGAATAACAAACAGCCATAATATATCGATCAACCGGTAATGCACCGAGCGAGGGCACGAACCGATGGATACCCCGATGTAATGGGATTGAAGGAGTTTCCTAAACCCTAAACCTTGGAAATTCAGAGTGAAAATCTTCAAACTTCTAAAATTCTTCAATTGAGTATGGGCACCAATATCTCCTAGCCGATACATTGATTTCTGAAATACTTGAGTAAATGTGTGCTTAATTTAAAGATAATCATATAATATTCTGAGAATTATGGGGAGATCCCCCGATGATTGACTATACTTATAGGAGAGTGACTGGAACTAGAGCGAGTCTAAAATAACGAGACTATAATGAAGTGCGCTTGCTTATCTTACGTGTGAAAGTGGAGAATGTAAAGTATCGATTCCAGTAACAGGATTCAAAAATAAAACGCCCCTGCAAATCTGTCGAGCTCCACGTCGCCTCCTATACCTCACAGGTATCATGTGCAGAGCATTAGATGCAGGAATATACTCACTGCAGAGCATTAGATGCATCTAAGGAATTCTTGTATGTTCCTGCATATCCTCTCCAGAGCATAAGATGCAGGTACATACAAGAATTCCTTAGAATAAGAACAGAGAGTTCCCTGTAAACATTGGGCGACTCCCCGATCTGGTCCACCGATACTCTGCGAAATATCAAATGGAAATATTACACATAGGTCGATCCCCTAGTCCTAAGTAGGACATTTAGTGCATGGAGAACACAGAAGTCCAATATGCAGATCACATGGGGGGATCCACCGATCCTCTACAGAGCATCAGATGCAGGCAGATAAAAGAATTCCTCAGAACAAAAACACAGACACCAGTCACCATGCACTAGCTTCATGGGCGGGGTACCAGAAAATGACTTCTTCTTACTAGAAGATCTCCATAAAGAGTAATGAATAAAAAAAAAACCCGCCACAGCAGATCACCGGATCCCATGGGTGGATCCCCCGATCCGAAGTAGGAAATTCAGTCCATTACGAATACAGAACTCCA
This sequence comes from Pohlia nutans, assembly GCA_022496805.1. Lineage (NCBI taxonomy): Eukaryota > Viridiplantae > Streptophyta > Bryopsida > Bryales > Mniaceae > Pohlia > Pohlia nutans. The sequence continues at coordinate 44,049,599 of CM040089.1, read as the reverse complement.
GTATCCTGTCGAAATGGGGCGATCCACCGATGCTCTTCGGAACATCAGATGCAGGATAAAATAAGAACGTCTAAAAAGAAGAACACAAAGTTCTCATTACACACCGGGCGATCACCCGACCCGACGTCAAGAATCACAACACTGATCGCTGTAAGAGGTATCGGCCGGCAACCGACAGCAGTAGTATAATTACTATATATTTATAAAACAAATGTACATGCTCCTCACCAGTGAGCAAAAGGCCACCAAGCTGGGCAACAAAAAACATACACTACTTCACAACAGCAAAATTAAAATTTCTTGGTGCCTCAAAATTCACAATACTGGTATGAGCAGGGCAAAACTCTTGCACGCGCAATCCCGAAAGCAGCCGGTCGTATCCCAAAATCAAACGCCAGACGAGTAATCCGGTTGAGGGTGGCAATGTGAATTCTAAGCTTGGTGGTTGCTCCCCACCGATGCGGTATACAAAGCTCCTGCCTCATCGTTCTGCTTCGTGATGTGGAGAGATGTATCCGATGATATGTCAGTGACTTTGTTCCTCGTGCTTTCAGGCGCTGATGTCCAAGAACAATCGCAGAAACCAAGGAGCACGCACCCGCAAGCCTGGTATATCACAGACACGGCCCGAAGCATATCTGAGGATGGACGATTCACAAGGTCAGAAACATCATCCCATGCAATGTCAGAATGAGCCTCCAGACGTGCCATCTCTAGAGTATAGTTGTAGTTCCAGTGCCAGGGCTCGCCACTAACAAGCCCTTGCAACAATGGATGAGGAGGAAGACGACCAACTGCATCAAAATTGTAGACAAACCACAGGTATCCAGTCAATGCACCCCGAGTCCCTGGATAAGGAGGGAGAGGTGGCTCAGCTTGGGGAGGGAGTCTAGAGTCCATGGAGATGGCTACGCAGATGATGCAAAGATATGGAGGAGGCCAGATGATGAACAACAGAAGCAAAGGAGGTGACTGAGGAAGGGAATGCAGTGAATGGTGAAGGAGAAGAAATTCACACATCCGGATATAAAAGTATTGGAAGAGGGGAGCTCACACTTCAAATGAATTGCACTCTCATGTGAGCCGCCATTCTACACAAAGTACGTAGATTACCCTACAGTAGGCTATGTACGTAGCCCTCTCAATTGCATGCATTTACAAAGACGGCTAATAATTGTCCCCAATTGTATTCAATTGCAGATCTAATTCCCAAAATTCATGATAGACAATTATACATATGAAATCTCAGTACTACACATCCATAAGTGAGAGTAAATAAAAAAAGAAATAAACTATCTTTGATTTTGGTAAGACTGGCTAATAGACAAGGTTAATATCAGTGGACAGTAACAGCAGGATTCCTAAAGTACAGATACAAACTCAGAGGAGCGCCATATTACCTGATATATTGTGGACCTGCCCTCGTTCGCAACAGAGTACAATATTTTCGTAGTGAACCACGATGAGAAGCACCCACAGTAGACAACTCTAAGCAGGTGCAACCTGAGAATTTGATCCCGCGCAAGCAAAGCAATGCACAACAAAATTAGAATCTCAAGAAACCTGGCCGCTAAAGTAAAATCATCAAGTGAGTGCATACAAGTAATGAACATGACGACATAGTGGGAATTTAAACAGAGAAGCATGCCGGTGATGCATATACTACGTCGTCTGCTGGAAGCCATGTAGAGAACTCAGTGGACACCATTACACTGTGGTGGCTCTGGCGGCTGAAGGCCCACACGTCACGACAACGTAATTATGGTTCGAGTTCATGATGAAAATTGCACTACTTAAGGTTAAGATAGCTTAATCAATAAAATGCTAATCAATGGTCATAAGCAGCCGGTTTAGGAAGGTCATCATTCACTGCTTCATAGCCCAAGACCGAGAACCGTGCCTGCATATTTAATTGAAAGATGAAAATCAAATATAAGTAATAAGCTGTATCCTCCAAGTTGATAGTACGCGAAGAAAATGCGAGTCGTCTTAATCATTGCACAAAACATCTAACAGCAAAGAAAAATGAACATCCCATCCAACAAGGTGAAGAACATTAAGTTCAATAATATAAAATCGCATGGATTTATCGTTGAGATATAATTACATTCCCCACAATATGTAATACGGTTGGGTGCAAGAGTGGTGGACTACATAAAACCCTAAAACGCCAAAAAGGAAAACTCAAAATAAATCCACACTAAACCCCGAAAAGTGAACCCCAGTGAACGACATCTCGGCGTGAACGACGGTAGTAGGTCGTCATAAAAATGAATAATGCTCATCGGGGGATCCCCCGATGATGCACCACCCACTTGCACTGTCACGGAAATCCCATTCAGAGATCTGCAATGTTCGCTCTCGTCAAGTTGTCTAACGCACGAGCTTTATCCCTCTTGTGTATGGTACGTGACTTTGGATTAGCGATCCTAGAATAAGACGCGTACAATACAGCAGCAACGTCGATCGATTCGGGACGGCGGTCCTCCACAACCCACTTAGCTGACCAACAATTCTCATACTTCTTAGCCATATCTCGTACTGCGTTCTGGGGCTCCCAGTACTGGATAAGGAACTTTCCATATTTATCGTCCCCTTCATCCCTACACTGAAGACGCAGCCCTTCCCAGCCACACAGGACACACTACTGGGTTTTCAGGTCTGAGAAGGACCCACCAGAGAGGGGCGATCTAGCGCCAGGGATTAAATCGTTCTTTGGGCCGTTCGTTTGCTGGCCCACAGTACGCCTGAGGTTCTTTGTCCTCAGGAGTCTAGTCGAATGGTAACAGAGTCAAGCGTGGGATGGTCAACGACGGCCCTCTCCAATCGTGTAGGGGCCAAAAGCCCTCCACAAGGCGCGACGGTGTTGGGGGGAGAGGCTTCTGTAGTTCATCGAGGACTCGAGACCAGTATTGCACATAAGGTTCGAATGCAGCAGCAAACTCCGAGCACCTTCTCCGACTACTCTCCCAGTACTCAATGTACTTGCGGATTCCGTGCATCATGAAAGTCCGCTTCTCTGTCGCCTTTGCTGCAAACTCTCTTGCCTTCTCCTGATTTCCCGTTGCTGATGGAACTTCGCTGCCCCACATGTGCTTGAAAGGGACTGGATTTAACGGACCAGACGGTAGTAATGGGCGCCCGTTGTCATCCTCTTTCCAAAGTCGAACTGTTGGCTTGTTCTGCGGTTGCCACTCGGTATCCACCGAAGATTTCTTCCATCTCATGACCGGCCAGCCGTCTGAGTCAACATAGAATTTGAAGAGGTGCATGTCGCCAAGGCCAATTAATCGAGTTGCCCCATCGCATTGGAAGCCCTTGATATAGGACTTGAAATCTGCAATCTCCTGCACAAACTCTGGCATGAATGACAATTCCTGGGACTGCATGAATGCCTTCATGAGGTCCGCTAGCACAAAAGTATTTTTGTTTTTGAGTGCCTTCGATAGATGGCTGAAATACGCATCAATATCTTCATGGGTATGTCCTACTAAAAGGAACCCCGCCTGGATTTCCTTGAACACCCCCTTTGCCGTGAGCAATGATAGAAAGGCCATCAGGAACTGGTTCTTGTTGTCCTTCGCGGAATTATCTAATTGAAGATACAAGTTCGGAGGAAGCCGGATCGGCCAGTACATTTGTTTGGATCCATCACCGTCAAAGCATCGATGCACCTGGACTTTCCGCGTAACAATGCTTCAAACAGAGAATTAGCTGGGGGATGGGGAAAAAGCGCCTGTGATTCTCGGAGAGGTGGCTCTAAAAGCTGCCTGAATAATCTTGCAAGAGAAGAGATGGTGGCATTGGAATCGCACGGCCAGCAATCAGGTGAGTAATGCGCGTACACGCCGTCGCAGTGGCCATGAGCAACCATTCCAGTAACGTTTATGGGAAGCTGGCCCAAGCCGGAGGTTGCCTTTGTTGTAGTCCGCATCCTTGGAAGAGCTGTCTTGGCTGTATCCATTTTGTCGTGAATTACGCAGAGAAATTACTGCGGATTTTGCTTCGATTCTTCTCGCCAAGTAGCGTAGAGTCGATGGCATGATGCCTGATGATTCAAATGCGAAGTTTGTTGTTTCAAGAATGAAACATATTCAGGGCTGCCATTGGGACACCTTAGAAGAAACTGCTGAAGTGTGTCGCACTCAGTACATTTGGCAAAACTGCTTCCAACAGGTTTGATAGCAACGTTGTTGAACATGCCTTTCTTGATCCGGCTAATTGCAGACTGACTGACCGGCGGAAGGCCGTAAGACACGTTTTTCTGTGAGTGATCATAGTGTATAAGTTAGCTTACAAAACAAATGAATGGCAATTATCGTAATCACGGACACAATTCTATGGAAGCATCGGGGGATCCCCCGATACCAATAGTAAAAAGCTCGTGGAACGTACCTCATTTGCATCAGCGTGGACTCGAGTCCAATTGTTTCCAGACGGAAGATACTTCAAAATATCCATTCGCCTGTGCTTTCCTGTTCCACGCATCTGGTTAGGCATTTGATCAGCGTTCTCAGCCACGATCGCCGCAATTGTGCCCATGGCCTAAACTGTCCCAATCCGGGGCCGCTTGCAGCCTTTATTTCCATGCTGACCAGAAAGTACACCTTCATTGTACTTCTCCATGTACAAATGGAATGTGGACTTGGCAATACCATGAATTTTATACCAAGCCGTTGCACAAACCTCACTTCCCATGAGTGTAATATACTTAACTCTCACCCCCTCCTTTGCGTGCATCTGTCCTCCAGCCGCGATGGCATACTCACGACGATCCTCATAACTCTTCAGATAGAACAACTGTCTGACAGAGCGAGTATCAGCCCAAGGGAATACTTGGCAGCATCGAAAACTGCAACACTTCTCAGCGCTGACCAGTCTAATCTCAGCCTCTTCCGTCTTCTTGGTATACAAGGATACCTTTGGATCTTCACAGCGCTTACTGTTGAGAAATCGATACGGAGCTTTCTGAATTCCTCCGAGATATGCGTCAGGGTCGACAACTTCAGGAAGTGAAGCAAAGTGAAGAAGAGTGGCATTGAGACTGCGACCACCGAAAGCAAAAAAACATTATGAAATTGGCCACTTCTGATGCGTCATGATCGTCATTACGTCACCGTCCATTACTTGAAGGACAGTGACCCCAACAAACCCATCGCCCAGAGTACTGTCCTGGAAATGATCCGTCGGCAAGCAGCAATTGATTCTTCCCAACGCCACAACCCATCCATTCTCCGCCTTCTTCAGGATTTCATGCCCCACCCACTGCGATCTTGCAAGGAAGGGATAATCCGTGTTGGCGACATCCTCATCGATCGGGGGATCGTCCGATGGTTTGATCAGATCGACAACTTTCCAGAGAACAGTCTTATCTAAGGCTTGGCCAATCACACTGATGCCAAGATGTCGAGGATGTAATGGCAGAGTTCTAAACTCTGGAAAAATCTCAGATGGCCGTAGCAGAACATATTCCTGAATATCGTCCGGATAACACACTCTAAGCCAGATCCCAGCTGGTTGAGCTTCAAGGATACAACCGGAACCGACCTCACCGATATCGGGATATAGGAGTGTGACGTCCATCATATTGCGGAGCTGAATTCCGGGTGCAGACCTGGCATAGGTCGAGTCAGAATTCGAGCCGCTCCCAGAGGCCATGCCCCGACGTCAGAAGGTATCGGGGGATCTCCCGATGGTGTTCTGCAGTCCCTACCCCCAAGGGAGATCGGGGGATCGCCCGATGCTTGTATGCAACAAGTAGTCCTATGCAGGATGGGGGGATCTCCCAATGGTGCTATGTAACCTGCGGCGCTGAGGAGTATCGGGGGATCGCCCGATGCTGGTCTGTAACCCGGAGGCCTAAGGTGGATCGGGGGATCGCCCGATGCAGATATGCAAACCGTAGTCCTGAGTAGGATCGGGGGATCGCCCGATGGTGGTCGGCAACCAGCAGAGCTCAGGTGTATGGGGGGATCGTCCGATGCATGTCTTTAACACGTAGTGCTACGGTGTATGGGGGGATTGCCCAATGCTGGTCTCCAGCCTGACGTCCTGAGGTGGATCGGGGGATCGCCTGATGCTGCAGCGGCCTCAATAAACTGATTCGTGGATGGGGGGATCTCCCGATGCTAATCTGCAAGCTTTACTTTTGACTTGCATCGGGGGGTCGCCCGATGTTTAGGTTGGTCGTGCTACACTTCCTGCACATAGTGTATGGGGCGGTCGCCCGATGTCTTAGTTTCGAGAACAATACCACCTCAACTTTGTGCATCGGGGGATCGCCCGATGTATCAATACTACGATTATTCCTAGTCTGAGAGTTATCATCGGGGATCCCCCGGGATGGTATCCGTACATGTCCACGTCATTACAGCTCTATAATTTTGACATTGCAAACTGATGATTTATACAACCGCTTGGAGGAACGACACAATTCAGTGTTGATTGAATGGTTCAGAGACTACTAGTATTTCTAAATAGTGGAAGATGTATTAAGATTCCGCGAATCCTATCATAATATTCCAAGCTGTTGGATGTAAAGGCCTACAATAATTTGAACAGAATTGGAGTTTTACTAGCGCTCAACGTTGACAATTCTGCTATTAATACTGGAGCTAGGTAAATTTTTGCTATACTAGTGCTGCATAAATTTCTGCCATACTGAAACTGCATAAACTGAATGTTTTTACATGTCAGTGAAGACAATTTGACTCATGAATTGGCCGATACATGCTACGGTAAACAGTTATCACATTTCTTCAGCGGTGCGGTTGAAACAAATTAGATTTCACTAAGTCAAGAATATGTAACTGATGTAATGTGATTCAGAGAGTGACTCTTACCTCGATATATCAGAATGTGTGGTGAACGCTTCTAAACTCAGCAGCAACAGCAGGAACAGCAACAACAACAGCAGTAGCAGCAGCAACTGAAGCAACTTACAGCAGCAACAGCTGCAACTCCACCAACAGCAGCACCAGCAGCAATAGCGACAACAGCAGCAAACGACGATGGTGGCAACGGAATGAAATTGGATGAGCGACTATCACTGGAAACTTGACTCTAAAAGTGAAGTGAATCAAGAAGACAACCTGAAGTTTTGAAGAAGTGATGAGAAATTTAGCGGGAGAGAGTGTGTGTTTTATATTCATTTCCACTTTTAAAAAAAGGACGGAGCCGTATCTTATGGCTAGGACATTGGGAGAAAAATTAAATAAGCATATTTACAAAACATGGGAGTCGCCGTCAACCGCACTTCGGCTTAGTTCATGAGTGTCATGTACGAGTACGAGTACCATGGCTCATATTTCAACTCCTCATACTCATTGCACCTAGGTAGTAGTCTCCTTGCCAAAAATAATTCAGAAACGGAGGGAAATTCTGAAATGGACCTAGGGACAATTTGTAAAATCCATTGTATGCCTTTTTTAATACTTGATTGTGTATGAGAGTACTTAATTATCTGAGGTTTAGGGTTTAGGGTTTAGGGTTTAGGGTTTAGAGTTTCAGGTTCAGGGTTTAGGGTTTTAGGGTTTAGGATAAGTTAGGACCTTTGAAAATTAATCTAAGAGCTAACAGCATGACACTGCCAAAGAACATGCGAATTGCTTGAATTTCCTTTGGTTACATGCAAATTGCTACAAACTCCTCTATAGAAGCATAAGGATGAATTTGATAGCTTGAGGTGCTTTGCATCGCAATGATGCTTCCAAGAAGGAGGTGATTGATATTTCTACGCAAATTATGATGATTTGTCAATTAGGGATCATTCGACATGATTGTCAATCATGATATATATCAATTATGAGTATCATGTTTGATAGATTATTATTTTCTAAATTTAATCATGACATAAATGGAATATGACACAATTAATATGTATGAATTTAGGGGCACAAATAGAACTTAGAAGATTACAAATGCTACAACATGAGTTCGCTGCTAAGAATATTTCACAATTATAAATGGGATATTATTTCACAATTATAAATGGAATATTCGCTTTAATTAATTCCATAATATTTAATTAATAAATGGAATATTTGCTTTAATGAACATATATGGAGTGAATATTCCACAATTAATATGTATGAATTCCAAAATAATTAATATTCCACAATTAATAGAACTTAGAAGATTACAAGTTAGCATTTCACATTGTACTTCGAAGCTATTCTTTCCTTCCCTATTGATGAAAGACAGTGTTAGTATCACTGTTGAGACTTTTTGCTATATGGTGCTTGTCTTTTCGCAGACGTTGCCCTCTAGGAGATTCCTTTGGCCTCATGAATTTACACGGTAGTCGAATTCAGTTTGTGGTCAAGCTGCAAGGAATGCATGAGAGATGGCGGCTAGCGACTGACCCTTCTCGAGTTCGAGCAAGGGCTCGTGCAATCTGAGCCCTTCATTGTGATGGACGGCCACGATCAAGAGAATCGGACCGGGTTCAACGAAGTCAAAACGGGTCACTGACCCTGTTTGAGCAGCTCGCTCACCAGACCTGCGGCACTACTCTACAGTACTCTGACACTTTGGATTCATTTAGTAAGGTAGATTTATTTAATGAGGGAAGAAATCTAATGAGTCAAACATGTATGTAGAATTGACATGTGAAATTCTGGGTGGTCCAAGAAGCTGAGTCGGCTCAGAAGGGGAGAATTTCAAAAAATCACAATGAATCACAAAAACGGAGTCTACATTTGATATTTTATTAATATTTTTTATTTTATTTTGTAAGGTTAAAAAAAAATCAATTTTAAATCCCACATCTACAATTCTTGTGACGAATTTGGATTAATATGCACTATGAAATGGGGTGGTTGCAAGCTACGGTCACCCAAACTTTTTGTCACGGTCTACACTTTTGTGCACTTACCCAATCTTTGGAAAATCATCAATAAATATTGGAATGGAATTTTGTGACGAAACAAATTGCATTGTTTCTAGAATTCTAAAGTTAAGATGTCTACCACAATAAATTTTGCAAAATTTTAATTTTTCTATCCAAATTAAGCATTTCTACTTAGATTTGGTAGCGTGTCGCTTGTCAAAAGTGCACCTATTTTATGGGAAATGCTAGAAGGGGGTCAAATTTCAACTTCAAAAATTTATAGCAACATACCACAAGTGTGTACAAAGCTACCATATTTTAAATTTTTGGGTATTACGCTTACTTATTTTTTAATTAATTGTTTGGTGATGTTTTTGTTTTTTAAGATTTTCGTGCAATTAAAACTTTTTTTTGGATTTTTTTTTTTGGAAATGAAATAATGGTTCAATTTTAGAGGTGGGATATGAAATGCATTTTTCATAAAACCTAGCTAAGGATATTATGTAAAAAAGGCTCTAATTACCCTTGTTTGGTAAAAAACAGAAAAGGCTATTGAGTAATGCCCAAAGTCTTGAAATTAACTTAACAATTGCTAAAGTGAAAGTATTAGCATAAACCCTATTTGGGATGGTGAAATTTTTGATCTAATTGAAAGTTGAGAGGTGCGCATTACTACGCTAGTGCACGAGCTGCACGGCCTTTAGCTGCACAAGCTGCACTCACCACTTGGTAGACCGTAGCTTGCAATCACCCAATGCTATATTTTCCATTATTTGATTCCACTTATTTTAAAAAATCATCTTTAATATCTCGCTTTTTGGAACTAAGAATGAAACTTGACATAAACTACTTTTGTTAATTTAAAAAAATCACATTATCTTATTTTGAAGATCCATATCGTACATATCGTAGTCAACTGACTTAAGGAGCAATAGAAATTTGGATGGATAAAAAACACCATTGCAAACGGTAATGGGGCGCATTAGAAAGCATCCAACATCTAGAATATAGATGTTGGCGCGTTAAAGGGTTAATGATAAATGAAATTGAATCATTTAAAGTAAAAAAGAATGTACATGCAATATGGATTTAGTTGAAAATTGTACTTGAATCCATTTCTAAAAGTGTAGTTGACATTAATTTTAGCACCTAGTGGAAATATTCATTTTGTTGGAATTAAGTTTTTCATGTGGTAATTAAGCTACTTATGAGGGACCCGGGGGGGCACTTAGAGTAATTTTTTGGAGACACGTGCGATAACCATTTATTTTTAAGGGGGGTATTATCTCTAAAAATTGGAATATTAGGCGTCTTTTAAGTAGAAAAAAATCTACTGAGCCTGATTTTTTAATACCCTATAGGTAATTAGAAATCAAGAATGCATTCAATATTAAATACCCTATTTTACTTACAATTTTTTGATAGCCTCCAGTTTTTTTGTGTTTCTTTTTTGGAAAGGGGGGGGGGGTGTTTTGAATTGTGAATTGACATTTTTGACAAAGCAAATTGCATTGTTGTGGTATGGCAAAGAGGAAAACACAATCAAACAAAAATACACCAACAAATTTGTAATTGTGAATGCTAGTAGAATGCAACCTGAAAGTTAGAGTGTTAAGAAACACAACTGTCCAACATTGGAAGTTTTAATTTTTCATTCATTCAATCTAGGCTTCCATGATATTCAACTTAGGATACCCTTATCCAGGGGTTATTTTTAATAAAAATAAAATAGAATAGCACGTATTATATGGTATGGTATCTTTTTTATAAGTCGTTTTCAACATTAATCGGCCCCTATATTTTATTTATATTTTTTCAAAATTTTATCTCAAATGAATATTAAATACCCTATATTTTATCGCACGTCGTTTCTAAAATACCGCCAGTGCCCCCCCCCCCCCCCCCCCCCCCCCCCCGGGATGAGGGAAGTGATAGACCAAGAGTCTATAACTTCAAGTTAGTTAGAACACCAAAATACTAGTCTAGTTAGTCTGTACATATTCTTAGAATGTAGACAGACGGTACGAGGACTATAAGGGCCTCCTTCCATGTATAGGGGCAGTGGGTGGCCGGTCCTTAAAAGGAGGAAGCTCCACCGAAATGGGTGGAAACGGGAGGATTCAAGAGTATATATTTCATTTGTCTCGAAATGGGTGGAGCATGGGTAGTTATTGAGACCTCAATTCTTATCTTCTAATCGGATAAACTAATTTTTTGAACAATGGTTTTGATATTTTTAATCTTTTTTTTTTATTGCGTCCATTACTATTACCTTGAGCAAAAGATTTATTTTTTTATTTTTATTTTTTGACACAAGTGATCTTTTAGCAGTGAAATTACATCTTTCATTTCTTAACTACTCGTAAGCATGACTTTCGAGTACCTCAAATACATTTTAGGGTATAAAATTGACAAAATGTAGAATGCAGCCATGACTCTCAGCACTAATTTTTTTTTAAATTGCACATATGTGTGCCTTATGGCATATTAAGGAACCCAAGGTATTATTTATATATTTGCATACTTGAACTATCACATTTTATGATTTATAATATTTCATAAATAGTCATCAATATTAAAAGGTATGACAATAATTTCAATATAATTAGATGATATTTTAAACATTTACAAACTTTATCATCATTACATTAATAAGTTCTAGACTTTAGGTAAACAATGTTTATTATGTGACTTGCCACCCACTTAGAGTGATCACTACTAAATACCCAGACGAACCGGCACATATATTTACCGACTGCCTCAACTGCCTATACAATCTAAACACACACATCAAACATCCAACCACACACAACAATCGCGCGGATAAAACCATACTAACAAGCATGGTAGAAATGTTAAAAACTCGTACTCAACCCACCACATTCCACAAAGTTCAACCCACCACATTCCACAAAGTCAAAGCACATATAAACATTAAAGGCAACGAACAAGGGGATAATCTTGCAAAAATGGGAGCCAGAAAAGAATACTTCAGAGCCACAAGTTCATATAAATCTGCACATACTACACCATTTTATTTTCAAAAAGATATATGGCCAAGACCTATAAAACGGCCAGATAAAGGCCCCGTCAGATGTCTCCAAACATACCTAACCAAATACGACCAAGAAAATGACCTTGAAGAAATGGCAATCGAATTCCCAAACATTAGCAAATGGACCATGAACCCAAACATCGATAACGAACTATCCAACACATTTTGGTCTAATCCTACAATCACTGACTCACAAAAAACAATCATATTAAAACTTCGTACCGGCTAATATATGGGTAATGCTAGAAAACAACTATTTTTTGGAAGAGAAAGATTCCCCTCAATATCATGTTCTATCTGCAACTCTGCAGACGCAGACACATGGGTACATGCACTTCTAAAATGTAGTCATCACCATATTCACGCCATTAGAGTCAAAAGACATAACAAAGCAGTTTGGGAAATCAAGAAACTAATCCTCTCATGACAAAAATCTAGATGTTACACCCTCATGAATGCAGGAACATTCAACAATAACCCCCAAGAATCTATTGGGAGTGGTTGATTATTTTCTATTTTTCTTTTAATATGTAGAATAATTGATCCGGCATGATGTATAGCAATGGTGTTTATTTCTTTGAATGTGTGTTTAATGGCGGTTTTTAGTAGTTTAAATTTTGTTTCAAGGAGTTTCATTGTGGGGATATGTGTTGTGCCTCTAGCTCCTGCCGTGATGACTATGAGTGGGTCAACTTTCCATCCTAAATTAATAATGTTGTTAATAAGTGGTTGGTATTTGTTTTGCTGGAGGTCGCCAAGTCTGTTGAGATGCACGGGTATAAATTGGTATTTGTTTTGCTGGAGGTCGCCAAGTCATGGTTCCAAGGTTGGTTGGAGAAGGGTGTTTATGTTACAATTGTACAGTCCGGGTTCGATTCCTGTGGAGTCCGTCTGAGCGTATATTGTGATATACATGACTTGGTGTTGCTAGTGAATTATTCATAAGCAGGAAAGTTTGTACCAACCAACCGGCCCCGTCCCATCTCCCACTTGATTCACGCCGGCCCATCTCAGACACTTGATTCACGCCGGCCTCGAAACTTAAGGGGTCCGGTGTTCATATCTATCTATCTATCTTCTAGACTTTAGGTAAACAATGTTTATTATGTGACTTGCCACCCAACCATGAGATCTTGTTCGATAAACAATCGTATATCCTTCACCCACTAAGCCACACTTATAGTCCTTGTACCGTCTGTCTACATTCTAAGAATATGTACAGACTAACTAGACTAGTATTTTGGTGTTCTAACTAACTTGAAGTTATACACTCTTGGTCAATCACATCCCTCATAAGTAGCTTAATTACCTCATAAGTAGCTTAATTACTTTAAATGATTAAATTTCCAACTCATCGAGAGGGGCTGGTGACGAGGGGCGGCGTGCGTACAGCCTATTTCCCGCGCTCCCTCACTCTCACCGTCCTCCTCCAGTTTCCTCAAAACTTGTGCCTTGAGCTTTTGCTGCGTGATAGTGGGAGCTTGTTTAGTGCTTGTTTAGCTTGTTTAGTGCTTGAATTTCAGTTGTTATTGGTTGCGGTTGAAGTCGCGCTGCTGTTGGTGATGGACGCTTGCTGCTGTTGAAGGCTTTGTTTTGCATCTCACAAGGTAAGTCGGTAGTTCTAGGGTTTTGCTATTCTGATCTGTGCTTTCTTCTTGGGTTTGGATTCTTCTCTCACGCACGCTTCTATCCCTCACAAACGCTGCTAGACATCTAAATTATCAAACCTAATTTCTGTCATTAAGATTCAAGAGAGCGCAATGCCGATCATTCATCACTTAGCAATGGCCAGAACACGTAGGTTTAAGGTTTAGGTCTTTCGAATTTCAGGTCTTTTGAATTTCAAAGTGGAAGTGCTAAGTTGGTGTTTGATTGTTTCGTGAATTTTGCGGTCATTGTTTCTTTGCAACCTCAATTGTTACTTAAGTATTAGTTTTTACATTTCACTGTTCATCATTCGAACTGGATTATACGAGTTGGTTTCATTGATTCAATGATCCATGATCACCAAAAGCATATCCCTAATGCAGAATCCGGTGCACCCACTTGGATAGACGTCCACATATGTCAGGACTGAGTGAGAGAATTGTTGTGTGCACGCAGGATTCATGTATAGATTCTGAAGTCAGAACGGCAGCAACTTCCGGCTTTCAAGTCTGGCGCAAACAAAGAAAACCGCTCGGATAACGAGGACCAGCTCTGACAAAATCAAAACGATGTTTGAGCAGCGGCGAAAGCTAGTAGTCGAAGAATCTACCGACAGTGAGGATTGTATTGAAGGTAGAGAAGATTGCACAAGGCACACACACAAACACAAGGAATGCGTAGAAAGAGATAATCTTTACTCAAAGGCCTTCCACCTTAAGTAGTGTACACTAGGAGGTCACCATGGACAAACCATATGGGATAACTCATCACAAGGACACTCTAGAGATCAGCCCATGCCTAACCCCTCCTCCCACACACCATTATTTAGCACCCGTACGTCTTTGGCTTCTAGCAATACTACGTTGCATCAATTACCTCAATACTCCCACTTTGCGTAGAGCCAAAGCCTCTAAGTCCAAATGCTATTACTAATCGTTGGTGTCGGTCTTTACGAAGACCCTTTGTGAGCACATCCGCCACCATGTGCTCCGTTGGGCAATACTCCAAATGTATAACTCCTAATTCCAACTTCTCCCGAATGAAGTGGTATTGCACATCAATGTGCTTCGTGCGTGAATGATGTGTAGGGTTCTTTGCAAGTGAAATGCACCCTTGGTTGTCACACATAATCGTTGTAGCCTCACCTTGTGTGCAACTCACATCCACCATTAGTTGCCTCAACCAAATGGCCTCCTTCGTGGCATGGCTCGTAGCCATGTACTCGGCCTCCACCGTTGATGTCGCCGTGGTTTGTTGCCGCTTGCTATTCCACGACACCGCTCCCGATCCGACCTTGAACATGTAGCCCGTTGTCGATCTTCGATCGCTCGTGTCTCCCGCGTAGTCCGCGTCACAATAGCCGTTCAACACAATGTCTTTGCCTCCAAGACACAACTTCACATCGCTTGTGCCCCTCAAATAACGCATGATCCTCTTGACCGTCATCCAATGCATCGAGCCCGGTCTCGCCATGTGTTGACTCACCACGCTAATTGGATACGCAAGGTCGGGCCGTGTCGCAATCATCGCATACATCAACGACCCCACCGCTTGCTTGTATGGCACCTCCGCCATCGATTTAGCCTCCATCGCATACTCCTCCTCCGAAAGCTTGACGAGCTTGGAGTTTGCATCCAATGGTGTTGCCACGGGCTTACAATCCTCCATCCCGAATCTCTTGAGCACGTCCATCACATACTTGCCTTGACTCATGGTGATAGTGCGTGTAGCCCTGTCTCGCACAAACTCAACACCAAGACAAAAGTGCAATTCTCCAAGATCACTCATCTCGTACTCTCTCTCAAGCATGCCTTTTAATGCATTCATTAAACTCATGAGGCTTGCAAGAATGATCAAATCATCAACATATATGATCACAATCACCACATGTTGTCCCTCTTGCATGAAGTAGAGACTATGATCCGCAATGCTCCTAGTAAACCCGTGTGCAACCAAGACCGTGTCAATCTTTTGGTACCACGCTCTTGGAGATTGTTTCAACCCATACAATGATTTTTGCAACTTACAAACAAGGTGCTCATTACCTTGTTGCACAAACCCCTCAGGTTGCACCATGTAGATGTCCTCCTCCAAATCGCCATTCAAAAATGCGGTCTTCACATCCATTTGATGCATCTCCAAGTCCAAGGCCGCTCCAATGGCAAGAATGCATCGAATGGTGGTGAACTTGGCCACGGGAGCAAATGTCTCGTGAAAGTCCACCCCATGCACTTGCGCGAACCCCTTGGCTACTAATCTTGCCTTGTGACGCACAACAATACCCGAAACATCCCTCTTTGTCCGAAACACCCATTTGCAACCAATGGGGTTGCGATCCTTTGGAATGGGAGTTAATTGCCACGTACCGTTAGCAATTAGAGAGTCGTACTCCTCTTGCATGGCGCGCTCCCACTTGACCGCATCCTCACCTTGCATGGCTTCTCGAATGGTCAATGGACCATCCGATAATGCCACATTCGCATGCTCGTCCTCCACTTGAGGGAAGATGTGGTTCTTCCACCATTCTCCAGGTGGCTTGCGCGATCTCTCGGGGTACCGCCGCTCGCTTGAAGAAACTTGCTCCTCTTGCGTGGCCTTTGCGCCATTCTTGGCCTTTGAGCTCGATGGCGCTTCAACAACCTCCGTGTCGCCAGCTTCGTCATCACCGTCATCATCACCTACATCAACAACACTAGGAGACTTGGAGGGTGTGTCCACCAAAACGTCTCCACTACTCCCACTTGGACCAACCTCCAAAGGAGCTTCCATCGTAGACTCCTCACAAAATGTCACATCACGTGACCGAATGATCTTCCTCGTGTCCACCGACATGAGTCTATACGCCTTGGTACCTTCACAATACCCAAGAAACACACATTTCAAGGCCTTAGCCTCGAGTTTCGTCCTCCGTTCGTCGGGAACCTTCGCATATGCAATGCATCCGAAGATGCGCATGTGTGCAACACATGGTTGCCTCCCACTCCACGCTTGCTCCGGCGTCATGCCTTCAACCGCGCTTGTTGGACACCGATTGCGTGTGTATACCGCATTCACCACCGCTTCCGCCCAAAGGTCCAACTTCAAGTTTTGAGCGTGCAACATGCTCCTCGCCATCTCTACAATGGTGCGATTTGCGCGCTCCGCAACTCCATTTTGTTGAGGCGTGTACGGGGCCGAAGTTTGGCGTGCGATGCCTTCATTCTTCAAAAGCTCGTCAAATTTCTTGGACATGTACTCGCCGCCATTGTCCGACCGAAACACCTTGATCTTCAACTCGGATTGGTTCTCCACCAATGTCTTGAACTCCTTGAACTTCTCAAAGCACTCACTCTTGGCTTTGATAGGGTAGAGCCATATCTTCCTTGAAAAATCATCGATGAAGGTCACAAAGTACTTGCAACCTCCCATCGATGTGGTCTTCATGGGGCCACACACATCCGAATGCACGATCTCCAAAACTTTTGTGGCCCGTGTCGCCCCTTCACCCGCAAATGGCAACCGTTGTTGCTTGCCTTCAATGCAACCTTCACACGTGAATGTAGAAGCATCCACTTTCAATTGATGAAGGTCCATACCGCTTACCATGCCGCGTAGTGTCTTCACACTCTTGATGTTCAAATGGCCAAGTCGACGATGCCACAACGCCAACTTGTCGTCCTTCAAGTTTGAATGCGCCAACACCGCCGATTCCTTCGAATGCACCTTGGAGAACTTGATGTGGTACAAGCCCTCGTGTTCTTCAATGATGGCCACCTCATCTCGACTCGGTGACAACACATAACACCCCTTATCACTAAACTCTACTCTCAAGTGCTTTGCCACTAGTTGCCTCACCGATAGTAAATTTGCCGTTAGTTTGGGAACGTGGAGGACATCTTGGATAGTGATTGTCTTCACACGACCCCTCACCTCGGTGTCTACAACAATTTGGCCCTTGCCAACGGCCTCAAGCACCGTATCATCTCCCAAAATCACTCTCCTTGGATTAATGAGAGCATACGAATGAAAACAAGTTTTATGTGGTGACATGTGGCTTGTAGCCCCCGAATCAACAATCCAATCACTCATACTACCATTGCACGATACATTGCTTGCCATGTTTGCATACTCATCACCAACCTCAATCCAATCACTCATGCTTGCATCACCCTCGATACCATCACTCATGCTTGCATCACCCTCGATGCCATCACTCATGCTTGCCTCATATCTAGCCGTAAATGCGTACTCATCATCGTCACGAGTTTTAGTGTTGTTTGCACTCTCCCCTTTCTCATCCCTCTTGCGTTTGAAGCAAAATTTGGCAATGTGGCCCTTCTTACCACAATAGAAGCACACCTTGTCGCTTGAGCTCCCACCGCCTCCATTCTTGAATTGCTTCGCCACGAGTGCCGCTCCATCTTCTCGAGACTCGTTCTCCTTTCGCCGCGAAAGCTCGTGCAACAACCGTGAGGTCACATAGTCCAATGTGAGCTCCGTAATGGGTCTTGACTCCATCGCCACGATGAGGTACTCGTATGATGATGGAAGGCTCTCCAAAAGTGTCATCACGATGTCACCATCCGTAACCGACACGTCGCAACCGTTGAGTTGATCCGCGAGAGCTTTGACCTTGTTGATGTGCGCCAACATGTCATCTTCTTCGCCCATCTTGATGGTGAAGAACTTGCGCCTCAAAAACAAAATGTTGGCCAATGTTTTCGCTTCGTGAATGTTGCAAAGCTTGGACCATGCTTCCGCGGGTGTCTTGCACGAACGAATGTGCGCAAGTTGCGAATCCGCGAGGTTGAGTGCCAAAATGGCAAATGCCTTCTTCTCCCTCCTCGTGTACGCTTGCATGATCCTAGGATCCGTAGAAGAGAAAGGAGGTTCCTCACTACCCTCGACAATCTCCCACAACTCTTTCTCGGCCATCACCATCTCCATTTTGAACTTCCACAAGTGGAAATTCACCCCATCGAACTTGTCCACGACCTTGGGACCCTCACCCTCAAAAGATGCCATGATCCTCACTTACGTATGCCTCCCCACACAAATGAAACCTCAAACTCAAACACACAACTTTGTTTTTGTGATTTTTTTGCTTTGATATTGCACCTTTGTGCACCCAATGGGTTTAAAACAACCCCAAACACTAGATCAGCACTTTTGTGCTCCACACACGCCTCCCAACACTCAAATGTGAGAACCCTCACCCAAAAATGCAAAGAGGCTCACCAAAACCCCTCAAATCACTTAATGGAGCTCAAAACAACTCCAAATGCTTCAATACGACGCCTTAGTGTCCCCAAACACTCAATGCACGTCAATGACACCTTTGTGTCCTTCAAGAGCACTCACTCAATGCACATGAACTCACACAAGTCCCTCAAAACCCCAATCGCATTGAAATTGCTCAAAACCGCACCTTTGTGCACAAACTAGCTCCAAATGAAAATTTGAGCACCCCAAGAGCATGAAACACATGCAACACCTCAAAGCAAGTGCCTAATCACTAGGATCAGATGGTAGACCCTCCACGAGAGTCTTCACACCTCACAAATCACTTGCATTTACTCAAATGCTCACAATTGAACCAAACGAAGTTCCACTCGCAACAAAGAGATAGAAGAAAGAAAAGAAGGAGATCAAGGGAAGAAATTGACCAAAGAGAGTGCTCCAACATGTAACTTCAGCCCATGCACACCTCCAAGAAACACCAACGCTTCAACAAGCTCCAAAACCTCCAACAATGCTCCAAAACCGCCCGTTGCGCACCGACCTCAAAATACTTGCACAAATGCAATCTAATACTCATGAAACACACATGAGTGGGCCCATAACCTATTGAAGGTAGAGAAGATTGCACAAGGCACACACACAAACACAAGGAATGCGTAGAAAGAGATAATCTTTACTCAAAGGCCTTCCACCTTAAGTAGTGTACACTAGGAGGTCACCATGGACAAACCATATGGGATAACTCATCACAAGGACACTCTAGAGATCAGCCCATGCCTAACCCCTCCTCCCACACACCATTATTTAGCACCCGTACGTCTTTGGCTTCTAGCAATACTACGTTGCATCAATTACCTCAATAGATTGTCCAGAAATGCAGTAAGTTGCAAAACCACGCTCCTATTCTGATGTTCAAACACTGTGAAATAGACGTTAGAGTACACCGGGGGATCCACGGATGCTGGATCCGT
Source organism: Pohlia nutans (assembly GCA_022496805.1). Classification (NCBI taxonomy): domain Eukaryota; kingdom Viridiplantae; phylum Streptophyta; class Bryopsida; order Bryales; family Mniaceae; genus Pohlia; species Pohlia nutans. Next base: position 44,029,876 of record CM040089.1, on the reverse strand, counting down.
ATCGTCCATTCGGGAAAACTGCTGGTTTAAGGGTTTAGGGTTTCGGGTTTAGGGATTCGGGTTTAGGGTTTAGGGTTTAGGGTAGAGATCCCCCGATTGTAGAAACCGATAACGTCTAGATTATTATTCGCCTTCTTTGTAGAATCTAGCATTTAGCTCAATCTTCATGGGGCGGTCGCCTGATGTGAAGTGCGCAGAAGTGAACTAAAATAAATAGATAGTTAGTCATTATGCATGGGGGGGTCGCCCGATAGTAAATTTTCAATTCTAGCCAGAGCAATATTTCCATCCCTCCAATGTAGAATTTAAGCGCTCTGCTGGAGAAGATGGGGCGATCCCCCGATGAGAAGATGGGGCAACCCCCCGATGGTTGTAGAAGATAGGGCGACCCTCCGATGAGATCTCAGAACATAAGAGAATTAGTCATTATCCATGGGGGGGGTCGCCCGATTCTAAATGCTAATTATTGCATGAGATAGATTTCCATCATTAGAGATTTAGTCAGTGACCATCGGGGGATCGCCCGATGGAATTAAGGATCTGATACTATGAGTGTTTGGCAAGGGTAAGAGTTGGTAGCATTCTTTAGGCTGAGAGTGAATTGGAATGGCGGTTGACAATAACGTCTAGATTCTTATTTGCCTTCTTTATAGAATCTACCATTCAGCTCAATCCTCATGGGGCGGTCGCCCGATGTGCAGTGCGCATGAGTGAACTAAAATCAATAGATAGTCAGTCATTATGCATGGGGGGGTCGCCCGATAATAAATTGTCAATTCTAGCCAGAGCTATATTTCATCCCTCCAATGTAGAATTTAAGCACTCTACTGGAGAAGATGGGGCCTTCCCCCGATGGGATGATGGGGAGACCCCCCGATGGTTGTAGAAGATGGGGCGACCCCCCGATGAGAAGATGAGGCTAGCCTCTTAATCTCAGAACATTAGAAAATCAGTCATTAACCATGGGGGGTCGCCCGATGCTAAATGCAAATTATTGCATGAGATAGATTTCCATCATTACAGATTCAGTCAGTTACGATCGGGGGATCGCCCGATGCAATTAAGGATCCGATACTATGAGCATTTGCAGAGTTGGTAGCATTCTTTTGGCTGAGAGTGAATTGGAATGGCGGAGTTCAGAGTATGTAAGTCGACGAATCTGATGACCGTGAGTGTTCCACGCAGGCATCCAAAGTATTCGGAGGCACCTCCTGATCTTCAACCTAAACGGTTATCTCGGTATGTCGATGTGTGGTTGCGAAATGAAAACATTGAGTTGGATGATGGGACACCCGTTAGAATTTCATTCAGAGCTGATCCACATCTTCAAGCGTGGGGGTTGATGTGGCAAAAGAAGTCGGACCAGCGTGCGAGAATCGTGCCAGTAATGGTTGCAGCAGGGGGGAAATCTAAGAGTACTGCTGTAGGTGTCCAAGTATTGGCGATACATGTGCCTCACAATCGTAGATTCGACATTTTCTTAGTTATCGAAGAACAACCACTTGGGAAGGACAAAGATACCCGAATGTATGGACTACTTGTAAACGCAGACAAATTGGATTCAGCACTATGCACATCTGTGACGGAGAGGGGGTTTGAAATTTACAAGGATCCGGAGCGCACAGTCGAGGATATGGAAAAGTCTTGGGAGCTTCTGGTGGATGCCCAAAACGAATCTGTTGTTGTAGGAGAGGACCCGCCAGCAAATATTACAACTTCGAGCAAGAAGCGCAAGTCACCAATAAAGCCGAAGTGTCCAAAGAAGACTACAATCGATAAAGATGACATTGGAAAGAAACCGGGGTTGTCCCTCGCAGATGCTGTGAACTTCGGTTCTGACGACAGTAAACGCTTGACTCCTGAATTGAGAGAAGAAATCAGGAAGCTTTACGATACCGAGTTCTCCCCACTTTATATTCATCATTCAGAAAACACAATTGGGATGGAATCATGGAAGAATCCAGCCGGCCAGGAGCTGCACGTGCATTTCGACCATCTTCACCGGGCAGAGCCGGGGACGATCGTTTACCGAGGACTCGTCCAGGACAGAGTAGATCGCATTGCAATGGAGGTGGAAATAGTTCCAGATATTAGCCTCGTCAGAGCTCAGGTGATCGTGTTGCCCCTGAAGGGTTTTTCTAACGAGAAGCCGATCTACTTTTCAAGCAGACCGGAGAAGAAGGACATTAACGCAATACCCACTACTATATCATTGGGGGCCAGCACACCGTAGCAGCTCACCAGAAGGTCCTGAGCACGAAGGACCATATTTCTGACTATAAGATAGGCTTGTTGTCAAAATTTAGTATCATCCCAGTCTGGTGCGAGGAGAGTAATTTCGAGAAGCTCCTGTTTCTATCCCGAGTATTGAATCAAGATGTAGCGGGCAAGCGAACGGAACAGACATTTATGCAACAGCTCGGAAACGCTCGAGTGGCGTGGCACAAGATGAATCGGCCCATGCCTGCGTTATGTGGACGCGTGCATTCCTCGAAATTTAAGGTGAGATGAATTCATCATGCATCTAAATTTCGGTGGTGCATTGCTAAATTCAGTTCTTACATACATCATGGGGCCATCGCCCAATATACTCAATGTTTAGGTGATTCCCTCTTGTAATCCATGATATTTCTTTAAATCTAAAACTTTTTTCTAAAGCCTACTTTAATTGGAATATCTCATGGGGCGATCGCCCCATGCTTCTGGAGATTCACTGATCAGTAGGAAATATCATGGGGCGATCCCCCCATGTCATGGAAGGATACTTATGGTGTTTTGCCTTTTGATTTTAGAATGACTTCCTCCCGAAAGTAAAGCTTATATTCGCGGGTAAATCAGTGAAATCCAAGAATGCAGGTGATGGAAGACTTCCATTGCTATATCTAGAGGACGTTGATTTTGACAAGTGGGTTTCGATTGAGAATAAATGGTTAGCAGGCACACTTCCTGACCAATGGGGAAGGGTTGTTGTTCCGCATGCTCAAGGAATTAGCGGGAGGAAGAACTTCGTAGAGAACGACTGCATGGGATGCGGAATGAGGACATCGATTTTGTTGCAACTCAGATCCTGGGGGGGAAAATCTGCGTGAAGAGCACGAACTCCAAGAGCGCACCTGCGACCATGATGTCCTTGGTGGATTTCTGTAATCAAGAAAGGAAAATAAGGGCCATGAAAAATGAGCTTCTGAATCTTTTCAAGAATAAACCTCTACCTAGCAAGAAGAAGGAGTACGTCCCATATTTAGCTACGGATTGGGATGCTCTGGCGACGGAACGGGGTTACACTCGCGAGACCATGATTGCTCTTCTTCCGTGAATACTGAAACTACCGGAGGGAGAGGCATACTTCTATAAGCGCCTTGACAATTTGGTGAAGAATCCCAAACCCGGCGACCTCCCCGACAACATCAAGAGCGTATATATGTCTTTCAGTGTACAGGATTCAGACCGTCCTGAACTTCAAGCCGTTGATTTGTATTCCAAAAAGTACAAATGCGTCACTTATGACTGGTTCAAAGGAAACCTCAGTGCAACAATGAAAGATGATGCCGACGTTCGGGCCTGGATGGATGACACATCCGAAGATGTTAAGTTTCTTTTTGTATGTTTCTGCTTTACAACCGTAAAAACTGGCAAGACTAAGGCTAGACTGTTGGAAGGCAAAAGACTTTCAGTGATTCTTGACGCATGCGAGGAGAAACAGAGTGCGACCACTACTATACACTCACCAGCAATCCTCATCACGGACGTGCACGGGATGACACAGATTGCAAAGGAGATTGAAGTGCGGAAAAGAAGATCAAACTGTACTGCATGGGATTATCATGTCGTGCACTACCTGCCACAACCTGATGATGAATTCCCTCCATGCGAAATCAACACTCAAGTTATAGTGTATGTCGTTTTTATATTTGGGAGGATTGGGTGCGGGAGACGTGGAGACTTCGACTTCTTCTTCGAGAGGGACAGAGGGTTTCGGGATAGAATTTCGGCAGTGTATTCAGCCGTTGACTCTTCGGATGAAACCGTCGACCGACAATGGCGAATTCAGGGAATTGCATCCTTGAATTTGAGCAGTGCTTCTGCAATGTTCAGGTGTTTTCTGAAGAAGGATATACTTCTTATCAATTTGCATGGGGGCCCCAATATTACATACGTGGGATTGGTAAGTTCTCAAATTCCTTCACGATTCAATAGTTCAGATTTATATTATTTAGCTCCATCTATGTTGAAATATCTGCCAGTTGATGGGGGAATCGCCCCATCTATGTTGAGAATATTTGTCACTGGATCGGGGGATCGACCGATGACGCTTGGACTGATTTGCGCAGAGAAACAATGCCAGTGTCTTGGAGTTTGTGGAGAATGATAGTAAGCTCGACGACGCCAGAAGTCGAACACAAAGAATGTGGGACGTCATCAGCAAAGAGGCTTTGTTTGAGAATCCCGTGCCTCCAACTCTTCCTCCGCCAACTATAGAAGCAATTGTCCCACATGCTGCGGATGATGCCAGAACTTCAAGGCCTAATCCCATATCAGCTTCCCATGTCAAAGATGATAAGGAGTCTGAAAGTGACAGCGATGAGACGGACGAGAGCGAAAGCGAGGGCGACGGGACTGCCATCAAACGCTTACGGGTTCATTCCCCCTCTCCTGTACCGCACGAACAGTCAAGTGCAGGCACTACCAAGTCTGCTGCTACGGCTCTGTTTGGACTGCGCAATGATGAAAGTGAAATCGATGGATGACATCGACGGTCCAGCTGCGCTAATGTCGCCCTTTAATGAAGGTAATGCCGATGTTGAGGCTTCTGTTCAGGGGCAATCACTAGATATTGAGGGTCCAGTGCCAGAAAAAGTGGAAACGGTAGAGGGGTCATCGGGGGATCCCCCCATGATACTCTCTGGCGACTCTGCCCCGTCAATTGAAGAAGATGATGTTGTGGGCCAGGCAGAACCTCTCGACCCATGCTTGGTTGACTCCATGCTTGACCTCGACAGAATGAGTCCAGCTCGCAATCGTGAGACTGCGCGTCCTGATGGGGCTAATACTCCAGATCAAGAGAATCGGGATGACCTGTCGAAGATAGACTCCAGCATGCTTGTAGAAGAAGTCATCCGAGACGACGTCGTCAACGATGGTCCAGATTTATTATCGGGCGGTAGCCCGATAGTTCCTATGGGGAAGGACGTTCCAGCGGAAGATGGAGTTGGTGGACTGGAGGAATCTTCTGGCAAAATAATGGAGGTTCATCATGCTGTGGAGATGGAGCCGGACGCCACAGCTCTTCCTGTTGGCCCTGTATTGGACGCATCAACTCCGGAGAAATCCTTGGCAAAGTCGCACGACTCCGAGGTTTCGAACAAGCCTATAGGGAACGTCAAGGACTTCATGAGAGCTGAAAGGTCTGCCATGTGGCAGGAGGAAGAAGCCAAGATGAAGCTAAGGACTCCCCTCACGAGTAAACTTCGAAAGGACACTTCGAAAATTATTTCCGAGGTATTGCGCAACAAGTCGGCTGAGGTTTGTGCAATTGAGGCGGCTATGGAAGATCTGTACAAGACTAAAAGCCTGTCTGCTTATGATGAACATGAATGCTTTAACTTTAACTTGTTTCCTAAGGTTGACTTGTAAATGTGAATCTGGGATTAACAACTATTGGTTCCCAGGGGGAGCACTTACTCGATGTAAACACCTTATCGGGGGGTCGCCCGATCTCAGGTGCTGCACCAAGTGCGGTTAGGCCTGTTGAAGTGGTGAAACTGTGTAATGATCCCAAGAGTATGTAGTTTTTGTTGAATACCTGCATGATATTGCACATAATTTCGGCTTGTTTTGTTACGTTGCTCATTAATCCTGCCCTATCCCAATGTCTCAAACTTTTGAATTTATCGCAGGGAAACTCCCAGAAGCAGTTATTGGGTCCAAGCTCCCAGAAGAAAAAACCGAGGTACCGCCACCGCGATACATAGTTGTGATTGACTTGAATGGGATCCTCTGTTCTAGAAGCCCCTTTGAAAAGGGTAAGAAGCGGATAGCACATCCTAGACCTGGTTGTGCGGAGTTCTTGAATTTTGTAAATAGCAATGCGAAAATCGTGATATGGAGTTCCGCCAACATGAGGAATGTTACGGACATGGTCAATGAGACCACCAAAGGTTGCTCCTTCAACCCACAGGAGCTTCTTCGGCTAACTCAAGCTGATTGCACGGTCGCGGATATCGTGGTCAATGAAAAGAAACCGCTGTATCTCAAGGATCTAACCGTAGTGCAGAGGCGTCTGTCTTTTACTACTCTTGATCATATTCTATTAGTTGACGATACTCCCACGAAGTCTGTCCTGAACGTGAAGCATACTGCAATCCACCCTCCAACTTGGAAGGATAACGGAGCTGATACCTTCTTAGATTCCGTCTTAAGGCCTTGGCTACAAGGCCTTTTCGAGTCAGGATTATCAGTTAAAGATTATGTGAAGACCAATCCGCTTACAGATGGCCAGCAGTTGCCGTCAGAGGAGGTTGTTGAGAAGATTCTGAAATCAGTAAGAAGGAAGTGATGTGGTTTGATAAATGTAATTGGGCTCGTGTGCAGTTTCTGAAGACCAATCCGCTTACAGATGGCCAGCAGTTGCCGTCAGAGAAGGATGTTAAGACGATTTTGAAAACAGTAAGTAGGAAGTGATGTGGATTGATAAATGTAATTGTGCTCTTGTGCAGTTTCTGTTAAAAGTTTCAGTTTTTGTTACGTGTATTTAGTACTTTGAACTAAGTAGTCTGAACTAGCGAGGCCACGGACGTCGATGGGGCGATCTCCCGATGGCTTTACTGTTGTTTATTCATAGTCCTATTTTCTTGGACTTCGCTGACCCCTGCCGGATTTTGTGGTCGCTTCCCTACATCGGGCGATCCCCCGATATGTTAAGTGGTCCCTATCGTGGAATATAAATTTCATAACTAGGTGTGAGCTTTACTCCTAATTACACTTCTTAGGATGTTGACCATAATCATGGGCTATTGCTCGATAAGTTTACTGGTACCTATCGTAGAAAAGTATTTTCATAAATAGGTCAAAAAAATACTTCCTTGTGGCTAGTTTTATTTAGTTTGCAATGTACATACGCAATGTTCTTCAATCATTCTAGTGACATAATTTGGAACCTTTTTTAATCATGTTTCTTTGAATATGATCAATGAAATTGGCTCAAGGAAATACCAAGCCAACAAGTTGGACAATAACTTTGGGACGAAGGGAGTAAATATACTGGTTACGTTGTTCTGTGTCTCGCCGTAGCATAATGTTGTCTAATTTTCATTTTTGTGCAATGCTTAATGGAATGAATTTTATAGTTGAAAGGTTAATTGCGTATACCAATTGTGGGGAGTCTGATTGGGCATGCAGATGCATGATCACCATTATTTTAAAATATCTAAGAGTTTTATACACAGGAATGAAGCTGAGCACCGTATCGAGGATACAAATACTTGTTTTTTTCTTGAACTTAGTAGTATAGTGCGGAGCGTCTGAATACGTCTTCCTATCACAATTTTTCAGCAGATATCTTCTGCTTTTTTCTTATTGAAGTTTAGGATAGTGGGATATATTGAACCGCTCGGTCTCAGAGGATTGGGCGATCCCCCGATATTCTTCTGCTATTGTAACTCTTTACGGAAATGATATCACGTTGACACTTTGCATCGACTTCTTGCAGAATGTGATTGTGTTTTCTGTCAACGGTGTACTTTGCTTCGAGGATTACGAGGGCATCATCCCTGCGGTGTTCGACTCTAAGAGAATCCGTCGACATCCCGGACTGCATGGTTTTTTCCGGAACCTCCTCAACTATTTTCATATCGGCATCTGGTCTTCGATGCCTTCTGGACGACTCCGGCATGTTATTCAATTTTTGCTGCCACAGGACATTACCACACAACTATTATTTGTTTATGGACGAAATAAGTGCCATAACCCAGACTGGTACCCTTACTGCGAGAAGCGGATTCAGCGCCTGACAAAAGATTTCAGGACTCGGGAAATTTGTCGTCCGGATCGTATATTGATGGTGGATGACAGCCAATGGAGGAATAGGCCGAATGGTAATTTGTGCTGCTATTTTCCGAGGTCCTGGAAAGGGGAGCTGGTGTTTCCAAATTCTCGGAACGTCATTCCAAATATCTCTACAGCGTTGCTGCCCTTTATTATGCCTCTTTTCTCCTATGAAAGTGTTAGTCAATTCCTCTTGAACTCTGAGATGGATGGGAAATTCCGTCGCCGACTCTTGCGCGAGGCTAGGCCGCACTTGTAGTCTGTATGTATAGATGGAATTGACGCTCAAGGCAGTCATTACAACGAGTACATAGCTTTTGACGGTTTTATCGGGGGATCCCCCGATAGTTCGTTGATGGCATGGATGGAGAGGTCGACCATTCAAAATTTGTACAATTTATTGCCACTAATTCCAGGCGGGGATGTTGTCATATATTCAATATAAATTCTTAGTTTAAAGCCTTCTAATTGAATGCTGTTAGTGAGTGAGGTTTATAATTTTCTTTCCTAACTCCTTTAGTCATAATGCAATGGTACTTGTCACTTTTATTTAGAAAATTGTTTCAATTCACTTTAGAATATAATAATTCTATGTAGAATAATTTCAGAGTTCCTTATCTTTTAAGCATTTACGTCTTCAATTCGATCACACGTTTCCCTCATGTCCTTCAATTACCATTGCTACATGTTATACTATGAATCGTCCAAATGAGACTAAGGTCATCGGGGGATCCCCGTATTCTAAACAGAGCCATTAAGGTTGATTGTCCTAAAACCACCAACTTAAGCAATATGGACTATTTTTGGCAGTCCTAAATTCGAAAAAAAAAATTGACCGCATTCGAAATAGGTTTTGATGAGGATTGCAAATATTTGCAACATGTAATTCACATTTGTTAATTTTATACAAAATTCCAAAGTGGAAAGTAACCTGTGACCCAAATCAAACCTCTAGGTTTCCCTACGTTCACACTTTGTTGTTCCTAATTCCGCTCATGAGCTAACCCAAAACCACCAACTATTTCTTCCCAATGCTTGGTGTGCCATTGGTCTCCTTCAATAGTGAAATTGGTGGTTTTAGGTCTCAACTGTGGTGGCCCCAAGAAAAGTCTATATGACATAATTGGGGGAGGTGGTGGTTTTAGGACATCCGACCTTACATAGGCAATTTCTTATAGTATTTCTTGGTATACACTGTTTTTTCACTTTGATCTCGTGTATTATTATATCATTAGTCCTATTTTTTGTAGGAAATCGGGAGATCCCCCGATCCCTTGCACCATGTTCAGTCCAGAATTTACGCCAAAGTCCATATTTAGTTAAATACCGCATAAAATTCATTTCAGTTGAATAGATTCATACCTACATAAAAAGCTTTGAATCAATCTATTTTGATTAATGAACTAAAAGCTATGACTAGTTTTGTTTAGCCAGTAGTCATAAAACCATTTAATTAAAATAATATATGAAATTTTTCTTTGAATTAAATTTTCATAACTTTCCAAAGACACCTCTTGTGCACATTAACTATTATTATTATTATCATTATTCTTATTTTATCTTTTTCGTGATCTTTTCGAAATCAAGACTTTTCAATCACAATGAATCCATGGAAAATTTGCAATTTCATTATGTGTACACTTCCATATACTTGGAGTGTATACAAGCACACCTTTTGTGAGTGCACAACCACATACTTTTCCACTTGCAATGTCTTGAGAAGTGCAATCTCACTAGAAAAATGGACTCTTTTCTATGTAAGTCTCACAGGGAATGTGCTAGGCCCCATGTGTCAAGCTATCAACATTCCTACCACACACTTATGGAGAAACCGGGGAGAAAATACCAAACCATGATTCTATTTGCTATAACTTTCCATATATTGCATTGAAAAAATATAAGTTCATCATGCATGGTAGCAACAAATGTCCATTACCGATACCACTCGGCTATAGTATCCTTCTACATTATTTCCCAATCTACTGCTTGTGGGACTGCCTGTCAAGTGATGCCTAGAACATTGTACAATTAATATTGTTTCCCCTAGGGCCACAAAAATAGAAGTATGCACCCCACAATAGATCCTCATGAACATCAATATTATAAGAGTGTTCATTACTCATGAACCTTCCCCCTTGAAGATCAAACATATTCGCATCCATGGCAATCTCTGTCGCAACATCAATTATAGAGAGTACTTCGTGGTTGGATATCTTGCGGTACGTAGGAAATGCAACGCTGTCCCTCCTTGTTTTAGAGTAAACATGGGAGTTGTGTTATGGATAAAAAAAACTTCCCGTCCCCGCTTCACTTGGTTTGCACTCCCGTTCAATCTCCCTTCATAAATGAATGCAGCTCAATATCAAACAAGCTCGTTGTTAAGAAGGAACCACCAAGCAGATTGGTATTTGCTGTTGAATACTTCAATCTCATATGAAGCATTTTGACCAAGAGCTGTGAAATTTAAAAATGAATCAGCAATCACCCATTGAGAGTTGATCTAAACAAATTCTGCGCATTCTAGATTGTAACACCCATGATGACCGCCCAACTTGGCATCTCCAGAACGATCGTATTTATTATTCGTCCAAAAAATGAACAAATGTGGAGATAGAGACATATTGTACAGCGATGAATATATTTGTCAATCTACTTCTATTGTGCTCAGAGTTTCAGATTCACCATCAAAAATCCAAATTTGAGATAAGCTGAAATCTGTACTTTAATCCCGTAATTCAGGTTGATTCATACTCAAATGCGAATGACCACCAAAATAAGCATGAAGCGTATTTGAGACTTTGGTTGCAGCGCATTAATGTCTTGCATCTAGACTATCAATTAGAGAAATCACAAGATTCATAAACGTTGCCTAAAATGCCAATCAAACCACATATTCAGTAGATTCTAGTAAGTTTGCATAAATATAAGAATTTTGCAGTAGTCAACAACCTAACTTCACTTATTTCTAAGATCTAGCTGTTTTGAGATAAGTGTGGATGAATTCAATTCAAAGTAAGTTTATACCGAGGTGTATATATATTATGCTTCGAAGACATTGAAATTTTGTAAACGAGGTTGATTCAAATCTGTAGCTAAGACTCATAATTAGAACAAACCCATCAGGGCAACTACCATGCTCTTTTGTAAAGAGTTGGGGTACTGCCTGCTAATGTCTGCAAGGTTGGAAATCTAAAGGGCTCAATTGAATCTCATGTCTTGTGATAGGACAAGATGGTGTCTTGTCAATAGTGAGTGGCTATTTGTCAAATGATAGGAATAAAATTGGTGTGACTGGAACTAACTGAGAGCGTGTAAGATGTTAATGGTCGAGCGCGGCGAGGCAGAGTGCTATATAACTCATGTCGCAAATGTCTGCCTCCAGCAGATACTCCCTCGAGTCTAATGATAAAAAGAAAAAGTTAGAAGGCTATGGGGATTATGCACTCTATAATGTAAAATTCTCTTATATGCAGCAATTTTTTGGTTAGTTCTATGATATAGAACTAGGTACTGCATCATGTCAATCGATAAGGGAGAAAGCCTTACTACTTGATGCTTGACAGTGATTGCAAGCCATATGGACCAGGAATAGGTATTTGGAAACAAGAAATTCACAAGCTTGTTGTGGCATTGGATCCATCCTCCATGGATATCAGACGACATACTTACGAGGGAGTAACAACCTTCTAAGATCGTCTGCACGAGAATTTTGAGTATAGTGAAGATGTGGATGATAATTATTTCAGAGGACTAATGGAGAAAGTTGTATTGAAGCAAAGAAACAAGCTGTTGAACATGATCGATCCGAGCCATGCAGAAGTGTCTTGTGGGGTTTGACAAGAATACGTGGAGAAAATTGGAGAATATAGAAACATCTTCAAAGTATAAGGAGAGGTCACCAAAGCAGATGCAGGAAACAAATTCTTTAAGAGTCAACTTTGGATGAACTAGCCCTAAAGGTGCTACCGGCATTGCCAGCGATTTGAGAGAGAAGTTGGATCGGTCTCCCGATCCCGAAGAGATTGAGGTAGTGGGTTACAGTGGTTATAAACAAAGAATATAGTTTTCCAAGATAAAACGAAACCCAGGCTCAGACTGTAGAGGACGGCGTTCGGAAAGGCAACCATTGTCGGCAGGGTCCGATACAGCTTTAGGATCCACTGATAGCAGTTACAACGGATCTCAGCATATTGAAGTCTGCATATCTAGAGGGAGGCATAATGATTCAGAAGATTCTGTTGAGAAAAAGATTATAACGCCAATCCCCCGCAAGAGGCAATGGCTCTAGTTAAAGATGACTATGTCCAGAGTCTTCTCAATAATTTCCAATACTAGAAGGACAAATCACTGGAAGTGCATCTAGAGCTGATGGCAGAGGGCACACACATGCGGAAACCTCATGGGCATGGAAGTTTGCAACTTTGGAGGCTATGAATGTAAGAAGTCGCGTGCTTATGTCAGTCTTCATGAGTTCTATAATGTGATGTTTTCAAATGCGGTTTTAGCTTGTTTGATTCAGAATTATAAAAAAATGCTTGTGAGTTTCACAATTAGAGGTGGTAAAAAGTTTGATTTCTAGGATCTACAATTCAAGGAGAGGAACAACAGAAGTGTGGTTACCAAGAGCAATCAGAAGAAAAACCAACAACTGTCTAAATGAGAGATTTAGAATAATTGTTTGTTTGAATCGCTGGGGGTCCTCTTCGATGGAATGGTATATTTGGTATAATGCTATCCTAGTTTGTAACTGTTGTTTCGTCATGGAGAAGCTATATATGTGATAAGTTATATTACAGGGAAAAGGACAAAGAGCATCGGTGAAGACAATTGTTTTAGGTGTGCTCATTTTTTGTTTTCTTTTTACTATCATTGTACTGCTGTCAACCAGAAGCTTTGTAAAAAGAGAAGCTGTAATGTTGACTAATTGGATTTTGAGCACTTTGGATAATAGATGGTACGAGAGATGGTATTTAAGCAGTATATTGGACAAGACCACTAATTTGTTAGTTTTTTCCTAGAAGAACAACTTCAGTGGCAACATGCTTACCTCATATACAATCTGTGGACGTTGCCTTCTTTATATTGTGGCAATGCACATTGCAGCAATTTCGTAGTGAGATTCAGATTAGAGAAACTGATGAGTCTGTAACGTCCAAGGTTGGGTGTTCTTTAGTATCTGGAATATAACCAATTTTGTTCCTTCAATCACATAAATAGTTATTTACCAAATATATAAATATACCACATAAAATACACTTGTGTTGAATGGTAATAAACAATCTGTGATGGTGCATGAATGGGATGAAGGCCATGTAGTATTTAGCATTAACCCCTAAATGCCTACAACCCTCTCCAGATTTGGAGAATTGCGAAGGTGCATTATAAAATGTGACTAAGAGGGATATTTTGAACTTGATGTATGAATAAAAGTTGTACATTATGAATTTTAGATTCTATCCATATGGTTAGATCTGTGATTGCAATCACCAATATTTTTGTATAAAATTTGAAAGGTAAAATTCAAAATTCTTTTGTAATTCGATTACGAATAAGATATTGACAATTTGTGGATGAAATGTAATACTCTAAGTGTAGTGATTTTTGGAGATTTTTTGGTTGCTTAATTTTATGAGTTGGTTTTTTCAAGAGCACTTTTGATTCGTTTTGAACTAAGATCTTAGAAATTTTTGGTGGAAATGTGTGGTATGAAATCAGGCATATAATTTTCACAAATCATCCCGTTTCTAATCAGATCACACATGCATGAAGCTATCTTGCCATAGAAATTTGTAGTTTTTTTTTTACTTGCAAAAAGTGCATGACGGATGAGAAAACGAATTTCAATTCTGTACATCAGGGCAAAAACGCATGGTTAGGCAGTTAGGGGTTGACCAATTTGACGCAATATCATCCATTAGTTGTAGAGGAGATTATGTACAAGTAGTGCCATACAAGATTTGCGGAGGTATAATTTGTAAGTAATTCCAATTTATTTGCATACTGCAAAGGTAAATATGAGCTCCCAGGACAGAAGTTAAAAGCTTTAATTAAAAGACAAATTAAAATATAATAAATCTGCAAGTGCGATCCAGTAGAGTTGTGACCATTATTTTGTCCATGAAGTAAAATGGTAACATAGCAGTTTCTAGAAGGTTAAATATAAACCACGATCTGAATGGATGAACTATAGACAAATAATCACAAGTTGTAGTTAAAAATATTAATGACTTCTTGATTAAAAGTGGACTGCCACATCATGCTTTTCACGGGATTCTTTTGGGCACTTTACATGTTTGGATATGTGTTGATAGGAGATCAACATCTATACATTAAGATAGGATGTTTGTTTTGTTTGTTACGTTAAAATCTCTCCAACTGTGCCCCACCCGGACGTGTTCTTGGTACTCTCGGAAAGCTCTCAATGAGGAGGGGTGCACGGAATTCGTTTCGTCGCGTTTGGACTTAAAGTGTGAATGTTATGGATTTTTGAATTATTTTCGCCGCCATAAATTGAATTAAATTATGAAAATTGGAATTTGGGAGTTTTTGATGTCATTCTTGACATCGTTGGAAAGCTCTTGGCGATAAATTGAATTAAATTATGGATATATTATTCTTAAAAAAAATGCAAAAGCAAAAGCAAGGGGAACGCACGGGAACACAGAGAGTACAAGAAACACGGGGAGCACAAGGAACACGGGGAGCACGGAGAGAACGGGAAATACGGGGAGCACGTAGAGCACGAGGAGCACGGGGAACATCTGGGCCAACGACACAGGGCCACAGTAGTATCCTGTAGTGAACACTCTAGGCTCTAACAACGTCCACACACTTGTTCTTCAAACCTACTCCCCAAATGGTCACTTGCCGAGTCAAACTTGATTGGCATCTTGCAGAAGTTCATCTTTGTCCAACCAATTGAACTCATGAAATCAATTTGCATGCCAATTTTGTTGTTGGGAGCTTTCTTTAGCTTGGGTGCGATGTGGTCCAAATAAACTAGATTCCAAAGACAATTGCAAATTTATCAAAACCACTATAAGGTTGTGGAATCCAAAGGGACAACCATATCCACCCCGTGTCAAATTTGATGTGGTGGCTATGTATTTTATTCTGTTCAATTTATGCCAAAAAAATAAAATAAAGGCTCAACCATAGCTAATAGCTTGCTATGCGAGGGCTGATTAAAATAAAATAAAAAACCACGCAATAATCCAATGTTAGCGAGGTTGTAGTGGGGCTTGTAAACAAATGTGGACATGTCATAATTTGATGAATTTGATGAAACTCTAGGTGGAGGGCATCTATCGCAACATTTATTTATTTTCCAATAAATACGATTCAATATATGAAATATTCTTCCAAAAAAAGCCAAAAATAATTTCCCAAAAGTTTGGACATTTATTTTTAGAAATATTCTCTAAAAGCAACTCAAGATCCACTTGAAAGAAGTGGATCTACAACCCACCTAAAATATGTTCAAAAGCCGGCTTGCCGCAAGTACAACCGGAGTAGGTGCTGGAACCAACAGAACGGGATACCGGACAAACCCGTCACTAGGGCTGCGACGTGTCGGTTTCCCGGTGACCGCGTCCCTGGCAACCGAGAAGAGAGACTTCTCCGACCCTCCTCAAGCAGAGCACTCATATCTTCGGGCACAGCATCGCTGCCGCTTGGATCCGACGTTGCCTCTGTTGCTATCGATCCGCGCTCCCAGATCCGTGCTGCCGTTGTCGCTGCTCTCCTCAGCTCCATTTTGAGGTAAAAATCGCCCCAAATGGTTCTCTCTCGCGTCCGCTACGCCCTTTTCTGTCCGCTACGCCCTTTTCCCCTTCTTAGGTCTCCAAAAGGAACTCTGCGCGTCGGATTTGTAGTAGCAAGGATTTTTTTTCGAACGTTCCGGTGTATTTTACAGGATCCGATTCGTTGATTTGCGTCTGTGCCGGGGTTTGGTGGTTTTTGCGGTATTTACGATCACGTGACAGGGGATCGTGATGGTGTCTGTCTGGAATTCGAGCCTTCCAAGTCTCCGAGGACTAGTATCTCTCTTGCAGGTTGTTTTTGTGAAGATTCCGTTCAGTTAGGTCTTTCGCTGCTATCGAAGAATACGTGTAGGTTTCCTCGGATGGCTGCTGTTTTCATTCCTTAAACTATGAGAGAGGCTATTGAGTTTTATCTCTGTTGCGGGTCGTTTTTTTTTTGTGAAGACTCCGATTGTGACTGTTAGGTTAGGACATTGAAGAATACGTGTAGAGATTTTCGAACTTCGGGGAGTTTGTATCGATGGCTGCTATTTACATTGTGATTTTTTTGAAATGCTTGATCTTTTCTCATTGTAACAGAAATTTCGAAACTTAGCCCGATCTCTGTCGAAGCAATGTGAGGTGCGGGCGATCGGCTTACATGATAAGAGAGAGGTTTTCAATTTTATGACGAGTAGAACTTAGGTCTCGGTGTACATTGTAAGTCGGATGATCACGGTCGGACTAGCTATGACTCTGTAGATGTTTTAGGATGTAGGGTTTCGAAGTGAGAATGTGCTGCAATTCAAAGCTAGAAATTGAAGTAGTCAGTATTGAATCAGGACACATGATCTCATTATGATTAGTTTCACAGTCGAATGCTTTTGCGTCCGTGCAACTAGGGTATCCATATCGATTGCCGAATAGTATAATTTGGGATGTGCTAGCCAGTTGTAGTATTATGTCTAACGTTTAAAGGCTTGTGATTGAGCAGCTTCTATTGGGAGCTCTTGAGCGCACACTAAAATGGTCGCCAGCGAAAATGGTTACGAGTGCCAGCCACTACTTGGTACGCTTTCTTTATGTGGAATATTTCTCTATTTTTGTCTACCTATGTTTTCTCTATCTTTCGTTTTACACGAGAATGTGTTGAAGCTTCATTTATCCGAGCTTTTTGCTTCCTAGTATCGTAGGTTGCAGCTCATACTCTTTACACGAACATTCCTTTTGAAATTTTCTTTGTTGTTACATTTGAAGTATTGTATTTTAGATTTTTTGAGATTGATACAAGGAGGGATCTTGAGGAAGTTCAGAGTTAGTTTTTATGTTAGCTTCTAACAACCTCCACAATCTTGTGCAGAGTACCGAACTGTCTCAGGTGTGGCAGGTCCACTCGTCATTCTCGAGAAAGTGAAGGTTCGTTATTTTGCACCATTTTGCGGCCCTAAACTCTTTTTTTTCAACGTGTATGTTTTGGTTGCGGTGGAATTAATCACATATGGCCTTGGGTATATCAGGGTCCCAAGTACCAAGAAATTGTGAATCTCCGTTTGGGTGATGGCACACGCCGGAGGGGTCAGGTCCTGGAAGTGGATGGTGACCGAGCTGTTGTGCAGGTCTGTTTCAGTTTCTGATTCTTGATCCTGGAGATTTCCTGCAATATATGATTCCTTCTATTGTAATTTGTCATTGCAAACGACTGAGAATAGGTCTATTCTCTCTGCAGGTTTTTGAGGGAACCTCGGGTATTGATAATAAGCACACCACCATTGAGTTCACTGGAGAGGTAATTCAAACCTTACTGCTTTCTGAGTCCCTTATTTTTCATTGCCCTTAATGGTGCCATCCTTGGCATTGCAACTTCCGATGTAAATTTTTTATGATGTACGCATCAGTCGGTATTGTTGCGAATGAAATGTTGTCATTCTTGCGTTTATTGTTATTTTCCAATCGCCTTTCATTCCCTGAAAGGTGACATTCTTTAAAAGGGTGCTAGGTTTTTAATCCCTATATTTCCTTGTTATGCTTTTAGGTTCTGAAAACACCAGTGTCATTGGACATGCTCGGACGTATTTTCAATGGATCTGGGAGACCCATTGACAACGGCCCTCCAATTCTGGCAGAAGCTTATCTTGACATTTCAGGTGCACTCGCCACAGCATACAGTTTGCCATTGTCTGCAGCTCTTTGCAATATTCTGTAATATTCATAGTTATATTTTCTTAACAGCTTGATATGACATGACATGACAACAGGTGCTTCGATCAACCCCAGTGAGCGAACTTACCCTGAGGAGATGATTCAAACAGGAATATCAACGATTGATGTCATGAACTCTATTGCGCGAGGGCAGAAGATTCCTCTCTTTTCTGCTGCTGGTCTTCCCCACAATGAAATTGCAGCTCAGATCTGTCGGCAAGCTGGCCTTGTTCAGCGGTTGGAGAAGGAAAAAAATCTCCTGGAGGTGAGAGGATTGTCCACAATGAAATATCAAACACTGCTCAATTTCAATTCAGGCTATATTTGGTTTGCCAGCCTATGTTAAGTGGATTTCCTATTCTTATGATTTTTGTACCTCTATTAATGGGACGATTTTAGTGTCCCCACATTGAGTATGATCGTGTGACTATGATTGCATTGTTACAAGAACCTTCAGTTTTACATTGCCTTGCTTCAACACCTTTTGGGTTAACCCGAGCAACGTTCTGTCCGAGCCAATGTTCTGAAGTATTACTGGGTCTCTTTGACAGGATGAGCCTGGAGAAGACAACTTCTGTATCGTTTTTGCAGCTATGGGAGTTAACATGGAAACTGCGACGTTCTTCAAACGTGATTTTGAAGAAAATGGGTCTATGGAGAGAGTGACGCTTTTCCTCAATCTGGTATTTCGCAGATTCTTGTCGTTGTTTGTATCTACCATTAACCCTTTGAGGACAATCATCCATATAGTGGATGTTGGCTAGTCAAACTCAATTTTGACCTTGAAGATGAGATTTTTTTCCTTCAAGGCTAACTAAGAAAATGAAACTTATCAAGTCTAGTTCTGTATATTACTTTTTAATTTTGAAAAATTACAAATATTGAACATTTTATTGCATTTGCAAACTCGAGGTTATGGTTCTCGTTACACTACATTGCATATCCACTAATCAAATCTTCAAATTTTAAATAGTTTTTTCGTTTTGAGTACACTTGATGGTTTCTGTATGCGTCTAAAATGCCCAACCAAGAATTGAGATCATTTAGAGTTTTTATCTAATTCTTATTATTTGTTTTGCATAATAGATCTCAGAAATCATATTAAATCCATTTTAGTTTCAAAAATTTTGAAAAAAAATAGGATGAAAAGAAGACATATAGTCTCATCTAATAAAAATATTTTAAAAATTGCTCACAACAGGGAAGTTTGACCATTCTACAAAGGATCTGGTCCTCAACGGGTTAATAAGATAGGAATTCAGGAAACCAATGTTCTTTCAGTCTTCCCTTGATCAAGTTTTTGCAAAGAAAATTGATACGTACACCTGTGATCTTACTTTTAATTCTTTCTTGGGCTTGCAGGCCAACGATCCAACAATTGAACGCATCATCACTCCTCGTATTGCACTCACCACTGCTGAATACTACGCTTATGAGTGTGGAAAGCATGTGCTGGTCATCCTGACCGATATGAGTTCTTATGCTGATGCATTGCGTGAGGTATAATCCTGCCCCTTAACATCTTCTAGCGCTGTTAACAGTAGTAAATTGATGATAATTGGTCAGGTATTTGAAACCCTTTTTTTCAGGATTCCACTCCTGTTGATCAGTTAATATTAAGTTCTATTTATAGGACTGCTTCTTTTTAGCAAATGTTTACTCTGGTCAGTTGGTTCTCAGCCTGGACCTTCAGTGTGCTGGAGAAATGATATATTCTAATTAATCTTGTGTACGCGAACAGGTTTCTGCTGCTCGTGAAGAGGTGCCTGGGCGTCGTGGATATCCTGGTTACATGTATACCGATCTTGCTACTATTTATGAACGTGCTGGGCGAATTGAGGGTCGCAAAGGATCCATCACCCAGATTCCTATTCTAACTATGCCCAATGATGGTTAGTGCACCCTCTGTCTGTTTTCAAGATACGTTTCTTATTTGATTTTCTTGGTTTTGCTTTAGAGGTAATCTTTCTTGGCCACTTAGCCACCTGAATTCCTCTCGGCTGGTTGCTGTCATCATTGTTATCTTTCGTTTAGGTTACTGAGCTCCATCTCTGTCGCATTTTCTGCAGATATCACCCATCCTATTCCCGATCTCACGGGTTACATCACAGAAGGTCAAATCTACGTAGATCGGCAGCTGCAGAACAGACAGGTAATGGTTCAAGCTCTGAATCGGTTTTCTATAGTAAGGAGATCAGGTAATCTGAATCGGTATCCGGAGATCAGGTTTCTTTTCTAAAGTTCCAATTGCTCAATTGACACTTATAATGTTGCTTAATGATGCAGATCTACCCACCTATTAACGTTCTGCCATCTCTGTCACGATTGATGAAGGTGCGACCCTGGATCACATGCCTATATTGCTGTGGCTACCTCTTGTCAATGGTCTTACCAGAGCCGTACTGCATTTTTTGTGCATTATTTCTAACATTCCTAGACCTATCCTGGAAAATGTTCATGTATTTGTACTAACTTGTTTAGTTTACCCCATGCAGAAAATGGTGTGTTCTTGAGCTTTTGCATTGTTACAATCTAGCTGACGCTGATGTGGCCGGTTTGCTCCTGCAGAGTGCTATTGGACAGGGAATGACTCGGAAGGATCATTCTGAAGTCTCCAATCAGGTCCATATTATTTACTCAACTAGTTCTTGGGTCTTTGCCACAGGTTTCTGTCCTGATGTACCTAATGAACCAGGAGCTTGGCTTTGACACATTTCTTTATTGCAGTTGTACGCAAATTATGCCATTGGAAAGGATGTTCAGGCCATGAAGGCTGTGGTGGGAGAGGAAGCCTTGTCTTCCGAAGATCTGGTACGTCTAGAGTCCTTTCT
Organism: Pohlia nutans; assembly: GCA_022496805.1. Lineage (NCBI taxonomy): Eukaryota > Viridiplantae > Streptophyta > Bryopsida > Bryales > Mniaceae > Pohlia > Pohlia nutans. The sequence continues at coordinate 44,009,061 of CM040089.1, read as the reverse complement.
TGGCGGTATAATGAACCTGCTATTTTTTTCATGCTCTTGATCATTCCTTTTCCAGTGTATTCCTCTTTGCTTGGTGATGACCGCGTCAATTGTTCCTTGGCAGTTGTATCTTGAGTTTCTTGACAAGTTTGAGCGGAAGTTCGTTGCCCAAGGCCCTTACGACACTCGCGACATTTTCCAGTCCTTGGATCTTGCCTGGTCATTGCTTCGTATTTTCCCTCGGGAGCTTCTTCGCCGTATTCCTGCCAAGACTCTAGATGAATTCTACAGCCGGAACTCAGACCACTAATCGGTCTGTGCTGGAGCTTGGGTTTCAATTTAGGGTATATTTCTTTCCTCCTGACAGTAGCGTGTTTTATTGTAACATTGTTCCATCTCAGAGTTGCGGATCAGGCCGATGAACTGAACGCTGTCTTCTGTATATGATCCTGAGTTTCTGGATCCTTTTCTGGATACAGTGAAACCTGGATAATATGACGCCTTTGGGAAGCACAAGTGTTGTAATGTCAAGGTGTCACATAATCGTTAATATGACATTTTCAACTTATATATAGCATCATTGAGGTATTTCTGCAATTCGCAATACTTAATGCCAAAAAATTATGTATGCGAAATTTTGCACCAAAAACAACATTGTAAGCCACTTGTTGGATGTTGATGCCATTGCAAATATCAAATATTGAAGACTCTAGTGTTGAATATGTATTGTATGAATATTTATTGAGGGTGTCCAAAGTTCCTTGATGTTCTTTAGAGAACAGAGAAATGACGAGAAATGAAGAAGCAAAGGCATTATTAACCCTTTAACCCTTTAACGTCCCGATTCAACACTGTTTTCAAAGATTCGTTATAAAATGTTTGATGAAAAACAAAAATGGAGTTGATGTACAAAGCAAAGTTGTAAATGTCAATGTGAAGATCACATCTGTACGGTTGGATTCATCGTATTTTTTATTAATATTTTTAAATTAATTTTGCAAGGTTTTCTCTTGAAATTCAATTAAAAATCCCAAATTAACACAAAAAAATTAAAATATTGTAATGAAATTGGTATAACATGCACTACGAGATGGTATGGTTTCCATTATTTGATTCTACTTATTTTGGAATATCATGTTTAAGGTCTCACTTTTTGAACTAAGAATGAAACTTGACATAAACCAATTGTGTTGTTTTTCAAAAAATCACAATATCTTATTTTGAAGATCCATACCGTACAAATGATAGTCAACTAGCACAAGAACCAAGAGAAATTTGGATGGATGAAAAACTGTACAGGATGTAGTGTTGAGAAAGGTTGCAATCTGTTCGTCGTCCATTATATGGACGCTGGCGCGTCAAAGGGTTAATGTCCCGATGCAACACTGTTTTCAAAGATTCGTTATAAAATGTTTGATGAAAAACAAAAATGGAGTTGATGTACAAAGCAAAGTTGTAAATGTCAATGTGAAGATCACATCTGTACGGTTGGATTCATCACATTTTTTATTAAAAAAAATTAGTTAATTTTGCAAGGTTTTATCTTGAAATTCAATTAAAAATCCCAAATTAACACAAAAATTAAAAAATATTGTAATGAAATTGGAAAAACATGCACTACGAGATGGTATGGTTTCCATTATTTGATTCTACTTATTTTGGAATATCATGTTTAAGGTCTCACTTTTTGAACTAAGAATGAAACTTGACATAAACCAATTGTGTTGTTTTTCAAAAAATCACAGTATCTTATTTTGAAGATCCATACCGTACAAATGATAGTCAACTAGCACAAGAACCAAGAGAAAGGTTGCAATCTGTTCGTCGTCCATTATATGGACGCAGACTCGTCAAAGGGTTAAACTTTGAAATTTGTAGTCAAAGAAATGTATGAAAATGAAAATCCATTTGAAGAAGTGTAGCACTGCGCTTTGAAACTTGGAGCTGAAAGACTGTGGGGGGGGGGCCACACAGGGCCGTTCAGTTGAGATTTGAGTGCTTCTCGGTTGAGATTGATTTCAACCGGAGGCTGCACATGGAGACTCAGTTGAACTGGGGAGAAAAATACTCAACTGTGGTCCCCAGAAGGGAGAGAATTTCTCTACTGTGGTCCCCCACACCCCAGTTGAAAATTACACTACTTCACTCAACGGTGCCTCCCCCCACCGTTGAGTGAAGTCTCCTACGATCTTCTTTCCTGCTAACAGAAAATTGTCTCACGATTCGGTCTGTTCAAATTTATTTTTTCTGCGCTCATCAAATATTTATTCTTCCAGATGCACATGCACTGGCTTAGACCCTGACCACCACATCAATCGCTATTAACAAAGCCATGTAAATTATTTCGCAGACAGAAAAACTCCAGACTGACTGAACAATCAAATTGAAAGTTCAGAATGTGCACATTGGACATGATCATAATGTGTCTATGGATAATAATTTTTTTATAAAAATAACGTGCCCATGGGTAAAAAAATAAAAAATAAAAAATAAAATAATGTGTCCCATAAGGTTCTTTAGGCCTTGCAAGGGTTCACTCTTTTGCACTCACTGCATGAAATATAAAAGATTCAAAACATGTGATTCTTGAGGCGGGGCTGCATGCATGATGTGGACTTCCAACTCTCCACCATCATTCTTTAGGGTAAAGTATTATGTGGCATGTCCAATATTCCAGAATCCGCTACAGCGATTCTCGTGCAACGATTCTTATTCCTAGGTACAGCTTACAAGGGCTAAAGAACCGCTTATGCATGGCTGGATATCATCACCGTATTCCTGCTTCCATCTGCATTTTTATGAACAATCCATGGTTTTTTTTTTTGGAACAAAAGGACCACGAAGTCCAAATTGTGCCTCATGTTTTCATTTTGCACTTTTGAATAGGTCTTAAACTGAATTGCCTAAGATTTTTTTTTAAGCTTAATGTGCATTTCTAGGATTGTGCGAGTTGTCATTTGAAATGATTTCTAAATGTCCAAAGATTGTATTTATCTTTGATTTTGAATAAAGAATTATAAAAATATATTAATTTTTCTCAATTAATTCCAAATACTCCAATCCAATCTAATATATACTAGTATATGTCTCAATAGCCCAATTTATGTCTCAATAATTCAATCTAGTCTCAATAATCCAATCTATATCTCAATAATCTAATTTGTGTTGAAATAATCTAATTTATGTCATAATAATCCGAGTTGTGTCAAAATATTCTAACTTATGTCAATAATCTAGAATATGTCAAAATAATATAATTTGTGTCAAAATTATCCAATTTATATAAAATAATATAATTTATGTCTCAATAATCCAATTTGTGTAAAAATAATCCAATTAGTTTCTTGATAATCTAATTTATAAAAAAATAATCTAAGTCTTTAAAATAATCCAATTTATATCAAAATAATTTAATTTGTATCAAAATATTGTTTTTTTTTTAAATTAATCTAATTTATTTAAAAACATAACATTATATTCCAAAATAATATATTATATGCCAAATTATAACAATACATTCTTATTTATTTGAATATGACTTTCAAATAATTTATTCAATTAAGTACAAATTAAAAAGTTAGATGGTATATTAAATAGTTAGGTTCATACACTAATTAATAATTGCAATTGAATGATTTTTATGAATTAAAGGTTTAAAGGTGCATTGATGGATTATGATTTCTCATCCATCTCTTTATTTTCAACTGGTTTTCCTGTGCGGCCTACAGTTGAAAAACATTCAAACTGGGGTTGAAAACTTTCAACTGAATTGATTAAACTGAACTGCCTGTGCGGCCTACAGTTCAGTTGAAAACTTCCAACTGAGAGTTGAAAATCTCAAGTGTCTAATTCAACTCAACTGAACTGGGCTCCCTGTGCGGCCCCCCCTGTATATGTATGAAAATAAAAAATGCATTGCAATAAATTGAAACAAATCCACTACCATGTGAAGAAATAAAGCAAAAAAAGAAATGAATTGGATTGGCCTCATACTATAGCTATTCATTGAATTGTATTATACTGTAGGAAAATTGGTAATAGTTATTTACAAATTGTAGACTACACATGACAATAGTTTAAATGGGCTATGATATGGTGAAAAGATATTCAATTATACATTAATATGTTCAAAGAAATTATACTCAGACCAAACTATTTTCCCAAAGTATATTAGGCAAATCAGCTGCTGCTGCTTCAGGATCTTGGAGTGCACTTGATGCAGAGTCCCGGCGCTCCTCTTACACAGGGCTCGCTACCAGTGATGTTATCAAAGGCAATACCCTATGTCCGAGTCAGTTTTGTAAATAATTAAGAAAAATTTCAATCATGTTCAAATTTTAATAAACTTGTAGACCAATAGAGTCATCTTTTAACTCACCTTGAGTTTGAATAAGATACCATGAGTTTTGCTCTTATTTGTTCACTTCAAATAGTTATAAGGTATGGAAGAACATGGTGGTCTCTCATTATTAGGTTAGTAAGAGCTTGGTGGTCTCTAAACTCAAGTTGATTTTCGTGGGCCTCTTGTTGATTTTCCGCTCTTTGCACGCATGTAATATCTCGGGTACCCTAAAGAAGTTGGTGCCTACAACTCAAATAGAGCATTCATAGTCTGCCACAAAACAGCTCCATCTTGGCCAATAATTACTTCCATATTCAGTTACAAGAACATTGGATGCCTTCAAGTCTCTGTGAACAATGTCTCGATAGTGTAGCCAATTCACTCCCAATGCAACATCATACATTGATAATGGAGCATCATCCTTTGAAAATGGTCTACATTCTTCACCACTTCTGAGTTCCATAATGCGCTCAAGCAGAGTCCGCAAATCAAAATGCCGTTTTCCAATAAGGAAAGCAAATCTTCCAGTCTTCAACAATATCCCAGCAAGTATATGAGAAATATAATGTGGAAGCCGATTAAGTGGAGGCGACCTCACATTTTCTTGTTCCTCAACATGGATTTGTATCAATCCTTAGGGCAATTGGGACTTCACATGTTTTAAGAGAGTCCCCTCTTTGACGACCTTTAGTACATACTCCCATCTCTTGATATGAACTTATTGAGCATTCTCTGCAATAGCCCACTTGATCTGGGCTTCATAGAGCTCAGCTTGGCCACCCTCTGCAAACTTCTTCCTCACCACCAATTCACCCTCATTATTCTAATTAAAGCCCGCAGATATAGCATCACCTGTGAAATTCGCAAAGAAACTACCCCAATTGGGATACGTTTGCAAAGTCAAGAACTCTTGCTCGTTACTCACTTTAAAGTCTAGTTCTTCTTCATCCATGCAACCCGATTGATCCGCCAACGTGCTCCAGTGAGCCTTGGACCACTCGATTTGCTCCTCCAGTGCTGAGAAATACGACGTCGACAGGGTTGGATGATCAGCTTCACTCGCAAGTGTCGTTGTGGCAAAATCAAACTTCTTGCTTAAATCACCCATCGTACAAGAAGTATCGGACAATTGCAAATCTTTGAGCTGGTGTGAGCATCCACTTGTACTAACTTGCCATCTCTATTCGAGAATCTCTTCTCTGCTCCAACTGAGTTGTTTGCCAGTCACTCTGTGGAACAAAGACCAGGTCCTAGGAGGGTAAGGTAGAGGTTCCTGTCCAAAACAATATAAAAAATAAAAAGCACAAAGCCAATGCTATCGGAGACGACTTACTCGAGATCATGGATTACCTACAACGTGTACCCAAGTGTGCGAAACACTCAATATTCAAGCAGAGCTCCACACAACAATATGCTCGTCTTACACAAATTTTCTTCTTGAAGCCTAACTGGCGACGTAAAAATATTTGAGAAAGAATATCAGGCGAAAGTTTTAGCTTATGATCATATTTTGATAGAATTTCTTCTTATTTAGGTAGTTTTTTTTTTCACAAAATCTGGCTATCTTCCCAAAAATATAGAGAAAATATGGCGAAAAAATTCAAAAAATTCTCGTTTTTTTCTTTAACAATTTAAGAGAAATGCCATATATATTTTGTAGAGAAATCTGGCGAAATATAGCCAGAAAAAAAACGCTGATTATTGCTCGACATTCAACAAGATTGCAACAGCAACAACAGAATGAAGAAGCCAACAAGCTTACCTGCCAGGAAGGAATCCGCCAGCTGATCAATGTCGTGAATTGCAGCAACGGCAACGCCCGCACTGCTCCCTCCCACATAGTGCATTCCAAGCAGGCAGGCAGGCAAGCAAGAGAGTGGAGCATCTAGATGCAGCTTCAGAGTCTCACGAGCAACGCCCCGCATTGCTAACTCCGACAGATCGAGCTCCTCCCAAGCAGGCAAGCAAGCTGCGAGCAAACAATAATCTTAGAGCAAGCAATGGAATTTATGCAAACTCTATCTGGTGAAGGGCTACAGTAGTGGAGGCGGAAGTACCGTTTGGAGGTTGGCAGCCTCGTGACGGGGAAGGCTAAATCAGCTGTAGCGAAGCACACCGTGGCACATGCGCGGCTGCGGCTGCCTGCGTGGCAGCACACGACTTTTACCTCTGGTGTCGGCCAGTAACTCTCACGCAAGATAAACCCAGTGTCACAAACCCGCACCCAAAACATTGTCATGCCAGTGTCATGCCCTTGATAGTGTCACGCACTTGACAAAGTTATACGACAAGAATTAGGCTGAGTGGAGTTATCCCATGAAGTTTGAGCCAGTTGCAGTGAAAGTGAGGGTATATAGCGTTGTGGGTTTGAAGGGAGAAGCATGTACCTTTCTCGGCCTTTAGGCTAAGACCTAATGTTTAATTATAGATAACCATGCATGCATGGTGCGAGGTATTCCCCAAACTCTAACCCTAACCCTAACAACCATAAGAAACAAAGATTAAGTTCATGGTTGCAGTAATTGACTAGTTTCCTTGGTAGCCTTAATTGAACAATGATCCCTTGTCGTGAAAACTCCCCTACACCTCATATGTTGACGAAGACGCATTCACTTGCACTTGAGTTTATAAAGAAAAAAATTTACTACTGCACTTTCTCTTTCGTCCTCATATCCTTTCAAATGAGTGGATTGTCTTTCTCTTAATCCCAGTCAACTAATTCTCCTCGCAATCAACTTGCAGTAGATATCAAACCATATCACCTTTTTCACAACTCTGTAACTCTAAACTTTAACAGAGTGCATTTCGACATTTGATCATTCGATTACTACCATTCCATTGTAATTTGTGTTTTTGTTGTTTGAAATTTCAAATTTTGGATTCCTCATGAGAGCGGGGAGGGCTGTGTCAGCCAAGGATGTACTGTAAGTCGAAGGCGATCCGCACCCGCTGAAAAGTTGGATTAATATCATGGAGTTTGATGAACCCCATATCAGATATTAAAGTGATAAGAACCCGGGATAAGAACAGATACTAGACACTTGATCTCAGCCATAAGGCCAAGAAAGGTATGCTTTTCCCTTCAACCCACAACACTATATACCCTCATTTTGACTACAACTGGCGCAAACCTCATGGGATAACACCACTCACCTTATTCTTGTCGTGTGACACTGTCAAGTGCGTAACACTAGCATGGCAGTGTCCCGGGTGCGGGTTTGTGACCGTGGGTTTATCTCGCGAGGGAGTTATTGGCCAATGCCAAAGGTAAAAGTCGTGCGCCGCCACGTGGCAGGCAACCGCGGCCGCGCATGCGCCACGGTGTGCTTTGCTGCAACTGATTTAGCCTTCCCCCCGAGTGACGGTGGGTCACACGGTGTTTCCGTAGACTTTCGATGCCCTAATTTTGACTTTGTCCAAGTGACGGAAGTGGGGAGCAGTGATTTTTTTCTTGTCAGGAGACAGTTTAGCATTTTTGTTACTTTTCCATGGCTTGAAGAGCAATCCAGGCTCCTGGGATGCTCTTTTCATATTAATATATCGGTAATAACAGGGTGATATTACCTAGGTGCTACTTAGCCAATATCTGGGTGATACCTAGGTTTACAGAGGCTACACATCTTGATTCCATGTAGGAAATCTGACTATTATTCCTTCTTCTTTTCTCAAAAATCCTTTGTATCCTCTGTATCTCTGCTAGCTGCGAGGTCATGGACAGAAGCCAGGGTGGTTGTAGAACCGCATTGTTGCGATAATCAGAGTTGGGCTTTGGTTCAACACGTTTCTGTTTCAATCATACAGTTGCAGAGTATTTGAAGTTATGTGATGATGGAAATTAAAGTTGTGCATATGCTTTAGGTACAGTGTGTATGGAGCTCTGAAGGTTTTGTAAGTGCATAGGTTGCATTGAAAGTATGTGCTTGCGTTCTGTGCAGTTGGGGTGCTTCGATCAAGAATTGGCTGTTTGAATAATTTGTTTGACCCAGAGAAACTCAAGCTTTCATGGCGAGAATCCGTTGGCTCCCATCGGCACTTGTGACAATTGTTCTCATGGTTCCAGAGCCAACGCATCATCTGTGCCAGCTCTTTATGGTGAGCTTTAAGATCATGTGTTTAGTCGATCGTAGCAGTTTTGAGTAGGGACTTTCTTTTGTCTTTCCTTTTCGACCAATACATTATGCAATGGTCTTTGCTATTTCTGGTGATATAAATTCTAGCCCCATTTTTCTTAATATGATCAATTGAGATCCATGATGAGGTAACGCCCCATGCATCTGAGAGCGTTTGGTTGCAATTTATTTGACAGTATAATGTCATGGACACAGGCGCATGTTGTTGACATTCTAGATGTTTTTGGCGGAGAAATTCGCCTATCAGTTTACAAACGAATAATTATTAGCTTCTGTCACCAAGTATGTGTTTTCTGATTGGAATGAAAGCAAGTTGATTAGTGGGCCACTTTTACTTGATGCTGAAAGACATATTCATTATGTTTTCTCTGGAACCCTAAAATTTCAGCAGGAGTCGTTTCAAAACCTCTCATGCTTGAGTAATCTTAGTGTTTTCTCTGTACGGTTACTGATTGATTACCGTGTTTTAGCTGCCCTTTCTTTTTGTTTTAGTGGAAAGCATAATTCTGAAGATAAAGTACCTTTTAGAAGAGAGAATTCTTGGTTTACAGTATTGGATGAATATTGTCTATAATGGTAATGTGCCTGAAACTGTGCACAACTGAATTCCCAGGAGCAACCAAAAAATTAGTGACCCTGTTTTAGACTCGTTGCTCGCTTTGTCCTCCTGGTAGGTGTTTCTTTTGTCACATATACTCTAGCATTGCGAAGCCGTGACAGGACATCAACGTTCACTATGTTTAGTGGAGAGTTAGTAATATCTACATCTGTTTGGTGGTTTGGGTTATTAGTAGAGAGTAGACCTCAAAAGGGCTCCCATTATTGTGAATGCTTCCTATTACTTACTGCTGTTTTTCGCAACTTACAGGTAGACAGACCATGGACTTGATTTGGAGCCACATCTTGCATGAATCCTCGTTGACTGTCGGCAACTTTTGGAAACATGGATCTCCTTTGACTAATGCTTCTCTCTCTAGTCGCACACTTAGTAAATGTCTATTGAAATTTGTAAAAAGAGCACAATAATAATTCACAAGCAGTATTTGATCCTGATTAGAAATGATGATGTATGAAGGTACAGCCATATATGCGTGAGTCTTACTCCATATCCCAAAGAGTAACTCTAATTTGAATGTTTTTTTCAGGAGACCGTGGTGCATGCCAGTGCATCAATCGGTGATGGTAATTCTACACTTCTCTTGACTCTTGGGATTGAGTATACTTTCAGATTGAACTGAATATATGCCCTCTGTTCTGTTTGGGTCTGCTGTAACATGAATCAACGTGGTCTGCTGTAACGTGGTTCAACATTGTACAAGGTTGTTTAATGCGTCTTATCCAGATGCAAGCAATTTTACGTTCTTTCCTGCGACCTTCAGGTTTAAAGCCAAAGGGGTTTGCGGCGGCTATTTGTAGCTTCCTACAAAAGTTGTTAAATATCGTTTCTGACGCTGGTTCTAGGTCAGGCATTATACTTGAGTTGCTCTCAACTATTTTCAGACATACCTAAATTTTTTTGTTGGCTGTTTTGATGTGGATTAATTTACTAATTGCAGTATCAAGGTTTACGTGCTTCCAAGTCATCACGTGTGTTGTTAACATTTAGCATCATGATAGCTTTCTTTTTCTTACTGTTTCAGTTGATTTCGAGGATTAAATTCAAATTTTTTAGCATGCCTAAACAGATGTTGCAAGTCCATGCAGGACACACAGAGCTTTGCGCATGTTATGTTCTGAAGGGAATTCTGAATACCCTTCTGGATACAAGGCCCAGGTATGGCATATGGGAACACTTTTTCTATGTCAAAGATGTTGTCGGTTTTAAGACTTTTTCCATGTTATAATCGTGATGAAAGATGAAGAGGAAACACGTTTACTAATTGGTAATGAGCACGTGGTCTCTAGATTGGTAACTGGACGAAGAAGGTTGCGGGTCTTGTGCGGAGCTAGTTGTATGCATGCTCGCAGCACTTCGTGAAGGGAAATGTCTTATCATTATGTCACATTCATCGATTATCATATCAGAACATTAAGTCACCTATTCTTTAAGGAGGGGGTGTGCAGATTGGTGGTTTCAAAAGATTTGAACATGTGGGGTGGGAAATATGGAATTTCAAAAAGTAGTTCCGTCATTGGAAATTACAGAAAAATTAACCAAAACCAGGGATTTGAGCACAGGTTGAGCTGCTGTAGTTGTGGCAACGACACAGGCCATACTAGTTTTTTTTGTTTAAGGCCATATTTATCAAACTTTTTTTATAAATATTTATTTGGAAAATTCTGTTTTATGTCTGGATGCATCGATAAAGCATGTGCAGATCTAACCTGTCTCATGTCTGCGTTTTGTTGGTGCAGACACGAAAGGGATACCAACACATGGATGCTTGCGATGCGCTTGTCACAGCTTTGGCGGGGTATTTTTTGAATGTACACATCCATTTTCCTGACTCTGACCAGTTTTGCAGTATATATTCAAAACAAATTAGAGAAGAAAGATTTATTGCGAGTTCGCTTGAGAAAGAGTGCCTCCTCCGAAAGAGCTCCAAACTTTCAAAGGAATCCATCGCCAACCCATCGATCTCCTCAACGTCAATCTTCCACACTCCATCTCCGGTCTGATTGCTTCTTCCGCCTCTCATTTTGGTGACCAAACCCACAAGCACTACTGTAAAATATAAGCAAATCAGCTGCCCACCCATTGTCCATATCCCTCGATTGTCTGCAACCAATCTCTTTGCAAGATGTCTAAGTAATAGTATTGATCCATTCTTCCCTAAATTTTCAAAGCATACTCGCCTTTAAGACATCATACAACCTCACATCATTCCTGTTGGACCAAGCGTGTTCCTATGACCACACCTGACCTAGCTTGGTTATAGGTTGCAACGGTAGTTTCAATTAACTCGTCAGTTAGAGAAAGTACACTCCTCCTTGAGAGTGGATGTTGAAGTAGTTAGTAACAGTCATTCTGGTTACTAACAGTAAGCAAGGACTTCAGTTAGATAGTACTTGGTTTTGTTATATATTGAAACAGTAATGACAATGAATTCACTTGTGTGGTGTATACGTTCATTTCTACAATTCCAAGCCTCATTCCAAGCCTCAGCCAAATTTTACTGTTTATTGAACTTGTTTGGGATGACGAGATTGTGAATCATGAATCCAACATCAACCATTGCCATCTAAGCAAAAGTGATTCACTTTTGTCTCATCAGAGAAGATAATATGGCTTTGTTGATGGTGTTTAGCAATCACAAATCGGGCTTTATGTGTAGAGCGTTTAATTTTGGTTTCACCTACTTAACCTTTGGATGAAGATTGATCTGATGCAAACTCACGAGAATTTGGATCTTTGTATAAATATATTGTGGAAGTTGTGTTGCAACCTCAAACCCTCCTAATGTGATTGCACTCTTTAGTAACAGAATGTATTTGGGTGGTTTGCCATCAAAATTAAGTGCTACATTGTTCATTTTTTTCTTGTAGATCTTTGCAATATAATAGAGTTAACCGAATCGAGTGTCTCAAAGTGGAAACTCATCTTGTACTCACCTTAGACTCGTTTTCAGTTCAAAAAGACTGCAAAATTAGTCTATTGTGAGTTGGAGAATTATCCAAAGCAAAGCCATGCACCGCTCGAGGGAATGAAACTCATGACCTCCCCAATGCTAGGAGAGAGTTTCCAGAAGTTCCCCGAAGCCTAAGAGAGCTGACCAAGGGACTATTCATGAACAATGCTTGTCAGAAATTGTTATTATAGGGATGCAAACTCCACTTGAACTCCACTTGAATACCACTTCTGTTTTCGGTTGACTCTAATATGACACATTCTTGCTCTTAGCTATTACTCCAATCGAATCACTACTTTATAAGTGCATAAGACATGTTCTGCAATTTTGCAAAACAAATTTTGAGGCTCTAAAAGCTCATCCATCTACACCCAACATTGTGCTTGAAAATGGAGTTTATGACCACTTGATGTTTGCATATTCACTGTGATTTCAAGATTGCTCTTCTGTTAGCTAATTTTAGTACTTCACACTATAAAAAAGAATGTTGTTTTTGACATTTTTTTTAAACTTTGTTTTTGACACCTAATCTAACACTTGAAGTGATCAATTTGACATTTTTTTCAATGTTGTTTCCAATGTGTCAAAAACAATGTTGATTATATTTTTGACATTTGTGGTGTCGAAAAAAATGTCAAAAATGGTGTCCTAAAAACTCTCAACGAAAGTGTTGAAAATAGTATCAAAAAATATGTAGTTGTATTTGAAAATTCATAACTATTTACACAGAAGTTCAAAAATTATGAAATTACTTGGATTTGGTTTGGCTTTGTTTTGTCTTTGTACAGAAATCTACTAAAAATATATTTTGAGGGATTCAACAACTCCAAAAAGGAAGATTAGCTCAAAAAAAGAAAATTTATAAATATTCAATGCTACATGAATTACACAAAAAGCTTGCATTATGTACATACAAACTTTAGTATTACCATGAGGTTAGAACTCCCACCTACAATTTTAAAGTTGGAAATTCAAATTCATGTGGCAGTCGGGGGGCATTGAGCAGCTTGGACGGGCAAGCACAACACGGATGCATAGGGCAGCGGGTAGCTGTTTGACAAGGGTTGCTTAGGTGGAGGCTAATGTTTGATAGGGCCAACCCCTAAAACAAATTAACACATTTTTCCAAAACTTTTCCGATGCTTTAATTGACACCTTACTTAACACTTTATTTGACACTCTTTTCAACATTTTTTTGATACTCCTTTCCACGTGTCAAGTTTGACACAATTTCTGACACATTTTTAAACACTTAAGTGTCAAAAAACAAAGATTTTGGTGATATTTAGTGTCGAAAAACTTTTGAAAAAAACTTGGCCATGATCTTGGCCGCGGCCGCGGCCGTCAGAGAGGTTGCGCGGCCGCGCACCCTCGGCTCCGTAGGGAATTTATTTTTTTATTTTTTATTTTTTTTGCGCTACGGGGTGGAGGGTGCGCGGCCAAGCCAAAGCAAGGCCTTGACGTTGTGGTTGCACACCCTCCACACTCTAGGGCCAAAAAAAAAAAAAAAATGTCCTAGGGGGTAGAGGGTGCGTGGCCACGCACCCTTACTGACGGCCCTGGCCAAGCCAGAGCAAGGCCTTGACCTTGTGGTCGCGTACCCTTTACCGCCTAAGACGAACGAAAAAAAAATTAAAAAAAATTAAAAATTCCCGATTGTACTTCTTGCTCTTCTCACATTCCGCTGCGTTAGCCCTCGCATCTCCCCATGTTGCAAGAGCCCCAACGCACCTTTTCCTTCGGTCTATGTCCCGTTTTCGAGGCTTTTCCATAAAAATGAATGAAATTCAATTTTTTGTTCTGAAAAAATTGAAATATTCATGTTTTATTGCAATACAATTCACATTTCAAGAAAGACGAAAACTGCTATTTTTTGTAAATTTTTCTGATAATTTTTTTTAGCACAATTACGTTCCGAAATGAGTGCACTTGGCCAAATGCAAAAATAGGGAATTGCGTGTTACTAGTGTTGAAATTGACCTAGATGTACGGTATTCTATTTCAAACTCAGTTTTGAAAATGAATGTACCTTATATTTTAGGCAATAGAGTTATCCTTAAAGTCAAGTTGTATTTGAATAAGCTAGATACCATGTGTTTTGCTTTAATATACTCTTATTTGTTCACTCTAAATAGTTATAAGGTATGGAAGAGCTCGGTGGTCTTTAAACTCATGGAAAACTAGTTTAGCCGTCTTTTGGGTGCAATCTGGCGATATTTCGCCTAAAAAAAAACCCCGAATGGAGGCCCTATCAAAAGAATGAAGACCCTAATTTGTGTTTGTGGCACAGTTTATCACCAATATTTTTGTATAAAATCATTAAAGCTTAAAATTCAAAATTCTTGTGTAATTTGATTACAAATAAGATATTGACAATCTGTGGATGAAATTTGTTGTGATGGGTTGAAATGTTATACTTTAAGTGTAGTGATTTTTGGAGATTTTTTGGTTGCTTAATTTTATGAGTTGATTTTTTCAAGAGCACTTTTGAACTAAGATCTTCAAATCTTTTGGTGAATCACTGCAACATGAAATGAGGCATAAAAAATTCACAAATCATCCCCTTTCTAATCGGTTCACACATGCATGAAGCTAACTTCCCATAAAATCTACAGTAAAAAATCCAAACTGCAAAAAATACATGACGGATGTAAAAATGGAGTTTGATTCAGTACATCATGCAAAAAATGCATGGTTGGACGTTTAGGGAACTTGTCACCCTATTTGTGTCACTTTATATTAGTAGTGTACAATACATATCAAATTTTTTAATGTAAGACATTTATACATAGTAACACAAAGTGGCACAAATAGTCACATGGCGCAAATAGGGTAGTTCATTTTAGTCACTAGCATATATGGGAGACAATAGAGTTATCCGCTAACTCACCTTGAGTTTGAATAAGATCCCATGAATTTTGCTTTAATATACTCTTATTTGTTCACTCCAAATAGTTAAAAGGTATGGAAGAATTTGGTGGTCTCTTATTATTAGGTGTGTAAGAGTTTAGTGGTCTCTCATTATTAGGTGTGTATGAGCTTGGTGATCTCTAAACTCAAGGGGAACTCAAAAAACGTCTATTTTGATGGCAAAAGAATTTCTCCTTGAGTTTAGAGACCACCAAGCTCTTACTCCACACCTAATAATGAGAGACCACCAAATTCTTCCATACCATTTAACTATTTGGAGTGCACAAATAAGAGTATATTAAAGCAAAATTCATGGGATCTTATTCAAACTCAAAGTGAGTTAGCGGATAACTCTAATCTGAGTAAAAATTTGAGATTTTTATTGGACTGGTTAAGTGAAAGTCTAATTTTGGGTTAAAAAAGACTCTATGTTTCTATTATAAACTCAACCCCAATCCAAATTTTTTTACTAGTCACAACCCATTTTAATATTGACCGTTTAGTAACCAACGTACATAAGTTTAGAAGTTATTATGTGGAAAGTGTCCAATCACATGTGTACACAATAACAAATATTTTCTACAGCTACTAGAATGTGATATTGGAGAGTGTGACAATAACAATAGCAAATATTATGTACAAATACTAAAATGTGATATTGGAGAGTGTGATAATAACAATAGAAAATATTTTCTATAGATCATACTAGAATGTGATATTAGAGAGTGTGATAATAGCAATAGCCAATTGAGTTAACCGAAAACAGAAGAGGAGTTGAACAGGAGTTGAAGAGGAGTTTCCTCTCTATAATTGTATTTTCTGACAATCATTGTTCATGAATAGTCCCCATTGTCGGGTCTCTTGGCTTGGGGGAGCGTGTGGGAACTCTCCTCTAGCGTTGGGGAGGTCACGAGTTCCACACCCCATAATGGCGCAAGGCCTTGCTTTAGATTATTCTCCAACTCACCATAGACTAGTTTTGCAGTCTTTTTGAACTCAAAACGAGTCTAAGGTGAGTTTAAGGTTTCTTTCCACTTTGAGACACTCTTTTCGGTTAACTCTAATATTCGCCACAGATGTTGGAATGTGAACTCGTTTGATAACAACAGTACCAAATACTATATCTGTAGAAAACATGTGATATGGAGCTGTCGTCCGTCAGGCACTGATGAGGCAGGTCTGATCTGATATCGACATCCATCTGACTAGCTGCTCATTAGTTCCTTTGATCATTCCTACCTTTCCATGATCCAACCCGTTTAGATTTGCCCCGCCAGTAATTTCCTATCCATCTTTTAGAGTACGCTGCACCAGATCGATCCACGTACACGATAGATTACATCGATCAACTAATTTAAAAAAAAGTTAGGTCATGATCGATGAGTAGTCCTGCCTGCAGGCAAGCTTTATATGAGAAAGGTGTACCTCATGAATTATTTTCCTCAGGTCGTAACTCACTCAAGGTTGCTTCTGGAGTTCCTCTCAAACCCTGCTACTCAATAGACAGTCTCTGATTCATCTGCTTCGATCGATCGATACAAGTTTCTCAATCAGATATATCATCGATTGTTTGAACCCAGTCTAGCTAGCTAGTTGTGTGTATACATAATTCTTGTGATAGAACCGTTTTAGATAGATTTGTGATCCTGAGAACTAGCATCGATCACCACTGGGCGACTCTAGGTCAATAAATAAATGCAACCCTCTAGTTTCTCAGGTTTCTGGAATAGTAGTGTTGTGGCTTAGATTGAATTGGTGAGGTTGTGCTCTTACGATCGAAGGCTAACTCCGGATGCTTAGGTCGAGCAGTTTTAGTTCATTTGAGAAATAATTAAAGAATGGTTCCAGGGTCGACTTAATTCGGTTAAGTTTCCTGAAGTATTAGAAATTACATTGAAGCTGTTGCAGATTTCTAGCTTAAGGCAACAGATAGGAAGACATTATATTGGTCAGATTTTAATACCTGTAGTACCTTGCAATGACCTAAAACGTTGACTTAATTCCTCAGCGATCTCTGGTATTGGTTGCGTTCGGTGCCTTTACTGAATTAGTTTGCACGATCTATTACAAGCAATGGAAGTTGAGAATGTGTACTGCATGTTTACGGATGTAAGAACCTAGAAGCATTAGAAGAGGATGGATTGTTTGAAACTGGAGGTTCGGAATATGGAGTCTCTGGAGATTGGCGTGGGCAGATCACACGCCGGGTACCAGCCTGTTGGAATGGTAAGATTGCAAGGGCCAGGAATTCTAATGAGAATGTGGAGGCCTCGTGTTTTCGGAGCCATGATAATTGTGTGTGCGCTGGTGTTGGTGACCGTGGTTTTGGCTGCACGGCCTGCAATGGAGATTGCAAACCGGGAGGAGGATTCAGGGTTCTACTTCTTGAGCATCGGGGACTTTGGTTCTGCAGATGAAGCCCAGTTCTCAGTGGCAAACCAGGTACTACTGCCTTTTAATTTTTATTTATTTATTTTTATGTTTGATTCAGAGTGCCATACTTCAAATGCTCAGAGCTCTAATACTAAGACCAGTGTAGATCTCATTACATTATTATTCACAACAAAACTCAGACTTGGCATTATAGAAAACTTGCTGAATTGCCATAGATTTTGACGACAAATTGGACTAATCAATCTTCAGATGGGTGAAACAGCAAGCACATACCAAGTGGAATTTGTAGTCGGAGTCGGTGACAACTTCTACATGGCAGGAATATCTGCACTAGATGACCCACAAATCCAAGAAACGTTTGAGGTTTTTTAACCTTCCCAACCTTTGTTATCTTTGCCTAGGGTTAGGGTTAGGGTTCGCCCTAGCACTACTAGAAAGGTGATCTTTTGGCACCAATAAATAGTATTAGAGTGTGATGTCCAATGCATCTGTTGACACTAGCTTGATGCCAATAGTGGCCTTGGGCACCATGCTCTGACACTATTGCTTCGTGCCCAAAGACCACCCTTTCTACACTACATTAATTTCTATGACAAGGCAAACACCAATTATGACATAACAGAGATATATTTGCCTTGCACTGACAAGTTTTGGTTTTGAGGATTGCAGAAAGTCTACATACATCCAGCTCTTCAGATACCTTGGTAATTTCTGAACTTGTGAGTGCTTGATTCTCTAAGTTGTCCGAATACAAGCCGTAGTGGTCACAACAGTGTTATGGTATTATGGTAGTTGTTTCCTATGATCTGTAGTGATTGTGTTCGTTTGTGACTATGCTAGATAGTGCATTGCATGTGTATGCCATGATCTATAGTGGTGCATGCTACAACCTTGTCGCTCCGCATGCACTTGCTACAAGCCATAGCACATCACATGCAATGCGCTATCTAGTGCATAGCCACTTTTGACAAGATTTTTGAAGAGAGATGGGTATTTAGATATTGATATGGATTTTGTGCAACGTAATATAGTATGTTTGTTTCAGTATTAAAGTTGAGAAGAGAAGAGCGCAAAAACTAAACAGTGAGACCAAATACTTGGTTGGCCCATGATGGAGTCCAACACATCAGTGCCAATGGTAGAACCATGCGTGCACAGTCTGCATTATATAATAGATTAGTGACCAATTTCAATCAAGTTGGATGCACTCCCTAACTAGAGCAAGACATGATTTTCACTAGTGTCATTGTACGCTTGGTCAATTGAGATGTTTGCTTGCACAACAACTTAAGATGAAAGAGGGAAAATGCAAGCAAACATCTCAAAGTGGTTATTGACGAACACATGCAAAAATGCAGGTACATGTCATTAGGGGATCACGACCAGCAGGGTAATGTAGCAGCGGAAGTTGCGTATACAAATGTCTCAAAAAGATGGCAAATGCCATCTCCATACTTTGTGAAGCACATCACTTCTAAAGATGGTCAGCATACACTCGATATCATCTTCACGGACAGTGTTGGTCTTGAGGTAGGCAGAATTTTCCTTTGGAAACATTAGAGATAGTCGACTAAGTCTCATGATGTGTAATCCCTCTTTTTCCGTCACTTGAACACATATCAATTCTTTTTCTAAATTGTACCTGACTTTTTGTTAACTTCGTGCTTTTGGGGGATGACAATAACTCATAGTTGTATGTAGTTTATTAACATTAAGTTGGCTTCTTTTTAAAATTGGGTTTTGGTCTCACCCTTGCAACTCCAAATCAAAGCAAAGGTCCAATTATTATTTTTCACTTAAAGGTTGCTAAAATGTGTTTGGCCCTTTGTTGTTTTCTATCAATTGCATTTTGTCCAAAGTCAAACATTTGGAAGAACACAATAATTCCAGTGAATGCATGCATCCAAAATGGGAGGGAAAAATAAAAAAACTAGCTAACTTATCAACTATCTCTAATAGTTAACCCCAACAAACCTAACTTGGGCTCAAACACTTTTTAATAGCAGTTTTGAATAGGGACTTGTTTTTTACGACTCAAACTAGTCCGTAATGACTAATGATAGTCATTACGAACTAGTTTTGGACTAGTTTGAATCATATACTTGTAGTCATGGAATCCCACATTTCTTGGTCCTTTAGGGGTCACCTCTTCTTGGCATTCAAAGAATGACGTCCAATGTATGTTGCTTAATTGTTCCGGTCATGGACTTTGGGATGTTGAACTTGATGTGGGAATTATTCATTTATTTTTTTGTTGTCGGTGATGTGCTGTTAGGGAGGTTATCTTCGACCGGGGGAGACACAGAGGTTTCAAGGAGACTACAATGAAACATTTGATGGAGCAAAGGTACCAACTCGAGATCTACATAAGCAAGTCTACATAATTAATGCACCACCTTCACATAAAAGGAGCTGTAAACAAAAAGAATTTGACTTTGGACAAAAGTTGGTAGCACCGTGCACATTGATCATGGATGTAGTCACTAGTGGAAAAGGTGCCACTGCCGAGGGAGGTGCCCATGCAAGTGGTGCCCAATTCTATGCATACAGGTGCCACTTGCCTGGGCACCTCCCTCAGCAATGGCACCTTTTCCATTAGTGAGTCGATTATGTAAACAATGCCCTCAAATTAATTGCTCTTGGTGTTCTTTGTTTTTGAATGATTCTCGTTGTGTCCCATACCCGTATACCAGGTTTGCATAAAAATAATTATCTTTTAATATGACAATTTATTTATCACATAGGCATTGGTTGTAACCCATAAAATAGTACAGGTGATACTAAAATATTTAAATTATTTCCCATGCTTTGTATGAACCGTCCCATACACTTGTCATATTTAGAAAATTCAAACTCATTCAACAAGAGCTGAATATGGGGTCACTTTTAAAGCACTTTGTGGGATAATGTAAGAGCAAATCTACAGTGCAGGAATGGGTGCCGGGATGAAATTGGGTGTTTCTACCTCAATATCAATTATCACTAATAGTAATTAGGTCCTTTTAAACTGGTCATTTGTGACTTAAATGGTCCCTTGTGACTCGATTTTACTTATTCTGGGATTGGAATTAATGCAGGCCGGGCATGCACAGATGCAATGGCTGGAGCAAGTGCTGAATCAAAGCACTGCAGATTGGTAGGTCCCTGGTCAGATGGACATTGGTAACAAACGCCTGCTTAATGATTTTAAGCATTCGTATTATTAGGTTTTAAGCTTTTTAGCTGGAAATTCATTTGAAATTAGTTGAAATAGGCATGAAGCCTATGACTACACTATATTTACCAATTGTGAGCTTCATTGAATCATTTGAAGTTCTATGGATATGGAAATGGAACTTTTTGTTCATTTAGGCATGTAGGGTTTTAAATGACAAATTTCAAGAGATTGACACTTTTTGAAACTTTTTGTTTTTGAGAGCTTTGGGCGCTCAAATGTCACAATTTTGACACTATGAAATACGCCAATTTAACTAATATAGTAACCATTACTACAATTCACGTTGCAGGAAGATATGTGTGGGCCACTGTCCTTTGTTTTCATGTGCGAGCAGAGATCGAATGCCAGTTGAGGAGCGCTTCCATGAGGAACTCATGCCCATGTTTCAAAAATACGGGCTGGTAACTTTCATCACCATACTCCCATCCATATTTAGCATTCATATCTATTAACCCCTAAAGGACCAAGAAGCCCAAATTGGGCCTCATGTTTGTTAAGCAGTTTTGAGTAGGTCCTATGTGAACTTTTTGTTCAAATTTTATAAAAAAATTAACCAATGCTTTCACTAATTTTAGTGATATAAAATTTGGTCCTATCCAAATTATATTTGTCACAATATGATCAATGAAATTTGCCATTTTAAAACCATGAATCCATGGTCCTGTAGGGGTTAATGGAGATTGGTTCCACCAAAGATCCGAAACTATTTTTCTCAGATATTCTTGCTTTTTAAATACGGTGTATGGGTTTTTCTTGTATGGCTTAATACTTGAATTGTTGGAATTCAATTTTTTTTCGTTTTTTGGAACTTGACGATGGACCAAACCAATACTACTACTGCAGGACGTATATTTGCATGGACATGACCATATAGGACAACATTCAGTGCGGGGAGGCATTGTCCACATTGGCAATGGAGTGGGAGGTTATGCAACTCATTCAGCTACTGCAGATCAGGACACCATCTGGTTCAAGTGAGTGCAAAATTATTCATACAACTCCTTGATTATGATGCTTTTCTAGTTAATTCTAAATTGATCTTGGTAGGATCGCATTAGGCGCCCGGGAGGCCATTACCTAAACTTCAAAAACTATATGATAAGAGAGTTGGTGATTGGCAATCCCATAAAACTCCCAGTCCAAATTTATAATCATAATTTTGTGTCATGTGCACTTCTAACGGAAACAATGTCTTTCATATTAAAATAACACTCCTTGCTGAGATTCATCATTTTATTGTCTCTGCCCCACCAGGGGAAAGACTACAAAAACGCTTCGTTTTCAAGGAGTTACATGGTTGAACAGTATAAACAAGCTGTAAAAGTAAATCTAGGGTAAATACTAAGGCAGAGACTATGGGACTAGCCGCTTGTTCACTTGGAGAATCTTGACATCTCCTTTTAATTAAAGTCTCTTAATGCATGTTTCATGTTTTAAATCTTCCAATTGCCTTAATTGTGGTTACCATAACCGTGGCAAGAGACTCACTTGTGTCACTGTTATTATACAGCAACACCTATCACGGATTCATCCTTCATCATGTGACGGCCATGAAACTGGTGAGACTCGATTTCCACTACTGGAATGTGTCCGTCTTCAAAATTTTGTAGAATTTGACAGGCTAGCCGTCCCTATTTGTTGCTCACAACTATTACGGTGCCCCTATTTCATATAAAAAGTTGTCTTCTACTTTTATTCAGCAAAGTGTTTACTTTTAGAAGTGTATGTAATGTGAAATTGCCTCCTTGCACATGGATCAAAAAGGGTGTTTAATTCCATTGTTTTTATTATAGCTCATAATTGATTTTGGTGAATTGGCATAGGAACATGGAGTTTCATTCCCGGTTCCTATTACTGCTCCTAATCGATTTTAGGGCACAGTTATGGGAATATAGGGCTGGCTCTTGGAAGTTTCTGCTGTGATGCTTCAGGATTCTTATATACATGTCATTTATATTCTTGTCCCAATCTTGCAAGATGACTTAACTTTGCAAATGTTGTACTTGTGGATTTTGTTGCCACAGGAATTCAGGTTCATGGATGAGAATGGGAGTCTACTGCACACAACTATTGTCACAAAACAAGGTGTCAACTGACGATAGCCCACCTCTTCAACAAATGTCAAGTTTGCTAAATTGACTGAATTGCACTTTAGGCTTTAGGGTCCAAAGGTCATTGCATGAGAGAAGCGGTTCAACCGGGGCCGCCAAAGCCCTCTAGATTTGGACATCCTTTTATGCTTTATAGCTCACTGCATAAGGGAAAGGAAGAAGACTTTGAGGAAGACTCATGGGAGGGGGTCCAAGTAGCACAAATGGAGTGGGAGGGGGGCAGGTTGCAAGGCTAGCATGTAGAGGCCTGTGGGCTCTGTTGTCTACACACCAACTCCGCAAGAGGCGCTCTAAACCCGCCATAGTTTGTGATGTAAACAACACATATATCTAAAAGAATTAGGTTTCATTATTATTATTATTGTTCAACAAGCCTAAAGCTCCTATCAGAATATTCTACATATTGTCAAAGCTTAATATTAAACAAACAAGTTTTTTGGATGTAACAAAATTGGGGGATTTGCAAGTCCAATTCAATGCATGCATGTGGTTACTGTGAACCCAGGGTGCGGTGGTAACAACCAAAGATGACATCACACAAGAGAGCTCCCAAGAGACTTGTGCTAGAGAGGAAAGAAGAGAGAGCACATTGGTTATGAAAAAACGAATGATGTCATCTTAGGGTTCCACCTTTTATATGGAGACCCTAGGTTTAAGAATGTTGTCCTGTTTCGGATTATATGACAAAGCTCTGTGTTGATGATTCTCGACGTGAGAGTGGGGAGCTTGGTTCAGATTCCAACTGAATGTCCCTGAGAGCCTTCTCTGCAGTCGATTTGGTATACAGGGCAAGGTTCTCCAACTTGAGCGTCGGATCTTCAAGGTTTTGGATTTGAGACAACCTCATTGCACCTGGTCTTGTAGAGGACGGGGTCGGTGCTTCAGATTCCAACACTGCAGGGATCTGCAAAGCAAGGGGTCTCGTTGAAACCCTTCTAGGTTGTGATGGATCAAGGTCTTTGACCTCAGAGTTTTCTAACATCTGCAAACCTGGGGGTCGGCTTGAAATCAAGGTGGAGACCCTTTTACTAATCTCTGGGAATGCCGAGCTTGCAGCAGGTGTTTGAATTGTCCCTGGGGGTGCCGAGCTTGCAGCAGGTGTTTGAATTGTCCCTGGGGGTGCCGAGCTTGCAGGTTCAGATGTTGTATGCTCATGGAGTTCCCAGCATGGAGGTATATCTTCGATGACCAATGGTTCCGTATCTGTGAGATCAGGAGGTTCTGCCAAGAGCTTTTCCATGTCCTCGAAACATTCCGCAAGATCCGAGAGAGACTCTGGCTCTTGCAGTAGCATTGGAGAAGCTCCATCCTTGGGCAACACATATGGATCTCTCACTGCATTGCCCCTTACTGCCGAATCTCTCCGAATGCTTTCCAATGCAGATTCTCTCCGTGAAAGCGGAGAGCCTGTGCCAGATCCCAACTGTATTGCATCGTCAAGGTTTTGCAGCCTCATGACAGGTCTTGAAGTCAGGTCGGGAGGGATTTGCAATTCCAAGGGCCTTCTTGAGACCAATGCGTTAGAGTCGGTGGCATCAAGGGCACTTGTTTTTTGGCAACCGCTTTCATCATATACCTGCATGGGAATTGAATGCCAAATTGAGACCAAAGACTGCAACAGCGAGAGAAAAGTGTTTTTCTTTATTACTCTGTAACCTTAGGATTTTGGTGGAGATTGAAGACTGACCTCCACTTGGAAGAGAAAAAGAGTTGAGCTAAAGGACCAAGAAGCCCAAATTGGTCCTCATGTTTCTTTAGCAGTTTTGAGTAGGTCTTTTGTGGACTTTTCCTCTGACTTGTTCAAATCTCTCACATACAATGTTCTTCACTGATTTCGGTGATATAAAATTTGGTTCCATCTCAATTCTATTTTTCAGAATGTGATCAATTGAATTTGTCACTTTAAAACCATGAATCCTTGGTCCTTCAGGGGTTAAATTAGTAATCTATAAACTTAGGGTTTGGTGGAGAATTGAGACTGACCTCCACTTGAAAGTGTGAGTTCGCTGTGAGCGTGAAACAAAGCTGATCTCCAAGCTGCAAAACGTGAGCGACCACAAAATCTTCCCAACCCTGTCCGAAGGTGACATTCAAGCTCGGGAAAGAACCGTTCACTGCTACTTTCCATTGCTTTCGACTGGGGCCCTCCAGAATCACGTCACTCGTCAGCAATTGGCCATGTGTGCTCACGAACGAGGAAGGTAAGCTCAAGGTACGCATTGGCATCTCGGTGATCTTCTTCAAAAACGAAGGACTGTGATTGTACGCATCGGCCATTCTCATCCCAGCCTCTTCTTCTTCTCATAATGCATACAAGCTTCGAAACACTGTTCACCATATCAAAACGCAGTAATGGGAACAGGAATTGGAACTTCTTCCTGACGGTTTGATTGATCCCGCGTAAGAAAATGCCTTATCCCGAAGAAATTATTAGAATGAAATAAAAGTGCGTACCATCATCGCACATAAAGCATGACACGCATTGACATTCATGGTCAGAAAACGTCAAGCTGCGCCATTCCAGACCATGCGAGAGAGAGTCAAAACGTCAGATCAATCACAGAGCGGCTACAGGCTCACGGACCACAGCAAGAGAAAGCGTACGCAACCAAGACAGCTTGACATTGCGCCATCAATGGACAACGACATCGACAACAACAACGCGCACAGGCAAGGACACAAACCCTGAGATAAGAAACAGTGAGGACCGGAGTGACGAGTTTGATACTGGGATGGTACCCGGGTCAACCTGGGTCCGGTCTGGGTCTCAACCGCCTGCATTCGAAGAAACACTACACTCTTTATTGTCTCTGCCCCACAAGGGGAGAGACCACGAAAACGCTTCGTTCTCAGGGGTTATACGACCGGACAGTAAAACAAGCCATAAAAGTAAATCTGGGGTAAATACTCAGGCAGAGACCATAGCATAATAGAGCAGTGCAATGGAGCACCCTTTTGAAAATTGGATCAAAAGAGAATCTTCACTTAGATCCACTTTTTCAAGTAATGAAGGAATGTCATTTGTATTCCATGAATTTTGGGACTATCGTGTCGTTGCCACGTAAACTTAGTTTCTAATTGTAACTAGACTGTGGTCCCATTGCAAAAGGGTGTTGGCTCCCATTGCTCTATTATGCTATGACTACGCAACAAGCCTCTTGGTTCATTTGGTGTCATCATGATTTAATGTAGCTCCAAAATAGTATAGCATAGAGAAAATGAATTCTATTTGTTGTTGTATTGTGTACTAGAAGGCCATCGTTAAGAATTTTTTTTATTTTTTATTTTTTATTTTTTAACAAATGGAAGCAAGTTTCATTGCAAATATATAGAGCACCTCTCGTTAGACAGAGGCATAAAAAAATCACTAAATATTCATTTAACCCTTAACCCTTTACTGCCCAAGCGTCCATTTTTTGGACGATGTACAACTTTTATTCATACATCAAGTTCAAAATATCCCTCTTAGTTGCTTTTTATAATGCATCTTTGCAATTCTTCAAATCTGGAGAGGGCTGTGGGCATTTAGGGGTTAAAAGAAGAGGAGCAATTGGAAGGGCTTTTCAGCTCAAAAAATGGTATTTTGAGTTCCAATTTTTGTTTTTTTTAAATCATCCTCTCCAAAATTTTCCAACTCACATATTGCAGTTGTTTATGTTTCAAAGTAGTCAATATTAAATGAGATATACACCTCAAAAAATTTGCATCCCAGTGTCCTGAAGTCAACTAAACTTTGATCATGCATAATTCCATGAGGTTTTGTCCAATCACGTTATTAATTTTTATCAAAATGTGTCAAATGAATATATTTTTGTTTTGATCTTTTAAATTTCTAGTTTTAGGTTTATCCCGTCATCCAAATCAAGGAAGAACCAAAAAAACGATCTCAAGAGCACTTTCCGATAACCTACTTTGTAGCAATGAATTTTTTAACTAATTTAGTCAATTAAGGTAATAAATAACATATTTTTCTTCATTTTGGTGTACACTATAATGCAGGAATGCTATCTTGTGAGCTGTGAGCAGTGAGCAGTGAGCAGAAAAATTAAATACAATGAATATTGTTCAACGAAAATAAAAGTAGATCCTATTACCGTGGAATCTTTTAGGAATCTTAGTAGTAATTTGGTACCAAATTTTTGGTAGGAGTGTAGGACCTGATACCATAGTTATGGAAGGTCACAATACCAAAATTGTGATACCTGCAAAAAATGACTATGATCTAATAGCACAGCCCGGGAACTCTTCTACTCCAATTCATTAGGAAGCTAACCCCAACCCTATGACACTGACCATTGGTGATAATATAGAAATTCTACCGTAATTCTTATATAAAGTGAATGAGCCCTATTATCAACCAAGATGGGATAAATGTATTTTCCAAACATAACTTCAAACCTCGCAAGAAAGAAATATGGATTGTAAGGGTATTTTATTAAAACTCCACTCTTATAAATCATTCACAACATAGTAGAGGTTGAGATCATGCAAATCATATCCCTACTTAGCTATTCATAGAACAGATATCCATATCCTATTATCAATATTTATATTAGTACTTGGCCAACAAACTAAATGATATTGTATTGAATTATTCAATATGTTGAAGAAGATAGGAACCTCGAATAGCAATACTAAAATGTGAAGGCTAACACTAACACCCGTTTCCTTTACAATAACTAATATACAAACTCAAATAAATAGGGTACATATTGACAAATAACATGTATGAAAGCAGCCATATAAATTAGTGTATGCTTAGCCACATAAATTAGGTATGAAAAACATTGGTAGCTTTGTATTAGAAATGGGATTTAAAATTTATGTTTCTAAATTCAATGTCCGTAGTTCACACTATATTAAGAGTTGGACGGTGAACAATCTTTTTGGGGCCTGGACAACCAATACCAGTGATGACCACTGACAGGTAAAATCATTCATTATGGAATGATTCAAGTCATTCAAATAACTCTCAATGTACGTTAGTTCATATATTTATTTGCCAAATGAAACTAACATTGTAGAGTATTTATTTTTCCGTCTTTGAAATGTAAGTATTATCTACTGTAAGCCATGTTTTAATATATGTGTGTGTTTCGTAAACCATACAATGGGTTTTTGAAGTCCAAAGCTATTTCCTAAAACAAGTGCTTCCAACATAATTCTAAAGCAATTTCCAATACAAGTGCAAAACAACCACCTAGTATCCGAAGCGAAAAAAAAACGCAGAAGAGTTGGACTATACAAGATGAAGGGATGACGTATCCAAGAAATCAAAAGATGTGCAAAATGAAGACAAGTACTCCAAAGACTAGGACAAGTCCTCCCACTTAATTCCAAGAGCAAGACGGACTAACTTCCATATTAGCCTAGATACTCTATTGGCGAGAAATTCAATGGGGCCTCCAAAACTACACCAATTCATAAATCATCAAACAACAAGTCATTGTATGGATAGGAGGCTTGAACCAAAATAGTAAATTTTCAAAAAATCAAACAAATAGATAAAAAGTTGTTTTATTAAATATCAGTATGATGCACTCAAAGTGATCTTCCAGTCTTCATCAGCAGAAATATCCATGAAGACCTCTACTCCTAATTTAGCTTGTGGTCTAACTCTCTTCTCAGATGGAGTTGGTTATGGCGCATTAGCAAGGGCGTGGGATTCTTGTTGTGCCCAAATAAGCATATCAAATGGTCGAATTGGGCTCCAGAGACCCTCTAGATGCTGCTAGAGAGATTTCTTTTTAGGCTTCTACCTATTCAAATTCTTCGCCAAAGCTATTTTCTGACTACAAAACAAAAAAAATGCAGATGTAAATGACTGAATCAATGAAGCATAAATATAAAAAATATAATTACGAACTTGTAATAGCAACTTATTTATATATGCGCTTATCTACATTCATCACTTTAGCTTCATCGTCGTCCTCAAGTAGAGGCCATTTCTTGACATTTGATGATTGAGGCTGAACTACTTCATCAAGAGTCGATTGTATAAGGGAAGAACCTCAGTAAAGAGCTCCTTAACAGGCTCTAAGACAATAACATGTTTGGTCAAATTCAAACCAACCTGGATGGATGGACCTGATTCCATGGACAAAATTAGTGCATATTCGAATTCAATCAAACTAACCGCTATCATGATAACAAAAACAAATAAAAAATTATTATGATCATACATGTAGAAGCAGAAAGTTCGAGTACTATATCTTCCTCCTCAGTGCAAAGATCAACCAGAGCTAATATTAGTTATTTATTTTTCTCATGCTCCCTCTTCATTGCTCTCTGTTGCTTATCCTTCTCCCGAGCGGCTTCTCCCTCAATCTTTGCATGATATTGATTCTTCTTCTTCTCTATCATCTTGGACTCTACAAGAGATCACTATTTGAAATTTGATCTTTTTTACCGGTCACAAACGACTCTCTCCGTCCAAAAACAACTTGTTTTGGACGAGTTATTCCGGACGAGAGTAGTTGTAGAAGACTAAATTTCTACTAGTGCATCCCCCAACATTCAAGCTAGCTGCAGCGATATTCTGAATCTCCTTCTCAGATTTAGTCTTCAAAGCAATCTTAGCATTGTTACATTTCTCTCCCGAATTGAATTTTATATAAAAGAGGAATTTCAGAAGGTGGGGTCTAGTAAAATAAACCCTTTGGTAGTCGCTGAAAATGCATTCGCTGTTGGAGATATCCAACTACTTCGTGAATCGAGCGGACATATCTTTCTTGTCCATGGTCTTCTTCTAAAGCAACTCTAATTCAAAATATCGTATAACTGCCTTCTTAACTGCTTGTACAGTGTGGGATTAAATGGAATATTCTATTCCTTTCGTAAAACTTCCTCTTTGGCTTGATAATCTCTGAGAATCCACGCTTCCAAATGGTGTATGATCTCTTGAAGAAAATCAAGTCAATTGAGTCTATTAGACTGTCAATACTTTCAGCGAGTACTAGGATTTGATCATTACTTATAATCAAATTGTACTAAGTTTTTGCTTCCTCTTTCAACTGATACAACAAGTGATGAATTTGTGATACATCAAAATTAATGGCCTATGTACACAGACACATTCAAATAGAACATGGACGATCCAATAATACAGACTTCTCGGATCTGAGAGTCACTTTGAAAAATATTTTTACCTTGTGGATGATAGAATGTGTATAAATTGACAAAAACAAACTCGAATCAAACAGCTCTCGAATTCGAGGGCTACCAAGAAGATGGAAGAATTTGTTAAAACTATTACAAGAAAGGACTCAAGCCAAATGGCTCTCGCACCCAAGTGTTACCAAATGGCATAATTTGTGAAAATAATTTCAATAATGGACTCAAGGAAAAGGGCTCTCGCATCCGAGGGTTACCAAGGAGATGAAATAATTTGTGAAAATTATCGCAAGAATGAACTCAAGCCAAATGGCTCTCAAATTTGAGGGCTACCAAATGACATAATTTGTTAAAATAATTACAATAATGGACTCAAAGAAAAGGGCCTTCGGATCCAAAGGTTACCAAGGAGATGGAATAATTTGTGAAAATTATCGCAAAAATGGACTCAAGCCAAATGGCTCTTCGATCTTAAGATTACCAAATGACATAATTTGTGAAAATAATTGCAATAATGGACTCAAGGAAAAGGGCCCTCGGATCCGAGGGTTACCAAGGAGATGGAATAATTTGTGAAAATTATTGCAAGAATGGACTCAAGCCAAATGGCTCTCCGATCTAAGGGTTATCAGGTGGCATAATTTGTGAAAGTAATTGCAATAATGGACTCAAGGAAAAGGGCCCTCGGATCCAAGGGTTACCGAGGAAATGAAATAATACCATATCTCGGATCCGATGATCAAATTAAATTGACATTCAAACTATATGAATGGGTGGAAAATATACTACAGTCCAGAACGACGCGATCTCTAGTCAGGGTCTCAGAATAGTTGTGGAGCAAGGTGAGTTTGGGAAGTTGTATGTCTTCCGCCCATTCTTTCTTATATTCTACCATATCAACCAACGTTCCTTGTACTTTGCTGGTGCTTATGAACTAGCAATTAGTAGAAGCTTCTCTGAATTGAGCGCATTAGCAACTCAAAAAATGTTGAAATGAGTGAAAATTTGAAGAGAAATGTAAGTAATTTGAGCTAGAGGAGCATTTTTGTGTGATTTATATTATGTTGTAATATAAAGATAAAAAAGACCTTAAGAAGGAAGGAGATGCATTATAATTTGTGAAAATGACTTAGAACACACAATAAATCAATGCATTAACATTAAAAATGGATCAAGTCTTTATGACCCTCGGATCCAAGGGCCATTTCCAACACATCCAATTATGATGCAAAACAACATGCATTTGGACGACTCTTAGATCCGAGCGTTCATTCTTAATGCATTAAAGTTAAAAATGGATCAAATCTCTATGACCCTCGGATCCGAGGGTCATTTTCAACACATCCAATTATGATGCAAAACAACATGCATTTGGACGACTCTCGGATCCGAGTGCTCATTCCTAATGCATTAAAGTTAAAAATGGATCAAGCCCCTATCACCCTCGGATCCGAGGGTCATTTCCAACATGTCCAATTATGATGCACAACAACATGCATTTGGATGACTCTCAGATCCGAGGACTCATTCCTAATGCATTAAAGTTAAAAATAGATCAAGTCTCTATGACCCTCGGATCCGAGGGCCATTTCCAACACATCCAATTATGATGCAAAACAACATGCATTTGGACGACTCTCGGATCCGAGCGCTCATTCCCAATGCATTAAAGTTAGAAATGGATCAAGTCCCTATCACCCTCGGATCCGAGGGCCATTTCCAACACGTCCAATTATGATGCACAAGAATATGCATTTGGACGACTCTCAGATCCGAGCGCTCATTCCTAATGCATTAAAGTTAAAAATGGATCAAGTCCTTAT
Source organism: Pohlia nutans (assembly GCA_022496805.1). Taxonomy (NCBI): domain Eukaryota; kingdom Viridiplantae; phylum Streptophyta; class Bryopsida; order Bryales; family Mniaceae; genus Pohlia; species Pohlia nutans. The sequence goes on along the minus strand of CM040089.1, from coordinate 43,977,473 downwards.
GACCCTCGGATTCGAGGGCCATTTCCAACACGTCCAATTATGATGCAAAACAACATGCATTTGGACGACTCTCAAATCCGAGCGTTCATTCCTAATGCATTAAAGTTAAAAATGGATCAAGTCCCTATCACCCTCGGATCCGAGGGCCATTTTCAACATGTCCAATTATGATGCAAAACAACATGCATTTGGACGACTCTCCGATCCGAGGGCTCATTGTTAAACTTGATTTTTATATAGAGTCTGCTTAGTAAACTCAGTTCATATGACTCTTGGATCCGAGGGCGACCAAGGCTTTGCAAAAATACAAATTATTTATGAAAAATTTCTGACTAGCTACAGTACCTGGGCAATAAACACTTCCCCGTTCTTAGGGTCTGCCACTGCAAGCATTCGTACAAAATCTGACCTGAGGTTTGTTTTGCATGCCTTCACTACCTCCTTGACTCTTATAATGAGAACTTCTAATCTCCCAGAGTCCATCATTGCTGTACCCTTCATGAAAGTATCATACTCTCGAATTGCGATTTCTTGAGCACTTGAAATTTCTCTCTCAAAGTGACTGAAGTATTAGAGTCTAAATCAATAGCAAAGTATGCAAAAAATCTTACGTCAAAGATAGTACTTGCAAAGGGATATTATGAAAAATTCCGCACGTAAGAAGTTGAGAAATGCATCTGTCGTCATGTGATACCACTTCTTCTTATTAGGCTTGTTCTACCGTCCCAAAATTTCTTTGTACTCTTGCTTATTAATCAGCTTCTTCAGTTGGTCAAATGGAATTTGACCAAAGTAAATTATACGCCTAAGCTCATGCGTCCAATGTTGAGAAACATGGTCCACTGAATTTTTCATGAATACAATACATGTCATTTAGGGTTATGATTAATTATTCAAATATAATTGAATAAGCTCAAGGATATTAAATGGTTCAACTTCAGGGTTACTTGTTCCAATCAATCATAGCATGTATGAGTTGATTCTTATTCTCCTTAGTAACATTCAAAATAATTGAACAAACCGCGAAGTGAAATTTTGGATCTTCATTCTTAAACTCGTAGATATAAGGCATCCATGCTTTAAAGTGATGGTTGCCATTCCAGATATGAAACATCTGGTTTGAGAACTTCATCAACTGTGGGTTCGTCCTTAAACGCTTTTCGAAAAATTTGTCTTCCTTTCTCCACAATTCAGACCACCCGTTCCTGTCGTCTTCAGTGACCTCCATTTCTTGCAACTTGTTGCTCTTGAGAACTACATAGAATGCTGGGCTTCTACGTTTGCAGCCGTTGGTGAACTTTCCTTTTAGCTTCTGAATATCTGGAGCAAGCGGGAAACAGACATCGGTCATTTCAACCAATCTACAGAGCAGGATGTCAAGTTCAGAGACTGGAACCTCCATATACTCTAGCATAGCTGTGTATGAGTTGCTTCTAATAGCCTCACGAAACTTTCGCTCAGTCACTTTGAATCCTGGATCAGGCCCAGATTGTTCTTTTTCCTCTTCTATCTCTTCCTACTCATATTCCTATAAAAATCAGAGATATCATCAATTCCAAGGCCTACATACTTGTCACTCAAAACCAAACCAATAGACTGCATCACTAAAGATCCATAGACATTATCAAACAATGAGTAATAATTAAATAATATCATTGAACTGAACAACGTTGAATCTAGGAACAACATAGAAATGACTCCTCTGCATACCTCCCTTGGATCCGAGAGCCATTCAGATGGTCAAGTTTTCTACAATACTCTAAACTCTAATGGCCGTCAACCTAAATCACAACGCAAGATTATTGAGTAAAAATGTTATCGACTTTGGATTCAACGAGTTATAACCAAAAATGCACTCTTGTAAATACCTCCTTCGGATCCGAGGACATCAAAAGAAGTGACATATAGATTCTCAAAAATCGAAAAATACAAACCCCTATTAAAAAGAGTTATGAGAATTGCATACCAACTTCAATAGGTAACATCTGCATGCAAGTCAACAAGGAAAAAGCCTTCTTAAACTTAGACAAGTGCAAGTACAACTTGCTCTGGAACCTCCGGATAAACTGAATCTCAGACTCACTGTAGCATGCGTATACTAGCCGAATAAGCCGTATACTAGAGCTTTGTGTCAATATATAGTATAAGCTAGAGCTTTGTGTCAATAACTCGCATGCCAATATACCATATACATCAGAGCTTTGTGTCAATAAGTCCTATACCAATATGCCATATAAACCAGAGGTTTGTGTCAATAAACCATATAAGCCAAAGTTTTGTGTCAATAAGCCACATACTAGTAAGTCATATATCAATAAGCCGTATACTAGAACCGTATACCAGTAAGTTGTATATCAAAGTTTTGTGTCAATAAGCCTTATACCAGAGCTTTGTATCAATGCATCACAGACTACTCAACTACTACTCTAATTCTCTGAATGCTTGCAGAAACAACGATTTTTTTTTAAGCTAGGACAGTAATCACGATGCTCCATGTATCCACAGTTACTCATGCTGTCACTCACCACCCAATCAATCGACACTCATCACTCTCCAACCACCATCACTCACGCTCATAACTCACCCACATTCTCATGAATCTTTGTACTTGCTTACGACAATGTCTTGGTCATCTTTATGACTTCTACATATAATGACAAATTCAATCAAAATGTGGTCCCACCTATCGACAATTCTCTGAATGGTCCCATTCTTACAGGGACTTTGAAAAGAGGAAAAAATAAACACGGTATGCTCATGATTCCTCATTGTTCAAAATTTAATAGGTATTTGAACTTAAGACTTATGAAAAGATAAATCCCCAAAGTTAGGTTACTTGTCACTCTTCATTGTTTACTATTCAATAGGTATTTGAACTTAAAACTTAGGAAAAGATAAATTCCAAAGTTAAGTTACTTGGCACTCTTCATTGTTCAAACGAGTGGCAGAGTGGACAACTATGGCCTGCCATGTCTACGATAGCAAATACTGTAAAGCGCTTACAATTTCACTTTGTGATATGTAGTCCAAGGACGCCGTGGCCCAAGAACTATTTTGGACATCACTTAACAAAGTAATGAAGGAGAATGGCGTTGACAACACTAAGACTTCAAGGGATTTATGGATGACTCTGCACAAGCAAATTGGAACGTTGTCCGCATGGTGTATGGTAGTGGACACAAAGACGTCCCCATGGAGAACAAATAACAGACATGTCTAATTCACTGGACTCTATGCCTTTAACGAGGCACATCTAAGCATATCGAGCTAGAGTTCCAACAACAACACAAGGAACTATACAAGCAGTGGAAAGATGCGAAAACACAAGAAGAAGCAGAGACAGGGTACAACGTCATCTGTGGCTGGTGGGTATCTTCTAGAGCTACTACGAAGGCTGGTCGTCGTGCTTTGAATGACTGGATGATATTCTGGCATTTCCGGTACAGACAATGAGGAGGTTTTATGCAATTGGTAAGTATTACACTTCCTTGAATTCTACCTTCCAACAACTTAGCTCATAAACTATCTTTGTAGTCTACAAATATGCATCAACTGACTCTAGACAATTATATGAAGGAACTCAGTCTTGAAGAGAAAGCGGAGGTCTATGCCTTCCTACAATCTAATAGAGACAATCCACAACAGATAGCTCCAGTCGTCTAGAAACACTATGACTTGCTTGTACGAGGGTAATGTGGACAACCTCATTCGTGCCTTCATGTTGTCCACTGCCTATAGAACATATCTCCAAGGAAGTCGGTCAGGAAAGGGTCCTAACCGAGCTGAACTCTAGCTTTGCCAAGCTCAAAGAAGTAGAGACCCTAAGTTGATAGTTGTTGTTAGTGTGTTTCCAGGAATAGAGGATTATTTGACCAAGCCAATAGGGTTTGAGGGTGCCGAATTATTTGGCTCCATCAAGCAAAAGCTAGATTTGCCATCAGGATTTTCCCACGACTCACATCGATAAAATACGATGAACTATTCTATCTCCCGCATGAGTACCCGGTCCACTAGAGCATGTATCGAGGAGTCACTTTCGGATCTTGGCCACGGCATCCAACATGCCACGTCAGTACAGGAGACTGATTTCGACTCGTTCAAATGGCACATTGCTCGACTGCCAGTAAGATGGGGGCGAAAATGTTAGGTGCTGCAGGCCCAAACTAGCAAGAAATATAAGGCCAAAGTTCGAAGAGGTCCTCATGGTACACCTATGCCAACGTTTTCCGAGAAGAAGGATTTCAAATCAAGTAACTCCAAAATTGAAGCTGAATTTTGGTTTTGCGCCGATGACATCAACCGATGTATGAAGGGGAACAAAACATCCTATATATTGGATTGGCCAAGTATTCCTACGACTTGGCCCATAAAGATAGGTACAAATTTCACTCGCCAAGAAATCTTTTTCTTAGAAGATGCAGGTTTTCAGCTGCAACAGTGTGGACAGATTCCACCTCAACGACAATTCCAGTCATCATGCAACCTGCCTCTCAACAAGTCTCAGTTTCATATTCATGAGAACCCAGAAACCCATTCACCTAGGCGATACGATGTACTGGTCCGCAGAAATCCAAATGCTCCAACTACTGAGCACCGGAACAAGTGGACAAGCGCGGGCCTTATCTCAACTTACCACATGTCAAACATGACCGCCATCCCATCCCAGGGAGTGCACTTAAAGTTAAGATTAGGAATACACGTGAGTGCGTTTTAATAGCATACCCCCTACAATACTTGGCTTTAAAATAGTTTTTAAATTAAGATTTTTTAGGTGCTAAATCATTACGTATATATCTATCATTTGGTATAAATTTCAGGACCAAATGTTTTTAACCCCTAAATGCCCACAACCCTCTCCAAATTGGGCAGTTTTGCAAAGATGCATTATAAAATGCAACTAAGAGGGATATTTTGAACTTGATGTATGAATTAAAGTTGTACATTGTGAATTTTAGATTCTATCCATGTGGTTAGATCTATGATTGATATCACCAATATTTTTGTATAAATTTTGAAACTTTAAATTCAAATTTTTTTTGAAATTCGATTACGAACAAGATATTGAAAATTTGTAGATGAAATTTGTTATGATGGGTTGAAATGTAATACTCTAAGTGTTGTGATTTTTGGAGATTTTTTGGTTGCTTAATTCTATGAGTTGACTTTTTCAAGAGCACTTTTGAACTATTTTGAACTAAGATTTTAGAAATTTTTGGTGAATCAATGCAACATGAAATGAGGCATAAAAATTTCACAAATCATCCCCCTTCTAATTGGATCACACATGCATGAAGCTAACTTCCCATAAAATTTATAGTAAAAAATCCACACTACAAAAAGTGCATGACGGATGAGAAAAATTGGATGAAATCTGTACATCGTCCAAAAAATGGACGCCTGGGCAGTTAGGGGTTAACCACTAAACGTCCTCACCCTCTCCAGATTTGGCAGTTTTCCAAAGATGCATTATAAAATGCAACTAAGAGGGATATTTTGAACTTGATGTATGAATAAAAGTTGTACATTATGAATTTTAGATTCTATCCATATGGTTAGATCTGCGATTGCTATCACCAATATTTTTCTATAAATTTTGAAACTTAAAATTCAAAATTCTTTTGTAATTTGATTACGAATAAGATATTGACAATCTAAGAATGAAATTTCTTGTGATGGGTTGAAATGTAATACTCTAAGTGTAGTGATTTTTGGAGATTTTTTTGTTGCTTAATTTTAGGAGCTGACTTTTTCAAGAGCACATTTAGACTAAAATCTTTGAAATTTTTGGTGGAACAATGTGGCATGAAATGAGGCATAAAATTTTCACAATTCATCCCCTTTCTAATCAGATCACACATGCATGAAGCTAACTTCCCATAAAAGTTTCAGTAAAAAATCCACACTGCAAAAAGTGCATGATGGATGAGAAAACGGAGTCCAAATCTATACATCATGCAAAATATGCATGGCTGGGCAGTTAGGGGTTAAAATCTTATTAAAAAAAATGATAGAAGTTTGAACTAAAATGTGTTGTTTTTCGCTTCAAAAATCAATTTAAAAATATTTACAAGTGATTATTTTTTGAAATTTATATAACAAGAACTTTAGATTGTGTTTAACAACTTCATATTTCTTTTACAATTTTTAGGTGATTTTTTAGTATATACATAGGGGGATCAAAAGTACGCACTCACGTGATTCCTAGTCTTAACTTTTAAGTGCACTCCCCGGGCATCCCATACCCTAGTTGCGGCTGCGTCATCACACTTGACATTGGAAAAGGAAACTTGTATCGCATTACACTCAGCCACGTACCGTCATATATGTGCCCTGATTTTGTGAAGATGGGTGTCGGTTCCTTTGGAAAGAAGGGCGAATGGATCAACTGCAAGCACTTGTACTACATCTTTCGATTCATGTGCAAAATGGACTACAAGGTAGACACTTTTTTGCATGCTCCTACCCTCAGTTTGAAAGAAATAATGCACGTTTTAGAACTTGCAGGGGTAGTTCAATAGACCCAATACTTAAGCATACATAAAATAGGAATAGATCCCTACGAAGTTCTCTACGTATGAATACACTGCGACTTTGATTTCGCTTTGTCTTATATTTGATTTGCGCTCGCCAGTAATAAAGGGGTCCACAATTTCATTCCAAAAAATACTCTTCCCCAAGAGGGACCCTCGGATCCGAGGGTCACCTTTAGGGTACTCGGTATCCACCTCGAAAATACTAAAATCATGTTTTCAAAAAAAAAGTTTTTAAAAAAAAACAAAGAGATTATGGACAACAACGCTATTATATCGCAAAATATTGGTTGTAGGGTTGATTAATTTATGCTAGAAATATTCTATTTTTAGGTCATGAACAATATTCATTAACCAAAAAGGAGTTCAAAATCTTTGAATCCTCAAAAACTAAAATAAAACCATGTTTAATTCCACAAAAACACGTAATCCACGGGTATAGGTATTCATCATCTACCGCCGATCTCTCCTTATATATTCAAAATGTAAAGGAAATAATTTAAAAAATCCCAAAGAAAAGCCGTTTTTTTAATAAATAGGTTTTTAAATCTAAAAATAGTATTTTTTCTGCTCACTGCTCACAGCTCACAAGATAGCATCGCTGCACTATAATGTACAAAAAAAATCTCCAAAAAATGAAAGGAAATTTGTAAATATGGTGCTCAAAAATGAGGAAAAACCCTCGTCCTGTAAGGGTTACGCAACAAGTGACAAACACAAGATTCAAAGCTTAGTAAATGGTATTTTACCAATAGTTACACAAATTCATAATGCTCCTACTTCTTTATAGAATTTTAAGATAGGACATCATGGACTAAATATAATAAATAATACAGTTAGTAGAGTCCATCAAGATTCAGGTAAAATCTGGATATAGTAGTTTTTCAAGTACACTGAAAGGCGTATCTAGTGTCTGAGGAGAATTGATGTCTTTTGCCATAATTCGTTCAAAGGTAAAGAGAAATAGTATCCCTTGACACTACCTAGGAGTTTGCCACTTGCCATTCTCACTTTCATTGAGAGTGCTATGTTCTTTCCAAGTAATGAGAGTGACATGAGGTGGCATACCATATTTATTATAAAGTTGCCATATGTCATTGGAACACTACATTCATTTTTTTATTACGAGGACACTATATCTCCCTAAAATTAAATAGTGTTTGGGTTTAGAAATAGTATCCCATGACACTAAATACTCCATTCAGTTTAGTCTTTTTCTATTCAGTCATTTGAGTCCAATGGTGAAACAATATTGAATTGGTAAATAGAGAATTTAGTCTAAATTCAAGGTTGACATCATTATTAATTAATATAGAATCAAGATGATACCTATATTATTTGATTCTATATTTAATCAACAATCATCAAAGTGGTATTGATTCAATGAACTCGAATATAGTAAGTCTATCAATTTTATATCATTTCAAATATGGACTTTATTGTTGATTTCAAAAGAAATTCAATAGGACAAAATTCCATATAGTATTTGGCAGCGTCACTTTTGTCTATCACAAATTTCAACTTCAAAATCAAAAGTCCAAAACCTATAGAACCTTCTTGTAACTCTAAACTCTAAAACCTCTTGTAATCCTAAACCCTAAACCCTAATACAACACACATTTCGTTAAAATTGAATTTATTCACCGAATCCGGATTGAGAGTGCTGCTACGCAATGGGGAGATGAGATGGAGAGGTGGCTAATACGGAGGGAGGAATTGCTCAATTCTGTTGCGATAGTGAGTTATCGACACTCTGATTTTCTGCGACAGGGAGTTCATTCCATTTTGATGTCCGCGACAGGGACTTCTGTCCATTCTGGTTCTCTACAATACAGGTGCTTCTCCTTCGTGATAGGAGTCCCTCCCCATTGTCGTCCCCCAGTGATAGGGAGTCCTCCATGTCGTTCGATTTTGGAGTGTTCCCAGCATGCTGTCTTGGGCTGTGATAGAGAGGGCTCCCTACTGCCATATGTCATGCTGTACCGACGAGCACTGGAGAGCCTGAAAAAACGCAGGTGCCCTTACACGCAGACCATTTAGGTGAAAGAAAAATTTATTTCGATTCCAGTCGATTAAATGGGGAAACGGTACCGCCAGTGTCTCCACACTCTACTCATAATCCCATTACTCACACTCTGAGCTACCTACCCTATATGGCGCGCGTTACCTACAGCCTCGGAGGCGGCGTGAGAGTCGGCCAAAACGGCCTTCGCGTTCTCCGCATCCAACTTCGGAATCTTGCGCAGCGAGGTCTCGTTGAAGTTAACTTTCGGCGAGCTTCCATAGAGGATGGAAGTGCAATCCAACCACTGCACGGCGTCGTCGCTGCCATCGCGCTCCCACTTCACATCCCAACAACCTCTATATCTCTCCTCGTCTGTGATCTCCCGGCCCCCTCTGGCGGGCCTCCAATACCGGATCTGGCACTTACCATGGTGTGGAGACCGGGCGTCACGCACGGCCGGTGCAAGCACCCTGCCCATCCACACTGGAAAGATTGCGGGGTCGCTGGGCCTCACGAGGACAAAGTTCCCGACGAGGGCGTCGCGGTATGGGTTGAACGCCGGCCTCGGTCGCCGCCGTAATGGACCGCACCAAGGATCGAGCACCTCGTCCTCCGGAGTTGCATTAGCGAGATCCCTCTCCCTCCGCACTTCATCTGGGGCTGGCGGCGGAGGAGGGTGGGCCGTTGTCCACTCCGTCGTCGGCCAGAACCCATACACCAGTGTCCTCGGGGCCTGCGGCGGATCGTCTGAGCGGAGTTCCGTGATAATGTCCACCCAATACTGCACGTAAGCCTCCATTCGACCCCTGTAGGCCTCGCTACGATGGCAGCCGCCCCTCCAGATGTCCACATATTTCTGGAGCCCCGCTCGGATTAACTCCTTGTTCTCGTGTGACCTCGCGGCGTCCTCTTCAGTCACTTCAGTGTTCGTGCTGGGGTTGACACCGCTCTTGCATCCCCAGACGGGCTTCATCTTGACCGGGGCGGGGTCACCTGCGACACACGGGGAAACCACGGTGAGTCCCATCAGACGTGACAGGTCCCGGGCTACAAGGCTCTGCAGACGCAGGGAGGCCTCCCCACTTCGACTGGCCCTACAATACCTTCACAACGGGTGGGGAGGCCTCCCCAGTACGACTGTAGTTTCAATAATCTACTAACCCAAGCTAAAAGAATTGATAGACTATTTTGTAGTGTAGTGGTAAAGGTTCGACTACTAGGGATTTTGTAGTTATATATTAATCTCAATGGCCTTTTATATTGCAATTATTGTAATAACGTACATAATAGTAAAAAAATTATATATCACACATAAGTATAAATCAACCATACAAGGTTCTTTTTTATAAATCTTTGATAACAACTTATCATTCAACACCCATGAGCCAGAACCCTCTCTCGGTCTGCTACAATGATCATCATTTTCTTCCTATTAATAACCAAAACTAGATCTCACTAGACACAAGTCACAACTGTTCACATAAAAAGGCAAATTGGCTAAATAACTGTCTATTGACTATCCAAAGCTATGTGAATGAGCATCAATAAAGTCCTTTAGACCTATTTATACTTTAAATAGAAGAATTACTCAAAATTAAATAAATTCTAACTACATAGCCCCCTTCTTTATTTTATTGACGTCCTCGTCAATAATAGCTTTTCTTATTTTGCAAAGCATCCAACCATATGCTATGGCACTTATTTACTTATAAAAATGGGTTGGTAAGTGACTAAAGAATCTTCATCTCATAATTTTTTTAATTTAATTGAATGGACTGATACAATCAATCATTTTATAATCTTCACTTTGTCTTCAACATTTATTTATTTATTTTTCCTTCTTCTTCAAACTATTTGTCAAAAAAAACTCATAACTTGGAGAACTTCATTCAATGAGACTTCATTCAAACTTGCTTCTTTCACATATTTTAGATATGTATTTTTTTTATCATTAGGATTTACATAGTGAAGCCAAATGAGACTAAATGGCATATGTTTCATACTCAAACTTCTTCAAGTAACTCTCATAGATATTTTATTAATTGAATAATTTTTTCAATTTAAATTGAGTTGCATTAAACTTAATTAAGATGCTTTAAGAATATGACTTCAACAAAAAATAATTATTGATTGGTAACATTGGAAAATAATAAATCAACATTTGATGTTCTTTAACTCATTAAGTTTAATAGCGACCCTTCCTTATTTGGTTTGCATCCCTCAAGCATTTGCTATATTTTAAATTTAGCCATTTATAGATGTTGTAACTATCTTCACACGTATTTGTTTTGAAAAATAGATTTATTTATTTATTACTTGATTTTAAAATTGCTATAGTATTGTTTCAATCCTCCAGGATCCCATGTTTTTATTAATAAACAATAAATAATTAAGAAATTTATTTTGATGACATTGGTATTGATTGTGCTTGCAATACTTTGAATCTTGAGAATTTTGATGTAGTCGTATGTTTGAATATGTAGAGATTTCTTATAAATTTTTAAATCACCTTGATCTAAACTTGATTCATATATATAACTTGTGGGAATTTCAAATTTGACAACTCTTTTTGTTGAGTTGAAATATATGTTATTTGAAACATATACATTTTGAGATTTTGCATCTTGTACTGCAAGAACAATCTTACTAACAAACTTCAATTTCAATGTGGCTTTAACCTTGTTGTTAAGGTGAAAATCCATAAGGTGATCAATTTTCAATGTGTTCTCATTTCCAATTTTCATATATTTTTGAGATATCTTCTTATCTTCCTTTGAATTTCCAATTTGTAAAAACGCAAAATTTGTGACAAAATAATTATCTTGGAAAAAACATTGACTTTCTTTGGAATGGACTTTGACATTCAATTTTGTATGAAGTTGAAGCTTAAGAATTTCATTGTCTTCTTTCAACACAACCACGTGTATATTTAGGATTTTACATAGTTGAATGAGAGCAAAATTTTCATTGGTTCTTTGCTCAATTAATTTTGAGTATTTATTATTCTGCAAAAGTCTAATTTCTTCATACTCTTGAAGTTGTTGTTTTAAAGAAGTAACCAAAAATGTCATGTTTTCATATTCCTTCATAGCAATAGATAATTCATTTTTTATTAATTTATTTTCCTCAATCAATTTGTTTGTGAGGTTTTTGCTTACAACATCATTATCCTTCAAAGATGATACTTCAATAGTATTATTGGTATATTTTAATTTTAAATCGTCCTTTAAGCCAAAAAAAATATTATTCTCTACCTTCAACTTTGTGTTCAATTCTTCTTTTACAAAAAGCTCTTCTTCCTTTCTCAACAACAAAGCATCCAAATCTTCGTTTTGTTTAACTATATCATCATTAAATTTAGACTCATTAGATAGTTTGTTTTGAAGTATCTTAATCGATGCTCTAAAATCTTCTCTCATTTTCTTTGAATGCTCTTTAAATTTTTTACCCAATTTATCCACCATTTCTTCATGATGTTTTTCTATTTCAACTTTTTGACTCTTCATAATGTTCAAATCAACTTTTAAACGTTCACCTTCTTTATATGATTCTTCCATCTTGATTTTCACATCCAGAAGAATAGTAAACTTTGTGATTTGATGATCAGTATGTAAATTTTTATAATCGTCTTTTAAGGTTTCAAGTTCTTTTTGTATCAAGACTTTTTCATTTTGACAAGTATTAAATTCTTTAGTATATGATTTTAGAAACATGTATATTTTATGAAGTTCCATATCCTTTGATTCAAGTTCAATACATAAATCTTTCTTATTTTGTTGAAGAATGTTAATACTATTATCATAATTTTGACATTTAGAACAGTGATTTTGGTAAAATTGACCATTGCTAAATCTATAATGCCCCATCTTTAATATATTTATCAAACAAAATCCCCGGCAGCGGCGCCAAATGTAGTTTCAATAATCTACTAACCCAAGCTAAAAGAATTGATAGACTATTTTGTAGTGTAGTGGTAAAGGTTCGACCACTAGGGATTTTGTAGTTATATATTAATCTCAATGGCCTTTTATATTGCAATTATTGTAATAACGTACATAATAGTAAAAAAATTATATATCACACATAAGTATAAATCAACCATACAAGGTTCTTTTTTATAAATCTTTGATAACAACTTATCATTCAACACCCATGAGCCAGAACCCTCTCTCGGTCTGCTACAATGATCATCATTTTCTTCCTATTAATAACCAAAACTAGATCTCACTAGACACAAGTCACAACTGTTCACATAAAAAGGCAAATTGGCTAAATAACTGTCTATTGACTATCCAAAGCTATGTGAATGAGCATCAATAAAGTCCTTTAGACCTATTTATACTTTAAATAGAAGAATTACTCAAAATTAAATAAATTCTGACTACAACGACTGCCCCTACAATACGTCCACGACGGGTGCGGATGCCTCCCCACGACGACTGCCCCTACAAAACCTCCACGACGGGTGGGGATGGCTCCCCACCGACAGCGGGCTACAAATGTCATGCGGCTCAGCGGCCACAGTCGAGCATAGGCCAGTCCAGATGGAGAGCCCTCCCGACCGGGTGTCGGCGTCAACAATAACTGCCGGGGAGCCCAGTATGTCGCCCAACCGACAACTAGACATATAGAGAGTCCTCTCCATCCGTCGGAGCATCAACATGTAGGGTCGGAAGCGTACCCGTAAGAAGCAATGGCTGACCGTGATGGTCCTCCTTCCACATTCTATGAGGGCCAGCACGAGGCAGCCAGGCCCCGTCCGTCGCGGATTCCTTGTACTGGAATACGGGCCACCCATCACTGTCCACGAAGAAGCGGAAAATGTGCTTGTCCTTAATCCCCTCCAACGGCCGGACATAACCCTTTATATATGACTTGAAGTCGACCACCTCCTGGACGACGTGCGGCATGAAACTCAGCTTCTGCGATTCCATGAAGTGCTTCATGAGGTCCGCGAGCACGAAAGTGTTGCTCCTCTTCAGAACGTTGGAGACGTAATTGAAGTATCCGTCGATGTCCTCGTGCGTGTGGCCGACCATCAAGAACCCGACCTGAATCTCCACAAACACTTTCCGCGCGGTGAGTAATGAGAGAAACGCAAAAACGAACTGGTTCTTGTTGTCCTTAGCAGAATTGTCCAATTGTAGGTACAACCTCTTGGGGAGCAGGTCCCTGTGGTGGGCGTCTGCGGTGGCTTCTGGTATCGCTGCTACACATCGGGACTTCCCCCTCATGATCTTTTCAAAGAACTGGTTCAGTGGTGGTTCGTTGAAAAGGCTTCTCGAATTCCGGATGGCTGGCCTCTCCAACTTCCGTATGCAACGGGCAAGGGACGAGATTGTGAAGTTCGAATCGCGTGGCCACAGATCCGTCGAGAAGTCTGCATATGCCCCGTCGCCATGTCCATGCGTCACCATTCCAGTCAGCGTCACCGGTAGCTGGCCGAGGCCTGCGGTTCCCTTTGTAATCACCCGCAAACGTGGGAGGGCGGTCTTCCGGCTGTCCATTCCGTCGTGAATTATGCAGAGCACATCCGACCGGCTCATCTCCGACTCGCTCCGCCAGTTGTAGTACAGCCGGCGACACGACTGCTGGTGCGCGACGTGAGCGTCATACAACTTCTGGTGGTACAGTGCCTCTGTGCTACCCTTTGCCGCAGCTGCCATGAAGTCCTTCAGTTCGTTGCATTCGGAGCACTTTGAAAACGTGGAGCCACCTTTCTTGACTTCGACGTTCTTGAACACCCTCTTCTTCATGCGGCTCATCGCAGACTGCGACACATCGTCCATACCAACTGCGGAGTTCACCTGCCAAAACAAAACCCGTCAGAGAGACATCGTCGGACGTCGGGAGCCCTCCCTATCCGTGAATACAATGGCCACCACACCGTCGAGACAAAGGGAGCCCTCCTCTTCAGTCGTAGGGAGCCGTCCCCTTCGGTCGCCCGTGGGCACGACTCTGGAGAGAGCTCCCTATCCGACGCCCGTTATCCCCATTGAGGATACTCCCACACTGGGGAGCCCTCCCGAAACGACGCCCGTTATCCCAATTAAGGATACTTCCACACTTGGGAGCCCGCCCTATACGACGCCTGCTATCCCAATTCAGGATACTCCCACACTGGGGAGCCCTCCCTTTAGGACGCCCGTTATCCCAATTGAGGATACTCCCACACTGGGGAGCCCTCCGTACCCGACGCCCGTTATCCCCATTACGGATACACCCACAGTGGGGAGCCCTCCCTATAGGACGCCCGTTATCCCCATTCACAATCCTCCCACAGTGGGGAGTCCTCCCTAGACGACGCCCGTTATCCTCATTGAGGATACTCCCACAGTGGGGAGCCCTCCCTATACAACGCCCGTTATCCCCATTACGGATACTCCCACAGTGGGGAGCCCTCCCTATAGGACGCCCGTTGTCCCCATCGACGATACTCCCATAGTGGGGAGCCCTCCTCTTCAATACTCGATTATCCCGACCGTGGGGAGGCCTCCCCACTAATGACGAAAACTTGGAACAGAAGGGCAGTTCGAAACCAGTTTACATATTGCCTGCAGTGTTAAGCGCACACGAGGGTGGAGCCTACGCTTACATTGTTGACCTTGTCGCGGACGACCTTCCAGGTGAAGGCAACCGGGAGGAACTTCTGCACGTCCTGCCGACCGTCGCCGATTCCCTTCATCCTCGTCGCCGGCATGACGTCGCAAGTGTCATTGACGATGGCGAGTAGCGTCCCCTCCGCCTGCACGGTCGGCGGCCGACGCTTACACTGCCCTGTGTTGCCATGACGGGCCGCACGAATCTCATGTCGATATCTCCGCTTGTAATCGAAGAAGGTCATGCGCCCTATGCCGAGTATCTTCCAGCAGGCAGTCTCGCATACGTTGACCCCCTCTAGTGTTATTACTGGGGAGGCTCCCCCATCGACGGCCCGGAACCGGCCGACTAGGTCGACTCCGAACTCTCGGCGGTCGTCGAACGACTTCCCCCAAAATTGTGAACGGACGAGAACGGTCTAGGCCCACGGGAATATCTGGCAGCAGGTCCATGGGCAGCACTCCGCCATGCTGACTTCTCTAGCAACTTCCTCTCCGGACAGTCTGAGACGTTTCGGTGGCCGTCCACCATCGCCTCTAAGCACCCGCGTCTTCGCGGTGTAGGCCGCCTTTGGGACGCCACGCTGAAGCCTGGCCACGGCATCTTCTAGGGGTTCATCTCTATGGAATGCGGCGATGGCGGCGAGCACCTCGCCTCCTTCCAAGCGCACGGATGCAAGAGGCCATTGGCGGTGCGACATCAACTCTCCTGCGGCGTCGTTAGCCTCTTGGAGCACAAGAACCCCAACCTCGTCGTCTCCCAAGAGAGCGTCCAAAAATGTCTCTTTGGGCATGCTAGCTTGGATCCTGCCTGCGGCGACTGTGGCCCCACCCTCACCTTCGAGCACGCACATCTTCCCTCGCCATAGAAGTCGAGGTAGGAAGCGCCGAAGGCTGTCGTCCATCGGCGCATCCTCCTCATCGGTAGAGGACGGGGAGGCCTCTCCATAGTCGTCCTCTTCACCGTCATTCACACTGTCCCGGCCATCGTCATTTCCAGCGGGGCGGTCGGTGCCATCCGTCGCGTCAACGGCAATGTTGGCATTCAGGCACCGTAAGAAGTCGTTGGACGCTGCGCCGGAGTCCGCAGTGCCACCAGATGCGCGCACCATGTCCACATCCGGCCATGGAACCTGCCTGTCGATACAGTCCGCTAGCCTCCAGGCATTGAACCCCGCGAGTACGGTATCTCCAAAGTTGGCCTCAACGGTGGAAATCCTGACGAGAAACATCTGGGATTCAAGGCCGTCGTCGTTGATCTGTCGAAAAGGACTAGAGACCACGACGCCGGATGCAGCGAATCGCCCATCGATGAGTAGGAGGACGTCATCGTAAACTTGCCAGTTCGCCATTTCTTCTGCCACAGGCAGAGACGCCGTCAGTGCCGCGACATAGTTGGGTTCCATCACGCCGACAGTGCATGACAGCTGATCCCTCCAGTCATCCAGCCTAAGAGACGGCAAGCGGGAGATAGAGAGGGCCCCCCACAAGGACCTGCTGAGGGACGGTAGCTCCGGATGGGGGGTTCACTCTACCTACACCTCACAGACTCTTGCAAGGATGACTTCACTTCGAGGATGACGAACCCCAAGCAAACTTTCCTGCCGGAACTGTGCGGCCCTGCACCGGGGTGGGGAATGCGATTGGCATACGCGGTAGGGAGAACTCTTGAGATGGATGACCCAGGACGGCAGTCGCGGTAGAGAGCCCTCCCCATGTCGGATTCGGGCGCGGCCCCCAACCGCAGCTGGAAATTGACGGGGCCGCTCTGCTGAGACACCAGTACCGGCCCGTACGGAGGGCAATACATCCCAGAGCGGCCCCCTCAAATCAGTCGCATTAGAGCCCCGCCACCGAGGCAGGCCGCGCTCAATACAGCGTCAAATGCCACGACGCCGGAATTGGATCTTAAAGAGACGCAATTGTGAAACAGTGCAGAGCAAGCCCGCGGGGCCAACGGCCCTGGCATCCCGTCGGGTAGGGAGACCTCCCCACCTTGATGCCCTCCAACACAGGCCGACCTGGGAGGGCTCCCACACACGGACGACGACAGCGCTCCCTACAGCGTGATGGGGAGCACCAACGGTGGGGATGCGGCCGTCCTGGCTCGTCCACTGGGGAGTCCTCCCCACCTTGGGGCACTCCCACGGGGGCCGAAGTGGGGATGGCTATCCATCGCGGGCTCAGGGAGCGCTCCCTAGAGCGAGAAAGGGGGCACAGACGGAGGGGTTGCGGCCGTCCCGGCCAACCCGGTGGGGAGACCTCCCCACCTTGGGCCACTCCCTACCCCGGCCGAAGTGGGGATGGCTACCTATGTCGGACTCCGGGAGCGCTCCCTACAGCGAGATGGGGGGCACACACAGTGGGGTTGCGCCCGTCCCGGCCTACCCGGTGGGGAGACCTCCCTACCTTGGGGCACTCCCACGGGGGCCGAAGTGGGGATGACTACCCATCGCGGGCTCCGGGAGCGCTCCCTACAGTGAGAAAGGGGACACAGACGGAGGGATTGCGGCCGTCCCGGCCAACCCGGTAGGGAGACCTCCCCACCTTGGGCCACTCCCTACCCCAGCCGAAGTGGGGATGGCTACCCATGTCGGGCTCCGGGAGCGCTCCCTACAGCGAGACGGGGGGCAGCCACGGTGGGGTTGCGGCCGTCCCGGCCTACCTGGTCGGGAGACCTCCCTACTGGTACCGTGAGGATCGGAGACCTCCCTACAAGCACTGTGCGGTGGAGAGACCTCCGTATTGGTACCGTGCGGTTCGGAGACCTCCCTTCTGGCAAAGTGCGGTAGAGAGACCTCCCCAGCGGACGGCCTTACAAAAGGATGCCGCCGTCGGGAGACGTTCCCACCCAGGACGCCGGGAGTGCTCTATACTGGCTAAGAGGTGTGGAGAACTCCCAACGCCGAGCAACTTAGACAGAATGGGCAATAGGGAGCCATCCCGGGCACGGGGTCGACAGCGCTCCCGATGAACCCATCGACTTGCACATCTCGTCGTAGAGAGCCCTCCCTATCGTTCCGAGCAATTCGGATAGGGATATCTCTCTACCGCGACACGTGACAGACGGGGAAATACGACACCGTAAAAGCAGAGATTCCCTAAAACGGATATAAAAACAACACCCCAAAAAAAATTTAAAAAATATCACAAAACAATAGATACAGCAGCAGCTGTCGGGAATCTCACCTGCCACGTCAGCGTCTGACGTCAGAAGTACACGTGTCAAGCGGTGGATGCGCCACGTCGAACCTACTAAAAGAAAATTGAAGTACACGGGAAAGGCGGCTTCGAATAGACTGACGGGCTCTCTGAAATGTTGGCGGCATAGAAATGGGGAATTAATGTAGGGTTTCATAGTGGTCATGGGAATAGGAGGTGTCTTCCCATTGGTGGGTTCCCAGAGCTGTGCGATCGGGCATGTGCCGCGTGGCGAACGGCCAAGATGGCGCCACGGGGCCCGATATTTTGAAATAATATCTCCGCTGCTATACTCGGCCGAGACCTGGATATACACGGCCGAGACCCGACATTACCAGGCCGAGACCCGCAACGTACACGGCCGAGCCCCGGACTATACCAGGGTGCCGGCGTGGCCCACTCTCCACCGTCCGATGTAGGACAGCCGTCCTCCGCCGTCCGATCATCCCCAAGCGGCTCCGCCGCACTATAGAAGGGCTCCCCTGCCCTCATTTCTCCCCACTCAACTTAGACGCCATCGCGAAGCACTGCTGGATTGCGTCGCGCCTTCATCCGCACCGACAGCCCACGCGTCTTCATCCACAGCCATGGGGTAAGTTTCTGCACCTACCTATCTGTGCACGCATTTCCTGGATCTTCTGTTCTCGATGGGGAGGTGTCCATCCACCTCCCTATCGATTTGGTAGAGAGGCCTCCCCAAGCCATCAGTTAGGGAGCTCTCCCGAGCTGCTTCTTTGGAGAGCTCTCTCGAGCGAGTGCGCTCCGTAGCCGCCAGGCTGGGGAGCGCTCCCTATCCGCGTGCGTGGGAAGCGCGCCCTAGCCGCGTGCATTGGCCGCGCGCCCAATCCGCACTGCTGGGGTGCGCTCCCTACCCGCAGGGCTGGGGAGCGCTCCCCAGCCGCGTGCATTGGCCGCATGCGTGGCAAGCGCGCCCAATCCGCACTGTTGGGGTGCGCTCCCTACCCGCAGGGCTGGGGAGCGCTCCCCAGCCGCGTGCATTGGCCGCATGCGTGGCAAGCGCGCCCAATCCGCACTGCTGGGGTGCGCTCCCTACCCGCATGGCTGGGGAGCGCTCCCTATCCGCAGGGCTGGGGAGCGCTCCCTAGCCGCGTGCATTGGCCGCGTGCGTGGGCAGCGCGCCCTAGCCGTGTGCATTGGCCGCGCGCCCAATCCCCACTGCTGGGAAGCGTTCCCTAGCCGCGTGCATTGGCCGCGTGCGTGGCGAGTGCGCCCTAGCCGCGCGCCCAATCCCCACTGCTGGGGTGCGCTCCCTATCCGCAGGGCTCGGGAGCGTTCCCTATCCGCAGGGCTGGGGAGCACTCCCTAGCCGCCTGCATTGGCCACGTGCGTGGGGAGCGCGCCCTAGCCGCGCCCCCAATCCGCACTGCTGGGGTGCGCTCCCTACTCGCAGGGCTAGGGAGCGCTCCCTATCCGCAGGGCTGGGGAGCGCTCCCTAGCCGCGTGCATTGGCCACGTGCGTGGGGAGCGCGCCCTAGCCGCGCGCCCAATCCGCACTGCTGGGGTGCGCTCCCTACTCGCAGGGCTAGGGAGCGCTCCCTATCCGCAGGGCTGGGGAGCGCTCCCTAGCCGCGTGCATTGGCTACGTGCGTGGGGAGCGCGCCCTAGCCGAGCGCCCAATCCGCACTGCTAGGGTGCGCTCCCTACTCGTAGGGCTGGGGACCGCTCCCTATCCGCAGGGCTGGGGAGCGCTCCCTAGCCGCGTGTATTGGCCGCGTGCGTGGGGAGCGCGCCCTAGCCGCGCGCCCGATCCGCACTACTGGGGTGCGCTCCCTACCCGCAGGGCTGGGGAGCGCTCTCTAGCCGCGTGCATTGGCCGCGTGCGTGGGCAGCGCGCCCTAGCCGCGTGCATTGGCCGCGCGCCCAATCCGCACTGCTGGGGTGCGCTCCCTACCCGCAGGGCTGGGGGGCGCTCCCTATCCGCAGGGCTCGGGAGCGTTCCCTATCCGCAGGGCTGGGGAGCGCTCCCTATGCGCAGGGCTGGGGAGCGCTCCCTAGCCGCGTGCATTGGCCGCGTGCGTGGAGAGCGCGCCCTAGCCGCGCGCCCGATCCGCACTGCTGGGGTGCGCTCCCTACCCGCAGGGCTGGGGAGCGCTCCCTAGCCGCGTGCGTGGGCAGCGCGCCCTAGCCGCGTGCATTGGCCGCGCGCCCAATCCGCACTGCTGGGGTGCGCTCCCTACCCGCAGGGCTAGGGAGCGCTCCCTATCCGCGTGCATTGGCCGCGTGCGTGGGGAGCGCGCCCTAGCCGCGCGCCCAATCCGCACTGCTGGGGTGCGCTCCCTATCCGCAGGGCTGGGGAGCGCTCCCTAGCCGCGTGCATTGGCCGCGCGCCCAATCCGCACTGCTGGGGTGCGCTCCCTACCCGCAGGGCTGGGGAGCGCTCTCTAGCCGCGTGCATTGGCCGCGTGCGTGGGCAGCGCGCCCTAGCCGCGTGCATTGGCCGCGTGGCCAATCCGCACTGCTGGGGTCCGCTCCCTACCCGCAGGGCTGGGGAGCGCTCCCTATCCGCAGTGCTCGGGAGCGTTCCCTATCCGCAGGGCTGGGGAGCGCTCCCTAGCCGCGTGCATTGGCCGCGTGCGTGGGGAGCGCGCCCTAGCCGCGCGCCCGATCCGCACTGCTGGGGTGCGCTCCCTACCCGCAGGGCTGGGGAGCGCTCCCTAGCCGCGTGCATTGGCCGCGTGCGTGGGCAGCGCGCCCTAGCCGCGTGCATTGGCCGCGCGCCCAATCCGCACTGCTGGGGTGCGCTCCCTATCCGCGTGCATTGGCCGCGTGCGTGGGGAGCGCGCCCTAGCCGCGCGCCCAATCCGCACTGCTGGGGTGCGCTCCCTATCCGCAGGGCTGGGGAGCGCGCCCTAGCCGCGTGCATTGGCCGCGCGCCCTATCCACACTGCTGGGGTGCGCTCCCCATCCGCAGGGCTTGGGAGCGCTCCCTATCTTCGTGCGTGGGGAGCGCGCCCTACCCGCGTGCATTGGCCGCGCGCCCTATCTGCATGGCTGGGGTGCGCTCCCTACCTGCTAGGCTGGGGTGCTCTCCCTACCCGCGTGCATGTCGAGTGCAATTCACTTTGCTGGGGACCTCTCCCTACCCGCAGGGCTTCGGAGGTCGCCCTATCTCTAGTCGTGGGTAGGTCTCCGTGCCCCCAGTGGTCGGAGCTCTCTCTACCCCCATTCATGGGTAGCTCGCCCGTCCCCCAGTTCCCTCCTAGCCTCCACAGTTGGGAGTCGGCCCGGCATGGTCCCCAAGCACCCTGCCGAATAGGGAGCCCTCCCCATAATGTCATCTCCCACCCTCCAGGGTTGGGAGTCGGCACGGCATGGTCCCCCTACACCCTGCAGGATAGGGAGCCCTCTCCAACCTCGTCTTCTCCCACCCTCCGGGGTTGGGAGGCCGCACGGCATGGTCCCCCCGCACCCTGCAGGATTGGGAGGCCTCCCCATAATGTCATCTCCCACCCTCCAGGGTTGGGAGTAGGCATGGCATGGTCCCTCCGCACCTTGCAGGATAGGGAGCCCTCCCCAGAGTTTCATCGCGCACTGTGCACGGCAGGGAGTCCTTCCTACAGTAAAATCTCCCCTTCACGCTGGGTGGGGAGCCCTCCCTACACCAACACCGTGCCTTTTATGGCCAGGCAGCCCAGTTCACAATTCCCCTTTTTGATCCATGTTCAGTCCTTCCCTGGATGGATGTGAGATCCGTCCGCTTTATCTGACTCGGTGTCCTATTTGGTCGTGCAGGGTTGACATGTCTCAGATTCCCGATGACGTTCGCCCAATTGCTCTGAAGCCGCTTTGCGCAAACGTGCTTGAAGATGACCTTACTGGCTTTAAGAGCAAACCGGGTTGTGCCTTCGTTTGCACCTCCAACATCTTAAAGTGGGGCATCGATGTTGAGACGGCTGGTGTCCGCCCGAAGATTTCTTTTGTGTACACTACGGAATGGAGCCCTGAGCGCTCTATCAAGCCTGTCCACACCGCTGTACTGCAAGTGATTCCCGCCCCCGGAGCGCTGGAAGTGAATGTCAACATGCAGGAGTCGCCGGGTGGGCATCGCGTTGCCCGATGAATCGCCCTGCGCCTACCCATTGCGAAGCTCTGCAGTGGTTTGTCGCCGACGCTTGAGGACAAGGGCTTTGCATTCGACTGGCATGCGCAGCCCTTCTCTCAAGGCGATGTCATCACGGGCTTCAAGGACTTGTTCGCTGAGATCGAGGGCGTCGACGACGAGGCTGTTCATCAGGGTATTGCACTAACGGCTGGCGCAGCCCCTTCTCCAACTAAGCGGTCCAGGAAGAAAGTCGTGGACCTCGACGCGGAAAGGCAGTAGGAATTGGAGAAGGCGATTGCCGAACTGGAGCAGGCCTTCGACCTCAAGAAGCACGTCAACAATGCGAAAGCACTGGCTGAGTGCTCCGAATTCTTGGCCAAGCAGGTGGACCATCTTTACCCCTGGGGCAACGCCGCGGTGGATAATTCGCATGAACGGCGGGTAAAGGTGCCGCTCGCAAACTTCTACAAGGCACCGGATACGTGGGTGTACCGCGGTATTGTGAAGAAACGGGTGGACGAGTTGAAGGCGCAGTTTATCGGTAATTGCAGCACCGTGCAAAGGCTCCCCATCATTGTCATCCCCGTGCAGCCGGTCCAGGGTGCAAACCCTGCCAGATACAAAGTGGTGCCTGTGAAGCAAACGAATCGCGACACCATGGAGTCGCACCACTTCTGGATTGTCGGAGGGCAGCACACAATTATGGCATCCGAGGCGATTATCCAAGAAAACCCCAGGGACCCCACGTTCAAAGACTTGTACGGGAAGCACGAGATAATTGTGGTCTGGAGCCGGAACATGAATGACATTCGTACGTTGTCCAGGATCCTGAACTGCCGAGCGTGGGACAAAGAGAGCACCCCCGACCTCTTCGAAAAAATAAAGCAAGCGCGGGCTGTCTGGAAAGAAATAGGTAGCCCCGCTTACACGGTTGCTGGCAGGAGTCCCGACTTGATTGTGAGGCCCCCCCCCCCCCCCCCCCCTCCCCCAGTGTGTATTTATTTCCTTTGGCGTCGATAGGGAGTCCTCCCCATGAACTGTTATAACTTTCAGCACGGAGGCCTTCCCATGAACACTCAGTACCTTCAACAAGGACGCCTCCCTGCCTCCGGACTGCGGACTGGATAGGGAGGCCCCCCTATACAATGCGCGGTTGCCATATTATAGAAATCTGACCAGTCGTTTGAATGACCGCAGAATTTCAAGCACAACGTCACCAGTATCCTGAACGTCGCGGATAAAGTAGACCTGAAGGAGGTCTACGGGTTTGTTTGTGGGTCGGACGCCGCCTATGATATGTGGAAGAAGATCTCGGACGCGTGGCTAAAAGGATCGCTCCCTGATGGTAAGAGGATGACGCTGCCGCCGCGAAGGGCTGGACAGGGGCGGTTCGGCATAACAAAGACGGACATCAAGCCCGTCCACACCATGCCAGAGTGGGCAATTCTGGAATGCAGGAAGAAAGTGCTCGCCAAACAGCTGTGCCTGAAGACCGTCACCGAAGAGGTATGGATAGCCCTTGCCATTCGCATGTAGTTGGTGTTGGCCCCGCCGGGACTGCGTAGCGGTGGGCTCGCAGGTTGTTGATGTTTGGGCCCCTCCAATGTCGGGGTCGTTAGGCCAGACTGGTCACTGGGGAGGTGTCCATGTGAAGCCTCGACCGTGCCCTCTTCATACCAGGACTGTAGAAAGACCTCCCCAGGCGGGGTCCGTAGGGTGACCTCCCCATTCTGGGACTATAGGATGGGCTCCCTAGGCGGGGACTGTCGAGAGCCCTCCCCATGCTGGGACTCTGGGGCGACCTCCCCAGGCGGTTTTTGTAGGGAGCCCTCCCCATGCTGGGACTCTAGGGAGACCTCCCCAAGCGGGGACTGTAGGGAGCCCTCCCCATGCTGGGACTCTAGGGAGACCTCCCCAGGCGGTTTTTGTAGGGAGCCCTCCCCATGCTGGGACTCTAGGTAGACCTCCCCAGGCGGGGACTGTAGGGAGCCCTCCCCATGCTGGGACTCTAGGTAGACCTCCCCAGGCGGGGACTGTTGGGAGCCCTCCCCATGTTGGGACTGTAGGGAGCCCTCCCCGTGCTGGGATTCTAGGGAGACCTCCCCAGCCGGAGACTGTAGGGAGCCCTCCCCATGTTGGGACTGTAGGGGGCCCTCCCCGTGCTGGGATTCTAGGGAGACCTCCCAAGGCGGGGACTGTAGGGAGACCTCCCGAGGGTGGGACTTTAGGGAGACCTCTCCATGCGGGGACCTCTTCAAGTTAATGACACTTTCTGTGACGCGGATCTTGTTGTGCAGGGAACCACTTTGCGTTCTATTGCAGAGTGGGCAAAGTCGAAGAAGGAAGACCTCGCAGTCATGCGCCGCGTTATGGCTCAGTTCGGGCATGAACTGCCCAGCAAGAAGCAATCGTATCAGGATTGGACGCTGGAGGAATGGAATGTTGTTGCCTCTCAGCATAAGATGAACAACACTTTCCTAAAGTACATGGCAAAGACAGCACGAGAGACCCCATAAGGCCGCACATGGTTTGAGGCCGAGCTCAAGAACAACCTACACATGGCCAGCTCCAAAAAGCCTCCGCCGGCGCATTTCACCCGTGCATTGGAGAAATGGATCTCACACATTCAAGAGGCGGAGGTGGAGATGGAGGTGGCATACGGCCCGGCGCGCCAGTACATCTGCTTGGCGCAGGATTCGCTTTCTCATTTCCATGAGCACTGGAATCATGTGCGCAGTAAACTGCAGCTCTCCGCCACGGAGGCCCTTTACACGGTGACGAATCTCTTCTCGCTGGAGACGGGTGTTGAGCTCGACGGCCCCATTGACTTCGAGTCATTCTTCTCCCACTTTGTGGAGTTGCAACTGAATCCCGAGAGCAGCAGCACCATCAAAGCTGCGGCGGGCGTTCACATCGTGTTGTGCGGTCGTGCCAGACTGCACGACCTCCTCTCTTGGTTTCACGCAGGCCAGGCGGCTGATATATGGGCCATCCACGTCTGCATCTACATTCCGCACCCAGGCGACAGATTCACTCCAGAATTCTCCACCGATGGAGGAATCGTGTACGTCGTGTACCTCTGGCCAACGCCGGGGAGAATCGCTGACCCAGCCGATGCCCGGCAGAACATGGGCAAGTATATTGGGAGGCAATATATCCCGGCCTTCCTATTGGGCCACACGGTCTTCCCTAATGCCGACGGTGACAGGCCATACGGCACCGGGAGGGGTCAACCCTGCCAGAGCGCGATGGCGGCCATTGCACACTGCGTACTCAGGGAGAGCCGCGTCATTGTGAATGTCTGGAGCGGCGGCCCCATGACCTTCGAAGAACTGGTGAGTTCCCATGTTTTTCCTTTCACTCTTCTGGATTCTGCCCCCACGTAGGTCGATGGAGGGGCCTCCCCATCGGTTTCTTCAGTCGCGCAGGGATAGGGAGTTCTCCCTAGACAGTGGACCCGGTCGGGAGCGCTCCCTATCGTTGAGCATGGGGAGCCCTCTCCACCTTCTTGGCGTCGCTGGGGAGCCGTCCCGACCCGGACGGCCGTCACTATATCTGCTTACTTGTTTCACTATGGATTGCAGGCATGCCGGAGCAAAGTGGTGGAGTTTGTTCGTTCGGAGCCGGAGACTGGGCCGGCTGAGACGATGGCTAAGCAAATCCTGTAGATCCTGAAGGAGGCCGACGACCTCGACGCAGAAGGTGGGGACGACGAGGGAAAGCAGGACAATGACGACGAGGGTGATAACGAGGACGCTGATGACGACGACACGGATGATGACGAGAACGTGGGCTATGAGGAGGTGGGCAATGAGGAGGTGGCCGCTGCGGACCAGGGCGGCCGAGACGACATCGGCGATGGCGGTTCAGGGTTGTCGCCGGCCGATTCCATTCATCTCGCGGATTTGGAGCCACCCGGTCCCAACAGCACCGCGGCGGTTGCCGGAGGCACGCGTGACCTGTCCTCGACGCATAGTCCCCGGCAACGCCAGCGCCTGTTTGAGGATACAGTGCCCAGCACGCCGCAGGGGGAATCAGCCGGGGATGACTTAAGTTTTCCTGAGGTTGACAGTCCTCGTCCGCAGGTGGCGGCAGACTCAGAAGGCCAAGTCCCAGGGGTGGTCGATGAGCGCAGGTTTGACTTTGAACTACAGAATGTCGTGGCTGACGTAGAGTTAGAGAGGGCCCCCCGGAGCACGGCGTTCAGATTTCCCCTAAACCGAGGGACGGGGTACGCACATAACGCCCAGGAGTCCTCTGGACCAGAAGTGGAGAACCCTGAAAGCCTATCCTTCGATGCATCGGTGCGCGGCCTGACATCTCCGCCTGGCCAACGTAGGGAGCCCTCCCCATCCCCGCGCGTCCCGCAGAATCAGTCTGGGCGACATGGGGAGACCTCCCTATTGCAACAGAGCACTGACACGTAGTCTGCCCGTCATAGGGAGCTCTCCCCATCGGAGGAAGGCACTCCCGCACACCCTGGCCTAGGTAGGGAGCACTCCCCAGCGCCCCTCAGTCAGACAAATCTGAATTCTTGTCTGGCTGGAATCCAGCTCTCCAGTGATCCTGGGGAGGCCTCTCTGGCTCACCAGGCCTCCGTGCCTACGGAACCCAACATCGGAGCCGACGAAACCCGAGACGGGGAGGCCCCCTATCGCAGAAGGGTTCGCAGAAGGGTTCCAAGAAGAGGAAGGCGAAAGAGCGCCAGCAGATGGAACCTGGCAGCCAAGGGACGGACGGGGCGGACGGTGCTGCGAGTCATGTCCGTAGGTCCAATTGGGAAAGCCGGCTCGTCGTTTACGCCGACATGATCCCTTCGGTCCGAGGTGCAGGTGCTGGGGCGAATGCCCGGGGTGGCAAGGCCCAAGGTCGCGGACGACCCGGCGGGGCCTCTGCCAACACGGAGGGGAGCGCGCGTTCTAAGTTTCGGCCACCCAGTGATCGCGGTGGCTCTCCCGGGAGTGCCCGCCGGGGTGCTCGCGGTCGCGGAGCCCCCGTGAGTACACATGTGGGATTGGGTGCACCCGGCGTTCTGGGTTCTGAATCCACTGACGCCGGCGGGTCACAGTCGCATTCCCAGAAGTCGGCAAGGCGTGCCCGATCGAAGGCTGGCGATTCCAAGAAGCAGTCCAGCAGGCGGGACGACCTTCACGGTGGATCCAACTTGGGGATTGTTGACCCCACCGCGGAGGGCATGATGGCCAGCATGTCTGAGGCGCCGGACACTCGCATGTCTCCAGGTAGATAGGGAGGCCTCCCCTCGTAGAGTATCGGCCCGTATGTATTTTGTCTGCCCTGGGAACTACAATGGACCGTTTTTGTAATGTAGGTCCTCTAATTTGGACTATTGAATAATACATATGTTTCGACCATGTTTGCGTGTGGGGAGCCCTCCCGATGTGTTTCCTGCATGTTTAGATCATTGATTTCATGAGTGTCGTGTTGTCTTGATGTTGGAATAGCTCCCCGTCCATACTCTAGTATACCATGAGAAGAGAATGCGTTCTAACAGCCCCTCGTTTGTATCCTACGCAGACTGGACGCCACTGCCGTCTTCGCTCCAGATAGCAGACTTCCCGCGGGTGGATTCGCTCTCGCAGCCCTTGTCTCCGGGGACGTGGTCGACAATATTTCTCGTATTTGACGTGAACGGACTGTTGTGTGACTCCAACTCCGGGGGCGACGGCCAAATTCGGTGGAGGGATAACTTGGCAAGTTTCCTGCAGTTTTGCTTTGCACAATTCGAAGTCGTTTTCTGGTCTGCCTGTGGTCAAACAAAATTGGTCCGATACAAGGAAGGACTTCAGGGACTGACCAAAGTCATTATAAGGTCGGACCGGCTATTTGGCCAGGAACTGTGTGAGCGCTCCCCGCATCGGGATCCCTCGAACCCGAAGAAGCCCATTTTCCTAAAGCCCCTTGCCAAGTTTTTCGCAATATGCCCCGAGGCTAACTCATCGAACACGCTCCTCATCGACGACTCGCCCGACAAGAGTTGCATGAACGATCCCCACAACTCAATCCACCCGTTTACGTACCATTCGGCTGATCCGAAGGACTCACCTCCCGGGCTAATGGCAATGCGGAGGTGGCTAACGCATCTGCGTGGGTGGAAAGGCGACATTCGGGAGTTCGTTGATGCGAATAGACCCGCGTGGTCTACTGCACCTGCTGCAACTAACCCCGATTGTGTGAGACTCCTTCTTGGGGGGCAGCCGGGCGCAGCAACGGACGACTGCATTCAGTACCTGGCAGTGTAGGAAACCTTCCCTACCTGAACTCTGCATGAACCAGGCGGGTCCTGAACTTTGCAATGCATTGTAATGAGACCGGTCAGAAGTTTGTAACAAATCACTGTAAATCTTCAATCCTCTTGTTGTCGGGATGTCATCCACACAGTAAATGAAATTGTTACCACCAAGGGTATCAGAAATATGAAGTTAGCTCTGTATTGGACATTCCCGTTTTGTTCAAAAATCCCGTTTTATACTCATATATATACTTCTATATTTATATAGTGATATTTTATATGTATATATTTATCTATCACTTTTGTTTAATTCTCTTTTTGATTGTGGTGTAGCTTTGTTTTAAGCTTTGAGTTATAGGGTTTAAGTTTCATTTGTTCTTGGAAGGCTCATTATGGAATTAATTGGGACGCTTCGTGCTCAAAGAATCAAATCAATGTCCCTATAGAAGCTATGGCATTAGTTCTTTTCTGTTGTAGTGCTAGGGTGTCGTGTCCAGTTCTATGGAACGAAGTGGAGCATTCTATAAGCTGAACCTAAAATAGATGCATTGATCCAACAATATCTAAATACTATGGGTGTTGACGATGTTCATAAAAAAAATCTTTTTGATATAGGTGTTGTACATCCAACAATAGATGTGAACATGTTTAGATTTAGTCCAAGTCAAACCCGTCGTGATCCTCCTATAATGAGGCACCGAATTGTACATCCCATGTGCAACACCAAAGAAGTTTAGTTTCACGGCTAGTACCCGCATCAAGAAGCTGAAGGTTTATCATAAACTTATCCATGAGGTCTTGTCGGTGATAGCGAGGGATGCATTAGATGATATGCCCAAGACCATCAAGACTATTATCAAATGTTACGACCAAATGAAGCGGACGGAGATGTCATCCGAGCTATGCTCATGCTTGTTATTGGCGACTACCCAGCTAATTGCAAGACGAGCAAACTCAAACAATCTGGGAAGGCAGCATGGCGCCGTTGCAAAATGCATTTTGCGTTGGTGGAATGCAATAATATTGCATCCGGATATGGTCAAACCCGAAGAAGGCATGAATATGTGTATGGACAAAATCTTAGACAAATCTTTGCGCTTCTCCAACGGCAATCATCAAAGGAATTGTTTGAAAGTCTTTACAAGTGGTGGAAGGAACCAGAAGGTAACCAAAGACAAATTTAGAAAGAACTCAGGCATCTCAGAGGAGTCTCCACTTTAGAGGTTTTATTACCTTTATAGATTTGGCATGTCATTGGACATCGTCTTTGATGTCATGCATACCGCATGTTTGCAATTATTCAAGTATTATTCAAGTATGGTGTAATACTTGAATAATTGCAAACATACGGTATGCATGACATCAAAGACGATGTCCAATGACATGTCAAATCTATAAAGGTAATAAAACCTCCAAAGTAAAGACTCCCCTAAGATGCCTCTCTAGTTACCTTCCGGTTTCTCCCACCACTTGTAAAGACTTTCAAACAATTCCTTTGATTATCGCCGTTAGAGAGGCGCAAATATTTATCTAAGATTTTGTCCATACACATATTCACGCCTTCTTCGAGTTTGACCATATGCGAATGCAGTATTATTACGTTCCACCAACGCAAAATGCATTTTGCAGCGGCAACATGCTGCCTTTCCAGATTGTTTGAGTTTGCTTGTTTTGCAATTAGCTGGGTGGTTGCCAATAACAAGCATGAACATAGCTCGGATGATATCTCCGTCCGCTTCATTTGGTCGTAACATTTAATAATAGTCTTGATGGTCTTGGGCATATCATCTAATGCATCCCTCGCTAATAAAATTTTAGGTTCAACTTATGGAATGCTCCACTTCAATCCATAGAATTGGACACGACACATCCTAGCACCACAACAATAAAGAACTAATGTATGCCTTTGGGAATAGAATTAAGACCATATTTATGTATATCTATACCATTTCAATGAAGTAAGGCATGTTTATGCATATTTGCCAAATATACTGTCCTTTGGCTATGCAACACACAATCAAATACTGCACTTTTGGTGACACAACATGTAATTGAAACTACACCTATGGTCCTATGCATTGGATGCACTTTCAACAACTTGAGTTCCTGGTCAACTTAGTAGAGGGTTGAAGCAAGCTACGGTGTGCCAAATTTCAAGACAAAGGATTTGTGCATGAAATAGCACAAATAGCACCAAATACCGTAGGCAACTAGCAGGTTCGTCAACTCGCTGCCGAATATTTATTTAAAGTAGGAAAACAGTGTTAGGCAGAATAAAATATAATTACTAAAAATTTCAACTTTTAAAAAAAAATTAAATTAAAATTCGGCCATAACCAAGTAGTTTGTCAAAGTTGAATGCAAATGAATTACACTTCTCAAATGTGGGTTGTGAAGTGGGTAGAGCCTTGTGCTTTATACAAAATTCATTGCACTAGTAAGTGCCAACAATGAATGTGGGATATGTAGAACTCCACTCACTTCTTGCTCCCTCTTAATCACCGGTTAAACTCCTTTACAAAAATGTACATAACTTAAGCATAAATCCTTCAAATCAAAAAATTCTTTTTGGAGGTGAAATTTTACTTGATTGCGCAAGTATTCTTAGTTGATCAACATTCAAAATAAGTTAGTCTACTATGCACAATTGAACCTCGAAAGTCTGATCACAACACATTTTCTTCTCATTCAACTTATGCACATTCTTCACAACCTTACTGAATATTGTCCATATCTCATGTATAAACACTTCAAATCACAAAATCTTTTTGGAGGTGGAAGATGAACCGGCCTTCTAAATTTTCTTAGTGAAAACATTTCAAAATAAGACCATTTTCTATGCTCAATTGTGCACCAAAATCTACTGAAAAATATGGTGTAGTGAGAATTCACATGGGCTTGCAAGTTCTTATCCCATATCATTTGGGCGTGACTTGGAGTGAATTTGATTACAAGAGAAGCTCTTTCTTCTCCAAACAACACACTTGATTACCCTAATTATACTAAAAGATGTAGAAAGTGGTAATTTTTCAATATTTCAACAATCTCAAAAAATAATTTTCATGAAATTCGGCAAAAATTGCTTGTAATTTCCAAAAAAATTCGGCATGTTATTTTTGAAATATTTATTGACGAACCTGCTATGCACCTACGGTAGCACTAGAGAAGTGACTAATTATGCACCAAGAAGCACAATTAACATACTTATGGAGCTTTTTGTTGATGATATTTGATTTGATAATCTCGCAAAGCAATCGTCAAATTTCAATTGCAAGTCCACCTGCACTTTTGTGAACAATGCCAAGGCAAAAAAAAAAACCCTAAAACATTAATTTTTTAGCCCAAAACAAAGAAAGTCCATTTTAAAATTAAAATATAATTTTGAAATATCTTGTCAACTTATAAAATTAAAATTTTACACCACTCTATAATAGGTACTAGAACTATATTCAAAATGTTGACTTCCAATTTTGCTTCGAATGTACACATATCATAATTGGTGGTGCAATTGTGTACATAAATGAGGCACAATTTTGTCCCTTTTCCTAATTTATCTTAATATTGTTCACGTAAACATAAAAAATTAAGACTTGATAAGGTAGATTATGTGATTTAAAACACCATGAATATATATTTTTTAAATGTAAAGAATTGAAATAGAATGCAAGGTGGATTTTAGAAATTCGGTTGCACTACAATTTTCGTGCACTGCGACTACAATATGGTGGACCGTAGCTTGCTTCTATCCTAGAATCAATATTGAAAATATTGTTGAACTCAAAATTTGCTAACATCATTATTAATATTATAATTTTGATTTTGATCACCATTAATTATCAATGTTTGCTGAGGTCAATATTGTTTCAATGTTGATTTGCAAGGTTTAGAGTAAGTTAAAAATTGTTGAAATGGATAGCAATGCAAAATGGACAACTCAAAAAGGATGCAAATAGGCCATGCAAAACTTCCAATTTTGAAACTCTGAATATTAAAATAAAACAACATAAACTATGATCAATATCCCATTAGATCAACTCCTTCAATCACAATCATTCTACTATGTAATTTATTGGCCAGTTTAAATACTAGTTTTAGCCATGATCATGGATGGTTTTGGATTCTGAAAGGGCTCCTCTAAGGTAGAAGCACCAATACCTGTCAATTTAAGCATTTCAACCTATATGGAGCGATGGTTTTCAATGATAAAAAATTGCAGCACATAAAATTTTGGGTTTAAGAACCAAACCCAATTTTTATTTAATTTTGTCACAATGTATGATTTTGTTCTGAATTTTCAAACTTAATCTGCATAGACCACTATTGATGTTAGTAGGGAAGCCAATACTCGTCTTCATTTCTAGTCCAATCACTTTGTTAACTTGGTATTCATAATTGATCACCAAACTGCTACAATTAATGGTTGTAGTAATTTGATTGGAAACTCCCGAAGTTGAAATAGGTGCTTGCATAGGTGACTGGAATTAGTCCTTAATAGTTTCTGGTGCTTCTACCTTACATGTTCATTTTCGTTCATTTAACACATGTTGTATTAAATTCTATATATAACTTAATTTTTCACAATTTAAAAATATTTTGAACAACTTAATTTCACAATTTCTTTACTAAAGTTCTTCAAAAACTTTTCCTCATACTTTACTTTATTTATTTTTAATTACATTTCTTCTTGGTCATCTTGCCATTATGTGCACTTTAATTTTTATTACCTCCCGGTGTTACCTTAACCCTTTAACGCGCCTGCGTCCATATAATGGTCGACGAGCAAATTGTAAGCCTTCTCTTGACTACATCCTGTACAGTTTTTCATCCATCCAAATTTTCCTTCGTTCTTGTGCTAGTTGACTACCATTTGTACGGTATGAATCTTCAAAATAAGATATTGTGATTTTTTTTAAATGACAAAATTGGTTTATGAGAAGTTTCATTCTTAGTTCAAGAAGTAAGTCCTTAACAATGATTTTCCAAAATAAGTAGAATCAAATAATGAAAATTATACGATCTCATAGTGCATATTATTCCAAAGTCGTTATAATTTTTTTTAATAAAAAATTGTTAATTTGGGATTTAAAGTGAATTTCAAAAGAAAACCTTGCAAAATTAATTAAAAACTATTAATACAAAATATGATAAATCCAACCGTACAGATGTGATCTACACATGGAGATCTACAACTTTTCTTTATATATCAACTCCATTTTTGTGATTCATCAAACATTTTATAACACATCTTTGAAATCAGTGGTGGATCTGGACGTTAAAGGGTTAACCTTTAAATGTCCTTTCCTAATTTTAAAATAAAGGGGTATTTTTGAGGTTTAAGCTCAAAATATAGAAGTAATTTATATTCTAAAAATGTGTGTACGTACTAGTCTTGTCATGAATGATGCCCGAAAAAGAAAATTCATAAAAACATTTCTCCATTATTAGCAATTCATGGTCAAAGTGGTTTGAGATTAACCCCTAAGCGTCCACACTACAGTTACCTGGTCAAGCCTCATCAATTCCTCACATTTTAAAATATATTACATATTTTTGGTATTTTTTTCATATAAGTTATTGTTAAACTGATTTACCCTGATTTTTTCATAATTATGTAAATAAAATTGAATTTTATAAGATTTTTCAAAGTTGTTTTCTTGTAAAAATCATAGTAATTACAAAAATGCTTAAAATAGTATGAATTTTTTAGGGAAAATTTAAACAATAGTGATGAACAACAAGGTGTAGGTGGCATGCTTCTTGATCTTACATAAAAAGAAATTCAATAGAAAAACATTTTTTGTAGTGTATATTAGAATTTCAAGGTTTTGAGCTTTAAAGTGCTGTAAAAAATCGCAATTTTAACAATTTTGAAGAATGGGAAATTGGACTAGAAAGTAGAACATAGCCCCCACAGTTTCTAAATTGAGACCGTTTTCATTTGAAATCAGGAACTAGGTGAAAATCAACATTTGACTGAAAAACGACCAAGCATAGCCCCATGGGGTTCCTTGCACGCTTAGGGGTTAAGAAAACCAAGCCCGTGGGGCATGGTCACTCCTTTAAGGGTGAGCTTACATCCTAGGTCATGATAAATTTCAACATAAGTTGTTTTTTAAAAAAAAAAAGATGCCACATGTCATCTTATGGTGACCTGAGCCCCCAAATCTGACGTGGAAATTCAATTTCGACAGCAGGATAGAGCGAACATCGAGTTTGATACCGGGGTAGTACCCGGACCTCAACGGGGTCCGGTTCTCAACTCGTCTTCCTCATGGCGCATAGGAAGCTATGGCCATGCCATGGACGGTGTCTTCTCTCCATCGCCTGTGTGTACGCGGGAGCTTCGATTGTTTTTATTAGCTCCGGGTGGAAGGATTCCGTCGGCATCATCGTTTTCTGCTCCCCGCTTCATTTTCTGCTCCCCGTGTATTTTTTAATAAATTTTTAGAACCATTTGGAACAGGTTTTTGAGGAGTTTCCGAGGGTTTGGACTTTGGAGTTTGGCTTGGATTCGGGGAGAGCTACGTTTTATAATGAATTTTTTGGTTTAGGAGAGCTTTGCGTGAAGGCTACAGGAAAACAGGATTGCTTTCGATGTTGTTGCGGGCGAGTTTTTGAGGGTTTGGTCAATTTAGGGTTGCGTGGTTTGCGATGGCATGAAAGAGGTGGTTTAAAGAGCATGGTGGAGAGGTGAAAGAGGAGGTTTAAAGGATCGGTGTCGGTTTTGAGAAAATTTGAGAGAGCGAGGGTTTGAAAGAAAGGAAAAAAAATTTGGTCAAGCTGGCGTACCAGGCGCGGCCGACGGTTCTGATGGGGGAGAATTTAGGCGTGATGCCTATGTCTCTCCAGGGTGCGCATGACATGAATCACCCGGTGGACATAGGATCCTTAACTCCAGGCCGCGGCCGCGCCCTCAAGAAAGAGGACCGCATTCCGCAGTGGGGATACCATGAAACCAAGGAGTTCATTTCCATTCGGGCCGAGCTCGAGAAGGACTTCACGCAGACCAAGCGCAACAAGACGCTGTGGGAACTCATTGAGCGCAAGATGAAGGAGAAGGGCTATCGCCGGAGTGCGGATCAATGCAAGTGTAAATGGAAGAACCTCGTGAATCGCTACAAGGTTTGTATTTACTTATCAACTCTTAATGTACGGGATAATAATTAAATTTTGCATGTTATTCGATAAACTTTGTTTGGACGTTTTTACATTGCTTCAGTTTCTATAATGTCACTCCACTGCTTACTTTTTTATATTAATCTTTGGACAGCATACGGTTAGGAAATCTTGTTTATATTTTGGATTAATCGGTTAACGCTCGATTTTTCAAGAGTATTAAATTTAGACAGCTTTATGTTAGTTCATATTTTTGAGCTTGTGAATCGTTCATAGGTTCCTTCTTTTCGAGTCTGGGTTATTCCCTTTTTCCACGTTATGCCACGCTGATCACAATAGGTCATTCAACTTTTTGATATTTCTCTTATCTTACCCACTACGATTGAACTGGTTGGGTTATGTATAGCCAGTTCTGTCCATCTCTCTCACCAGTTTTGTGGTTGTATACCAGGGGAAGGAGACGTCCGAGCCGGATTACGAGGTCTGGTGGAAAGCATATACATATTCCTCATTGTTTTCTTTCTCGTGTTCCATGTGTATGCTTAACATCTCGTGTTCAGATTGTGCATTGACTCTGTCATTTCGATGATATTATGTGCATGGTTCTTTCTGGTTTGCGATTAATTGTCAATGCTGATGACTATGATATTGATGTGATGTCTCTCCCGCTGACATGCAGTTTTCGCAGGGGAAAGACCCTGCCGATCCCGAGAATGGCAGGCAGTGCCCATTCTTTGACGAACTGGATGCTATCTTCAAAGAGCGTGCCAAGAACTCCGAGAGACTGTTACTGGAAGCGGAACCAGGGTCTCGAGGCAAGAAGAAAGGGAAACGGGGCAAAACCAAAAGCTCGGATGATGACAGTGAGGATGATGACGACGAGGAGGAAAGTGAAGAGGACCGTGTTGTACAAAGGAAGAAGAGGAAAAACGAGAAAGACAACAACCGGCCGCGGGTAACGGCGGAGAAGTACCGGGCCAACAGCATGCAGGAAGTGCTGGAGGACTTTTTCCAGCAGCAGCAGAGGGTGGAGGAGCAATGGCGGGAGTCTGTGGAGAGACGAGAACAGGAGCGCCGGATGCGGGAGCAGGAGTGGCGAGATGCCATGGAGAAGCTGGAACAGGAACGGATCACGAGAGAACATATGTGGCGAGAGCGCGAGGAGCAAAGGAGAGCCCGTGACGAGGCCCGTGCGCAGAAGAGAGACGAACTCTTTGCGGCCTTGTTGAGCAAATTGGCTCAGGACGAAGGTTATTGAGTCCCTCCTTGCATTGATACAATTCATCAGTGCTTTTTACTACAGTGATGTGAGGTGCACATCATTCTCTGCACAAGTGCCGAGAGCGTGGGAAGGTGGATGCCTGTTGCAAACCAAATTCCAGTCAGGGAGCTGCACCACATGGCAACCACCTCTGTACAAGGTCATCATCATCTACAGTTTTTCAGCCAAGGGCAATCGGAGACGCGGACAAATTGGAGAGAGAATACAACAGTAACAACTCTTAATCATTTTTGCGGATTATGTCCAGTGTGGGTGGGTTTGCATCTGGGGTCCTAAGGAAAAAAAAGGCCCCGAGTGACTGATTGTAAGATTGCCACGTGTCACATTTTTTGTGCTTCTTTTTCCTTATTTATCTGTCTTCCCTGTTTCAATGTTGCATCAACAATGCGTTCACAGTTTTAACTTACCGGGGGTCTGCCAATTCGTAGTTAGCTTCATCTGGACCAGTGTGCATAGTCCTTAGAGAGCTCGGTTAGTATTTATTCCTACTTTAGTATCTACAACATAATACCGCAGATAACCAGATTTTGTCATAGAAGTGTAGGCGGTAGGTGTAAATAGCGTGTAGGTGTTCATCCACCTCAAGCTGTTGGTACGCACAGATTTTACTTGTGAGTCTCACATGAGCACCTCAATATTTGACTATTCAAGTCGGGCAATGCCTTGCTCTGTGCCACTATAGATTTCTCTTTGGCTTGCTTGTGCTTGTATATTTTTGTTTTTATCTTTAATCATATGGCAGTACCGTAATCAAGGGATGCTTGAGGTCCATTTGTGTATAGGAGGAAGTGCCATAAGGTCAATACTCATGGCCAAGACTAAACAGCATTCATTTATTTTATTTATTTACATGGCTTTTAATAATAGGGCTTTTGAGTTTTGAGTTTGATGTTGGAAGAATTTTTCAACAATACGGTACTGTAGTCAATTTTGGAATGTGGAGGACTGGGAGTCTGCCAATGCCAATTCGTTTAGTTAACCCTTAAAGGGCTGATGGGGATAGTAGATACGTTGGCGTATATTTGACATTTGTTGTAAATAGAAAGTTCCAAATTGAGACCCCAATAGCTCATTAAAATCATCTTGATGTGAATTTTAACTTCACTTTTGATATTAAACCCATAGGAGGTGTGGAACCATGCCAAATACAATGGAATATTGTTGTATAATACTGGCTGGAAAGGGCTCTCTAGACCTTTAACCCCTAAATGCCTAGAGCCCTCTCCAAATTCGGCAGTTTTGCAAATATGCATTATAAATTGCAACTTAGAGGGATATTTTGAACTCGATATATGAATAAAAGTTGTACATTATGAATTTTAGATTCTATCCATACGGTTAGATTTATGATTGCTATTACCAATAGTTTTGTATAAAATTTGAAACGTGAAATTCAAAATTATTTTGTAATTTAATTACGAATAAGATATTGACAATCTACGGATGAATTTTTTTGTGATTGGTTGAAATGTAATACTCTAAGTGTAGTGATTTTGGAGATTTTTTGGTTGCTTAATTATATGAGTTGACTTTTTTTAGAGCACTTTTACACTGAAATCTTCATTATTTTGGGTGAATCACTACAACATGAAATGAGGCATAAAAATTTCACAAATCATCCCCTTTCTAATCAGATCACATATGCATGAAGCTAACTTCCCATAGAATCTAGAGTAAAAATTCCACACTGCTAAAAGTGCATGGCGGATGAGAAATTATGGATGAAATCTGTACATCGTCCAAAAAATGGACGCTTAGGCAGTTAAGGGTTAAGGATTAAACTTCAATGTTTTCATTCAGTCATGGTGTTTAACCTTGATTGACGATTGTTTTTTTGGTTTTGTTAGTTTAATTAATATGGTGGAATCTTCATGTTTAGTAGAGAAGAATTTGAAGCTGTGTCAAGCCCCCCCCCCCACTTTTCAAATGGAAGATTTTTTGGTACATTAAACCGGTACCAGTACACTACTTTTTGCTAAAAGTGTGGTACTAATTCCAAAGACACGCTCTATTTTGCAAAATCATGAAATTGGAGAGGGCTGAAATTTTTACTGAGTGGCTAAAATCTTCATTTCGCATTGATTTTACATTTTAGTGTCACCTTCACTAATTACCCTCCCTCACTATCAACAAAAAGTAGTGTAGTGTAGTGTTTTTATTTTATTTTTTAAATTACCAAAAAAAAAAACAAAAAAAAAACAACCGGTAGTATCATGGAGGGAGAGGTGGCAACCACTTAGAGTTAGGGTGAGGTGGCAACTCCTAGTTGCATGCATGCTTCAAAGTTTCCCATCACCATCATCACCATTTCTAAGGTGAATTTTTAACCCCTAAACGTCCCAGCATCCAGTTTCTGAACGTTTGTTGGTCAAACCCAATTTTGATCTTGAAGATGACTTTTGTTGCTAATACACCCAACCAAGAAAATGAAGTTTACTAAGACTAGTTTGTACTCCACTTTTCAAATCTTAAAAATTCCAATTATTGAGTATTTTATTGCTTGTGCAAGCTTTGTAGCTCAAGGTTTGAATTACACTACATAGGATGTTCACCTTTCGAATTTCAAAATTTAAATAAAAAATTTCTATGGAAAACATATCATGTGATTCTCCATTGTAATTTGTACCTGCTCCCAAAAAATATTAAAATTTTAAAGCTTTTTTGTAATAAAATTTATTTATTGAAGTATTTAACTTAAAAATTTGTTAAAAAGGCCGTATTAAATCAAAAAAATCTGAGAATTTCAAGACTGATAGGAAACATTCAATTCCATGCATGAAAAATATTACAAAATATATTTTGATAAATCTTGAAGGCTAAATTGTGTAGTTTGACTTTCCTACAAAGGAGTGGTACGTTTAAGGGTTAATCACTGATTGTGCATAAAATTTCGAGAATTAAAAATTGAGTATGATTTCATTGGATTTGTTTTAGATAATTCTTGGATTTAATATCTAACTCAAAACAAATGGTGTCAAGTTGTGTGAGAAAATACCCAAAAACAAACCACTGGGGTTAGAGGAGTGGCTCTTCAAACATAAGGTTCTTTAGTAGTTAGTGGAGTCCACCTTTTTCAAGAGTAGCACTATAGAAGCTTTAACATTAAATACAATGTTTCACCATCCAATCTTTAGCTAAAGATGATGTGGACTTGCCTATGATTCCGAATCTGCTACAGTGATTCGGGAATAGTGGCCAAGATTCTGAGGTCAACAGTAGAAGGGCTAAAGAACGTTATGAATGCTCATAAGTTGCAAACAAATAGACGAGTAGCTCTTCAAATGCTCATAAATTACAAACAATTGGATATTAGACAAAGGATTGAGTAAAATATTAAAAGTCAAAATTGAATCTTCTTTCTCAATTTATTCAAATAAATCTACATTTTAAAACCATAAATCCTGTAACATTCTTGAATTGTTTCAACTAGGCCCCTTTCATATAGTCTCATTTCTACAAATTTTTCTTTTTTGAATTGAAGGTACTTAGTCCTACTTTAGAAGCATCATTCTTCAAAGTAGCACTATAGAAAAGGGACCAAGCCAAGGGAGCTCAAGGATGTTATTCCTTCATCCTAAAAGTATCAAGGCTTTTATCACTACTATCACTATTCACAATGTGAACTTTCAATTGTTCCTAATGTGCACAATTTTGATAATTATAAGTTGGATATAGATTTGTGTATGAAAACCTTTCGATTTGATATCTAATTCAATGTATGTTTGGTTTTCTTTCAATAGAAATAAACTTCAATTTATTTATATTTAAAATTTAAAAATATATTCAAATAAATCTTCATATATATATATATATATATATATATACATATGTTGTAGGTTAGTAAGAGGTCCTACACACTTTTACTGAATATTTAATTAAAGTGGAAAAAGTTGATTCAACATTAAAAATACGAAATTAATAAAATTTTGGATTTTTGTTCAATTTAAAAATGATATTCTGCCATAACAAAGTAATACATAAAAAATGTATGGAATTTTCATAAGTGTGAATTATGGAGGGATAATGCCTTGTGCTTTATACAAAAATGTGGTGCACTAGTGCCAACAATGCATGTGGGATATGTATGACTCCTCTCACTTCTTATCATCTCACTCTTACTCACCGGTTAAATTACTTTTACATAAATGTGCATAACCCAAGAAAAAAAACTTCAAATTACAAAATTATTTTTAGACATGAAAGATTATTTGATTGTGCAACTTCTCTTAGTTAAAAAAATCAAAATAAATATGTCTACCATGCGTAATCAAGCCCCCAAAAATTTCTCGTTTTAAATTTCAGAAAAATATTTTGAAAATATTTTTCATAGATGAACCTACATGTTTACTACAAATTTTGATTTTTTTCATAATTTTATCTTGGAAATTGAAATTATTATGATTTTCTTAAGCTTTAAGTCTTCAAAAAATCATATCGTATTTTGGAAGCACCTTCGGCAAAAAATAGTTCTAAAAACAAATTCCAAAATTTTCAAGAAATTATTATTATTATTTAAATTGTAAGGGAAAAAAAACTGATTTCAGGGAATATTTGTTTTTCCAGAAGCTTTTTTAAGGAAAATAATAAATATTCAGCGGAGGGGCGCCAAAGGTGCTTCCACGGTACGGTATTAATTACAATAAGTATCCAAAATTGATGAAAATTTTACCTTGGGTGTAAATCACAATTAAAAACACTTTAGTATGTTCAAAAGTTACATAAAGTTTTAATTTGAAAAAATCGATCGGAAAACTATGTTGAAGAACAAATTGGCTCTTAACCCATTGAATTGGTAATTGCTATAAAAGATTCAATAATTGGAATTTTGATGAATCGTAAAGTGGAATAGAAATTAGACTTGATTATCTTTACTTTGTTAGCTCAACTCAAATGAAAAAAAGATTGTTTTCAAAGTGAAAACTAAGTTTGACCAAAGAAGAGCCACTTTTAGGCCTCTTGGGCCTTAACCCTTAAGCGTTCACACTACAATTACCCGGTCAAACCTCATCAATTCCTCACATTTTAAAATATATTATATTATTTTGGTATTTTTCTCATATAAGCTATTGTTAAACCGATTTACTCTGATTTTTTTCATAATTATGTAAATATAAATGAATTTTATAAGACTTTTCAAAGCTTTTTCATGTAAAAATCATAGTAATTTCAAAAATGATTAAAATAGTATGAAATTTTTAGGGAAAATGTAAATAGTAGTGATGAACAACAAGGTGTAGGTGGCATGCTTCTTGAGCTTACACAAAAAGAAATTCGATAGAAAAACTTTTTATACTATGTATATTGGAATTTTAGGGTTTTGAGATTTAAAGTGCTATAAAATACGTAATTTTATCAATTTTTTAGAATGGTAAATTGGATTAGAAAGTAGAAGATAGCCCCCCCACACTTTTTTAGTTGGGACCATTTTCATTTGAAATTAGGAACTAGGTGAAATTCACCGTTTAACTAAAAAATGACCAAGCATGGCCCCACGGGGCTCCTTGCACGCTTAGGGGTTAAAGGGTTAAATTTTCAAGGGCCTTAAGTTGACCTTCTAACTTATTTGGTTGATCACGTTTCAAAATAAGATAATTTTTTATACTCAATTGTGCACCAAAATCTATTGAAAATACAATGTAGTGAAAATTTACGTGGGCTTGCAAGTTCTTATCTTATATCATTTGAGAGTGACTTTGAAAGAATTTGATTACAAGGCCCGTTGTTTCTCCTTTTACAGTTCGCACTTGATTAACCAAAAACAATTTAGACACATGAAAATTGGTAATTTTTCTACACTTGTAAAAATTAGTATATGTAAAATTAGACAAAAATTACTAATAATTTCCAAAAAAAAATCATCTTTGTGAGCTTGCTCTATAGCATAATAAAGCAGTGCAATGGAGCACCCTTTTGAAAATTGGATCAAAAGAGAATCTTCACTTAGATCCATTTTTCTAAGCAATGAAGGAATGTCATTTCTATTCCATGAATTTTGGGACTATTGCCACGTAAACTTAGTTTTTAACAAGCAAACTCTGAGTCAACCATAGAGAAATGACTGATTTTGATGGTTCCAACAAACTTGGTTGAATCCGGAAATTGAAAACCCAAAGTGTAGTTTACATAATTGGATTATATACCATATTAGAAAGTGCAAGCAGTTTGGAATACAATGAAAGCTCCAAAGTTGAGCACATTATAGAGTGGGTCATGCCTCAAAAGCTGAGTTTAGGCCGAATCATGTCATGTCAATGACTCAATTCAATGCAAATTGGAATCTCATGTAGATTGTATGGCTTGTTAAATGTTGGGTCTATTTGAGGGACAGACGGGGCGGTTGTAAAAGGGGTGTTTTCACGGTAGGGCGACGATTTTGCACGAAAGGCAAATGTACAATATGTAAAGCACTTGCCATTACTGTGTCATTATTTATATCCAATAATTCCGGAAAATGTTTAAATATATTAAATATTGAAATTTTGGAATCTTTTTGGAATCTTTGGAATCGTTCAAAATATTTCTTGGAATCTTTGGAATATTTTAGAATATTTCTTGGAATCTTTTGAACCTCTTTACACATCTAAGGCGTAACAACGCACCTTTTTTTCACGTTTGGATCCAAATGCTATGAATAATTGTTTCGAAATAATTTCTATCAAAAAATTTCCATATTCCTATAATTCAGATTTCGAGAATTATTTTTATTTGCATTGTAATGACCACCAGAATTTACGGAATAAAAAAAAAAGAACGACAAACCCAACCTGTAACTACATATTTTGGCCGCCCTACCATGAAAACACCCTAAATAGGGTTAACCCTTAAATGCCCATGTGCACCCAAATATCTATTTCCATATCTCATTAGTTCTCAAGGAATGACCACTGCGGAAAATTCCAGGTCCAATGGGCCGGACCTGACGAACTCTCACCAAAAATATCTCATGAACAACTCATCAGATTGGGGTTCTGTAAGTTGCTACGAGTTCTATAGATGCCAAGTTTTGGCCATGCCAAGCGGAAGCTTTGTTCAAGTACATCCAGATTCAATATGTCGAAAGCCACCCATCAAACTCTCTTTGGTTGACTCAGAGATTGCTTGTTAATTGTAACTAGATTGTGGTCCCATTGCAAATGGGTGTTGGCTCCCATTGCTCTATTATGCTATGTCATAGCTCACTAGGCTCACTGCACACACTGACATATTTCAGATAAACAAGATATGACGAGCACAAAATTAACCCTTAAAGGACCAAGGATTCACAATTTTAAAATGACAAATTCAATTGATCATATTGTGAAAAATATAATTTAGATGAGACCAAATTTTATATCACTGGAATCAGTGAAGAACATTGCATGTGTTGGTCAAACAACAAATAAATTTGAACAAAAAGAAGTCCACATAGGACCTACTCAAAACTGCTAAAAAAACATGAGGCCCAATTTGGGCTTCTTGGTCCTTTAGGGGTTAAAATGGCGCCCTGGTTGTAGGACACAACTAGCAATACAAATGCCGGCATAGTTTCCATTTGTATC
Organism: Pohlia nutans; assembly: GCA_022496805.1. NCBI lineage: Eukaryota > Viridiplantae > Streptophyta > Bryopsida > Bryales > Mniaceae > Pohlia > Pohlia nutans. The sequence goes on along the minus strand of CM040089.1, from coordinate 43,932,889 downwards.
CGTTACAACCTTTGGTTTGCCACTTCTAATTTCAAAACATTTCAAACATGTTATTGTTACACTCTCCAATATCACATTCCAATATGTTATATGCAAAGAACATTTGCTATCATGTATACCCGTGTGACTGGACACTTTCAACACGTGAAGTTCTGAACTCATTGGTTCTGAAGCTCTAGATCCTACTACAAACACTCTATAACCCCTAAAAGTCCAAGGTTTCATCGTTTTAAAATGACAAATTCAATCCATCGTATTGTGAAAAAATTAATTTAGATGGGACCAAATTTTATATCATCGGAATAGGTGAAGAACTATGCATGTGTTGGTCAAGAAATAAATAAATTTAAGCAAAATAAATACACATAGAATTTACTCAAAATTGCTAAAAATATCACAAGATCCAGTTCGGGCTACTCATCGAGATTTGTGCAGCACACATATCATAATGTAACAATGTCTTCTCTTCCCCTCCGTCCTTTGTGCTATAGCACGAAGATTCGTTTTCTAAATTCAAGCAGGGGTACTCAAATCAATTACAATTCAATAGGTGTGCACTTTCGTTGCTTCTAGCCAATTCTATGGATATGGATTCTCTATTTTAAATGAGGTTAGAGCATGTCCACTAGTAGGGGTGGCTACTATCTCTATCTAGATGGACTATGTTGAAAAAAAAAGGGATAGCGGTTGCCTTGATCAAAGGACACCCCGCCCATGTTGGCAAAAGTTTACCCCTCCCGTAAACTCGTTCATATAGGCACCATGTGTTTGTGTCGTTCTTCGTGTCATTGATTCTGGTGCAGATTCGAATAAACATGCAGTGTGGCAAAAACCTCGCTTGCAATGGAGAAAATCGGACAAATCAGTGGTGAGAACGAAGGATACCAAAGGCAAATCAAGGCTTGCATATTTTAAAGACTTTTCGGGTGCTGGCAAAAACTTCACCGACATTTAGGATATATACCAGCGCTTGGGTGGGGCGTTCCAACTGGCAAAAATGGATGAAAACTGTTGGGATAGGGATACCAGCCTTACTTGGTAGGCATGCTCTTAAGAGCATCCGCACCCTTCTCCCTTCAATTCACCCCTTGACCACTATAATTACATCCAAAATTTGGTGTCACGAGCTATCGTCTCCACACCCTTGAACCGCTATAGTAGAATAACACACGCTCATTTGTTCAAATTAGCCTCCCTCTCGCAAAGGACCAGTCTTTATAGGGGCACACACCACTATGTTTGCACCCGATCCAAATTTCAAGGCCTATAATCACCCGCTCTCTAACTTGGGTACATGTGCTTCATGGAGACAGCGCACATTTCATAAAACTGGACTACCGGACTAGAAAAGTGATGGGGAGTGCTCTCCTTTTCAATAGAGATAGGTCCCCAATTATTCCACGAATAAGAGCACTATAGAAAAATTGGGAACCTATCTCTATTGAGAAGGGGAGCACTCCCCATCACTTTTCCAGTCCGGTAGTCCAGTTTTAATGAAATGTGTGTTGAGAGTGGCTCTGGAAGCTTAAGGTATACGATTTCCTCTAATTACACCAACCTTGATTTATGATACTGGTAATCTAAATCAGTAAAATATAAAGTTTTTTTAATTATAAAAAATTAAAAATTCAAAGAGCCTAGACTAATCCAGAATCGTCATATTCAATTCATACAAAGTTTAGGGTTTAGATATGCTGATTTGTGCACATTACCGGTACCCCAACTATGTAATCCAGATCCACGTGGCTGTCTTGTTTCAAAGAAAGGCACATGAACTTGCTCTTTGATTGATGATAATCCATGCGCGGGGAGTGAACCAATTCAATTAATGAGCCCCGAGGGGTAGGAAAAACAAACGGCCCCGAGAGGCAGGAAAACAAATCAGCCCGAGGGTGGGAGGGGGGAGGGCTCGTTGATCGCCCGGGGCAGGCCGTGAGGGGGAGGAAGCGGAAAGCACCCGGGGGGGCTCGGGAGAAAGACTAAAGGCCAGTAACGAGGGGAGCGGCCCGAAGGCCAGAGGGGGGCATGAAACCAAGAGGGGAGGCGGAAAAGGAGGGGGTCGAAAGGGAAAAAAAAAAAACGTGAAGCCCTACGGGAAAGTTGTCCAAAACCGTGTGAGCCTTTGGATCGTCTGCGGCCGTGATAGGAGGTCGTCCGGGAGGAGCTGCATGTCGTCTTGCGCCTTTGCACTTATGAATGCGTTGCCATCGCTCTTTGATTCTCATGTGAAGGTTTGTTCAAAGGTCTCTTTCTCAAGAGAAAAAAGTACGTGTCCCACGGTGCAAGTGTCCTATTGTAATTAAATAATGTCCCAAGTACCATCTATTTCAATATTTTTACAAGTACCTGGGACATTTACCACAACAGGACACTTGCACCGTGTCCTAGGTCAATGTCCCTCCCTATTTTCTTCTATATATCTCACTTTTGTTTTATATTTTTGTTGGAAAAAAATGAAGGATTTTATTGCACAAAAATTGAACTCCGTCTATATTTCACTTCTTCTGCCTCAATCAGTCTTTGGACTCTAGAAAACTGAAGGGTGTGGCAAAAAAAACACTTGCGAGGTGTAGAGTTTTTTTCTGTTGTGCTCCGGTATTTTTGGTAATTTGATCTCCAATTCATGGTCCCGGGGTGGTAACTCCCATCCTAAATGCTATAAATTTTAATGACTTATAATGCATTATAATACAAAATGAAGTGTTATAATTTGTTTGTGTGAGAAATCCTTGTAGCTTTTGGATAGTCCAAAAACATATTTTTATAATTTAAAAAAAAAAAATCAAATTTAATAATTTTTTTATAGGAAACATACAAATCTATGGGGTTTTTTAATACAATAATCCTATGGCAAACTAGGTAATTTTTGAGTCTTATACTAAAATTTAAAATGTATAAAAAACAAATTATAAAAAATAGCACAAATGATTACTAGGAATTTTAAGGCATATAATTTTTATAATTTGGTATAAAAACTGGACTAACTTCCAAATGTCTATTAATGCTCAAGACCTCTATAAACAAAACAAGAGTTGCCATATGAGAGAGTAACTATATCTAACTGCGGATTTTTTTTCCAAAAGTGACCTTTATAGATTTTGCCTAAAATATACATAGTTTGAACATGAAATTCGGGGATAAATTTGGATACACCTATACAACCTTGTCTTTTGTGGAAGATATATTTATACAAAAAAAGATATTGTTCACCCTTTTTGGGAGGGAATAGATATTGTTGGCCTACTTAATCCTTAACCCCTAAAGACTCAAGGAGTATAGAGCAAAACTAAGATGTATTATAAAATGTGACTTTCATAACTCTGATGAAGTTTATCTCAACAAAGAAAATGCAAAACATGATGTTTGAAAATTATCCATATGGTCAAATTTCCAAAACTAGTTTTAGATCTTCATTTGATGAATTTAGAAGCAATTAATTTTTTTAATTCACCAAAATTACATTTTATATTTTTAGAATTCAAAACTAGGTATTATTGGTTAGAATTTTATTTTTCATTCTAAAAGGAAAAAAAAAGAAAAAGAATTAATGAAAAGAACAACATTACTTTCTCCAAATAGTAAATTTTGTAGCATTGGACAATGTAAAAGTGTTTGTTTTTGAAACATTTCCCTAGGTGGAGTTTAACCCCTAACTGCCCAGGCGTTCATTTTTTGGACGATGTACAGATTTCATCCAATCTTTCTCATCCGTCATGCACTTTTTGTAGTGTGGATTTTTTACTATAGATTTTATGGGAAGTTAGCTTCATGCATGTGTGATCCGATAAGAAAGGGGATGATTTGTGAAATTTGTATGCCTCATTTCATGTTGCAGTGATTCACCAAAAATTTCTAAAATCTTAGTTCAAAAGTGTTCAAAAGTGCTCTTCAAAAAGTCAACTCATAGAATTAGGCAACCAAAAAATCTCCAAAAATCACAACACTTAGAGTATTACATTTCAACCCATCACAACAAATTTCATCTACAAATTGTCAATATCTTGTTCGTAATCAAATTACAAAATAATTTTGAATTTTAAGTTTCAAAATTTATACAAAAATATTGGTGATAGCAATCATAGATCTAACCGCATGGATAGAATCTAAAATTCATAATGTATAACTTTAATTCATACATCAAGTTCAAAATATCCCTCTTAGTTGCATTTTATAATACATCTTTGCAAAACTGCCCAATCTGGAGAGGGCTGTGGGCATTTAGGGGTTAACTTGGATTTGCACGATTCAAATTGGGTTAAAAGTAGATTTGATTTCCTATTAGAAAATAATTTTAATTTATTCAAAAAAAAAAAATCGATCTCGGGCAGCGACCAGGAAATGGTCGATCGGAGCACATGCTTACTTTTTTTTGGAATAATCTTGCTCATAACTTCTACTCCGTTGAACCAAATGGGGTGTTTTAAATGCCAAAACAAACATATTTTATACATCTATACTTCTTTAGAATAGAACCAAAGTAAATAAAAAGAGAATCGTGCTTAAAATAGAGTATAAAAGACATTTTGGGTGTGGAAATCAGGAAAGCCATGTCCTTTAATCCCTAAAGGCCCGAGGGGTACATAGCATAATAGAGCAATGCAATGGAGCACCCTTTTGAAAATTGGATCGAAAGAAAAGCTTCACTTAGATCCACTTTTCTAAGTAATGAAGGAATGCCATTTGTATTCCATGAATTTTGGGACTATCGTGTCAGTGCCACGTAAACTCAGTTTCTAATTTTAACTAGACTGTGGTCCCATTGCAAAAGGGTGTTGGCTCCCATTGCTCTATTATGCTATGTATAGAGCAAAACTAAGATGTATTATAAAATGTGACTTCCATAACTTTGATGAAGTTTATCCCAACAAAGAAAATGAAAAACATGATGTTTGAAAATTATCCAAACAGTTGAATTTCCAAAAATAGTTATAGATTTAGGGTTAACAAAAGATTGACATGGATATTTTACAAAAATTCCAATATTTTGAGATTGCCGAACTTAAAAATCAAAATCAAAATAATTATTCGGCATAAGAGTGCCGAAATTGAAACAGTAGTACGGTAGTGTTAAAAAAAAACCAAGAAAAATACATGTTGAAATGCGCTAGAATCTTATTTATTTAGATGTTGTAGGTGTAATTACTCTATAAAATATACTCAAGAGAATTTTATTAGTATAAATTTAGCACTTCCATTTTGACAAATTTAAAGAATACAAAATCGAACATCGAAATTTTCTTCTCTATACATAACCACATGGAGACTAAATTTATACAATTATCGACAAAAATAATAATAAATATTCTAGTTCGTTTTATATAGATTAGTAGACTATAAAATGATCCATAAGAGATTGAAACTTGATAATTACATATGAAATTGTACACTATATTTAAATTATTACACCATTCATTGAAATTACTAAAAGTGTTTCAATAGAGTGATTAATTCTTTATGCTAATTTGAATTTAGACAATCTAATAGTTGCAAAAAATACTTATAACTTAGAGAAGTCATTTATTGTAAAAATTAAATGATCCCTTAAGAGAAAAAGGTAGTTTAAAGAAGAATTGTAAAATAATACAAATGATCTTAAAATGATCTCTCAAATTGAATCTATTTTAAACAAAAAAATTTGAATATTTTTGAATATTATCTAAATTATTTTTGGACTATTTTGAAACTGTTTGTCTTTATAAACAGTTCATTTATATCTTTCTTTTAATTAAGAAAAATCCTTTCTTTGCCATTACGTGGTTTATAAGATTTTTACACAGTCATTTTTTCAAGATTACTAGAATATTAAAATATTAATTTAACATTCATCTTTATTATTAAAATATTCATATACAATATTAAAATACATCCTGATGTCATTCATGTCTTAGCCTAAAATGTATGTGATTATATAGAATTTTGTAACATTGTAAAGATATAGTATTGCATTTAAAAGTGCACATAAAAAATATTCGAGAATATAGCAGGTGGAAAGATAGTTTAGATCCTGTACCTTAGTTTGTAAAGTGGTTAGGTACTAGCCTAGCTAATATTTAAATTACCTAAATCAAACATTGAAAATTTAAAACACATTGAAAATTTTTAATTTAAAAAAAACCTTAAAGAAAATTGGCATATTTTAGAATAATACAATTTATGTCTAACCAACCTAAGAGCTATAGTAATATTGTTTATTTATAATTGATGAGTCTGTCTTACAACTTTGTTCTCCCCTTCCACTCCAATGCATCCCTTTTTTACAAATAGGGCAAGTTGTGATAATAAATGATATCTTACTTCTTGCTTATGCACAATAAGAGACTTGTGATTGATTAAAAGAATGTCATTAATGAGTCGCACAAGTGGGGTGAACAAGTGGCCCACCCTCTAAATCCAACACCCAATTTTATTTATTTATTTAATAGTAGTTTTGCACCAATGGCTCTTTGTCCGGTGGGCACTGACTCATTATCAAAACAAACATACACTTTATTCACGCCGGCCAAAAAAGAGGTCTAGAGTTCTTATCTATTTATTTCTTTGTGTTGATGGAGTTTAGTGGCACTAGCTCAAAAAGAGAGCACACCTAATCTTAGAAAGTCCATGGATGATGCAGCAAAAGGCAAAACAAGTTTACTAAACTGCCAAGTCTAGAGATCTAGAAAAGTTATGGTCGGTGAAATTATGAGTGATTCTTGTGTATAGTTTTGTAGCCGATGTATTATGGTTGCTCTTTTGTTTTCTTTGGATTCACCAAGACGCAACTCTGAAAAAAATTCTCAATGTTTTGTTTTTTTGTGTTTTTTTTTTGAAACAAGAGGATGAAACCATTGAATTAACGAAGGTCGCACAAACCGAAGTCAACATTGAAAGGGCTTATGGGGCACATATTGACATCTGAAGATTCAGAGTGGAGAAGTAATGTACATATTGACATCTGAGGATTCAGAGTGGTGAGAAGCAATGATAATTTTTTGTTAGAAGACAGTTTAGCATTTTTGCTATTTTTCCATGGCTTCAACTTGAAGAGCAATCGAGGCTCCTTGGATGCTCTCTTCATATTAATATATACAGGGTAATACACATGTGCTACCTAGGTGCTGCTTAGGCAATACCAGGGTGGTTCCTAGGTTTAAAGAGACTGGCTATTCTTCTTCCTTTCTCTTTTCAAAAATTCTTTGTATCAATTAGCCCAAAACATTTTCAATCAGGTCGCCTCCCTGAGGTGCCCAATCCATATCACAGCCCGATTTCTCACTGCTTTCATGGACATCAGAATTGGTGCTTGTTGATGTTGGTGTTGTTGGTTTAACCCACGTCCAAGTTTGCCGATGTTGCTCGGCATTGAATGGTGCCGGGGGAGCCTTCAGCACTGGACTACAGGGCTTCTTAGGGTTTACCCAGGGTTTAAAGTTTTCACTATTCTTCTTGTGACTCGATAATACATGGTCACTCTTCTTCTTGTGTGTACCCCATAGCTGGTCACTCTTCTTCTGCTCGTGGAATAGAAATCGGGTGTCATATTTGTTCTGGAAAGCTTGCTGCTGTTGTGGAGGAATCTGATGAAAGCTTCCTTTTGCAAGCCTTTCGTTGCTCCTGCCGCGTTGACGTGACCTCCGTGCTTCTTGTTGTTTGTTGGGAAGACGAGGACCCAGACGGTCTTTTACTGAGATTCTATGGCCCCCCATTGTGTGAGGACCCAGACGGTCTTTGACGGAGATCCTATTATGGCCCCCCATTGTGTGAGGAGTTTTTGGTAATCCTCCTCCCAGCCTGTCGAAAACAGATACACGCTCGCTCCCACGCATCGCCATTCTCTCCATCAAGCGCAACTTCGTTGCTAAACGTATTAGCGGTATTCACTGCAGAAGAAGAATGAGAAACACCATCGACAGCGAGGTCTACTTATACTTCAGGTTCCAAGGTAAAATGTAAAAGATAAACTGAAGGTAAACTGAAAGTTAAAATGTAAAAGCTAAATTGTAAAAGTTAAAAGGTAAAAGTAAAAGTAACAAACTCGAAAGTAAAAGCTAAAATGTAAACACTAGAGAGTAAAAGCTTAAAGCTAAAGTATATCGTAAAAGCTAAAATGTAAACGCTTTGAAAATGTAAAAGCAGGCATGGGCAGCCAGGAGTGACTTATAGTAATTTCAAATTTTCATCAAAATTTATGAAAAATTCATGATTTGTAGTAGACACATGGCTTCATTTACTAAAAATATGAAATTGTATACTTCTCTTATTTATAGTGGTAAAATTGAGTGTGACCTGGAAAGCAGGATTCCATGGTCATTGGCCTAAGCATTTTGGAAGCTAGAACCGCATTTATCTCAATTCCAACTTCTCTTTTGAACTCAAACCCATTAAAAGTGTAGATCCATTACAAATACAACCAACATACACCATATCTTACTTGCCACAAAGGCATGTTCTAATGTTTAGAGATTAACCCCTAAAGGACCAAGTGTCCTAACTAGGACATTTAGAGAATCGGGTAGGTTCCGGTGAACACATTTTTAATCGAATTTTGAAGGAAATTTAATAGTAGATTCCCCAATGTGCCACGAAAATGGGGATTCTTTTTTTTTTGAATTCCGACACCGTATGTGAAAGTTATGAGGGGAAATATGTTTTTTTCGGGAGAAAGGGCAACGGGGCAGTAGAGAAATAGTTGAATTTTAGTGGGGGGCAACAAGATGGGCGGCATGTGGAAAATGGGGTGAACTGTGGTGGGCAGAAGACCACCCCATTTTCGAAACTCATTAAAAAAAAAATTAAAAAAAAAATTTAAAATTTTAAAATATTTTTTTATAAATAAAAATTATTATTTTAATCTGAAATTTATTATTTTAAATCGAAAATTATTATTTTAAATTTTAAAAATAATATTTTAAACTGAAAGTTCAATTTTATAATTAAATAATATTATTCAAAATTTTGAAAATTAAAATCATTGAACAAAATAAAAAATAAAAAATAAAAATCGTCCAATGAGGTATTGCCACGTGGCAGTACACTTTGAGAGTTAGTGGGGTCATGAACATTGGAATGGGTTGGCACTTCAATTCCCTTCCTCCACCCTTTATTTCCCCCCTAACCCCCAAAATTCTTAGAAAATGTGCTACATGTCTTCTAAAACTTGGAGATTTTTTTTTTTTTCAAATTTCTTTTCGCCATTCTATAGAGGGTGGAATGTACTTGTGTTTCACCGCTCGGATTCGTATTTTAAGTACAGAAAGTAAAAAATATTGCAATTCCAAAAACATATAATCTTTTTTGAAGTTTTAAACCCCTAACAAGTGCAAGGTGTTCTTCAACATCCTAAACATCTCCAAACGCAACGAAAATTGGTACACAACTAAGTAACATCATATAGAATGTGAAAGTGAAGTGCGACAGGTTTCGGTAGTGAGGTTTTTTGATGTAGCCATGGTCAAACGCATCTGAAATTTTCGGGCATGTGTTTTTTTGGGGTGTTTTTTTCCATCAAACGCAATTATCTTGCAATCTGTGCGGTCAAAATCAACGAAATTTGTTGTGTATGTTTTTCAAGTAGTTTAGGACAAGATCTTACGGTTAGAAGGTAAAAAATAACATTTTTTTGGATTTTTTGCATGGGGGAGTGAAAATGGCAGCATTGGAGTGTTTTTGGAGGAAAAACACTCCGGTCCTTTAGGGGTTAACAGCAATAGGACACAACACCGTGTCCCACTATTGGTCATGTAGTTATTTCTCTTGTGATTAGGACTTTTCATGTCTTGCTTCTGAATTGATTTAAGTACTACATTTTAACCCTTTGACGTGCCAACGTCCATATTCTCGACGCTAGATGATTTCTGATGCGACTCTTCACCACATATAGTGATGTTTTTCATCCATCCAAAGTTCTCTTGGTTCTTGTGCTAGTTGACTACCATTTGATTGGTATGGATCTTCAAAATAAGATATTGTGATTTTTTTTAAATAACAAAATTGGTTTATGTCGAGTTTCATTTTTAGATCAAAAAGTGAGATCTGAAAAATGATTTTCCAAAATAAGTAGAGTCAAATAATGGAAATTATAATATCTCATAGTGCATATTATTCCAAATTCATTACAACAATTTTTAATAAAAAATTGTTAATTTGGGATTTGTAATTGCATTTCAAAATAAAACCTTGAAAATTTAATTAAAATTTATTAATAAAAATTATGATAAATCCAACCGTACAAATGTGATCTACACATTGAGATTTACAACTTTTCTTTGTATATCAACTCCATTTTTGTGATTCGTCAAACATTCTATAACACATCTTTGAATTCGGTGCATCATCTGGACCTCAAAGGGTTAAAGTTAGTTTCGATTTACACCGACCCAGTAGAATTCATCTAATTTGCTATCTAAATCATGCCTGTAGGATTTAGATCATTCTCACTAGTGACTAGTAACTAAGTCTGGTATCCTCAAATTTCTTGCTAAAAATCGAGGTTTTGATTTGACTTGGGAAAACTTTTTGCCAACCGAAGCGTTCGACGCTGGTATATATATTGCTTCTAGATACCAGTTGGACTCCTCTTGTTTGACAAAATTTAGGTCTAGGTTAGTATATCACATTCAAAAATAGGGATACTAGGCTCCCTAGTAGGCATGCTCTTAGAGCGCCCCCTATGAGGCGCCCTTGCCCGCTCTGACAATGGGTACCGACAAATCTGCAACCACCCCATGCTCTAGTTGCTATGTTCGATCCCGCGTTGCTCTACTAGTCCACCTACTCTCAGAGCGGTCTTGGCGCCACCGCTGGCTAAGCACGCCCAAGTTAAGAGTGGGTTCACACCCAATTCCGCAGTTGCTACCACATGGTAGTATTTAACAGTTTGCAGTATATGATGAGTAGTTACTTCCACATTTGGCAGTATATGATGAGCAATAACACAAACTTTGCTCAAATTAGCCTCCCTCTCTCAAAGAACCAGTCTTCATAGGGGCACACACCACTTTGTTTGCACCCGGCCCCAATTTCAAGGCCTATAATCACCCGCTCTCTGACTCATGTACGGGTACTTCATGGGGAGTGGCTTTTAAAGCTTAACCCTTTAGTGCCCAGAAGACCATAATGTGGTCACTAGGTCATTGGAAATGGGAATTCCAGAAAATCCATAGCGATTCAGATTTAGTACTCTGATGTTCAAGATTGCGAAATTCATAATGTCATACTCTGGGGGGAAAAAATTGCATTCTGAGTTCATATACTACCAGAATACGTTGATAGAAACCAATGGGATACAGAATATATACAGAAAGGCATAGAAGGATTACTTCCATAGTACAAAAGATAGTGTAGTTTGGATGTGACCATCCCATGGGCATTCCCTTCTGCCAATTTTTGGTGTCATAATTCATTGTGACCAGGATGAAACCTCGAAAGATAAGACAGGTGTTTCAGTTTTGGCGATAAAGAGGAGATGGTAAGTAAATTGAGCCTTGATCGTATAAAACCGTAGCAATTTATATACTATTGGGTATAATATGCATGCTCAGGTTGTTATTGAATTTTTTTTTCCGGCCCCCTCGTTCCATTATATATCACATCATTCTGTAAATGTGTGCTCTGATTCCTTGTTGTATCTGCCAACATCCAGTAGGCCTGTGTACAAAAAACTTGGACTCACCGTATGTGTCTGAGGGAGCTAACTTCTAAAATTCGTAAATAAATGCACAGGGCTCCAATCTTTGCCATGTATGAATCCCTGCTGAGGTGACGAGTTGCCGAATCGTTGAACCTCGGAGATAAAAAATTAGCATAGTCTGTCAAAGTTGTATTCACCCCCGAACTAACACACCCCTCATGATCGATGTTTTTGGAACTGCTCATATGGTGCACCGCATCATTATAATCTTTGCATCGAGCAGTTAGATTTCACTGAAAATTTGTCACATTACTTATCACTGGGATAACACTAAATTTGTAAAGTTTGAATCTAAATATAGCAACTGGATTTCAATGGACAAGTAGTAAATGCAGAAAAACACCAGCATCTGTCATTTTCTCTAAAACTACCCTGGGCACTAAAGGATTAATCCTTTGACGCGCCCGCGTCCATATAATGGACGATGAACAGATTGTAAGCCTTCGCTTGACTACATCCCGTATAGTTTTTCATCCATCCAAATTTTCCTTGGTTCTTCTGTTAGTTGACTACCATTATACAGTATGGATCTTCAAAATAAAATATTGTGATTTTTTTTTAAATGACAAAATTGATTTATGTCAAGTTTCATTCTTAGTTCAAAAAATGAGACCTTAACAATGATTATCCAAAATAAGTAGAATCAAATAATGGAAATTATACCATCTCATAGTGCATGTTATTCCAAATTCGTTATAAATTTTTTTAATAAAAAATTGTTAATTTGGGATTTTAAAGTGAATTTCAACAGAAAACCTTGCAAAATTAATTAGAAACTACTAATAATTTTTTTGATAAATCCAACCATACAGATGTGATGTACACATTGAGATTTACAACTTTTCTTTATATATCAACTCCATTTTTTTGATTCATCAAACATTTTATAACACATCTTTGAAATCGGTTGTGGATCTGGACGTTAAAGGGTTAACCCCTAAAAGCCGGAGTGTATGGCCGTGGGCTGAGGTGCCTTGGAATCCCATGACTGTGCTGAAACACATATGACCCTATATCTCGCTGAAAAATGAAGCTTTTGATGCAAGACTTTCTGCTGTACAGTCGAGTACAAATTGCTTACGAATTTTTGACTCCTCCCTTGTCAAAAACAGAGTCCCTTGCAGTCCCTTCCCTAAATTGTAATGTGCTCGATATAGCACCTCTGGACCTACAAATTGAAAGGGACATTCCTACTCTAGTCCTCTACTGGTAGGAATTTTTTCTTGCCATATTTGCAATCTTCATAATCAATGCGGCCGCTTGATGTAGGATCTACCTACTTTCACTGCTGACAATGTCCCACCAAACATGGCGGCGATACACTTCCCACAATTTTCCAATGCCACCTCTCGGACGGTCGTGCGCCGTCAATCTCCCATCATGTCCATCCCCTCCATCTACAAAAATCAATTCCATCGATTTGGCCTTCGAATTTTTTCCGCGGGGGGGGGTTTATACCACCAGCTCCGGAGGTCGGAGGTCGCACCGCTCACCACCGAAGCATATAGGACATTGGTGGTAGATTGTAATTAGCTTGGTTAGCTTGTGATTCTCGCCTGGTATGACACTGCCTGATATCACTTAGCTTGGTTAGCTTGTGACTCTCGCCTGGTATAGCTTGTAATTCTCGCCTGGTGTGACACTGCCTTAGCTTGGTTAGCTTGTAATTAGCTTGTGTACCCTCCTCAACTTGGTTAGATTCTCAGAATGCGGCAGCGCACTTTGACGAACAAAGAGAGATTTTGCATTGTAAGAATGCGAGAGAAAGGAATGAAGTGTAAAGACATTGCAGACATGCTGCAAATGCCTCCGTCTACTGTCTCCATTGTCCTTACGAAATGGAGATTAACAGGTTGTATGCAAACTCAATCAGCAAGCCACGCTCCTCAGAAACTCACAGCTCGTGCATTGCGAGATTTAGCTCGGCTTGTTCGTTCCGACCGCCAGCAAACTCTCGCAATGCTTGCAGACTGTTTCCATGTGCATAGAAACACCATACGCACCTATATCCGCAAGCTTGGATTTCGCAATAGGATTGCCCGTAAAAAACCCTATTTGACTATAGATCACATAGCGAAGAGATTAGCATTTGCAAAAGAGCATCGACATTGGACTGAGAACGATTGGAAGAATGTGATATGGAGTGATGAGTCCTCCTTTGAACTTGGAAAAACCTCACGGCAGATTAGAGTGTGGCGGAAGCCGCATGAAGCATATGCATCTAAGTGTTTAGCACCTACTTTCAAATCGGGTAGATCTTCAGTAATGGTTTGGGGGGCTTTTACCGGGTTTGACAAAAGCCCATTAGTTCTCATGCCAGAGGGTGAACGAACAGCAACCGATTTCATTCAAAATGTCTATGACAGCACTTTAAGTGCCTTCTATTTCATGCATGATTATCCTCATCGGCTCACACTCATGGAAGATGGTGCTCCAGTCCACCGCAGCAAACTTGCACAACAATGGAGGGTAGCTTATGGTATTGAAAAACTTGATTGGCCTCCAAACTCACCGGACTTCCACCCCATTGAGAACTTATGGAAATTGGTGAAAGATTTGCTCCGCCACCACAACCGACCAAGAAATAAACAAGAAATGATGCAAACTATTGAAGCAGTATGGAATGAAGTCTCCATGGAGCAATTACAAAATCTCATTGCAAGTATGCCTAATCGAATAGAAGCAATCATTTCAGCAAAGGGGGGAAGCACCAAATGGTAGATAGTATGTAGAAAAAGATTATAAATCTTTTTTTTTCCATATATACATGTACATATTTATCATAATTATAAAGCTTTCTTTTCTATGATTCCAAAGCAACTTTCGGTTTCAAAATTGAATCATTTTTGCACCTCCTACAGCTCCTCAAAGTTCCTACATACTATGCTGAAATTTCAGGCCCGAAAAAATTCGTAAGCATGTTGTACCCGCCTGTAGATGCTGTAGTTAGCAAGGCAGCCCATGAGAGCCAGTTTTATTGAGCCATTCTGCTTCCATATGATTTGAGATCAAGGCATTTTTTGAATTGAATCCTGATGATGCTGTTCTACTGCTGAACAATCGTTTTAGATGTTGAAGTTCAGTTTTCTTATTCCTGCTTCTACATGGCTTGAGAGAAGGCATTTTGTTGATTGGATCTTGATGATTACTCTTGTAAGGTAGGAAAACCAAAAACGGTGAAAATAAGGTGATTTGACTAGAAGGAATGGAGTTAGAAATTATGTGAAATTTTTTTGAGATGAAGAAGAAATGATGAAGAATGCAAGTTGTTTCGTATTTTTATTCCCTGTAAATAATTATCTACAATTTCTCAAAGTGGGAAGTTTGTCAAACCCCCTTCTTGTATACTAGACTCTTCCTTTTCTACACATGAAAGCACCAAAAACGGTTAACTAATATCACAGAAAACCGCACACAAGATTCCAAAAAAATTAGCAATTTTTAGTAAATTTTTGGAATCCTCGTCATGCAAAAATTATCCATTTTCGGTCTTCCACCTCCCTGCTTTTAAAAAACTCTAGTGCACGCCTTGAGGGCATTAACCGTTTTTGGTTTTCCTACCTTAATGTGCTTGAAATGGTAATGCTTGTAAGCAATTCGTGAGAGGATTTTAGGTTGTCTACATCCTCTTAATTAACATTTATCTGTTATTTAATATTTTAGGGTGCTGATAATGGATCCATGACAAATTTGGGTGTCCCTACTTTATTCCTCTCTTCTCGATAGTGTCATTATTGTTCTCACCTCACTTGAAGAATGTTACTATTTTTATATGGCACTATTGAAGAATGTTACTAATGGCGTGGGCACTGGCTCATTGTCTCGACGAACACACACTTTATTCACACTGGCCTTAAAAGACGATCGGAGTTTCTATCTATCTATCTATCCTATTAGAAAATAATTTTAATCTATTCCAAAAAAAATTGAGCTCGAGCAACGACCAGAAAAATAGTATATTGGAACACAGGCTTACTTTTTTTTGGAATAATCTTGCTCATAACTTCTACTCCGTGGAACCAAATGGGGTGTTTTAAATGCCAAAACAAACATATGTAACCTTTAAACATCTAGACGATGACATTTACAATGGAAATCAACATGATTGAGGTTGTTGGGACGTCAAAGGGTCATGTTTGATCGTTTTTCAGTCAAACGCTGATTTTCACCTAGTTCCTAATTTCAAATGAAATTGGTCCCAACTAAGAAAGTGTGGGAGTTGTCTTCTACTTTCTAGTCCAATTTACAGTTCTTCAAAATTGTTAAAATTGCGTTTTTTACAGCACTTTAAAGCTCAGAGCCCTAAAACTCCAATATACACTGCAGAAAAAGTTTTTCAATCGAATTTCTTTTCAAGTAAGCTCAAGAAGCATGCAACCTACACCTTGTTGTTCATCACTATTATTTACATTTTTTCTAAAAAATTCATACTATTTTAGGCATTTTTGTAATTACTATGGCTATTACAAGAGAAACACTTTGAAAAATCTTATAAAATTCATTTTCATTTAAATAATTATGAAAAAATTAGTGTAAATCGGTTTCAGAATAAATTATATGAGAAAAATTCCAAAAAAATATAATCATTAGAAGAGAAATGAACCCTCCAAGGGGCTTTTTTGATGTTCGGGCAAGAATCTAATTTTTTATTGGAATTCTTTTTTAAATTAAAATATTTAAAAATAAAATATTAATAAAATAAAATAAAAATATTATTAAAAAATGTTTTAAACCATTTTTTAATATTAAAAATATATTAAGAAATTAATTTTAAAATTTTAAAAAAACTTTTAATATTTTAATATCCAGTCTGACGTGGTCGAACTAATGCCACGTCAACTTTTTTTTTATTTTTTTTTATTTTTTTTATTTTTTATTTATTTATTTTTTAAACTTGAAGCTTCTTAGAGGGCTCAGATTTCTTGTAATGACATTTTAAAATGTGAGAAATTGATGAGGTTTGACCGGATAATTGTAGTGTGGACGCTTAAGGGTTAAGGCATCTATACTTCTTTAGAATAAAATTAAAGTAAGTAAAAGAGAGAACTGTGCTTAAAAAAGATTTTGGGTGTGGGAATCAAGAAAGCCATATCTTTTAATGATTAACAAAAGATTTTGCCCTAAGAAAGAGCTACACCTATAATCAGCATTTTGATAAGTCGTAGTTTTTTTTTATTCTAGACCAAAGAGAAGGAGGCCTCACATTTGAAGCAATTCACATATATATGAATGCAAGAAATATTGACCAGGTTTCCACTTGAAAATTAACCATTATTAGAATTGAACAATACTTTACCTAACATTAAACTTACCGTCAATTCAATCCCTCAAAGGAATTAAAATAATTCCATTTTTAAGATTACAAGGATGGAGGATTTTGGAAGATAACTACTTCTTCATATATCATGGTACCGGCTACAATTTCGACTATAATTTTTTTATTTTTTTAAATGCCTAAATTTTAGATAACTACTTTCTAAAATTTTAAAAAATTAACGTGGATATTTTACAAAAATTCCAATATTTTGGGATTTTCGAACTTAAAAATTAAAATTAAAATAATTATTCGGCATAAGAGTGCTGAAATTGAAACAGTAGTACGATAGCGTTAAAAAAACCAAGAAAAATACATGTTGAAATGCGTTGGAATCTTATTTATTTAGATGTTGTAGGTGTAATTACTCTATAAAACAAACTCTTCATAATTATATTAGTATAAAGTTAGTACTTCCATTTTGACAAATTCAACTAACACAAAATTGAAGATCAAATTTTTCTTCCCTATACATAACCACATGGAGAGGGTGTTTTTGCACTACGGATGTCATAGTTTTCAACAAAAAAAGTTTCTAATGTTGTAAAGCAGTTGAATTAATCACGTAATATAATAAATAGGGGAAATACCAAAAACATTTTAATATAGTAAAAATAGAATCTTTTGGAATCTTTTCAAAATATTGTATATTAGTTTGGAATCTTTTGGAATATTCCTGCTGATGTCATTTTATCCGCTTGCAAACCACGTCGAATGCATATTCCAACCACACCACAGGCTCCGTTTTAATTAGGCAACCAAGCTCGCAAGAAATTTTTTGGGAACTCGCCATTTTCAGGGGCATTTTATGTAAAGGAACAAAAATTGCCGCCATAAACCTCTAATATCCACCTTGCTCACAGAATCGTTTGGAATCTTTTTTGAATACGATACCTTTATGTTATAGGAATTGAGGAAAATCATTGACATGACTATACAATGACGAACAAAACTGAGTATTGATTTGAAACTTTTCCATTCAAACAACTATACCATGAGCATCAATGGGCAAAGTCCAAAAGTAGATATAACACGCAATTCGCTATTTATGCACTTGGCCAAGTGCGTTCATTTCATGAGCAAATCTTGCTTAAAAAAATTTGTGTAGAAAGTTCTCTAAAAAACAGCGATTTTTTCTTTCTACAAATCACTTACATTGTAAACAAACAATTCTTTTATTTATTTTTTATTCTTATCTTTATCTTTTCTTTTATCTTTTCTTTATCTTGTTTCTTTTATCTTGTCTTCTTTCTTGTCTTCTTTTTTCTTTTCCTTCTTGTCTTCCTTCTTGCCTTCTTCTTCTTTTTCTATTTTTTCTTCATACCTCTTGTGGCAGCCGCAAACCCTACACCCGCATCGGGGAAAAAAAAACCAATTTTTTTTTTCTTTTGGTTTTCATCTTCTTTCTTGCTTAGGGCTCATGAACCCTAAAAATAGAAATTTAATTTTTTTTTTAAATTAGGGTTCAGCCAGCGGCGGCTGAACCTAAACGGCGGTGGAAGAAAAAAAAAAAAAAAAAAAAAAAAAAAAAAAAAAAAAAAAAAAAAAAAAAATCTCTTTTGGTTTTCGTCTTCTTTCTTGTTTAGGGCTCATGAACCCTAAAAAAAATTTAGGGTTCAGCCGCCGGCGGCTAAACCCTAAACGGCCAGAAAAGGAAAAAGGAAAAAGGAAAAAAAAAAAAAAAAAAAAAAAAAGTTTTTTTTCTTCTATTTTTAGACTACTGACGGCTGAGGGTGCGCGGCCGCGCACCCTAAGCCTCTTTTATCCTCTCCCTCACTCCCTTTTCCTCTTCTCTCCTCTCCCTCTTCCTCTTCTCTCCTCTCCCTCTTCCTCTTCTCTCCCCTCCCTCTTTACCAAATTTTTTTTTTTTTTTTTTTTTTTTTCTTTCCGGCCGTTTAGGGTTCAGCCGCCGGCGGCTGAACCCTAAATTTTTTTTTTAGGGTTCATGAGCCCTAAACAAGAAAGAAGACGAAAACCAAAAAAAAAAAAAAAAAAAAAAAAAAAAAAAAAAAATCTTTGTTTTTCTTTTTTTTTTGGTTTTTTTTTCGTCCACCGCCATTTAGGTTCAGCCGCCGCTGGCTGAACCCTAATTTAAAAAAAAATTAAATTTCTATTTTTAGGGTTCATCAGCCCTAAGCAAAAAAGAAGACGAAAACCAAAAGAGAAAAAAAAAAAAAAAAAAAAAAAAAAAAAAAAAAAAAAAAAAAAATTGGTTTTTTTTTCCCCGGTGCGGGTGTAGGGTTTGCGGCTGCCACAAGAGGTATGAAGAAAAAATAGAAAAAGAAGAAGAAGACAAGAAGGAAGACAAGAAGGAAAAGAAAAAGAAGACAAGATAAAAGAAACAAGATAAAGAAAAGATAAAAGATAAGATAAAGATAAGAATAATAAATAAATAAAAGAATTGTTTGTTTACAATGAAAGTAATTGTAGAAAGACAAATATTGTTGTTTTTTAGACAATTTTTTAGACAATTTTTTTAATGCGTCCGGGGGTCAAGTGCATGATTATATGGCCAAGTGCGTAAATAGCGAATTGCGTGTTATATGCGAAAGTTGTAGTATGCAACATATAACATATTACTATGGAAGTTTGAAGAAAAACTCAATTGTGATTTGAAAGAAAATGAATTTCAAAGTTAGCCATGTCTAAAACTCGGTTTTGTGCGCCATAATTCGGAACTACTTTAAATTTTGTCAATTTTTTCTTAGAGCTTCAAAAAAACTTTTTGTGCCTTGGCATGTTGGTATACATCATTTTAGATCGTTGTACACAAAAATTGAAAGAAGTTGATATTTATAGAATTTAAAATATTCACAATTTGACAAACATGCAAATGATGTTGGTTCTCACGATATTTGAATATTTTGTTGGAATTGAGAGTATGGGACTGCATTGGCCATTGTAGAGAGTGCATAGGTTGCAACATAAACCATTGTTACATCTTAATGCCTTGTGTTTGAAATATTTGTTGAATAGGAGAATGCGTTCAATTTATATATTAGAGTTATATGATGCAGTTTTTTGGTCTAGCTTTTTCGTACAAAGACTAGAGTTCTTATCGCACATAATTAATCCAACAAATCAAAAAAAAAATCAATTTTTTTTTTCAATATCATCAAAAAGTTCACAACCACCAGAAATTACACTAACTTTCATAAAATTGACAATTTTTTGATGATACTGAAAACGACAAAAACAAGTTGTTCGATTGGCTGAATCAATTATGTGCATCATGAACTCTAGACTTTGTAAGAAAAAGTTAGACCAAAAAACTGCATCATACAACTCTAATATATAAATTGAACGCATTCTCCTATTCAACAAATATTTCAAATGCAAGGCATTAAGATGTAACAATGGTTGATGTTGCAACCTATGCTCTCTCTACAATGGCCAAATGAATGCAATCCCATGCTCTCAATTCCAACAAAATATTCAAATATCGTGAGAACCAACATCATTTGGATGTTTGTCAAATTGTGAATATTTTAAATTCTATAAATGTCAACTTCTTTCAATTTTTGTGTACAACGATCTAAAATGATGTATACCAACATGCCAAGGCACAAAAAGTTTTTTTGAAGCTCTAAGAAAAAATTGACAAAATTTAAAGTAGTTCCGAATTATAGCGCACAAAACCGAGTTTTAGACATGGCTAACTTTGAAATTCACTTTCTTTCAAATCACAATTGAGTTTTTCTTCAAACTTCCATAGTAATATGTTATATGTTGCATACTACAACTTTTGCATATCCATTTTTGGACTTTGCCCATTGATGCTCATGGTATGGTTGTTTGAATGGAAAAGTTTCAAATCAATACTCAGTTTTGTTCGTCACTGTATCTTCAATGAAACGTATCAATTAAGGCAATAACATATTTATTCTACAACGTCACCAAATGCAATGTATTACATTTTGGGCCAAATACTATTTTATATTATTTTTTAAATTATTAATATACATACAATCCTAGAATACCTTTTCACTGTGGTTAACTTTTTGCCAAAAAACTAATTTCAATGACCAATAGAAAATGTTTACCGCCACATTTCGCTTGTTATGCGATGTCACACTACACATTTTGGATGCCCTACCGTGAAAACACCCGAGACTAAATTTACACAATTATTGACAAAAATAAAAATGAAATATTTTAATTATTTCATTTTATATAAATCTGTAGACTATATAAAATGATTCATAAGAGATTGAAACTTGATAATTATATATGAAATCAGTGTACACTACATTTAAATTATTACAACATTCATTGAAACTAATAAAAGTGTTTCACTAGAGTGATTAATTCTTCATGCTAATTTGAATTTAGACAATCTAATAGTTGCAAAAATATGTTAATAACTTAGAGAAGTCATTTATTGTAAATTAAATGATCCCTTGAGAAAAATAGGTGTTTTAAAGTGGAAAGTTAAAATAATACAAATGACCTTAAAACAATCTCTCAAATTGAATCTATTTTAAACATATTTCTTTAATACTTAAAAACATTATCTAAATTGGTTTTTTTGGACTATTTTGGAACTAGTTGTCTTCATTAGAGGAGAAATGAGGATTCAAAAGGCCCCATAAAAGAGGCCCCGCCGACAGCTGGAGCACATGCCTTTATAAAAATAAAATAAACTTTAATAAAAAAAATATCATTAAAAAAACCCCTGCCGAGTCTTGCCCTAGTGCTTGCAGGCGATGCGGCGAGGTCCGGTGGGACTTTCTTTTTTGTTTTTTTGTTTTCTTTTCTTTTCGAGGTAGAAAAGCCTAGGTGGTAAAGTTTGTGATGATACCATGGGAGCATGTGGTTGAACATATTCATGGGCACAATGACGGGCAGGATGAGGACTTGAGGGCCTTTTGAATCCTTATTTCTCCTCTAATGTATAAGCAGTTCATTTATATCCTTCTTTTAATTAAAAATATCCTTTCTTTGCCATTACGTGGTTTAAAAGATTTATCCATAGTCATTTTTCAAGATTATTAGAATATATAAATATTAATTAAACATTCATCTGTATTATTAACCCTTTGACACGCTTGCGTCCATATAATGGACGACGAACAGATTGTAACCTTTTTCTTGACTACATCCTGTACAGTTTTTCATCCATCCAAATTTCTCTTGGTTCTTGTGCTAGTTGACTATCATTTGTACGGTATGGATCTTCAAAATAAGATATTGTGATTTTCTTTTAAATAACAGAATTGGTTTATGTCAAAGTTCATTCTTAGTTCAAAAAGTGAGACCTTAAACATGATTTTCCAAAATAAGTAGAATCAAATAATGAAAATCATACCATCTCGTAGTGCATGTTATTCCAAATTCATTATAACAATTTTTAATTTTTTTTGGTTAATTTGGGATTTTTAATTGAATTTCAAAAGAATATCTTGAAAATTTAATTACAATTTATTAATAAAAAATATGATAAATCCAACCGTACATATGTGATCTTCACATTGAAATTCACAACTTAGCTTTGTACATCAACTCCATTTTTGTTATTCATCAAACATTTTATAACGCATCTTCGAAATCAGTGTTGAATCGGGACGTTAAAGGGTTAAAATATCCATATATCCATATACAATATTAAAATACATCCTCATGTCCTTCATGTCTTAGCCTAAGTGCCCAAAATGTATGTGATTATATGGAATTTTGTAACATTGTGAAGATATAGTATTGCATTTAAAAGTGCAAATAAAAATTATCCAAGATTATAGCAGGTGGAAAGATAGTTTAGCCCCCAAAGGCCCTTTGTGTCGCTTAGCACTTAGAACCACCTAGAATGAGAAACTTAGAAATAGGTGAAATGAAAAATTTGGAAGATTTATTTTGATGAACCAACTGATGGATCTTACAGAGGACCATTATGATATATGCCTATGTAGTTTTGAGAATCATCTTAGGAATAGATTGCAAGATTATAAAGTTTTAATTTATTTTCCATTGTTTTTTTCCCCCACCCTTGATTGAAAACTTATGCTTGAATGCTAATATCTTTTATTTTTCTCAAAGAAGTTATTTACCTTTTTTGAAAATATAGTTTGAAATGTTGTTAGCTATTACTATCCAAAGTAACATAAATTTTGAAAATAATTTCATTGATGAATTGGCCCTTGTATTAGATTGAGGTGTGAAAAAATGACAAACACAAAAAGAAATTTGATTTGGTTTATTTGTACACAAAAAAACATTTTCTTTTTAAATCGGATTGGTGAATGTCCGTAACTTATTATAACACAATGAACATCATGGGGAAAATTCCAAAAAGATTCCAAAATATTCAAATATAATATTAATATGATAAAAAGATTCCAAAAATTTCAAATTATTCCATTTTTATATATTTAAACATTTTCCGTAATTATTATGTAGTGTTAGCACTAAAAACGATCGTAAACGAAGGCAATGCCTTTGAATTTTATAACTAGTTCATGGATGATCATTTGGAAGTATGAGTTACACCATTGGAATGATTAGACGAAGAACTATCCAATAAAAACAGTTATATATTAAAAAATGTTGAAATTGGACAAATGGCGGCCTGCCCGAGTACACGAGCAACCACATTATGGTCTCTTGGGACATTAGGGGTTAGATCATGTACCATAGTTTATAAACTAGTTAGGTACTAGCCTGATTAATATTCAAATTACCTAAATCAAATTATGACAATTAAAATAAAAGAATAGGATTCAATGACCAATGACCGCACAGTTCCAATCATAGTAGATATGCCAATGACCGCACAATTTCACCGCACAATTCCAATAGAAATGTAAGGTACCGCCCAATCACTGCACGCCGTGTGGTGAAGGGCTCCAAGTAAATTTCCATTAAAAATCATACCCAATGTGTTTGACGTACAATAAAAGTTATTGTACAAAACATTTTCGAGTGTGATTTTTTCAAGGTGAATCCCAACTTGACATACCACAATCTTTCAAAATTTGAAACGGTGTAAGTTTCTACATTGTCGTGGGGAAGGATTTGAGTATTGCCTGTGCGGTCATTGGCATGTCTACCTTATATGTCCCTCTATATAGTCGGTGAACTAATCACAATCACTATACATGGATAATCATTATTGTCCATCAATCTAGAATACCAAGCCCTTCCTTAAATTAGCTATATAGGGACTTATTGAGGTATCACTATATCGTGCTTATAATTTTGTGGCTCTCTCAGCCACCCTGAAAAAAAAAACATTAAATCTCGGGGAGGGCACTCAATGTAGTCAATGTAAACCACATGCGTTAAAGTGATTTTTCAACCCCCTATTTACTTTTTAATAAAGTTTCATTTAGCTCCAAAATTTTGAGTGTTGTCACATAATCATTATATCTTTAATTTGAAAAAAACTCTTGATTCAATTAAAGTCAGCATCACCTCTAAAACACAATTGAAGATTGAACTAAAATGGTTGTTTTTTCATTTCAAACATTTATCAAGAATGCATTTGGATGACTATAGCATCCAACTTTGGTATACATAAACTATATATGAGCCTTCATTTATTGGAAATTTAAAAATATTTTTTACGATATAATATAGGGGGTCCAAAAAAAAATTAGCTGTACAGTGTATTTATTTTCTTCAAAAAATTGTAAGTAATTATACAGAATAAAGAAAATTCACAAAAATTCACAATATACACTTTCAACCTATAAAAACATCCTATAATTTTTTCAAGTTGTTTGATTGATTTTTTACAATGTAATATAGGGGGTCAAAGATCTTAACGCACGTGGTTTACATTGAATACATTGAGTGCCCTCCCCGAGCATTAAATACAAGCACTTTTCATTCACTTTTCAGAGTCAACTGCGAACTCAATGATAGGGTGTTGATGCTCTTAAGCGGCACCACCCTCGGAGCATCTCCACCAGCAACTATGAATTGCACTCTGAAGGTCATCAAAAAACTACAGGGCACACCATGCAGTTCCCCACCAACTGATCATCCAATTAGACTTTGAAAATAGGAAGTAATCCACTCACAAATCACCACGTATGGATTGTTGCAATCATGATGTGCAATTAACCCTTAAACGTCCACCATGACCTAAGAGGTCATTTCGATTACTGAAACTCAATTTAGTACTTTAAATTTCCATTTTAAACCAAATTTTCAAACTACAACCCTTAGTTAAATGAAATTATTCATCTAGTGATGTTATTTGTTTGTTAAAATGGTCAATATTGAATGAGAAATAGACATCAAAAGATTGCATTTCATCAAAAGTCAACAAAATTTTGACCATACATAAATCTATGAGTTTTTATCCAATCATGTCGAATTTTTTTTTCATCTATGTGAAATGAAATTTCCTATTCATTGGATGTAAAATTTTATAATTTCAAACTCATCTCGTCATCCAAATTTGAGGGAAAAAAAAATAGTAATAGAGAGCGTGTTTTTTATGACGCACTTTGAAGCAATGGAAAAATGTGATAAATTGGTCCATTGGAGTAAAATTTAACATCTATTGGATCATTCTGATGTTATTTCTAAAAGGACAACAAAAAGATTCTAAAAAGGTGAAAACAATATGGGGATGAAAATGATGCTCAAAAATGAAGAAAAGCCTTGAGTCGTTTTGAGGGCCCTGAATTGGGTCAAGAAGAGAAGATACCACTAGCTTGAGTCGTTTTGAGGGCCTTGAACTGGGTTGCTAGTTTTATTCAACGTCTTCCTGCAAATAAATTGTTGACCAACCCATGCACATCCATTTTTCCAAAGCCTGAGAGCGAGGGATTTTTCTGCAATTTTTCATTTTTCAAACATGTGGCACCAATGAAATAAAAACATTGTAACACTTTCATCTAGATTTTAGATGAAATCAACATAATTGAAAGAAAATTTGCTGAAATGGATGAAAATATGTCAACACGGATGAATATTTTGGCGATCCATGAACGAGTGTTGGGTTCAAACTAAGCTCTTTTTAAAAACAATTTCGCTTTCTGGATATATTTCGCCAGCTAAAAAAACTGACAAGGTTGCAGAGAGCTATCCAGAGTGCTGGTGGAGATGCTCTCACTTTGGTAAATCAACTGTATATTATGTAGAATGCTACTTAGTACTGAAGGAGTCTTCTCACTATGCTGGAAGTGACGGAAAGCGTGGAATAGTTCGTCCCGCCCTTTTGGAGCTGAGATTGATGATAGTAATCCGATCCCATACTAGTAAGCTTCTAGCGAATCACCGACGCGGTCATGGAGTCCCTTTTCCGAACTTGTACAGGTAGGAGGCCTGCCAGGCAGGCAGTCTCCATGATGATGATATCAATGCTTTTGTCTAATTAGTGGGCCACGGTGTCAGGGACCCTGATCTATGCCCGTGGTCGACGTCACCGACCTCGGTCATGGATAGACCTCGGTGATGGTCGACGTCATCGACCTTGCCACTTGCCCGCCTGTTCCGTGTTCCCACGGGCTGCACTTCCTTAGGTGGCTGCAAAAGCAGCTGCACTAATTACTATCTCCAGAATCTTCGGCTCGGGCAGCCCGGTGGGGCGGGCACATGACCATATTTATTATTACCGTGGAATTATTGGCTGTGAAACTTCATCCACTTGTTCCATAGCATAATAGAGCAGCATCAGTAAACTTAGGAAGGGTCATCTTGATGTCAAAATGACATCAAAATGACATATGCCAGAGTGATGTAGGTATTAGTGCCATTTTGATGTCATTTTGATGCCAATTTGATGTAAACTTCACATCCATGTGGTATAGGTCATTCTAATGTAAGGTTAACATGTATCATTTTCATGTTAAGTTTACATCATTTTGACTTGGGGCATGTTAAGTTTGCATCATTTTGACATCAAAATGGCACTAATCCCTACATCACCGTGACATATGTCCTTTTGATGTCATTTTGACATCAAGATGACCCTTCCTAAGTTTACTGATGAGTGCAATGGAACACCCTTTTGAAAATTGGATCGAAAGAGAATTTTCATGTAGATTCACTTTTCTAAGTAATGAATGAATGAATGCCATTTGTATTCCACGAATTTTCGGACTACCGTGTCGTTGCCACGTACACTTAGTTTCTAATTGTAACAAGACTGTGGTCCCATTGCAAAAGGGTGTTGGCACCCATTGCTCTATTAGAGCATGGCCACCGGTTCTCCAGACCGATGACCAGAAGGGCCTTTTGTGAGCCCGGAGAGTAATCTCCGCCCCACCATGGACTCTGGCAGGGGCCGGAGCTTTGAGGCCTCAGGGAAATTGTGAATCCGCTCGCCAGACTGGAGAGTTTGTTTTCTCGCTGACGCGCCCATCTCACGGGGTTATTTTTGTTTGTCAGAGACAATATCATTGAAATTTTGGCTGCAACATTGAATTTAGCTTGTCGGTGGAGGGCTTGCGGGGGTGGCGGGACCGTGAGTGGACGACGCGGTAGGGAGGCGCGGGTCAACAGCCGCAGCTGGAGAGTCTGGAGTGCGTGGGTCGGGCGCCGGTGGGTCACTTCATTTTCATATGCGGCCTCAAGGGTTGGCAAGCCTGTAAACCGCCTTGATCAGGCCCTTTTGGATTGCGGAACGGTGGGAATGCTCTTATGCTATGTACATTCTCGAAGGTAGAGAGGCCCAATTCCGACCCTTTAGGATTTCTGACCGTGAGGATTGATGTAATAAATTTGAAGTTTTTAGGAAGTTAGAAATGATTAACTTTTCTCAAAATAAAGTTTAGAAAATTCATTATATATAAATATAAAGAAAGAAAGAAAGAAAATTATATATATATATATATATATATATATATATATATATATATATATATATATATATATATATATATATATATATATATATATATAAAGAAGAAATTTGCCCGGAAATTTGCTATAATCGACCTAAACATGACTTAAAAACAAAAATATGATTGGTCGATGCATTTGGATTTGGAGCTCGAGTAAAAAAGTCGATTTGAAGGGAACATGATTGGGGTTGGGAACGGAATAAGGTCAAACAACATTTTTGAATATTGTCACAATATCATTGCCTTTGTAGTACACTGTTCAAACTTTGTTATAGTCATTTGTGAGACCCTCTTGTAATAGTAGCTTGAAGGCTTTGTAGCTTATTTCAGAGTGTAGTTACATAGTAAATGTAGCTTAGTTCATGTTAGGAATTATGTTTTGGTTTTTTTGAGTAGCAATCAACATTGTGCATAAAGAACTCCAAAAATTGTATATTTTAAATGATAAATTGACTCATGGGAGTAACAAAATATATAAGGCACTGCATGTAGTTGACAGTGATGTAAACCAAGTTTTATATATCAAGTGGTTCAAATTTCCTCACTTCTTTACATATGATAGGCCACTCCATCCGGTAACCCCACAAATTGATACTGGACCTACACCCTCATGCATAATTGGTTAGTGGTGAAGTCGCTTATTCTTCACATTAAAGAACCTACTCAAACTTTCTCACGTCATTAGAGTTATCCGTAAAGTCGAGCAAAAATATTCCACAAGAGGAAAGACAAGACACAACTGGTTTTTTAGCTTGAAAGGCAGCGAAAATGAGTTTTGGCTCCTTTTTTTTCGACCAATCACAACGCACTGCGTTGTCAGAGAGATTCGAACCTTGAACCTCCCCAATGCAAGAGAAACTCCCCAAAACCTAATTTGAGTTCCCACGGAGGAATCTCCACGTACCCCCACACCAACCTCGTGCTCCCCCAAGGGAAGGAGCTTGGTGGCTTGTGTGAGTGGATGTCAGAAAATTCTAAATCAAGATTGAAAACACCCTGTGGCAGACAGGCTATCTGGTTCTCACTTTACGGATAACTCTATTGTACAGTGGGGTCCAACATGGAATGGCGTTTTTGGTTTCGCAGTGAAAAAAATTTCAGTACTGCCAACTTTGAAAGCCTCCCGAGAGCTCAAATATTGGTATTTTACCATAAAATTTTTACCAGAGACTTATCTTTAAGTTAATTATATGTATGCCAAATTTCAAGGCCAAAAGATTCACCAAAAAAACGTTATTCAAAATCTACCAACATTGGTAGTTATTCACTGCTGCCAACTTTGACAACCTCCCAAAGATTGAATTAATTTTTTTTTGCCATGAAATTATTGGAAAAAGAACTTCTTTATGTTAATAACATATGATAAAAATTTCAAGGCCAGAAGATTAATACAAAAAAGATATTGACAATCTACCAACATGTGTAGTTTTGGGAAACAATGGGGGAAAATTTGCTACCAACTTTGACACCCTCCCTACGGTTGAGAAATTGTCTATTTACCATGAAATTTTTGGTACAACATGCTCTTTATGAAAAAATCATTCATGCCAAATTTCAAGGTCAAAAAATCTATACAAAGAAAATTATTTACAATCTACCAATGTGTGTAGTTTCCCCCATTGTTTCCCACAACTACACATGTTGGTAGATTGTTAATATCGTTTTTTGTATTAATCTTTTGGCCTTGAAATTTTTATCATAGGTTATTAACATAAAGAAGTTTTTTTTCCTAGAATTTTATGGCAAAAAAAAAATTAATTCAATCTTTGGGAGGCTGTCAAAGTTGGCAGCAGTGAAAACATTTCCACAGCTACCAATGTTGGTAGATTCTGAATAACTTTTTTGGGTGAATCTTTTGGCCTTGAAATTTGGCATACATATAATTAACTTAAAGATAAGTCTCTGGTAAAAATTTTGTGGTAAAATACCAATATTTGAGCTCTCGGGAGGCTTTCAAAATTGGCAGTACTGAAATTTTTCTCACTGCGAAACCAAAAACGCCATTCCATGTTGGACCCCACTGTAGATGTAACTTTTTCACTTCATTGTAGATGTAACTTTCTCACTTTATTATAAACGTAAATTTCTCACTTTATTGTAGATGTAACTTTCTCACTTCATTGTAGATGTAACTTTCTCACTTCATTGTAAATGTAACTTTCTCACTTCGTTGTAGATATAACTTTCTCACTTCATTGTTGTTTGTGTTGTTTGTGTTGATGCTATTGGCCTCCTTCCCTTTCAACAATTGCAGTCCAATGCTTCTGCTTCACAAAATTTGCATTACATTCTATAATAGTAGGGTTTTGCACCGCCTATTGCTTCATTTGATCTTTACTGATACAATAACTTTTCTTGGAACTAGAGTGAAAGATGACACTTGCCATTATATGAGGGAATTTAGTAGGAGTCAAGCAAGTAAGACAAACTTAAGATGTGAAAAGAAAGAGCATCGGAGAGAATCTTGGAAACTTTAGTAGGGCGTTTGTATGGTACGGTCCACTAACTCCTCTTGGTAAACTAACTACATTTTGGTGCACATTTGTGCACTTTGAGCATTTTGTTTAAAAAGCTAACTTTCAAACCAATTTGAAAAATATGTAGCAATGATTCAATGAAAAATGAGTGAACCAACTTCTAGATTTATGTACATATTATCTAAAAAATAAAATTTTAGAATGTTAAAATGATTTTATGTTGAAGATTTTGAATATCAAAAGTCCCATTTTAATAACAGTTTTACCAATTTATGATCAAACTTTGAATGTAAATATAGTTCATATTTGATTCTATATTAAAAAATCTAAAAATAAGCCAACTTGCATAATTTAATTCTCAAGTACATTCAAAAAAGAAATCCATCAAAAAAGTTTTTTAAAATAGAGAAACAATTCATCCCTCCCAAAAATAACACATTTTAAAATTTGAAACTTTCATCAATTCAAAAAAATTTGAAAAAATTGGAAGATATGTTTCTTCACATATTTGAACACTGGAAAAATTCATAGCTCAAAATTCCATTCACAACCCTCTGTTCTCCTTCTCTTTTAGAAATTAGAGTGCATATTATGCATTGTGACAATGCACTAGTTTACCCTTTGTTTCATCCTCCATTAAAATATAATGCCAAATTTTTAATTTTCTATCAATTCTTTTTTCTCTTTTATCGGTACGGTCCATCCTACCACTTTAGATTTCACAAAAATATTTTTCTCTCTCTCAAATGGATTTTTCAAATTCTCAAAATCCTCAAATGAGTGCACGGGGACAAGAATTCTAGTGGACCGTATCATATAAACGCCCAGTAGGGGTACAAAGTCTAGGGCTTAATCCTTAAAGGCCCAACCGAACCCTGTGGGGTTGATGGATGATTGTTTTCATCCATATCTCCTTCCTCATGAACCTCTTCACCATGAAACATTTTTTAGAGATACTTCATCAAGTTGTTGTCCTATCCAACGGTTGGATTTGGTGTTATTAGAGTACATACTTCTCTAAAATTACAAACGTATAAGTATGTGAAATTTTGACCAAGCCAAAATTGCATTGACTTTAGTTCAAAAGTGGCCATGCAAAAATGAGGTCATAGATTTAAGGAACACAAAAATTTCAAAAAATCACCATGTCAAGAGTATCTCATTTCAACATTTTTTACTCAAAAATTATTAATATTTTGTTTGTAATCAAATTTTGAAGGAATTTTGAATTTTAACTTTCAAATTTTATAACAAAATATTGGTGATAGCATTGGTGAATCTAACCATATGGATGGAATCTAAAATTCAAAATTTACAACTTTCATTGTATATCAATTCCAAAATATTCCTCGAAACAATACTTTATAATGGTTTTTCTCAAATTGTCAATTCCAGGGACACCTTGTGACCTTTAGGGGTTAACAATATTATGGAAAAGAGGACTGAGAAACTCTTCCAGACGAGCAATGAATGGCGCTCAAATTATTGCTTGCTCCAAGTGAAGTGAAACAGCACTGTTGTTTCATTCTTTTGCGTCATGCATGATGATGCCGATGGCATTGATCAGAAATTATTACTGTAGTTTGTTTTGTGTAAGACTATTGATGACACCGACGATGAAATGTACCTGCTGATCGAGGAGCACAAATTTCACTTACAATCGATCAACCGCCTTCATCTTCTTGCGAAAGTCCATGGAACTTATTACGTTGCATTGGAAAAAGTAAGTTAAGTCCACTGGACCACTGCTGATTCAGTTGAGTACAATGTCGGAGGAGTGATTTGACGCTCCGGGCAATGAGAACTTGACGAAAAGCTTTTCACACGTTGCATTTCTTGAACAGTGAGACGCGGCCTAATTTTAGGAGTATTGGACGGTTGACTGCTGCTATCGTCGCGGGGCTCATGATCAGCGAGGGAGGGAGGGAGGGAGATGATGCATCGATCGGACGGTAAATCGAGAACACCAAATATCTGGTGCCGATCGGATCTCGAGGGTAGATTCCCGCTCCTCTTTTGTTTTTTGTTTTTTTTTGGCTTTTTTGTCGCAGCACCTTTCCTACTGCTTCGCCATAGCCTGTCTACTTCGTCTTCCTCGTTGTGGCTGTCACCTATATAACCTCATCTCTACCTCGGTGGTAGAGCACCAGCTGTCTTCGCTCCATCGTTTCTGACTTGTCCATCTCGCGCTGCCAGTCTCGACGTTTGGACCCGCTTTTTTTCTACTTTCAGTCAAGGTACGTTGATGAGAATATTAACCGTTGCTGGTGATACTATTTACTTTTGTTGATAAATTCGCAGGTCTTTGTGGACGGATGTACATGAATAGAAAGCTGTTGTGACGTTTTTTCGTAATTGAAGTGTGTACTATTTAATGTGGAGTTTCAGAAAATTTTGAGAGGATACATTGAGGATGACGAATTTTTTTAATTTGTGGCGTTTGGCAGATGAATTTCTTCAAGCAGGCTCAGGAGTTCGCCGCCTCGGCCAACACGAACACACCGACGACCGGTTCTGATGGCGGGAGTCAGGCGCCTGCGAGCTTGCCCGGCGGTCGCACTGCTCCTACCAACTCAGAGTTGATGCAAAGCGGCGAGGTATATGTGGAGCTAATGAATTAATACCGCAAATGGCTGGTTAATATTGTCGTGTTCAAGCTCTTTTGATTCCCCGATTTTGGTATTGAGATCAATTGGTTTTGCCTGCAGTTGCTGTACGGGGCGGCTCAAGGACAGAAAGTCGATCCTACTCAGCTTGCAGGTATGTCTTTGCTTCAAACATACGATGATCATTCTGCAAGTTATGTTTGATGATGAGAAGGTACTCACGCCTTAAAGGTAATTAAAAACGGCGCAATCTAGCCTCGCTTCTTCAGCAGCTTTCCAAACCACCAATCCACTCTTCTTTTGGTGGTCAAAATCTAAAGTTTTCCCCATTATTCTCTCTAAACTAAGGTCGGTCATGCAAGGGTTAACAGTTTCAATGTTAATGGTGAGCAGGAGCTGCCTCGGATCTTCTCGGAGGATTGGTTGCACACGGAAACTTGGACCAAGGTACCTACGGGACTTACATCAACCAAGCTGAGGATTACCTCAACAAGTACTCAGGACAGGGCCAGTCCGGATCCGCTGCTGGAGGAGCTCCACCTGCAACTCAAGTTCCCAACTCGCAGGCTCCCCCCTCGAACAATACGTCTGATCAGACTGTTGACTATCAATCTCCTGCTGATCAGACTGTAAGTCATGTCCGAAGCATCACAGCATGTTAAAAAAAAGTGTGAGAATTTCGGAAATGTGCATTTTGACAGGAATCTGACGAAGAGGATTGTGTTGCAGGCTGATTCTGGCTCTTTGAACGCCCCAAGCACTGACGATTACGCTCCAGACCAGCAACAAGGAGCTCGCCCTCCATCCTCTGCCTATGACAACAATCAGTATTGATTTGAAATTAGGACTCGCCTGACAATACATTGCTGCACCGAGTTCTCAAGCAATCAAGCACCTTACAGTGATGTGAAATAACAAGATGGAAGTGAGATCGGAAGGTCGGAGCCAGATTCATGGCGGTTTTAATTTCTTCGACAATAGCAATATACAGTACACGGCGCCACAGTGCATATTCGGACATAGCTCGAGATGCAACGAAATCGGAAATGCTGTCTGAGACGAGGATTAAGTTCTGTTTTGTGCATAAGCAAACAGTTTATAGTATCAGGATTTGCTTGTTGATTATCGCCATCTCAAATCCCTCTCGAGCATGGCTGGTTGTACTTGTGATTACTCTTGTAATGAAAAATCCTTTGCTATCAAAGAGTCGCGCAAACCTTCTGCTCTGTCGTAACTAACCTCAAATCCGAACAACACACGGGTGTTGATCGAGAATATTCCGAGCCAGGAAAAGATTCTGCATTAAGTTCTACAGGAAGCACGGGTTCTTGTCATTCCACGAACGTCTCTTTGATAAGAATCAAAGCACTTTGAGTTATTGATATTAAATTGATAGGCCTCCTGCATGCATGACACAGGCCGAACTTCATGATTGCGAGCTTGCAGTCACTTTTGACTTTCTGGCTTCCAGAAGCAACTTACAGTGGGGAGTAGAGTGGAGCGAGCGACTCATCAATTTCTTTCTTGTTCGGTTCTGTGTTGATAGATTTTCTTGTTCTTTCATAGCCTGAGAGATTGAACTTTGATCGGAGAGGGCGGCCATGGCGCCAGGGAAATGGAGTTTCTTGACCGTCTTGATGTTGTTGCTGGGGTTAGGACTAAGTTGTGTGGAAGCGTTGATGACGACGATCATGAACCAGGAGTGCGTCCACGAGGAAGTGGAGTTTGACGGCGATTTGGTTTCGGGTAGCTTCGTGGTGATCGATCACGGGCTTGCATGGAGCGATGAGCCTGGGGTCGAGCTTGTGGTACGCGTAAAATCAAATCAACGTGCATTTCTCTTTCCTTCGGCTCTTTCTGTGAGCCGGCGGAGAGAACAATGCATTCCTCGATTGATTGCTCTGACATTGTTGTCCTTATTGAAGCAGAGACTGTCGTCTTAGTGTTGAAAAAGGCAAATTAATTCACTTAGGGTTTCGTTCAAATTGCGCGGAATCGTACCTTCTTGTATCTTTGTTCCGTTCCGCCTCTGTGTGTTTCATTCGACTAGGGAATTCAATTGGTTCCAACTCTGTAGCGATCCTTCTTGCGGACAAAGTTGAACTGGTCTTCTTGGAGGACTTGGGTGTCAAAAAGGCAACCTCACTTAGGGTTTCGTTCGGTGGAAGCAGCAGTCCCAGACGTGGACTCAAATTGCGCAATTACCTCGGCCTTCTAGTCTCTTCGTTCCTTTCCGATTCTCAGTGTTTCATTGGAACACAATTGATTAAATTCTGTTCGGACAGATCACTGCTTAAGAGTAGCGATCCTTCTTGCGGAAAAATCTAAACTGCATTGTTAGGGAGGTTGTAAAGCCGAAGGTTGAACCCTAAGGTGACGGACTAATTTTTGAAAGGCGATGGCAGGTGACAAGTCCCTCGGGTACGAAGGTGACAAGTATCTTTGCCAACGAAGGGCAGAAGTTTGAGTTCCAAGCTCATCAACGGGGTTTGTACAAGTTCTGCTTCAACAACCCCGCGCCTACGCCCGAAACGATCTCGTTCCACATCCACGTTGGCCACATTCCAGGCATTGCGGACCTTGCAAAAGACGGTGCAACTCAAATCTCGCCATCTTTGAATGCTAATTGCAATTAGTACATACATGAATGTTTGCTGGTGGATGTTTTTTGTAATGTTTTGGAAGCTGTTTTGCACAGTGATTTTTTTAAATCTAATTTAAGCCAAATTGCTACATAAAATTTGGGCTGGCTAATTGATACAAGATGAAGATGTGTAGCCTCTTTAAACCTAGGTATCACCCAGGTATTGCCTAAGTAGCACCTAGGTAGCACATGTGTATTACCCTGATATTACCTGTATATATTAATATGAAAAGAGCATCCAAGGAGCCTGGATTGCTCTTCAAGCCATGGAAAAGTAGCAAAAATGCTAAACTATCTCCTGACAAAAAAAAATCACTGTTTTGCAGAACATTTGAAGCCTGTGAATGTCAAGATCGCGCAACTTCGGGAAGCTCTGGCAGCCGTGTCTGCAGAGCAGATCTACTTGAAAGCTCGTGACCTTCGCCATCGTACAAGTGAGTTGGTTTCTTCTTTGCTACTGTGCACTCTTCGTCTGTGTAGATGCTCAGATAAATCATTTCTTTGACAACGCACCCATCTTATTAGATCTATTTTAACAGATTTTTCAGCAAAACTGGACTGTTTCAGGAAAACATCATATAAAGAATCTTCCCTATGCTTTATAAAGAGGTCTGTCTATGCTCATTGTGATTATATGAAGGCCACCCCATGATATATAAGGAGACCTCTGTATGATCATTTTGACCATAGGGGATCATGGGGGAGTTTTTCTTTATGATGTTATCTAAGGTGTGTTCTCACTTGGTATTAACCCCTAAAGGACCAAGAAGCCCAAATTGGGCCTCATGTTTTTTATAGCAGTTTTGAATACCGTAGGTCATATGTAGACTTCCTTTTATTCAAATTTATTTGTCTTTTGATCAACACATGCAATGTTCTTCACTGATTCCAGTGATATATAATCTGGTCCTATCTTAATTATATTTTTCACAATATGATCAATTGAATTTGTCATTTTAAAACTATGAATCCTTGGTCCTTTAAGGGTTAAGAGTGATGTTAGTGAGGGACTTAGAAATGAATTTAGGTACACTTTTAGAATCATTTCTAACACCTAGTGCAAATATACCTTAAAAGTTCCGAAAACAGTCTTATTTTTTGAGAACCCTGTTATTTACTAAGATGTGTGCATGCTATCTGAGAAGGCTGCGTCAATCAATGATATTTTTCCATCATATTCAGCGTTACAGCAGCTCATCAACTGTGTGTCTGTTGTGGTTCAGCAAACGAGAGCACCAACAGGCGGTTGATAAGCTACACAGTAGGGGAGTATGTGTGCCTGGTGGGTGTAAGCCTGGGTCAAGTGTACCTCATTCGGAAGCTTTTTGACAAGCGCCTTGGATACAATAGAGTTTGATAGCCAGAGCTTCATCAAAATTGAATTAGCCCATGAAAAGCAGTAATCAGTCCATGCTGCTATATTGACATGTGTAGCTTATGTCCTAAAAGAGTGTGCGGCTGACATATATTATAAAACTTAATTTGAGCTTTTTTTATTTTATTTTACCCAGTTCATGAAACTCCATCTTGAAGATGTTTTGTGATTGGGATAGTGCAAGTTTGGAGGATTATCTGCATCATTGCCAAAGGTTGGTTCTGTATCAGTGAAAATCTGCTTCATTCAAAAGTGAGAAATCAGCAGCTTAATGATCTCATGCACCGGCAGGTCAAGCTTGATGCGAAACCAGCTGCACTGGCTGGCTGAACACAAAACATGGTGAAATGTTTTAGACTAAATAAAGTTCTTTCAAAACCATGTATATGCTCATAGCATAATAGAGCAATGGGAGCCAACACCCTTTTGCAATGGGACCACGGTCTAGTTACAATTAGAAACTAAGTTTACGTGGCGATGACATGGTAGTCTCAAAATTTATGGAATACAAATGGCATTCCTTCATTACTTAGAAAAGTGAATCTAAGTGAATATTCTCTTTCGATCCAGTTTTCAAAAGGGTGCTCCATTGCACTCCTCTATTATGCTATGCTATAATCAATGAGTTTTAATCCACAATAACATATTAGCACTGCACCGATTATTGCCATTACTGTGAAACACACTAACTATTTACTCAAGGCTATCATAACATTCTTAAGCCCTAGACTTTGTACCCCTACTAAAGTTTCCAAGATTTTCTCTGATGTTCTTGGATGCTCTTTGTTTTCACATCTTAAGTTGGTCTTACTTGCTTGCTTCCTACTAAATTCCCTCATATAATGGCAAGTGTCATCTTTCACTCCATGTTCCAAAGAAAGTTATTGTATCAGTAAAAAGCCAACCAAGCAGTAGGCGGTGCAATACCCTACTACTTAAGAATGTTATGATAACTTTTACATAAGGCAAATATTTTTACCAATGTCAAAGATATTGGTACTACTGATGTAGTAGAATGTCCATAAACATATATCGTAAAAATGTTCACCTTGCATAAAAAAATGTAGCCATTTTAAAACAATTAGTGTGTCTCATAGTAATGGCAATAATCGGTGCAGTAGAAAAGGGGTATTTGAGGCACCAAGCTATAATGCGAGAGGCTCATTTGGGCTCCAAGCTAGTACCCAAATGAGCTTGTGGCATGCACCAAACTCTGGCACTATAGTTTGGTGCCTCAAGTACACCATTCTACTTGGTTAGTAATATGAGATGTCGATATGCAATACCTTGAATACAATCAGCAAGAAAATATGTATGTCTTGGAGTATATGCATTTAGAGGTGGACTAGTTCTAATGACACTGCAGTTTGAATTTATAAAAGTAGCCTCGATAGGAGTTGCAAATAGGCGCATTAACGGAATAATGTTGGTGTAACCACCAAACAAGGATTTAATGCAACCAACATATGCACTTGTATTTTCCCTGCTTTTACAAAATAATCTTCTAATTTGAAAATTTTGTCTCTATGTTGGGCACACTACATTGATTATTGCCAATATATGCTATTTGCGATCTATTTGTAATTTGATTTAAATTACATTTCCATTCCAAGCAAAAAAATAATGTAAATCTAGGAATAAAATATGCTCTGATAACTTCAAATTTCTTTTTCCCCTGGAATGTGTCGTTGAATTGGGTCATGTTGACTAATAAGAGGTGTAACCCAATAAGAATAATATATGTTTAATAATAGTAGCTACCGTATGCTCAATTGCTATTAGTGGCGATTATGCCCATACCTAAGTAGTGAATTGCACCAACTAGTGAAGAAATGTTGGAATAAAGATCGTTTGACAAGGCCTTCTTTTAGACATAGTAGAAGAATTGTCTAACATTGAGGAATGTTGCGGGGCAAGGATCCTTTGAAAAGGATATTTTCTCCCAACAAAAAGACATTACCGAAGATATAATAGAAGTTAGAGTTGCATAACATCAATCCAACTGATGTGGAAGCATGCTTTTAACGATAATATTGGAAGTTAATAACTGGTTCCACACTAATGTATTGAATAATTATTATTTTGGAGTTTTCACTTTGACGCTACCAGTATTTTTAAGATTCCCTTTTTCACCATCATACTGTGCAATATATAATGCAAATGGAACATTGAAAAAAAAACAACATGAAGCCCCATTAACCCTTAAAGGACACCTAAACCCTCGCAAGGCTTTTGGCTCCCAAGTTGTAGTTGAAAATGTCATTTTTAGCAAATCTCCAAAAAAAAACCCCTTCCAAAATTGTTCAAGTCATCCATTGGAGTTGTTCATTCGCAAAAATAATCAATATAAAGTGAGAAATACACATCAAATACATTTGTGTATTTTGAAGTCAACAAACTGTGACCATCTAAAATCCATGAGATTTTGTTCAACCATGTTGATATTTTTTTCAAGGTATGTTAAATGAATATTTATACTAGTGTGGCCCTGTGCTGTTGGCCTAAGGCCCAAATGTTTCCTGTGTTCCACATGTCCCCCATGCTCCCTGTGTTCCCCGTGCTTCCCGTGTTCCTCGTGCTTCCCGTGTTTCTCATGTTCCCCATATTTCCCGTGTTCTCCTTGATTT
The DNA here is from genome assembly GCA_022496805.1 of Pohlia nutans. Taxonomy (NCBI): domain Eukaryota; kingdom Viridiplantae; phylum Streptophyta; class Bryopsida; order Bryales; family Mniaceae; genus Pohlia; species Pohlia nutans. The sequence goes on along the minus strand of CM040089.1, from coordinate 43,893,385 downwards.
TTCTTTTTCTTTTGCTTTTTAGAATAATTTATACACAATTTAATTCAATTGATGATGACGAAATTCGATTGAAAATCCATAACTTTCACACCATAGGTCCAAAAGCTACGAAACGACTTTGGTACACCCATACTCATCGAGAGCTTTCCGACGATGCCAAGAATGACATCAAAACTCCCATATTCCATTTTTCATAATATATTTCAATTTCTCGTCACGAAATTTGACTAAAAATCCATAATTTTTACACCGTAGGTCCAAACGCGATGAAACAAACTCCGTGCACCCCTCCTTGTTGAGAGCTTTCCGACAGTACTAAGAACGCAGCCGGCGGGAGCACGGTCGGCGAGATCTCAACGTAACAAAACAAATCAAAACAAACAACTTCCTTGAATGTATAGATTTTTTGGTTCCAATTTTTTCTAATGTTAGTTTGATCCCGTCATTCAAATCTAAGAAAAACAAAAATCTAGTCCTGGAAGCATTTTTTGATGACCTACTTTGTAATAATGGAAAAAATTGCTAATGTGGTCAATTGGGATAAGAAATCACATCTCTGGCTTCATTTTGGTGTAGAATATTACATACTAAAAATAATTTCACAAAAAAATGTAAATAAAGAGGTGAAAATGTTGCTCATAAATGACAAAATCCCTATGTCCTTTAACTCCTAAAGGACCAAGAAGCCCAAATTGGGTCTCATGTTTGTTTTATCATTTTTGAGTAAGTTCTATGTAGAGTCCTTTTTATTTAAATTTACTTGTTTTTCACCAACATATTCAATATTCTTCAGTGATTCCAATGATGTAAAATTTGGTCCCATCTAAATTATGATTTTCACAATATGATCAATTGAATTTGCCATTTCAAAACCATGAATCCTTGGTCCTTCCGGGGTTAAGGGTTAAGAATGTTATGGAGTTGGAAACAGCGCGCCCTCATGGTCCCCTCCCGCCTCGTGCATTGCTCCCTCACTACAGTACCTGACGCGTTTGCCGCCAGCCTCATTTGATTTGAATCCTCACTCTTGTGCTGTGCATCGTCGTCATTCACGCGCTTTCATTTCTGCACCTGCTTGACTAGAATTCTTACTTACACACCTCCTGGCTTTGTTTTCTCGTGCTTTTTCTCGACCTCTTCAACGCTTGCTTGCTTCTTCTTTTAATGCTTCCAGCATTCCACGGTATGTCACACAAACAATCGCTCTTTCTTTCATGTTTTTCATGATCAATGCAGCATTCCTTTTCCGATTCATTCCAGTTCTGTAGTACCTAGAATTCATGTGTCTTCCCATGCCCTAGCTCATCACTTGTTACATTCTGAAATGCAGCTCATTTGGCGTGTCCGAGTTCCCTATTTTCGATCAACATGATGCTTATCACATTACTAATGCAGCATCACAGTCTAATTGCAAAGAAGGTGATCGGCAATGCGTGAAGAGTGAATTAGGGTTTTATGAAGCAGCAAGAAGGGATTGGGAGTGCTTTAGGATGCAGAATGGAATGAGAGTTGTTGTAATCAGTTCACGGTTGAATTAGGGTTTTATGAGAGGCTTTGAAGAAGGGAATTAGGATGCAGAATGGGATGGGAGCGGTGGGACGGTCCTCGGCAAGTAGTAAGCCACGGAAAGCGGTGAAGGTGAAAGTGGTGGACCTGTACCAATTCGAGGTGGAAGTGACGCGGGAGGAAGCGGCCGTGCTGAGCCTGGTGAAGGAGAAGGTGAAGGAGCAAGGGCGCGTGTGGTGGGCTGCGGAAGCCAGCCGAGGTGCGGGATGGTACTTGCAGCCGGATGTGTCTTCGTTGACGGAGAGCAACCTCGTCTCGCACCTCCCGCTCTCCAATTTCACGGACGCTGGCCACTTGAAGAAACTGATTCGCAAGGGCATCCCTCCTGCGCTCCGAGGCAAGGTCTGGCGAGCTGTTTCCGGTGCCATTAAGAAGCGGTCCACTGTACCTGATAGTTACTACCAGGATTTGATCGAGGCTGTGCAGGGACGCGAAACGCCAGCTACCCGGCAAATTGACCATGTATTTGCCTGTCCACCTTCAGCATTTGCTTTTTCTGATCTCTGAACTTTCTGATCTCTGATCTCTGAACTCTCTGATCTCTGAACTCTGAACTCGTGCAAGCGTTCGGAATACATTTCTCTGCTCTCTGAACTCCGAATTCGTGCAAGCTCTGAAATGCATATTGTATTCCGAATTCAGAGTTTCACCTTATTCTGTATTCAGAGTTTCAGAGTTTCCGAATTCAGTTATCTGTCCACCTTCAGCATTTTCTTTTTCTCGATACAGTCTACCCTCCATAATATGACACTCCATAATATGACGATATTATTGTTTCAAGCAATAAATATGTGACAAGTTATTCTGTGACTAATCCATGCCTGTCACCTTGAAGTTAGGGCTTTCCAAACATGTCATAATAGAGAGGGACAACTGTAGAGCTTGGGCATTGTGATCTCTGAACTCCGAATTCTTCGTGCAAGCTCTGAAATGGTGCCTTTTGTAGGATCTGGATCGCACATTTCCTGATCATCCCGTCATTGATTCGCCGGAAGGGCAAGCATCACTGCGTCGAATTCTAAGGGGCTACTCTTTTCGGGACAGTCGTGTAGGGTATTGCCAAGTAAGCTCACAATAACTCTTTTTCAGTTTCTTTGATGGTATCTGGAAACTTAGCCCTGATTTGCTTTTTGAAGCATTGAAGGGAATGTATGTCTGTAAGTGGCTGAAAATCGAGAAGAGTGACGGAATCCTAGGGTGTTTGCAGGGCATGAATTATGTGGCTGCCTCGCTTCTGTTGGTCATGAAAACGGAGGAGGAGGCCTTCTGGATGTTAGCAGTGTTGCTTGAAAACATATTGTATCACGATAGTTATTCGGAGAATTTATATGGATGTCATGTGGAGCAACGTGTGTTCAAAGATTTATTTAAGAAGAAATTGCCAAGGTTCTATTTCTGATCATGGGTCCTCGTTTATATCTTTTTTTTCTTTAGGTGACGTTGTGGAATCTTCAGTTTTTGTGAAGAATTGTGATGCTTTTGGTTCATTTGTGCAGCACAGTATGATATTTTCTCTGGTGGTGCGTTCAGGCTTGCAACGCACTTGGACAATATTGACTTCGACGTCTCACTGGTCATAACAGAGTGGTTTCTTTGTTTATTTGCAAAAAGCTTACCATCAGAGGTCTGCACTCCATCATTTCTGTGTAGGTGTCACTTTTTCTTTTGTCGAATAGAAGCAGGAATGGCTGCGTATGAGAGAAAGCGATCACATGTTCTCAAATCCGTCATATGTGCTGATAACATCAGGTCAGCAGTTGAATTGGGCAGCTCGTCGTCTTATAACTCCAAATCAAATTCCCATTCTTTGCAGACAACTATGCGGGTATGGGATGTCTTGTTCAACGAGGGTGCCAATATCTTATTTAGAGTTGCCTTGGCTTTGTTTAAGGTATTTTCTATTGCCTTTTTTTCTCATACATTAACTAGTTGATGCTTTATGACTGATATGTTTAATACCCCAGTTTATATATCTGGAGTTGGAGTTTAACTGTAGGCATTTGGAGAATTTATTTGCTCTTGTTTTTTTTACTGTAGAAAAGGATCGTATAAAAGTTCATTCATCTTAGCAGTTTCAAAAATGAGATCATGCCAACTTGAAAAGATCTCTACCAAAGTCAATTGTGATACTATAGCAGTTGGGTTTATGGCAGATCAAGGAGGAACAGTTGCTTCGTGCAAAGCATGTTGGTGAAGCTATCAATATCCTACAAGAAGCAACACACAATGCTTACGACCCTGAGGAAGTCTTGACGGTAATTCCTGTCACACTGACTGTCGAAAACTATCTCTCGACCAATTTGATTCAGTCGTCACGTAGCCATTTGTTTTCTTATCTGAAAATTGGGATTGGCGTAAGCTAATTCTACTGACGAGTCTAAATTGTCATGCTTGGGCAGGTGGCCTTTGACAAACTAGGAGTTGTGTCAACACAAAACATTAGCAAGCAGCGTGAAAAAGAACAGCCTGCTGTAATGGCTGAGCTGGAGCGGCAAGTACAGCGTAGTAGTCTTACCCATGGTGATGACAACTCAGCTTCCAACAGCCTCAAACGACAGACGCTGTGAACAAGTCAGACACTTTTTTGGAAGATTTTGGTCAACATTCCTTCATCCTCTTGTTTTAGCCCCAGCTGGATTGGGCAAGCTTTGCGAATGTTAGTTGGCAGATGCTGGTCATGTCTGAGAGCCCAACAAAGAATGAGCACCTTCGCTTTGAGTATCCATCCAGGATCTTGTACAAGGGCAGGAGGCTCAGATTTTTCTCATTTAGTTGAGATGGCAAGATGCTAAAATTGTGAACAGATGAAGGGTCCACTGATAGGACTAGGTGGACCAATCAAACCAGTAGTTTAGCCCTTTATCCTAACGTGGCCATATATATGTGGTAGAGATACCAGATGCAGGCGTTGATCTTGGCAATTCACGATCAACAGTGTGCAGCTACTGTAATCACACTCTTCCAGCTTGGAAGAGTCAAATTTTTGAAATTTTTGGGTCTACGTACACTTCTGGCCGAATTTGATCAGTATTGAGGATGTGAACTTGGTGGATGATGCAGGGCAGTACCGCTCTGGCCCTTCTTTTGAGGTTTATTAGGGTTGGTCAATTCGTATGGTAGTCTCCATTTCGACTCTGGCTGTTCGTTGGACCGACCTCCAACCTTCGATGTACCGACCTACCACCAAGCTGGGAACTTCCAACCGGACCTAGTCCATTGATGGATGGGGTCCCAGAGTTCGTGATGTCCAGGTAGGTGTGGTAGAGAGGACTCATGTCCCGAGTGTTGGAAGGACTCTGAGAAATTTCCGTTTGTGTTCTCAATGGCCTTACTTGCGTGAATTCCATCCCTTAGAGTGAACTTGTGTAACAATGGGTTATGCTCCGAGAATCGTACTGCATGCCAGTTTTTCTCTATAAATTTCTCAGAGTTCTTTACGTGGGGCAAGCAGTGCGTCGTGGGAACAACTCGGATGTAGATGCTTATTCCCATGAAGCATTTGCTTACCCTTATTCCCATGAAGTTGCTTACCTGGCTCTAGTTACTTACCTTTGTTCCCATGAAGCACCTCGTCCTAGTTATACATTAGTTGCTTACTACACATTCCTGGGCTCTGATCCAAATGGGTGGAGGACTGGAGGGAAGCGAAGGGGCTAGGGTTGCCTCCTTCACAGGTAGGCTTCCTCTGTAGTAATAAAACGGTACACTGCTTCAGCCATGAGTTTGGAAAAGGTGCGACAGGTCGAGTTAGTTAACTGGGAGGGTATGTAAGTAGGTCTTGAACGGCGTGATCATAGCAAACAGGAGAAGAAGAAGAATAATAAGTTGTTACTTGCCATTCTGTCATGCCCACCCTTTCTCTCTCTCTCTCCCTCTCTCCCTCTCCATAGTGCTGCTTGCCAAGCTTAAGCTTTAATCATTACCGTTCTTTACATTTCTCTGGTTATTGGAAAGTTGTATCGTCTCCCTCGTTGTAGAAAAGAGAAGGCTTGATATTGCCATCAGTTTAGTGTGCACAAAGTCGACAGGCTATTATTATTATTATTATTATTATTCGTTTTCTCTGTGTGTTTCTCCTTGATCCGAGTGCAGGCTTGCAAGGGGAGGAGAAAATCACCATGACAGCGACCACCACCACCAATGCAGCCAGTTTGGATATGTCGCTGGACCAGTTGATCAAGCACAACAAGGAAATGCGTCGGGATAGACGACGTCAAAGAGGGCGAGGGAATAGAGGCCGAGGAGGATTCCCTCGTGCCTATGGTGGTGGCTCAATTGCAGGCTCATTTCGCAACAGACAGATGAAACGGGGTGGCTCAATGTACTCGTACCGGTCCAATCCTTATGGCGCAGCAGCAGTTCCATCCAAGGCAAGCAAAGCCACGGCATCATCATCTTCCATTTGTTGATTAAAAAAAAAACAAAAAAAACCCTACTGGCTACGATGTAAATTTCAAGCCTGCATGTTGAATTTCGGTTGAACAAGGAAAAAAAAAAAAAAAAACCCAGGTTCAGGAAAAAAGGATATTGTTAGGAACCCCTGAATGAATAGGAGCCCGGTTTTTCTTCGTAAAAAATTCAAGTTTGACGTTTGGAGCAACGATGGGATTTGCAAAATTTCAAGGAAAACAAGTACCGGTTTTAGTGTACCTTTTGTGGTGTTGCTGCTGATGCCTGCACCGTGAAGTAGCAGCAACGGTTGGACAGACAGCTATGGACCAACATGGATTTAGGTGCTTGTTATCTTGTGAATGATACAACGTCGACAAATGGGGGCTAAATCAATTACTACTGCAGGAAATTTATCTTCTATATTGTATATGGTCCAGCATGTGAATCTTCTTCCTAGACTACTACATGGTCCTTTCAAGGGGAGGTTGCGACTCTTTTGATCTTCTGCATGAGGAATTTACTCTTCTTTTCCCTTCTTTTCAAATTCTGATGATCATCGTCACCGTGTGTGTGCTGTTTTTGTTTTGACCACCTCCGTTCCATGCAGTGTTGCAATTGTGCTTTTTCAGGAAAGCCTTGATTCATTCGGGCTCCCTGGTTGTTGAATGTCTCCGTGTATTCTGCTGAAAACAGTTCACCCGCCAGGCTTCGGAAGGTGTATGGCAGCATGATATGTTCGAAAAGGTGACCGAAATCTTGCCCCCCTTTGCCGTCAGGCCGACTCTGGGCATTGAAACAGGGACCAAGCTGTACATTTCCAATCTCGACTATGCCGTCTCCACTGACGACATCAAGGTCACCATCTTTACCTTTGCCTTTTCTTTCTTTGCAAAGAGCTCTGAAATATTCTGATATTAGAAGAAATCCCATAGTCATTTGGCTCCCCAGACTCTTTTGCACAACTCCTGGAGAACTTTGATTGTGCATGATGACTAAAGACGTAAAATTCCTTGTTGGCACATACTCTGAATCTTGATAAGTGTGATTTTTTGGCACATGGATGTGTCAAACTGAATGGAATTCAGGGACCAAATGTACAAAGTTATAATCTTACTTATTGAATCAAATGCATTGTGTAACAATGAGTTATGGTTCATGAACCGCATTGCATGTTCTGAGTTCTTTACTTGGGGTAAGCAACTATGACACAATGCATCGTGGGAGCATACCTCACACTTTCTTATTACCAATCCTGCAATTCAATGGATTCGGTTTTGGCTTTCCATGGAAAAGGTCTTTTCAATTGCAGTTTTGGGTGTCGTTTTGACATGGCTTGCTTGAGGGCTTGTTTGCTGGACTGATTAATGTTGATCTGGAAACCCTATATTTTAGCAACTTCTTCTTCACTCGCGGCTTAGGGTGCTGATCTATACATCGTTGATTTAGGATAAGCTAAAACCATGGGGAAATCAACTCCTAAATTCGTCTGTGGGGTTGGTACAGGAGCTCTTCTCTGAAGTGGGCGATGTGAAACGCTGTTCCATACATTATGATCCCAGCGGTCGCTCCAAGGTATGGCCCAAACTCTCAACTCTGCACTAACAATTGGCATTTGAAAGAACTCTGGAAATTGCACCAGTGCATTTCGAGTGATGCTTACAGGCATAACTTCACTCACAGGAATGCCAAAATATAAGCTAGAGTATAAACTCGTATAAGCCGTCTTGAGTGGGAAGTGGTGCAATTTCCTCTATTCTTTATACACAATAAGCCATCCCCCACCAATGTAAGACTTGGGCTTATGTCCTCATATTGAATTGTCTTACATTAGTGAAATCTATAAGGCTTGGTGGCAAGCAACCATTTGAGAAGATAAACTAGGTTATAAGCCCTCACCACCACTTTGTTTCTAGATTCTATTTTGACACTCAATTTCCTGAGAGTTTTTTCTTCACCATTGGAATTATCATGCTAGGTAACTCAAATCTGGAGCCTCTTTCTGGGAAAAGTACATCCTTCTTTGCCACTTCGTCCTATGCTCGCCCAACAGAGGCTACAGATGTGATTTATGCACTCCCTCTGTCCGGAAATAACAGTCCTGGTTTTTGGCGTGTTTTAACTTAACGCTTTTTTTGGGCAAGAAAGTGGTCTTAGTACTCGAAAAATGGTTTATCTTTAATAGTAGTATGTAGTTTTTGTCACTCTCATTGCTTGCCCCGTTTGAAGTGGACAAGGCTCACGTTTGAAGTATAAACATAGGACAAATATTGCCAAAAAAAAAGAAGACAAAGACTAGGACAATTATTTTTGGACAGAGGGTAGCCTATGATGTGACTCCAATTCTGGTGACCTTGCTTGCTGCCTCAGCTGACAGTATGGGGTGGTGAAACTGGTGGTGAAACAGGGGACCGCAGAGGTGGTGTATTCCCGGAAGATGGATGGAATAGCGGCATTGAAGCGGTACAACAACGTGCAACTGGATGGCAAAGCCATGAAGATCGAGTTTGTTGGCAGCAACTTGGTCACTCCCACCACCACCATGACTGCCGCCCAGTCTCATGCCTCCACCTTGCAAGTCACCAATGGCTCTGTCTCCAAGCGATCATTCTATCAAGGCCATGACTCCTTGATCCAAGCTCAAAGTAACCGTTCCTTTGGAATCGGGTATGTCCCTCCCTTCTTAGCTGCCCACCTGCTCAACCCTGAAAGGACCAGGAGTTCATGGGTTTTAAAATGACAAATTCAGTCATTCATATTACGAAAAACATATTTCAGATGGGACCAAATTTTATATCACTGGAACCAGTGAAGAACATTGCATGTGTTGATCAAGAACACAAATAAAATTGACCAAAAGAAATTCTACATAGGACCCCTACTCAAAACTTCTAAAAAGCATGAAGCCCAAAAATTTGGGCCTCACGATTTTTAGCAGTTTTGAGTAGGTCCTGTGTGGACTTCCTTTTGTTCAAATTTCTTTCTTTTTTGACCAACGCATGCAAATGCTCTTCACTGATTCTAGTGATATAAAATTTGGTCCCATCTGAATTATATTTTCCACAATATGATCAATTGAATTTGTTATTTAAAACCATGAATCTTTGGTCCTTTAGGGATTATAACCCAATTCACCCCAGTTTTGTACTCCGGGATCCAAAATCTCATTGCAGAAGCTGATTGATGCCCTTCTTATTGTTTCTGTCCGGGATTGATAAGGACCAAGAAGCCTCATGTTTTGTTTTTAGCAATTTTGAGTAGGTCCTACATGGACTTCCTTGTGTTCAAATTTATTTGTTTTTTGACTGACACATGAAATGTTGTTCACTGATTTCAGTGATATGGAATTTGGTCCCATCTGAATTCTATTTTCCACAATACGACGGATTGAATTTGTTGTTTTAAAACCATGAATCCTGCCTTTGCTGTGCAGGAGTGGAGGCCAAGGCCGAGCGAGAAGAGGATTCTTTGGAGGTCGATCATGGGGCTACCGGGGTCGAGGTAGAGGAAGAGGAGGGCGTGGACGGGGTCGAGGGCGCGGAGGCTCAGACTTGTTGGGCAGGCCGTCCACCATCGCCACCAAGAGTGCTGCAGATTTGGATGCCGAGTTAGAGACCTACCATTCAGATGCCATGCAAATATAACTTTGCACAGCACCAACATGCCTCATGTTTGATTTTTTAGCAGTTTTGAGTAGGTCATATGGGGGACTTTCTTTTGTCCAATTTTATTTCTTTGGTGACCAACATATGCAATGTTCTTTGCTGATTCTGATGATATAAAATATGATCTCATCTGAATTATTGATTTTTCACATAACATGATCAATCGAATTGGTTGTTTCAGTTCTCGCCCTTAAGGAACACCTTAAAATGTCAGAAGAAGCAATTTAGCATACTTGGGGGCACTTGTTTTAAGTTAAGAATATTTTTTAAAAATTAGCAATTGAAAATGATGATTTTACAAGAATAAAATAGAAAATGTGGATAACTATGAATGTAATTGCTAAAAAAATTCAAAGTGGAAGTTGCTTCACCCTTTAACGTCCCGATTCAACACTGATTTCAAAGATGCATTATAAAATGTTTAATGAATAACAAAATAAATAACAAAAATGGAGTTGTACATGAACATACAAAGCTAAGTTGTACATGTCAATGTGAAGATCACATTTGTACGGTTGGATTTATCATTATTTTTAATCAATAAATTGTAATTAAATTCTCAACATTTTCTTTTGAAATTCAATTAAAAATCCCAACTTAACCAAAAATAAAAATAAAATTGTTGTAATGAATTTGGAATACCATGCACTACAAGATGGTATGATTTCCATTATTTGATTCTAGTTATTTTAGAAAATCATGTTTCAGGTCTCACTTTTTGAACATCAACTAATTATGTTATTTAAAAAAACATCACAATATCTTATTTTAAAGATCCATACATAGTCAACTAGCACAAGAACCAAAAGAAATTTGGATGGATGAAAACTGTTCATGTATGTAGTCAAGGGAATAATCTCAATCTGTTCATTGTCCACTATATGGACATAGGTGTGTTAAAGGGTTAAACCACTTAAGTTGTTAAACCATAACTGACTTGTTGTAAAACCAATCTTTATAAAATCCATACTCAATTAAATTTGAAAACGGTTTAAAAGTACTTTATGAGACGGTTTTAGAGCAAATGTGTAGTAGGAATGAGTGTAGCTACGGAATTGGGTGTTTTTTTTCTTGCCTCTCATAATTCCTTCAAACAATCATATGATGACAATTAGAGCAGCTCCACCGCAGCCCTCCCAGAGTCCTTCGCACTCCAGAACTAGATGAAAAGTGCCAAGGGCCCTTCCAAAATGCCTCTTGATTCTGGATCCTAGCGTGTTAAGAAACGGCCCTCCAAATCACTATTTAGTTGACTATATCCCCACATTCTACTTGTGATTGGTCCATTGATTATTTAATGTGCACTTTTGATGTGTGAGGGGCCTCCAAGGGTGGGGGAGTGTAAGTGCAAGGGCTCTCCAAATGTAAATGAATAATTTAAGCGAGTCATCTCTAGCGTGTAGGAGTGGGGATGCTCTTATGAACTTGCAAATCGAGAGTTTCTTGTTTAGGTAAGGTAGACATATCCACTGCTATCGAACACTCAACTCCAATCTTGTGTACTAGTAATATACATTTGTGCAATTAGAGTTATCCTTAAATAACATACCTTGTCTTTTTTGACGGCTAAATTAGTTTTCCATGAGTTTAAAGACGACCAAGCTCTTACACACCTAATAATGAGAGACCACCAAGTTCTTCTATTTGGAGTGAACAAATAAGAGTAAATTAAAACAAAACACGAGGTATGTTATTCAAACACAAGGTGATTTTAATGATAACTCTATTATGAAAATGACATTTAAGTTTGGTACTTCTAAAGATTTAATGGTACAAAAGACTAAAAGTGTACTTCATCCTTAAAATAAATCCAAAGATTGTTATCAATGCCTACGCATGCTACAATATATTCTTAACCCCTAACTATCTTAACCCCTAACTACCCAGGCGTGCATTTTTTGGACAGTGTACAGATTTCATCCACGTTTTCTCATATGTCATGCACTTTTTGTAGTGTGGATTTTTACTATAAATTTTATGGGAAGTTAGCTTCATGTGTGAACCAATTGGAAACATGATGATTTGTGAAATTTTTATGCGTCATTTCATGGTGCAGTGATTCACCAAAAATTTCCAAGATCTTAGTTCAAAATAGTTCAAAGTGCTCTTGAAAAAGTCAACTCATAAAATTAAGCAACCAAAAAATCTTTAAAACTCACGACACTTAGGGTATTACATTTCAACCCATCACAACAAATTTCATCCACATATTGTCAATATCTTATTCATAATCGAATTACAAAAGAGTTTTGAATTTTGAGTTTCAAATTTTATACAAAAATATTGGTGATAGCAATCATGGATTTAAATGTATGGATAGAATCTAAAAATTTTAATGTACAACTTTTATTCATACATCAAGTTCAAAATATCCCTCCTAGTTACATTTTCTAAGACATCTTTGAAATTCTCCAAATCTGGAGAGGGTGAGGACGTTTAGGGGTTAAACAAATTTGAGATATTTATAGAAATAATAACGTTGATAATAACCTACAAATGTATTGGACCTACAAATCCCAGTTTGGTATATCTACATTACTTGTTTGCTTAATGTTAAGCTCTAACAACACAAGGAATTTTTTGCCTCCCTTCTTTGGCTAATAGGAGAAAAAAAATAGAAAATTTGCCATTTGAGCCATGACTTTTCCATGAACCAATTGGATTCAGGAATAGTGAACCATGTACCGGCTTAGAAACCTCATTGCCACATCTCCACCTTGTAGGAAAATGAATAGAAAAAAGTCTATTTGTAGAAAACTTTGTTACTCATAATCTTTCGGCTTAACTTAACTTGGCTTACTTACTACTATGACTATTTATGAAAAATTATAAAATAGACAATGTGATATTTCAAGTATGTAGATTGTAATGTTGACTTTTACAAAACATGTAAGGATCTTTAGGGGTTAAAGCCTTAAGATCCAAGTGAGGGCCCAACTACTTATCCTCTTTAACCCTCTAATGCCCAGGTGACTACATTGTGGTCATTGACGTGTCGAAAACGCAAATAATTCAAAATCCGTGAACAATTGGATTTTCAATTGTAAGGTTCAAAGTTGGAGATTTATAATACACATCTTCTATAAAAAGACATTTTCAATTTGGAGTAGTGCAACTACCTATGAACAAAACCCAAAAATACTATAAATACTTGAAATTATAGTAAATACTTGCAAATACAACACATATACTATGCGGTATTTCTTGCGTTTGGAAGTTGTTAACTTGTTTTATTTTTTTGGATTGTGTTCTCTTGTTCATATTCCATTAGTGTATTCCGATCTTGATCAATGTACCAACTCCTTTCATATTTTAACCTATATTTATTTTGTCCTAAACCGTATATGGATAAATCACTATCACTTATAAAATTCACAATCACGTGTGAGTCCGTTCTTGACATGCAAGGTTGCAAGGGTGAGGTGTCGACATAGGTCATTGTTGAATGAGTTCACTTTCATATTTGAAAATTTAACCCAAATTCTATTTAACTTTGAAGTCACACCGAGAGTCACACATCGTCCAAAATCTCATTTTTGAGTGTGCATTATACAGTTCAAAGACATACTATAATCTTCCAATCTAATAGTTCAATCTTACCAAGGTTTAACCAACATTTGTTTAATTAAGCTATACTTACATTTATACAGTTGAATACTATTAATAGTATCTATAATTTGAACAGAGAGAGTTTTAAGAAAAAATCATCAAAAAACTATGGTTTTTCTAAAACCACCTTGGGTACTAAAGGGTTAAGTGCTCAAAATTTTGGCGCCATGTTTGTGTCACATATGCCGCCACATAAGATGAGAAGTTCCTTACACTATAAAACCCTTGGGCCCAATTTTCTAGTTTCAAGCAATCCTATTGATCTACCTTGATCTTCAGGCCAACATTATGATTATTGTTATCATTATGTACTATGAAAATTAATCGTCGTCGTTATTATTATTATTATTATTATTATTATTATGTACTATGAAAAATAATCATAATAATTTATTCTACAAAAGATTATTTTAGTAATTGGGCAATTGCTGTGAGTTGAATTTTACATTATTCAAGCTTGAGATAGTCAATTTTTAATGACACTTTTTACCCACAAATCCACCAATAAGAAGTTCTGAACAATTCCATGTTTGAATGCATTTTTAATAACTTATGTCATTTCGTAAGGCCAAATTAAAAAAATTCTTGTAATCCCATGCGGCAAGCAATCATTCCAACTTTGGAGGCATTTTTTTTATCAATTATTTTATTTTGAGGTCAAATTAATTCTTCCATGTGGCATCAGTTTCTAGGAGGAGCAATTTAAAATTAGTTCACTTTATAATATCAAATTAGACATGCATAGTACAAAAACAATTAGTTTTTAGTTTTTTATGTATTTCTGTTAGGGAGAGAGACAATTGCGATTAGATGAGCCGCTTGTTTTCCAATCCGAGTCAGACATTTTCTAATGTATTCTTTGCACAACAGTCACAGCCTGCAACTGTCCAGTTGGGACTCTGAATATTGCAACAGAAATCAATCCAGAAAACTCACTAAGAATCATATCAAGAAGAGAACTGAGAAAAGTTAGGTTAAATTCTCAGATCAGTGGCCATGAAACTTCACATGTGCAGTATATACTTCCTTTTTGCAATGAAACTAGCTTTCATTTGTGTCAAACAGAAGGAAAATAAAATAAATCAATCAATCAATCAATCAATCAATCAATAAAAAATTCCCATGTACAGTACATGAAATCAACACTTATTCCACTCTTGAAATAGTAGTGATGATTTTACGATCATCTCCAAGGCATTCCTAATTCATGATGTACCATAAGAGCACAACAAGGTCCTTGAAATGAGGGATACCGTACTACAGGCACATCACCACATGCAGAAAATATGGCAGATGAAAATCAGTGTTGAAAATTATTCCAGGCGGACTGACCGACTCCATCATAAGCGTAGAATGGATTGAATCATGTTATTCCACAATTAACAAAACGATCGACAAGCTGTTTGGTACTTCTGACGATTCATTCATTCGATGGTACATAAGAAAAATGACTTACTTCCATCACAGCTCGTTCCGGTGCTGGCCAACCATACAGTGCCATAATTAAGTTCCGGTGGCCCATGCGCAGCTGAACTTGCAACGAACGGCCACAGGTCGTGAAATTTAATTCATTTGTGGAATGATATCAATGCCCAGTGAAATGTCCAGGCAAGCAGCTGCAAGTTGCGTAAAATAAAAAGCACAAAATTTTTGCACTCTTTCCACCAGGATCTAAGTAAGTATCCTCCTGAAGGGCCGTATATTTACATGAGATTTCCTGACCATGAACAACTGCAAACTGTTAGAATGCACGGTCTGTTTCGCTCAAGCGCCCATGCCAGTGAGGGGCATATATTGTGGTTGAAATTCATGGTCCTCCCCTTGATAATCGCCTCCCAGCAAGTTCACCTGTCACGAAAAATTAACGTACTCTACGAAGGTGAGTGGCTGCCCTAATCACCCATCATGACAAATCCAATCAGGACCAAAAAAGCAAGCCACCGCGACTCACGAAAAATTAAATTACATAAGCCATCGGTATAACAATACCTTGATAATTTCTGATCTTGAATGTGGATTGTTGTAAGCCACGAGCATACAGAAGTGAAAATCCTGCATTTATTCATCCACACAAAGTTAGGGTTTCCAGAGTCATGAATGATGATTGTCTACAAATAAATATCTCACATTGTTATCACAAGAAAATTTACATGCAAATGAATGATAAGAAAAGTGTCCTAATTCGTTCTCACTCATCGTCTCTGGGGAACCCAACCACTTAGTACATGCGACTGGTAAGGCTTTTTGCAGAGACACAATTCTGAAAATCAAAGTTAACCCTCAGGTGAACAATGAGAAAAATATATCAGAGCAATTGCAAGAGATACATTGAATACAGCCTGAGGAAAAACCAAGTAAATTACTCACCTTGAATGGATCACCTCGAAGTGACTGTACGTACAAAGAGTTTCTCAAGCCTCGGCCCTGCGACAAGAATCACAAAAAACGATTCACATCTGAAACATTTCGACAATATTCTCAAACCCTAGTGTTGGAAAATCTAATGGAAGTCAAGAGGGTAATATTGAACTGCATGAAGTCAATTTCGTTGATATTCACGACACTGGCACTTTTCAAGCCAGGTGCCTTGAAACCGAAACCTATAGCTATACGGTCAGCCCTAGTTTTTACAGCTTTGTGCAGTTGAGTGTCACCCTGAATTTTGGCGCTCTGAATTGCGTCAATATAACGAAATTGACGTTAGTATTCTATCAAGAATAATTATTCCATCGATGATTCCACGAGTGCTCCCAATGTCACGACGATATACCCATTGAGAAATCCAAAAATTAACTAACGAGTGTAATTAATATACATGCCATAACTAAGGTAGTCTCTTTTCATAATTCTGAAAGTATTTATATAACATGATTCAAAACTGAGGAAAAAGTGAAGAATCAATTATTTCGGTACCTCTACTGCTATATCCCGAAGCCGCCTGCCAGTTTGAGCACAACAAACACGGACCACATTCTCTTCGCAGCTGCCACTTATTATGTAATCACGACCGTTGAGGTAATAAGAGCGCGTGTAATTTCCACTGCTGTTCTTTGGAGCGATGTCAAACTTCATGTGAAGTCTCCCATCCACTGCTAGATGTTGCCTTACCTGAGACAATCATCAAGTTACGGAACATGATTGAGTGTGCCAACGTTCACGAAAGAATCATTAATTCAGAAGTGACCAAGCAGACTACCTAGCCATTCCGTGACATAGCTATTTGAAAACACAGATCGCCTCGTAAATTGGTGAGGCTCTTAAGATTGGCCATAAGATTATTTAAGAAAATCCTGTCTTACTTTCCAGGAAGTATTTTTTATAAATGCAACACAAAATATGGAATGTAATATCAATTACAGTACAAGCGAGAGAGCATGCCATTGAGCTGTATTAAATGGGTGCCCATGATTACTCAAGTAGGTACCTCGTTATCAACAGCTGACGAAAGAAGATAATGGTCGTCACGTGAAAAGCAAACCATCACGTTGCCTCGGTTGCTTTTGACAGTGTAGAGAGGCTGCGTCACTTTCTGTCTCAAATCCCACATCTTGATCTCCTTGTCGAAGGATGAAGTGGCGAATATCTGAGGCGAGTGATTTGCGAATTTCACCACATTAATATGCTCTTTGTGGAGGTCACGGAAAATCTGCATTTGTGTGCCTGTGCGAAGATCGTAAAGACCCACATTATTGGAGTATCCACTGGCCACAAAATAATCGTCTGTTGAGTTAATGTGGACAGACGTCAACTGCTCGAAATCATCGTAAGTGTAGATTGTAGGGCTCCTCCCATTGCGGCTGCCAAGGCTCCCAGATCCAGGCTGCCGACCCCAATTGGCTCCATGATTACCCGGTTGGGGTTGATATGATCTACTGGAAGCCACAGTACTTGAAGCCACACCGCGTCTGTTGGCTGATATCATGGAGGCTCGCATGTGATTTACGTCATAGAGTTGGAGACATCCATTGTCGGATCCAGCAATCAGCTGCAGTGCAGGATGTGAAGAGGAACGAAATTAAATCTTCTTCAGAAAATTAAACCAATAGAGGTTTCTTTCAGAAAACCAAGAGTAGAGAAAAGGTACTACAGGGGCACACGAGAGAGAGTTGGGTGCTGTACCTTGTTTGGGTCTTTATTTAACCAACAGAGTCCTAGAATACTGTGTGGAGCGCCAATTGATTGCACATATCCCACGACCTCGTCACTCTCATGATTGATAACGACCACCTCTCCTTGCAGTGTTCCAAAAACCATATAGCTAGGTTCTGTAGGGTGATACTCAAACTGGCGTGGTCGACATCGCCTCCCACCTTCCAAATTTGGTTTCTTAAAACGGCAGATGCTCTTCGTTGTCGGCCATGCGTTTGTTCCCATTTTAGCAGCTGACAGAGAACGAGTGTAGGCCGCAGGACTCCTCTCGATATCTATGTATCCGACCCTGCTACCACTAGGGACTCTAATACCAGAACGACCTGTTTCCCGTCGCTGAAGAACCTGCACATTAACAACAGGAAAACAGTACTTAGTGTGAATTCTTCAATCTCTTTCAAGTCTTAGATGATTCTGACTAAAGTCTTCATTCACTTGTTAGTGGTTCTCAGTAGTAAGAGTTTCAAGTAGTACCTGAAGCACAATCTCCTTCACCTTCCGCTTATTTGCTATTGGCTCGAACCGCTTCTCATACTCACAACGAGCTTTTCCTCTTTCATTCTCCGTTATGGCAATGTTATCTAGTACTTGGAGGTATGGCAGCATTGTTATCATAAACTCCCGGTAGCCCTTTTCGGAGCAGATAGGAGATGCATGCCGAGCACCAGGTCCCTGGGACCAGTCATGCATGCAATTATACCTTGGGCCTGCCTCTTCTCCATCCTCTCCCGAGCTTTCTGCACCCCGCTCACTAACGGTCCCTTCTCCACTGCCATCACTTAGTCTAAAACTGCTCCTCCGGTTGGCCTCCCGAATAAAGGCAGCTGCTTCTCTAGTAGTGGGGTTCGTCCTTGTGGCAACCACCCTCTCAAGAGCTTCTAACATTGATATGTCAGCACCATCGATTTCTAATTCCCCTGCCCTTTCTCTCACAGAAGCAGCAGACAGAATTCCCTCTATTGAAGCCCTTGATTCTGGTAGAAGACTAGAATCGTCAAGGTCGATCAGATCCAAAATCGCTGCATGTCTGCCATAATTTTCCTCTTCGTTAGCATCTTCATACGGTGTCACAAGTTGCTCAGAGGCTGAGGGGAGCTCTTCATCTGCCATGGTGCCTCTACTCTCCGGGTCACCTTGATCCTCGCTAATTTCTCTAATAAGATTATGGTAGTTTGCGTTATCCTCTCTGATAACATCCATGTCTTGACTCTCACTTGGAAGCGCTTCAACAATCTGCAAGCACACCAACACGAAATAAATAACTCATATTTCTTTCAATGTTACAAGGAAATTGATTCACAAAGCATTGACATTATCTGAACACATAAAGTAGAGGCATTCTCTCCAATATCAAACCCAGACCTGCTCAACATCACTTTCTTCTCCAGATTCCGGACTTGAGTTGCCGGATATTTGATTGTCTTCTGATTCTGCATCTGTAAATACGTGCTCTGAATCGTCCTCACTTCCTGAAAAATCAGAAGGAGCAGAGCCATGGGACTCGTACTCCTCTCTACCCCTCAGAGGCGGTGGTACCCATGGCTGAGACTTAGTCCTCTCCAAACCACCCTGTCATACACAGAACAAATAATTTGTTTCACAAATCTCCTTCAGCTGGAAAATTGCAAAAAATCCATTCAACCTATGCAACTACGCTAGAAACACCATCAAAGCAAATATGGAATGACACAGACGATTAAACACAACATTTGCATAACCTACTATATGAGAAATAGAAAAACTTGGAACACAGGACTGTGCAACATCATACCTGGTATAATTCTTTAACACCACCATCGTGCAGACTTTTTACTAGATCTGCACAGTGGCCCGTCCCTTCACAACACAAACACTTTTGAAAGCGAAGCTCTCTTAATGCCAAAAGCTTCCGTAAAGCCGCACTTGTTGTCCACAAGTTCATGATGCCGGTACGACACATAGAGAGCTTGGAAAGCTTCGGCATAGCACTAAAGCACCCCTCAGGTAAGGAGGTAACTGGAAGGCAGTAATCAAGCTCCAGTGTGTGTAAGTTGGGAAAATGTCCCAACATCTCCATTTTACGAATGCGTGAGGAACTAAGATCCATACTTTGACAATCAATCCCACCTTGAAATAACTCTCTGGCAACAAAATGGTAACAATGGAATCAAAATAAAGAATCATGAAAGAATTTTCATGATACAACTATTTTCAAACTGTTAGAAAACCAACCATTTGAAAATTACTAAATGGACAGAGGATCCACTGTGTCAAAAAATGTTAAGTAACATACCTCACAGCTTCTCGCCCGAAAGTACTCTCTCTTAAATCTACCTTTCGAAGCTTGGAGCCCACAGCTCGCATGACTTGAACCAACAGTGGCCAACTTAAATTCGAAATCCTGTTGCTATATACAACATCGACTGCATCTAAATCTGATCTCTCGACTGCTGACAACGTCTCAACGAGAGGTTCGATGTCAGTTTCTGGGATCTCATCCAAAATAAGCATTAGAGTTTGTTTCTCCTTCTTCGCATGCTGAATTCGAACCTGACATACCAGTGTGAAAATAAAATTCGACTCTTAGGATTTCCTCTACAATCCCAAGAGAATCGACAGAAACATCATCCATATTGTGTGGTCATGAAAGTACTTCAACACGCATCTTTCCTTGCAGGTCGGCAGAAGTAATGCCCAAAACCAAACATTCTGCTTTTGATGTACCATTCTGTAAATTGGGCGCACTAGACAGCACTAGCAGAAGCATAACAGCAAGATTATGTTATGCTGCAGTGCACTCGCCATGGCAAGCATTTGACTAAAGTAGGAAACCTTAGGAATGCAAACAAAATTAAAAGGGTAACGCCTGACAAATCACATGTTTAGCACACGATCATTACAATACAGACTTGAACTCAAGTAGAAGTATATTTTTTTATTATTCTAAACATTACCAATAACAGTGAAGACTGTTGAGACGCAAGATCTGCAAGCTCACCTTGTCGAAGGCTGCGGAGATAACACCATTTAGACTCGTGCCATACCTTTCGCATGCACTACTATACCTGCAAAATCAAGTCAGCAGAGTCACAAACAAGTACTCAACTATCCCATTAAAAACACGTCCTGTCCAGTGTACACATGGCAAGTTCCTTAAGACACATCGGTCACCTTTTTGAGAAACAAAAACTCTCTCAGAAGTAATACACGGCTGATCTTGTGGCTGCTGGAGCATAGGATAAGTTCATAAGTGAATAGGTAGATAAACTCAAATCGGAAGCCACTCTACAATAATATCCAGAGCTACACTTGGCAATTGCATGAGAAACCTACCGGTCATTTAGAGCATTATAATCGCAAGAAGTGTCCATTGTCTTCCAGTGACTTTAATCCACTGCAGCAATCTCCTTCACAAACACCAGAACTATTCGCACACTTCAGAAAGAAGAAGATTCTCCTGGAGGATGCAGCCAAGTCGATAAAGAAACGTCGAATTTATATTTGAGCGCAACCATCAGCGGCCACACATGTGCTTCGTCCATTCCCTGCAGCCAACCACAAAGGAGAATGAACACCATCGCCAACCAGAATTTCAGCTCGTCACAGTCCACACTTAAATTTCCAATACACTTCGCGGATCAAAAAATATCCGGCATTGTCCACAAACGTTGTAGGAAATCTCTCGTAATTCCTAGGAACGTAGCATCTCACGTATGATTACATGATGCAGCACATCACCAAAACTTTCCAGGTGGATATCTACACTCATCAGCGCCGCATCGTTGTTTTATCAATCTGATGTCCAAATCAAAAACTTTAATATGAGAATTTCCTTTCTCAAATTCTGCATATCGAATCTCAACGGAGCAAACGATTTTCGGACACCGCTTTTCGCTTCAGTCCCCGATCTTCAGCTAAATACCCTGTCTAACCTAAAATTTACGATCGCAAAAACAGGATTATGATTCGTAAAAGAACAAATCTCGAATTCATAATCATTGGAAAATTCTCTCGGTCTGTCTCACGCCCTAAAAATACCAACCACACAAGAACCCTTACTTGAACAACACGTCGTTGAATTCCAGCAATTCCTTAGCAGCACATCGCTCCGGGACAATGCCAGCACCTCCTCCAAAACCTCTCCTCGTAAAAAACCTACGCCAATTACGCGGTAATCGAATTGCATGGCCAGAACCCTCCCGAAAACGTTCGAGCGTCCACCGCCTCGCAATCTAAGAAGACAAAAAATGCACAAACTCAAATTTCGAGCAAACTCCAGAAGGGAAAGGAATTCATTCGTGCAATCTCGGGAAGGGCGAAAAGGCATGAATGGAAAGGAGCAGGGAGTGAAGCGGCAAGGAATCAATGATGATCACCACGTTGCAATTGCTGCGAGACCAGATAATTGTGTGACGAGCAATTGTAGGACGGGAAGTAGTCAGGGAGCTGGAGACCTAATAAGGAAATTCTTGCAAAGCGGGTGCTGCGAGGATTGACGATGCAACTGAGCTATGGCGATGATCAGCTTTGTTGCACTTCGTCTTCTCTGCTTCGCCATGATCGTCTCTCTCCGTCTGCGGAAGAACGGGCGCCCTCGGAACGGGTCGGGGTTGGCCCGGGCCGGGTTGGAGGGGGCGGGTTTAGGTGGTGTGCCCGGTGATCGATACCTGGATTGGCAAGGTTTTCCAATTGCCGTGGCTTTGAAGACCCTTCATAACATTCAGTAGCCATCGTTGGGATTGCCTTTTGGCTCCATCCACTATGGAGAAGCTTGTAAGGTGAAGGTAAACAGGAGAAGGTTGTAAGGTGGCTATTGAAAATGGCAAAAGTATAGACTTGTGTATAAATAAAGTTGGTACACCTTTCATGTGGCAGGGTCACCTAGTACATGTGGAAGTAATATATACCAAATTTGTAGTTGCCTGTCAAAAATGGTAGCTACGTATTGCATTGTGGATGATGATGGAGAATATTCTTGACATTTCATGGCAAACCCAATGTTGGTTACTCACTCCCTAAGTTTCACTCCATCCGGATTTCAATGTTTAATTAAACAAATTGTGCTAAAATAGTGTCATTTTGACATTTTTGACATGGTAAAAGAGCTACACCAAACCGTTTATTTAGTACTCCCTCTATCTCACTAAAACATGGTGTTTTCTTTTGTACATTACAAAGGAAAGCAAAGTCTTTTAGCAGGATAGAGGGAGTATGGTTTTAAGTGTTTTTCACAAAAACATACTATTCAACATCACTTGTGATGAGGGCATCATAGCATTTGTGATGTGCAGTGGCGGCATAGCTAGATTGAAGTTTTTATGCTTGCTAATTAATCACCCATATTTAATAACCATTTTGGTGTAGTGACTAAAGAAAGATCACAAATATCTTTCAAAATTTATGATGTTTGTTGCTTTTCTAAATTTAAAAATCTAGTACACAAACATTGAAAATTTGATAACTAAATTTTAGAGCACCAACTTTTTACTATTACTAAAATTATTTTTAAAATTATATAATGTTCAAATTGGTAATTAAAAAACACTGCACCAAAGAATGCATCATTCAAATACCATGTGCAAAATTTATGAAGGATCAAAGTTTTCATAAATAGTTGATGTACCACATTGTTAAATGGACGCTTCTTTCCAGATACAATTCATACGTTACACTACTTATTGCTAATAGTGCCACTCACACTAGGGTGTTTTCACGCTAGGGCGTTCAAAATGTGCAATGTGACATTGCATAATAAGTGCAATTTTGGCATTAACAATTTCTATTGGTCATTGAAATTGGTTTTTTGACAAAAATGTTAACAATAGTGAAAAAGTATTCTAAGATTGTATATATATTAAAATTTTCAAAACTAATATACAATAATATTTGGACCAAAATGTAATACATTCTAGAACATATTGCGTTGGGTGATGCTATAGAATAAATACATTGTTACCTTAATTGATACGTTTCATTGAAGATATAGTGATGGCAATATTTTCCTCAATTCCTATAACATAAAGGTATTGTATTCCAAAAAGATTTCCGAAAGATTCTATGATCAAGGTAGATATTAGAAGTTTGTGGCGGAAATTTTTGTTCATTTACATAAAACAACCCTTAAAATGGCGAGTTCCCAAAAAAATTCTTGCAAATTTGGTTGCCTAATTAAAACAAAGTTTGTGGTGTGGTTGAAATATGCATTTGATGTAGTTTGCAAGCAGATAACATCAACAAGAATATTCCAAAAGATTCTAAATTAATATAAAGTATTCCAAAAGATTCCAAAAGATCTCATTTTACTATATTTTTATTTTTTTGGTATTTTCCCCATTTATTATATTACATAATTAAATCAAATGCATTACAACATTACACACTTTTTTTTGTTCAAAACTATGACACCCATAGTACAAACACACCCACTAACTATATACTTGAGGTCATAAGTTTTTTACACTACATGAATATTTTTACCAAGGAAAAAGATATTGAAACTATTCATGTAGGAGGAACTTTGTAAACATAGTTGGTAAAAATATTCATGTTGCACAAATCAATTAGTGTAGGTAGTACTACTAGCAAAAAGTAGTGTAATCTAAACATTTATTTTTGGACAATGAAGCTAACATTATTACATGAGTCAAAAGATCCTCTACACTAGGCTAACTTAGGCTAATTTTAATTTCTACCATTATCAAAGTCTTCACCTTCAGTTATACAAATTAAAGAAATTACACATTCTTTAGCAAAGACATCTTATTTTCATGGATTAAAAAAGTTAAACAAAAAGGTTTTTAATGTACCAATTACATTAGTGTCAAAACATATTTCTATCATTTAAAAAATATAAGGCACAATGTTTATTGCCTTCCTAAAATTTCTAGACGATTTAATTCAATTTTCGTCAATATTGTCCAAATTCAAAGTAGTTTGAAAAGAAAAAACTTTCAAGTTACACCATCCAGGCTTCATGTACAAATTTTTCATGCCATACGAGAATCTTTTATTGTGTTTTGAACACGTCCACTCACAAAAAACCTTGGTACTTATAAATCATATTTGAACTTGGTACTTATAAATCCACCAAAATAGAAGATACAAATGCTTTCAGCCTCTAAAATTAACCACTTCAAGATCACCTGGGACATTGTGAAATTAGATTCTAAACAAGTTACACTAAATTAACATCCTGTTTCTGTCACTGTGATATTGAGAAACTAACCTGGAGAAAAAACTTAACATTGATTTTGACTTGAACAGATTTCCTATACCGGTATTCATCAAAAAGTTTACATGACTGTCATGTAAAGACTCTCTTTGTCATGTAAAAGATTCATTTACAATGACGAGGCACAAGCTTGAGAACAAACTTGTTTCACAAAAGAATAATCGACAAGGTTTGAGACCAAACTTGTTTAGCAACAATAACAATCGCTCTATAGTACAACCTGTTTACAAATAAATGCAGGGCCAATGTAAGCTAGAAAAAGTTCGATGGCACTTGCTATTGCGCTCCACACAATTTCTTGCGTACGCTCAGAACATCCGCTCTCTTGTCAACCCTGCACAATTATCCAAATGTCAGTTCATGAGTCATGACTCTACACAGCGGTCATTGGCAAAGGAGTAACAGCGTTTTCAAAGCATTACAGCAATGAGAGGAAACCAACCTGTACAGCATGTCCCCTGAGAGTGACTTCTTCGCAGATATCCATTCAGGAGCCAACTCCAAGAGCATCTTCATCCGCTCTTCCACTTCACTCCTGTCAGTCATTTCTGTGTTGCACGACACCACTTTGGAAAGAAGCTCCTGGTATGGGAACACAGACTTGTTGCTGGACTGGAAGATCATGCGTAGCTGATTGAAAAGATGAGGGAGACCAGCCACCATCTGTTGGCGATGTCGAATCCCCACAACGTCTTTGCTCTTTTCCTCAGCAACTTTCAATTCCTCTTTCATCACCTACAATACAAACAGGAATCACCATGTCAATTACAGCAATGACAACAAGCGCACCAGTGCACATTGAAAGATTCAATGGAAAAAAGAGAAGGTACTTACAGATTGCACAAGGTGAGCTGGCAGGCCCTGGATCAAGTGCATGTCTTCCTTCGACACTTCACTAACGAAGGACAAAGACTTCCTTAACGCTGGAGTCCCTGATGCAGAGGCTGCAACACCCTC
The DNA here is from genome assembly GCA_022496805.1 of Pohlia nutans. Classification (NCBI taxonomy): domain Eukaryota; kingdom Viridiplantae; phylum Streptophyta; class Bryopsida; order Bryales; family Mniaceae; genus Pohlia; species Pohlia nutans. Next base: position 43,867,840 of record CM040089.1, on the reverse strand, counting down.
GTTATGTGATTCGTCATCGTCGCTAGTTTGAGCAAACAACGGTCCCAGATTCAGCTTCGAGTGTTTCATCGCCACCTTGTTCCTGAACCTTGATGCTCGAGAGGTATTCACAGGTGTTTGCATACCCGGAGTGGAAGGGACATCCATGCCAGGCGAGCAAGGACATGGCGACTCGGGTGCACTTCTCTTTGGTGAAGCAAAATTCAGGGACCGGATAGAAGAGCCTGGCTTCACAGGGGTGGCTGCTGGTGATGCCTGGCAAGCCGATCCAGGCTGTTGGCTGAAGGACACATACACCGAGCTTTCTCCTCTTTCAGAATTCTGAGGCGTACAAGGAGTATACTGATGCTTCGATGTTGGGGCAGGCGACTTGAAGGAATGCGCTGGGATTGATGATGACTTCACAGGGGTCTTCAGACCTGCACATTCCTCCTCCACAATCCTTCCGGCTGTCCTCACATCCCACGAGATCGGCACTTCCTTGGAAACAGAGGCCTTCACAGGCGTGCTCAGAAGACTAGTTCGTGAAGCAGGGACGGAAAAGTGAGGCTTGAACGCAGGAGAGAAATGAGACCGTTTGCTGGGACTCTCCATGATCTCACGTGTTGGTCGTTTCGGGGTCTCACAAGTTCGCACGATCTTAATAGGCGTTTGCAGCTCCACCGGCTCCCTGATTTCGACCTCCTCGTCTTCGAGACCTGCATGTCGACGTTTCATGGGTGTGAGCTGCACGGCTTCATCGTTGAGGTCTTCACTAGCTACGTTCGAGTCTGTCTCTCTATGTTGCACAGAAAAGAAGGGGCTGAAGGAAGGCGCGAAATGGGGGGTTCCCAGTGGCTTCTCAGCCAATGTGTGAACATCACGGTGGGGAGTCCTGTTAATGGGCATTGGGAGGATGGTATCTGCAAATCCTGAAGAAAGTGGAGAGCTTTCTGTCGACTTCGAGGTTTCAGCTCTCGTGGCTGATTTCAAAGAGAATGCGGTTTTGAAGGATTTGGAGAAGTGCGTAGAAGAAGCTTCAAACTCCGGGACTGCCACCCGATGTTTAGTGGTGACAATCTCCATTGGAATGCATGTGGTGGCGACAGGCATTCCCGAAGCCGATTTCCTAATGAATGTGCGCTCTGGCATTGGATGCTGCGGTACATCATCCTCCTGAACACACGAGCAGAGTCCGATTAGAAATCGTATCAATAAATGAGAAAGTGAAGAGATCGTGAGAAAAGTGTCAAGGTGGCGTACCTCGGAGTGAGTAGAAGCGAATTTGACCAAACGGGCATGAAACGCGCGTCGTCGTTGCACGGTCTCGATTTTAGGTTTTTTGCTTGAGCTTCTGAGATCACTCGGTGGCGCCTCCGCTTCAGCTGGCATCGGCAACAGCGCAACCTTCAACTCCCATTTCTTGTTGCGCGTGTCCGGGTCGTATACATTCACGTATTCGAGGTGGACGACCTCGGGAAGAATGTACTTGATCTGTGCTAAATGCTTCTGAAGAAAGCGCCTGCATGGTTCACCGCCTTCCATTAGCTCAATGAACCACAGCAGAACGATGACACGAAGATCGCAGGAGAGATGAGGCTTTCGTGTACCTCTTTGTAGTCGACTCGACTGTCGTACAGACCGCCTGAAACGTGCAGAGCTGTTGACGAATGCTGAGCAAGCTAATAGCGGTCTCCACGCCTTCGTAGAAAGACTCCAACAGCGCGTATCTACAAGAAAAGATGGCTTCCACGCTCAGCATTACGATATAACAGACGAGTCACTCACGGGCTAACCTAAACTTGCACAGGTAGTGCCAAAAATTATGGATTCGGGTGATTTCTTACCTCTCAGGCAGCTGAGGGGTGGCTTTCTTGGGAGGACTACGATACGAGACCTCCGAAGTATCATTCGCGCGCTTGCGAGAACCAAAACCGTCTTTCCTCTCCGACGATGTCTCAGAGAAGTCAAGCTTCCTGTTCCTGAAGGCCAGCATTCCACGGGCAGCTTTATCGCTATCTGAAGCAGGAAGCCTCTGCTTCTGCAGTCTCCTGTGTATATCAGACATCGTTGCTACCCCTCAGCAACACAAATCTCGACCACACAGGAGCCTACGACGACCTCTCGGAATTTCAAAGCACCATGAGCCTCTTCTCACAGCCTCAGGCGCCACAACAACAGATTTCAATTACATAGAGCTGCAAACACCTCGACAAATTCTTATTGTATAGCTGCAAACACCTCAACAAATAATAGAATGCGGGAGCAACATCGTCTAATCAACCAATCTTTCTCTGTTCTGTGCAATTGCGAGAGCTGCGGCCAATGTGAAGAATTCCGAATAGAATGATATCAGATGCACATGCAAATTGGGGAGATGGAGGTGATTGCGAGAACGGTAACAAGCAAACGGGAAGCACAGAGGGAGTGGCGCGCTGGAGAGGAAGAGGGCCGTTGGCGCTACTTGTGTGGCGGGAAAGAGGAGGTGGGGGGCTCGATCGGACGACGATATCTAGTTTTTCATCCAACTTTAGGGTTCCCGGGAGTCGTGCTGGCTGATTGCTACCGTTTCGCGCCATTTCTTGGCCTGCCACGTTGGATTTCGCGCCATTCTGGCATGCTACGTCAGACTTAGTAGCCGTTTTGTAGATGAACGAGAAGTCCAGATGGACGGAGCTTCATCGTGGGGTTATTCATTCGTCGGTAGAAGGCAGGCAATTGATCGTCAGATGTCAGTGAGATAGTGGGCATCCCCATCTCCTCTATTCAGTGTGCCATTATGTACTAGTAGTGTACATATCAAAAAATTGAATGTAAAACATTCATATGTTTGTAGTAGTAGCAATTGGAAAAAGTCAAAATAAATAAATAATCTAAAAGAAATTAACAAGTTGTGGATTTTTTAAGTAAAAGTTGTTTACAGTCTAACGTCGATAATATGACACTCGATAATATGACAACCTTGCTAATGCGATACTTTTCTCATTTCCCAAATCTTTCTAGTTCAAAACTCCCTTGATAATATGACTATGACACTCGATAATGCGACACTTTGAAACCCCCTTTTTGTCATAGTATGAAGGTCATAAATTGCTTTGAATGGTGGGGTCCATCACATTGTATTCATCCTTTGGATGTGAACTCATTAATATGATGGATTTTGTCGGTCTCCAAGGGTCTTGAAATCCTAGCTTCTATTCTACCGTCTCCTCTTTTGTTGCAACTCCTACTCTAGTTTATGTTGTAAGCTCTTGTGCACTTTAACCATGTTTTTGGCAAGTTATGACATTGTTCACACCCGCTTGTGTGACCTTACATCATACAAATTGATTGTACACAAAATTATGGAGGTATACTTAAGTAGCTAAGGATATTTGTGGAAGATCTCTTGTTAACGGGGCTTGAATTTTATTTCTTTAGTTTGCTTATGGGTAATCACAAATCAATTAGTTGGGTGTTATATCCTCGTAAATCGATGACCGTCACTAGGTTTGGATCTTTTCATTAGCTTGAAATTTTGTTAAGTTGAAGAATGATTAAGTTAGTTTCATATTCAAATCTTGATTCATTCAAACTTAGAACAATTTGTGAACTTGGCTTGCCTTTAATCATGTCAACTTCTTTCAAATTGGATTGTAAATAAGCTTACAAATTGAAGGTGCTTGGGTTGCGATGAGTATGAGGTGTGAAATCTAAATCTACTTTTATTTTCCATTATTGACAAGCCATAGGTAAATTGATACCTATTTTTACTTTTGATTGTTACTGATGAATAATTTATTTTTCAAGTTCAACATTGTATGATTCACATATAGAAAGCAGTAAAAGTTGATTTTCAAGTGATTTTAATGAATCTTGTAGTCCTTCGATAATGCAACACTTGACCCCATTTGTCATATTATTGAAAATACGACACCTCGATAATGCAACATTTTTCTTGTTTCCCTGAGATGTCATATTAAAGAGGTTTAACATTGCATCATTGAAGTCGTCCTACAAACTTGTTGTGAAACCTATACTTATCAAATTCAAAATGCATTTAAATGAAAATTAAGCTAGGGCGCGATTTCAATGCACTATATCAAGACAATTTGACCATAGGGACGATTTTAGGTGTTTTTACCTTAGTGACAACAAAGTGGCATAAATATTCACATGGCATAAATACGGTGGTTCACCACAATTAGGCGTGTGTACATATAATGTAGACAATGTACCTAAAATGAAAACTCTAATATTTTAGACTGTAGATATTAGGTATGGCAATGTATATCATCATCACATTAATATTTGGTGTTTGGTTTAAAGACTTTATTAACCTCTTAGTACATGAATTAAAAATATAAAAATTACTTTACATAATTATAGCTAATCATGATAGCTTCTTAGAAAATTACCATATAAAGGCGCAAGTCATGATTTCATCTTTCTATTGGTATTACTAATTCATGATTTTTGTACTTAGGATTATACTATTACAATTGTACAATTCACATCTAAATTTTACCTAATACACAAAGTCCACATTTGGGGGTTAAAATTGTTTTCTTGCTAGGTAACCTCATGATTGAAAAAGCACTTGCAAAGATATTCAATGCTATATCAATTGGAGAAATATTGGTGCTTTTTGTATGTAAAAATATTCAAGACAAACAAAAATTTGAAAAAAGATTGGCCAAAATATTATTTTGAATGATTGTGTTTTTAAAAAGGAAAATCTGCAAATTTCATTAAATTTTTAGATTTTTCCTTAAAGATTTTCACAGTATGCATTTGTAGTATATTGTAGGCTATTTTAAAATAGGACAAAATATTGAATATATATAATCTTCCTTGCGGTTGTCGTAATGTTTTGTTTCAATTTTTAGCATGGCTTTTGTTAAAAGTGCATATGCAATGTGTACTTTTATATTGCACTTAAAAAAACAAGGTTTTATCAAAAGGAGTTTAACCTTTAACTACCTAGGCGTCCATTTTTTGGATGATGTCCGAATTTCATCCACGTTTTTTCAACCGTCGTGCACTTTTTGTAGTGTGGATTTTTTACTATAAATTTTATGAAAAGTTAGCCTCATGCACATGTGAACCAATTAGAAAGGGATGATTTGTGAAATTTTTATGCCTCATTTCATGTTGCATTGATTCATCAAAAACTTCTAAGAACTTAGTTCAAAATAGTTCAAAAGTGCTCTTTGACAAAGTCAACTCGTAAAATTAAGCAACCAAAAAATCTCCAAAAATCACTACACTTAGAGTATTACGTTTCAACCCATCACAACAAATTACATCGTTCCAAAGATTGTCAACATATTATTCGTAATCAAATTACAAAAGAATTTTAATTTTGAGTTTCAAATTTTATACAAGAATATTAGTGATAGCAATCATGGATCTAAACGTATGGATAGAATCTAAAATTCACAATGTACAACTTTTATTCATACATCAAGTTCAAAATATCCCTTTTAGTTGCATTTTATAATGCATCTTTGCAATTCTCCAAATCTAGAGAAGGTTGTAGGCATTTTAGAGGTTAGCCCTTAACCCCTAAACGTCCTCACCTATGTCCAGTTTAGGCAGTTTTGCAAAGATGCATTATAAAATGCAATTAATATGAATATTTAGAACTTGATGTATGAATAAAAGTTATACATTTTTAATTTTAGATTCTGTCTATACAGTTAGATCTATGACTACTATCACTAATCTTTTTTTATAAATTTTGAAACATAAAATAAAAAATTACTTTGTAATTCAATTACGAATAAGATATTGACAATATGTGGATGAAATTTGTTGTGATAAGTTATAATGTAGTACTTTAGGTGTAGTGATTTTTGGAGATTTTTTGGATGCTTGATTTTAATAGTTTTTTTTTTCATGAACACTTTTAGACCAAAATCTTCAAGATTTTCGGTGAAACACTACAACACAAAATGAGGCATAATTTTTTCAAAAATTATTTCCTTTTCGATCGGATCACACATACATGAAGTTAACTTCCCATAAAAAATTCAGTAAAAAAATCACACCACAAAAAGTGCATGACGGATGAGAAAATACGGATGAAATCTGTACATCAGGCCAAAAACGCCTGCTTGGGCAGTTAGGGGTTAAACATCAAAAGGGTCTTTGGAGGCCAATTGCCTGAAGAGCATCTCCAAAAGTCTACAACAATTGTTGCTGCTTAAAAAAAAACAAAAAAACTGTTAGCTTGCCATCGACCCTAGCCAACGTTTTTGTTGTTTTTTATTAAAAAAAATTTGTCTCTCTCCACAGTTGTGCCCAATCATAGCTCCCCTTCACCCAATTCCTTCATTTGATTGTGGATTGTTCCACAGTTGTTTAATTTAGGCGCAAGTTGGGAATCTAGCCTCGCTTTTTCATCACTTTTCCAAAGCAACGATCCATTCCAATTTTGATTGAGAAAATCCACTTTTTCTACATTATTCTCTCATAAACAAGCCCGTGGGGCTTGCTTTGATGTTTAAGGATTAATAATCATTGATTTTTTCAATACAAAGAACATTCTTCAAAATTCACAAAAACGAATCATTCGCCCAATAAATTTCATAGCTATAATTTATAATCATAATATTGTGTCACATATTCTCATAGATATGAATGTGACCATTTTTAGCCATTTAGACTGTTTGAAACCCTTTACTCTAATTTGTAAAATATTCAAACATTGAACATTTAGATGCATCGAACTCTAATTCTTTTTAATCATCAACAAGTTCTCTAATTTTTAAATTTTTAAATCTATTTATTAACATCATTACTTGATTTTTTGGATTTTAGGCACTTTGCTTCTTCCAAGACTCATTATATAAGAAAACAAGCTTTAGCATTTTTCATAAGGTTTTTACAAAAAAGAAAAATTGTTTTTATTGCACTAGTTTCTTTTCAAATGATCATGGTAAAAAAATTAGTAGTATCAACCCAACTAAGATATTTAGTTTTTAAATATCATAAGTTTTGAACAAAGTTTTGACATATGTTTGAATGTTACATTAATTCCAAAATGCAACTAGAATTTGGATTTTTATATAAATGATATTTTAATTTTATTAGGGATTTTGCACATGAATACATATTTTAAGTTTTTTTTCTTTTAATAAATATTAGTAGTCTATAGTCTTGAAAGTTCTACTTTCTTATACCCTTGCAAAATGACTTGGAAGAGATTTGATAAGAACTCGTGATTTTCCAATATGATGAAAACTTAACTTATCAAATATAAAGAAATAACATACAAATGTGCCTCTCGTAGTGCCTCAAACAAGTGTGTGTATATAATTTACTAGAATTGTCTCCAAACCTACCCTTTAAGAAGAATTACAAATTTTAATATAATTTCCACCTTGAAAAATGAATCAAATGTTTTCATGCTTATAATTATGTATTTTTGATTAATTTTGCAGGTCTCAACCCATGTAAAAAATCCATGTTATGAATATGGTGCCAATATAGATGGATTTGTATTCAACTTGTTCCACACAATCAATACAGGAAGGCCTCTAAATTTGAACAAGCATCCATTGAAATTATTACACCTTATAAGGACGGGGTTGGTTAGTTTGTAAATTTTTTTGTTGACTTTGGACCCCAATAAAAAAAGGCATAGGATCAATACAAGCAATATTTGTGCGTAGTGAAGTAGTGAACTTTTATATATAGTATTTTATGTTATCCAAGAATTTAACTCTAATTCTTAAGATAAAATAAGCTACATCTATAGTGCAATAGAATCATAAAATAAATTCTCTTATACCTTTGTTGCTACGCTTTAGAAGGGACGACCTTAGAACTCATGTTATAGAGTTGTTAGTTTGAATATTACCATTCTTTATGTATGAATGGCATAACTTTATCCAAAATTTACAACACCCTAACCATCATTTTGGCATTCTGTAATTGTCACATTTGCTAAATATTCAACAATATAATTCAATTGTTGGTATTAGAGGTTGAAGTCAACAATTGAAGTGATGGACAAGAAAGATAATGATATTGGCAAGCGTTTCCATAGTTTAATAATTGGTCTAACATAAAGTAATTCAAAAAATGAAAATTGAAAACTTTTAAATATTATTTAAAAAAAGATCATTCAACATGGTGAAAAAGGGAATTTTGATGAAAATTTGTATTGTCGAATCGTAAAAACCCCAAAATAATAATTATTCAACACAGGTTTACGGGTTTTGGGGCCTTCAGGCTTTGATTCGATGGTAAATCAGATAATGCACCAACTAGCCTAGTACTTGATTGTTGCTTCATTTGAAAAAGCTGGTATAATATTGGATCTCCTCCTCCTGCAGGATCAAAAAAGGTTGTATTAAAGTTCCTATCAGTTAATAACATGGTAATTGCCAATCTATTCACACACTTTTGGTCGGTAGAGCACAATAAAAATCGATTAATATTGAAATGGCCATTGACCTGTACTACCAATCATTGGCTAACTTACTATGCCGTACGTGGTTACTGGTTAGTATGTAGGATTTCCAACTCCCTTGTTCTCACTCTAAAGGCAACTTACTCGAGGATTCCACATCCACAACATTGAACAAATAATCCACATCTCTACTCACTCCTCTAATTGCAATCCAAATTAGAAATACATGTTCAAACGATCTTGAGTCAATTGAAAGACCATTCTTGTGGGAAAACTTATACAGAGCTACAAGAATCATAGAGAATCATTACACTTGGAAGAAATGAATGCTCAAGGGAAATTTATAACCCCCCAAAAAAACATCTCAAAAGATCAAAATCATATAATTCCTAAAACCATATACAGTTCAACATTCATGAATTAGCTAAAAAGACCATCCATGTGAAAAAATAATTATATGTAACTTTGTATGAAATGATAGAAAGAATAGTAAAGAGAATGTTAAATAATCAAATGATGAAAGAAGGGAATTTATACGAACCAAAGAAACATTTGATAACACCCTTAATAAATGAGATCATCTAGGCGCGGACACAGAAGCCCTTGGAGCCGTCAACACAGGGGCCTACGAAATACCCCGCCGGGTATGGGCCGGCAGCACCTAGGTAGTTGATGAAGAGCATGGGGCAAAGGCCGCCAAAATCATTCACTTGCGCCTCGTATTGACATGCCTTGACGCGGAATGCCGCACAACACGCTGTGCTGGCCCCCGGGCTGGTTGCCGGACACGCCGCCGTCACGTCCGCGTACGACACCGTTGAGAAGTCCGTCGCGCAATAGTCTGCATGGGGTATCATGCGGGTATCAATCGCCAACACACACACTCTTCACTTCAGTATTACGATCTACTGGCAAATTAGGGTTTGGAGCTTCACATACCGGCCATGGGAGACGCAATTGTGCTATATCCCGTTTCCTGGCTCGTCGTCGTCGTCACTGCCGTTGTTCCTGTCTTACCGACTACCCTGCCTGCACGTACAAGCGAGTTGATCGAACAAGTGAGGCGAGAAATTCTTTGTTTGAACGTTTCTTCATTTTCTAATATTTTGAATGCTCTTGCAACTTCCGTATGTGTACTTACAGCTCAAGAAAAGAGTCTTCAAAACCGAATCTGAAATTGCAACTTAAGAAAAAAGCCTTTAAAAACAGATTAAGAATTACAGCTTAAGAAAGGAGTCTTTACAAACAGAATCAAAAATTGCTGCTTAAGAAAAAGGCCTTTAAAAACAGAATCGAAATTACAGCTTAAGAAAAGAGTCAGGACAACATAAGAACAGAATCGAAGATAACGCAGTGAAAGGCAATCGAAAGATTGTGAATATTCCGTTTTTCCAGCGTACACGAAAGTTCAACCGAGGAGCATAGTATTCTGTGAATGAGTTTTAAGACATTAACCCCTAAGCGTCTAAAACGCTCAATATGGCCATCTGCATCACTGAACTTTTCAACGGTGGCATTTTCTCATTTGACCTCGGCTTTATGATTGCAATACATCATTTTAAAGCTCTTGATACGATCAACAATGTCGATCGTCTCAAACTGTAGTCATACACAAACAGATGATCTGCAGCAGGGGGTCAATTTTCCTACACTAGAGAAAATACACTTAGGGGTTAAGACAGTAAGAGTGACGGTCCATGCAACTTGGTTAGAGGATTACCGCATACGGAGGAGGTTGGAAGACAGAGAAGAATTGTCGCCAGAAGTGCCACAGGTCTCATGTGCACATAGTTAGCCATCTCCAGGGTTGGAAAATACGAATCGGGTGCGAAGTTCGGTGTATGAAGTGTAGGAAGAGAGATGAAGACGAGGTGCAAGTGTTGAGAGATATGGAGAAGCTGTTGATTCATTGGTCACGCGTGAGAGACAGAGAGAGAGTTCAGTTGGTGTCACGCACTGTGAGTGCATCCATGATTCCATACTGCAATGAATTTTATTAAAAGTTGCACCTAATCACCTGCAGCTACTGCAATGCTCTAATAATTGTGGCCTGTCTTAATGGAAGCACTGTTCGAAGGACGACGACCATCAGTGTCATAAATAGATAGATAGAAACTCCAGTCTTTTATCGAGGCCGGTGTGTTCGTTCGCAATGTCAATGACCTAGTGCCCACTGGACAAAGGGCCTAACTAACTTACAGTGGCTTGATTCATAATTTTCCTCGCCTCTCAACTAACTTCTATTGAAGCAGTGTTTGCATCATTATTGCCTTGACAACAAGGTCCTTAGAGCATCTCAGCCACTGGCGCTCTGGATTGCACTTTGAAGGTCATCCAAAAAGTCATCTGTCACCATGTAGTTCCCCCACCAACATCACTCAATTAGATTCTTGAAAATAGTAAGTGAGCCACGCACAAGTCATCACGCATGAATTGTGCAATCATGATGTGCAATTAAGAAGAGAAGATACACTAGTAAGAGTGATTTTGAGGGCCTTGGTTTTTAGTGGATTATCCACTGTCACGGGTCAAATAAATTGTCCACCAACCCAGTCTCATTCATTTTTCCATAGCTAGAGCCATATCCAGAGTGCTAGTGGAATGCTCTTAGAATTGAATTGCTTTCAACATCCTCGAGGTTGGTTTTCACAATGGAACTTATTAATTTTAATTTTAATTAATTTTAATTTGCTGGTTCACATGCGTAGTGGAGAAGGGTGAGTTCTCATAACTGCTAAAGAATTTGGATTTGTGTGGGTTGCAGTCCTTCAGGTTGGTAATTCAAGCAGCCCTGGAAATTCCCAAAAAAACTGGAAAGAGTACAAAATAAATGCAGGAGACAAAAGGCTTCTCCAGAAACAAACAACAGTATGGTAACGTGGACGTATACACATCCATCTGTCCATTCTGCTTTCCCCACAAACATACATGGTTGCTGACGCTGACACTGCATATAAAGTTCATAGACCTTATTGAATCTGTGTTCTAATCAGTGACAAATCACTTCTCCCAAGCACGTACCTATTAACTTACTGTGCCCAGCAACCTGGGAAGTTCAAGAGAGCATCCATGTTGGCTGCCTACCCGCCTGCAAAAGAGTGGCGCGAGACCCCAGCTAAGTTATCTAAAAACTTGATAGCATTCCTGTAGTGCTGATTGTTGTAACACTGGATAGCAATGGCAATGCATAGAACAGCATGGCTGCGAATGTCTTCATCCATTGGACATGGTTTAACCCCTACAGGACCAAGGATTCATGGTTTTAAAATGACAAATTCAATTGATCATATTGTGAAAAACATATTTCAGTTGGCACCAATGTTTATATCATTGGAATTAGTGAAGAACTTTGTGTAAGTTGGTAAAAAAGAAATAAATTGGAACAAAAGGAGGTCCACATAGGATCTACTCAGAACTGCTACAAAAAATCTGACACCGAATTTGAGCTTCTTGGTCCTTTGGGGGTTAAGGTGTAGAGAACAATAAGGCTAGTGCCAACAGAGCTCCGGCAAGATTCGGTAACCAAGCTACCAATCTGAGACTCACATAGATAGCCCAACTGCACACACAGCCCCGCCAGGTCAGCATCTAGGCTTCATTGACATGTTTCAAGCAGTCAATGACCAAGGTGGGAGCACCCAATTTCAACAGTGTACCCAATGTCGATAATTTCTAGACACGTCATTCATTTTAGAACCCAAATCTAAGCACATCATAGAGCCTTTATTGTTTGTTGACAAAAATGATAAGCTATCTATGGTCTACCTAGATTTATATTCTAGAATGACTACCATGTCTAAAATTTATCGGCATTGGATACACTGTTGGAATTGGGTGCTCCTACCTTATCTTCTCAGTTCTAAGTCCTTACTCTAGAAACGTCAACGCTAGCTAATGAATATTTTACTTGACAATACAATCCTGCACCTAATAGAAATTGGGGTGGTAAGGGTTATCATTCACCTCACCAATTAGGGATCCAAACATTGAGACACTGTATTAGAGCATCTCCACTAGCACTCTGGATACGGCTCTGGCTATGGAAAAATGAATGAGATTGGGTTGGTGGACAATTTATTTGACCCGTGACAGTGGATAATCCACTAAAAACCAGGGCCCTCAAAATCACTCTTGCTAGTGTATCTTCTCTTTTGAATTGCACATCATGATTGCACAATCCATGCGTGGTGACTTGTGCGTGGCTCACTTACAATATGTTCAAGAGTCTAATTGAGTGATGTTGGTGGGGGAACTATATGGTGACAAATGACTTTTTGGATGACCTTCAGAGTGCAATCCAGAGTGCTAGTGCTCTTAGCCAATTACTATAACGAGTGTCAAGGTCAATCCAACCTGTGGATTGGTAACACCCAGTTTTGCAATATCCACTGGAGCTTGTGTCAATTCTGAAATATCTGGCAGAGGAAAGAGTAAACACCACTTTAATGGAAATGCCAACGCTGAAATTATAATCCTCGGTTGGAAAACGTATGCTTCTGAGATCTACTGGACGTACATTAACTCGTAAATGTCTGAAAATGCCGTTGCGGCAAGTAGAATATGGTGTATTTTTTCTTCTATTTGGAATGGATCCACACCTTGTTCACCAGAGAAGTTGGAATTTAGATCAATGCGATTCGGCTAGTGAGCTATCGAGATCCCAATTTAGAGCTTCTTGTTGGTAGCAAATGCCAATCATATGGCAACCTATCTACTATTTCCATGGGACGTTTAGCAAAGGGAGGTCTGATCAAGAGGGCCTCCTTCATGTGAGACCCGCTGAAGAGGGAGGGCTTTGCCTGACCGACAAAAAGGGCCTCCCATACTGAAGGCACGACTGAGAGGGCCTTGCCCAACGTAATCCCTAGGTCAGCCAGCGCTTCACGCCTCACAAGGTTAACCTCACAGGGCTGACCCTGTGAGGTTAACCGGTTAACCTTGTGAGGCGTGAGTTTTCCCGTACGGGAGGAGCCTTGAAAACCAATGGAGCGCTGGCTGGCCGGGGATTACGAGTTGGTTCCCTCATCTTGAAATCCCTGAGCATGAGCCGAGTGGTTTGTTGACATCAAGAAGCTAGCTCCAATATATCCTAGTGAGTAAACGGCTTTTTCTAACTCTAAAACCCTAAACCCACGGTGAAAAAGTGCTCAGTCCATTGCAGACTATATCAAAACTCATGCATTTTAAATACAAGCAGATCAGCCCTCAATTGAAACTGTAATAAAAAGGCGCATGACATTACCGTACCTCCATTTGGACTAATGTGACAGTTAGCAATGAGTTAAACCCATCAAATACCTGAGCATAAAGAAGCTGCTTCTGCAAGAGTTTCAAATTAAAATTAGATTGGTGAAAAAAATGTTTCATGAAAGTGACATCACCTCAACAGGGAGTCTCGATGAGCTCTCTGCAATTTTGAGTGAAGGTTAATCACCCTATTTGTGCTGCAATGGGCGAATTATTCCATTGTCTAATTAGGTAACCATAGAATCATATTCGTCTGAGTAGTATATTACATTGACTGGATGATCTTTGAAAGACTGTGCATGACTTGCTCAAATGCAATCTGTGCAAAATTAATATATTTTCATTCATGATCTTATGTTCCAAAGATGATACACTTATGGCCTTTAATGCTCAACTCTCACCGCATTTCTCTCTCCACATAGTACTTATCCCCCAAGATTCGGTTCCAGAACCGTCACAAGTATAACTTTCTTCATGTAACTATATCTGAAACTAAGCCACTAGTAACTTCCCATGGTCAACCCTTGCTTGATAGCGTAACATCACTCGTATGCTGATCTGGAAAATACTCCTATAACATGGATTCATCATGTTATCAAAATTACCCGCATAACAGTGCCACGATTTGGAAGTCACGTGTTGTGTACTAGCAGTGTACATATATAAATTATAAATGTAAGACACTGATACATAGTGATCACAAAGTGGCACAAATAGTCACATGACACAAATAGGGTGGTATAAGTTAAATCATAAGACAAGGGAGTACGATTCCTCAAAAAGCCAGTACAACTGAGATGTAGACATGTTCACTTGTATTCTGGATACCGTACCTCACTTTTTGGTTAGGCACTTTGAGTGCCAAAATGTAATTTTCATGTAGGATTCACTTGGGTCTCAACCAATGTGGAAACAACACGTGGCATAATTCTTGAAATTTTGAATTTTTTTGGCCAAACCAGAAGGTGAGGTACGGTATATAATAGGCCAGTTGAAGGCAACTGAGGACGTCAACTTGTCTTTGTCTGCCAGACAAACATTCAACAATAGCTCCTAAAAGAGGGCACAACAACGGAGGGACAAATGACAAGCTTCTAAATGGGCACTCACATATGTTAACAAATTGACATGTGGAAGTTGTTCAATTAGATGTGTACTGTACACAACAAGACAGGTTCTGAGGATGTGCAATTACAAAGGGTTGAGTGTACCTAAGTATTTTTTACTTTAAACTTGCCATAATCCCAAATGGTCGATACGCTTGCAACAATAGTACTGGCCATTTGATTTGCACGTGGTGTTAATCCCTGTGCAACAACAAAACTCCTGTTGTTAGTGAAGGCACCCAACAAAAAGTAAAAATCACATTAGAGATAACATGAAAATGTTATGAATAACGTAAAAATTGTGTTAATATCTTGTTTATTCATAACACATTCAACGTAATATTTCCATGTTATCTCTAATAAGGTTTTTACTTCGTTTCTTTACATCTAAAATCCGGTGTTGCATGCCATTAAACATAAGAAGGGAAAAAGAAGTGATAATGATACGAGGAGCTTGATGCCAAAACAAGGGTGGAAGTGGAGTCCTTTCCAATGATGTGACACCTCAGCAAGAAGCAAGTGGAGGGCAGTAATGCTGCAAATCAGAAAGAAGGTTGGCCGCATCATCCCGAAACTCCCTATCCTAGCAGCTCGCAGGGCCGCCACTTAACCCTTTGACGCGTCTGCATCCTTATAAGGTGAGTGGGTCAATAATCAACGCCGACCATGAAGAGACTCCTATAATTACTTCATGAATGAATGACACTCCACTGTGCCGAAAACCAACAATCACTCAAATAGTTTAGTGATTGTTGACTTGAAGCACTCACTTGGAGTCACCTCATTTGTAGGAACTATGTTTATTCTAAGTCACTTTATGATTCTTCAAGGCATATTCACTATCAATTTTAGCCCAATTCTGCTGTCACAAATAGGCAACTTAGACCTTGGACTTTGAAAATTCATAACTTATTCAATATAACTTCAAAAATTATGATTGAACTTTGGGTAGATTTAGAATTAATTTGCTAATCTATTAAAACTATCACATTGCACCTCAGATTACTATAAATAAGCACAATGCTTAAAGTGTTGGTTTATGGCCCACTCACCTTAATGGATGGTGAACAGATTGTCAACCTTCTCATGACTACATCCCGTAGAACTTTTCATCCATCCAAATTTTCCTTGATTCTTGTGCTAGTTGACTACCATTTGTATAGTATGAATCTTCAAGATAAGATATTGTGATTTTTTTCTAAATGACAAAATCGGTTTGTCAAGTTTCATTCTTAGTTCAAAAAGTGAGACCTTAATAATGATTTTCCAAAATAATTAGAATTAAATACTGGAAATTATACCACCTCATAGTGCATATTATTCCAAATTTGCTTTTTCCGAAGTCTACAAAGAACCTATTCAAAACTACTATAAAAACATGGGGCCCAATTTGGGCTTCTTGGTCCTTTAAGGGTTAAAATGCTGCGGAGACTGATGAGCTCGATTGCCAAAACTCTCCACTCTGTTGCAAATGGAGGAAGGGGAAGATACGTTCAGCAAAACAGACACCGTCATGTGAGACTGAATGAATATATGGAGCGTTTTTTTTTTTTTTTTTTTGTTTCCGCTGCGAGAAGCGTGTCTGAGTCTCCGTCTGTAACTTGTTGGAGCTCCCCAGTCAGATAGATCTCTTTTCTTTTCTATTCTTCGCTTTTTTTTAAATGACAAATTCAATTGCTTGTATTGTGAAATATATAATTCAGATGGGAACAAGTTTTATAGTGCTGGAATTAGTGAAGAACATTAGCATGTCAAGAAACAAATAAACTTGAACAAAAGGAAGTCCACATAGCACCTACTCAAAACTCTAAGAAAAAACATGAGGCTCAATTCTTCAGGCTTCTTGGTCCTTAAGGGGTTAACAAGCAGGTGAGCAGCTAAGAAGGGAGGGACATACATACCCCATTCCATAATTTTTTGAACAAAGGGAAGTCCACATAGCACCTACTCAAAACCGCTTTAAAAAAAAGAAAAAAAAAAGAAAAAAGAAAAACATGATTCTGTCCAATTCAGAGTTGTTGGTCCTTGAAGAGATATCTATACAAACCTGAAAAGATCTTCGAACTAAGTTAGCTAGGAAAAGGGAGACCGTGGTGCTGCAGCTTCATTGTAGCGGTTCAAAGAAATGAGCGTCCATGTCAGAGGGGAAGCTCAGTGAAGAATCGGCAGCAACAGAGTGAGCTAATTCCACAGCAGCAGCTCCATTAGTCTTCACAAACAACCGTTTGTTGCAATCGCTGCATTCAGTCAGGCCAATAAACTGAGCTCGTAGCTGAGCCTTCAGATTTGGTTTGATTAATGTTCGCAAAGAAGGCCCCCATGGTTTGGAGTCGTTCTCACTGGTACGAAGAATGGAGACTTTGAACTTGGACTTGGCTACGAGAGTGAATGTCAGCCGGTCACCTTCGACCAGGTCATAGAAGGCAGCAAACTCCTTCCATCCCCTCTGGAACGTTACTTGTGGCCGGCCATGAGGAAAGGCCACTCTCACTTCCACGGTCCACCATTGTCCGTCTCCTTCGCATTGAAGAACCAAGAATTCCTGAACCTTGTCCCCGTGCCGATTCACGAACCATGCGGGCACAGACTGCACCGGAAATATATCAGACACTGTAACATTAAGTACTTACTATCCTACTGAACTTAACCTAACCTAACGATAGTAGTTGAACTCCTATATAAAGAACGAAGATGATTCATAGTTTTAAAATGACCAAATCATATTGTGAAAATATGATTCAAATATTATGTCACCAGAACTAGTGAAGAGCATTGCACGTGTTGGTCAATAAACATATAAAATTGGACTAAAGGAGGTCCCCATAGGACTGCTAAAAAACAACTTGGTTATCATCATATTGCCAAGGAAGAGGAACACCGAACACCTTGTATCCATCAACTGGAAGGCGAGGAGAAACGCACCAGTACAGCAGATGTAGACACTGTCACTCTCTTCTCGAAGGAGATTTTTCCCTGCCAATCAGCTTCATCCTGACCGAGAATAATCCCAGTTCTAGTTTTGTGTCTCAACATTTTGAATCTCTTTCAAACGTAAGTGTGCAGTCGTGCGTCTACCAGACCGTGTCGGAACTTGAATGTGAGAAGAGCTTGACTGACAGTGCAGTGGTGATATATGCGAACTTATGTGGAGGCTCTTGGATGTTTACAAGGAAAACTTTACCCACGCCACATACCTTCAAGATTGCTTCGGATGTTATACGCAAACCCATCTCATTGATTTCAAAGATAGCGCAATTAATGTGCCGACAGTTTCAGATCTCGTTCAAATCTGTGAGGATGATCACAATATGTACAACTTCATCATGTCAATTTGGTAATGATCATTGCAAGGAGGTCGTGATGTCACTCGCACATCGCAGATCGATGCATCCCTGCAATTCCCTGCATCCCTGTAGTAATTAGCAATGTCCATACAAGTTGATTGAACACATGGTTGTCTTCACACTTGCTTTATAGCTCCCCTTTTCTTGTAGGAATCTCAGACGTTAGTTTTGAGAATTTTCCTCTTCCAGAAGATTTATTGCTGCAAGTCCTGTATCCTAGAGTCAGTAAAGTGAATGTCACCGACAAGGCCAGAAACGCACATAATGACATGGGCACACTTCCAAGAGCAGCATGAGTCTAGAAATTCTATGAACGGGGAGTACCGGCATTTAGTTACGACCTAGCCGGTTGAAATTGAGAATTTCCGAATGAAATAGCAAAGTGTAGGAAAATAACCGATCATTTCAAGGGAAAATCTAAGAATATTCTCCATTTTCTAAAGGTCTAGCCAAATTTCTTTTCCAAAAACCGGTTGGTTTGTGAAAATGTAAGATAATATCCGGTTAAGCCAAAAAAACTCCCCGGACTGTGTAGAAATTGTGCTGAAGGACACGTATGCCTTATATTGAACAGCCATGAAACAGTCACACCAAAAACTCAGAAGAGATGGTAACTGATTGCCAAAATATAATCAGGTATTATCATTGTCAGCGAAAAAGTCGTCAACATCGTCGTCATTACCATTTTCCAGCAAAAAGTCCAAATTATCTTCGCCATTACCAAGCGTAGGGAAAGAATCCACGTAAGGCCTATCGTCCCCCTGAGCAGTAACCGTGTCAGTTCGGTCACCGAATTCAGTTACTGCTACTTCTACACACTCCACTGGCAAATCTAACAATCTTAGTGTCTCTTGCCAAACCAGATGTGCCTTGTCCATGTCATGCACCTGGCGAGCAACGGAACAGGGTTTGCAATCAGACCCGAAGTAGGGCGCTAAAGGATAGTTTAGCCCTCGTAATGCACGTGCATAGTCTTGTACTTGTTTGTCTTTGGCACAGAACAGCACACTTCGAGCACCTGGCACACAAATTTCCCGCAGTTGAGGCAGTTGAGTATGTAAATTCAACAGGTGCTGCAATCAGCTATAGAAAGAGAAAGGCATGAAGTTCAGAGTTCACCTTCCACAGGGCTGAAGAGGAAAAAAGGCATTCTCTGAGCCAACTGTGTAATTCCTCGTGAGCCTGGTGCCTACCCACCCACAGCATGCAGGATATATAAGATAGACCCCATTTCTACCTACCAGGAAAGTTGAAAGCGCCAAATCAACACATACCGAGCTGTTCACTACAAGAATTGGGCTCCCTCATGGATAAATTAAAAACTCGTACCAAGTTATAATTGGAGAGTATTCAGGTTCAGCTAGGACATATTCATACCGCTTCTCTTGTAACCTGCCCTGGATGCACACAGATGATGTCCACGCCAGCTTCCCTTGGCAATCGTCTTTGCAGCAGGTTGGAGAACAGAAGCTGCATACCAGAAGACTTTTAAGGGTTGGATTCCACGATATTACCGAGTTGCTAAAAGATGGTGCAAACGAATTAGTTCTTACAATTAGTCAAGGTGTACATACTTGAAGCAGCTAAGAAACAATTCGATGGGTAATATCTTTTATGTAATTATATTGCATGCTGTAAGGTAACGATGACAAAGAATGTTTGCAATCGCTTGATCAATACGATTGCTCCTACAGCGTAGTTGTGCAAACTTGAGTTGAGGTGAAGCACATTTGGAATTACAGCCACTGACGTACACACCTGGGCGAGCTTGCTGTTGGCAAAAGAAGTTAATTTGCTGTACTTCTTTTTGGTGCCAGATAGGTTGAGATCTTCTGCGTCCAGGTGACCTATGTGATGCACCTGCCACATAGATGGCAAGAAGAGAAATCTCCAATTAAAAGTTAGAAGTCAAACTCTTTCCAGGGGAGGAGCTAGAAAACTGGCATGAAATACTTCTCATTACGAACGTAACTCAACGTTCTTCAGCACTTGGCAAATTATCACCATAGAGTTGCGCACCAAATGTTTAGCAGTCTTTACACAACCTCCAGAGAATCAATATGGTTCACGAACGGGCAGAAAAGGAAAACCCGATGAGCTGTGACTTACAACAGAATTCACCATAACCACTCGTGAAGGTGACCCACGAAGCAAAGATGGCAAGAGCAGCAGTGTCAGGAGAGCTGGGGCAAGATGATTCACTAGCATGTGGTGCTCAAAGCCATCCTTTGAGAATCTCTCTGACCCTGCAACCAAGTGCCAAAGAAGAAAACTAATTCCACTACACCAAATAGGAACCGCTGTAGTATTTAATTATCACCAAATAAAATACGTGTGTAGAACACAAGCAGTGAAACTCTCCCATGCCTGTGTTCATTAGCTGGTGGAATATTGCCACGAGATATTCAGTTTTACTACTGTAAGTCAGTAGTCACTTATCACAAGCAGAAGGAATGACATCTGTTGAAGCTTCACTTTTCTTATCCTATATGTCAGACATTAGTCGAAGCTTACAGTAATCGAATCCTTTAAAACTATACAAAGACAGAAGACACATACCTGCCACGCAGGAAGTGCCAGCGATGTTAATTAGCACGTTCAAAGGAAGGCCCCGTGCCTCCCAATTAACAGCGAATTTCCGCACAGAGTCAAGTGATAGACAGTCCATCTCCATCACCTACAATTCGAACCAGTTTGAAGGCAAAGGTCATAAAGAAAAGGTGTTTCCCAGCACATACATACAACTGAAGCTAGGCTTGTTGTTAAACGTCAGAAAAAAGATATAGACTTTCCAAACCCGAGACATACCTCACAATTGAGTGGCAGAATTTCATCACTTTCTTCGCCTTCCCACGCTGCTATCAGCTCCCTCACAGCATCTGTGTCGGCCACGGCAAATACAACATGCGCTCCTGACTTCGCCAAATGTCTAAGTACATGGAAACGACCTCCACTCAAAAACTATAAATTCCATAATACCAATGTAGGATTCTGAAGCTAAAGTGGCACAGTCTCAATTGGAAGATTAGAACCTGTAATGTTAACCCTTCTTACAACTCATTAAAGAATCTGATTTAGAAGATATGAAACCGATGAGATTCACAAACTTAGATCCTCAAGTTCAAAACGCAATGATCAAATTTGAAAACTAAAATTATGAATCTTTTTAGTTTACTTAGAATCAAATTTGAAGGATGGACAAACACAACATGATCTTAAAGATCCTATGATTCCTTTTTGCAAATTAGGTACCAAAAACAAAATTTGGAAGCATCAGATTTTGGTTGTAAGTTAATATTGGGTAATGGCAATTGAGGTCACAATTATCAAAAATCAATTGCAAGCTAATGCAAACTCAAGATGTAATGCTGAATTTTGAAGTCTAAAGTCAAAGATAAGCTAAAACTAAGCGCGTACTAAAAGCGAAATATATCTAAACGATAGATACTCATTGTAGAATGTACAACTATATTCATGGATTTTAAAAATTGAACTATCAATTGAACTTTGAACTCTCAAAGCTTTTGCAAATGATGCTTTGAACTTCACATATCATGTTTAAAAATCTATCAATTGAAATTTGAATTCTGATAGTTACTTTCACAAATTAACGTTCATTCTGCCTTAACTTGCAAATTATTTTTGACAACATGTAGTCCTTGATTGCCATTACCTAGTCCAGAAACACAAACAACGACGGAGAAATTAAAGCAAATTTACCTTGCGGTTTCAAGGGCGATGCCGGGACTAGAGCTCGTAATGACGCAGGTGAGATGCGACAGGGATGCGATCGGAATGCGAGGCGGCAGGGTCACGGAGTAGATCCGCTGCGAAAGCGCATCCCACACGATGACCAGCATCGCCATGAGCCATTCGAGAATACTCATCTCCTTCGCCATCTCCTTCAACTCCAAACCCTAAATCACTCCCTAAACTTCGATCAATTGTTCTCCATCTACGAGTATTCTTAGAAAATAATCATTCAAGCTGCTCCTTCCAAATTTATCAAAATAAGCCCGGCAACTCAGCAACAAACATCCTGCTCCGTAAAAAACGCTCAACGGATGTCAAATGCGAGCCAAATTTAAATCTGAGCAGCTCGTTCGTCGGAGAAAGCTGAGCTGCAGCTCCGTGTGTAGAATTCAAACTGCAAAATGCGATCGATCGATCGGCCGGCAACGAGATTGCGACGAGAGACAAAGACGAGCCGGAACAGTTCTCACATTGAGTGAGAATGTGATGGTCTGCTTTCGGGAACAAGGGGAACGGTTAAGGGAACGAACGAGGATTCAAAATTATGGATGTAACAAAGGAGTCTGTCCGTCAGTTGGTGAGTTGATTCATTCATTCAACCCTAATTATTCATTGTTCCTATGCATTAGAGTTATCCGAAAACATAACTGGTCCATGAGCGGAGTTCAAGTGGAGTTCTCTTCCTACAATTACGATTTATGACAAGCATTGTTCATGAATAGTTTCCATGGTTGGAGCTCTTGGCTTGGGGAACGTGTGGGAACTCTCTTTTAGCATTGGAGAGGTCATGAGTTCCACACCCCATGATGGTGCAAGGCCTTGTTTTAGATTATTCTCCAACTCACCATAGACTAGATTTGCAGTCTTTTGAACTCAAAATGAGTCTAAGGTGAGTTAAAGGTTTCTTTCCATTTTGACACACTCTTTTTGGTTAACTATATTGTTGAACTTCGATCATGTGCTGAATTTCAGACTTCGGGAATCAGGGTCAAATGTGAACATTGAATGCCAATAGTTGTGGAACTAATATGCCACATTTTGGAATGTTTCAGAAAGAGAAAAATGTAATCACACAAAAGAAAATTATAGTGATACCAATTCCTCTACATTAATCCCTAAAGGACCGAGACTATTTTGCTCAAAAATCAATACAATATTGTCATTTCTAACCCCTAGTGTACAATTTCAAAAAATAATAATAATAATTCACAATTCAAATGTAGAAACTTGTCCTTTTATACTAAAGGAAGGTGCACAAAAGATCTCACAATCTTTGACCATATAGATTAAAAGATATATACATTTGATCTAAGAATGAGTGAGAAAAATAAAACTTACCCAAAATTTTCAGCTGCGTATTTTTCTTTCTATTTTGAAAATGTTCCACTACAAAAATTTGTCACTCTTCGCTTTCGCAATCTACACAACATTAGAGAACTTGTATATGGAATTTGAAAAGTAAGAGAATGATTTAACATATTGAAAACAATACTGCAAGCGGAGGATGTGCAAACCATTACCAAACATATTTAATTTTATTGTGAACTTGGCTTTTATTTAACAAGCAATCTCTCAGTCAACCAGAGAGAGTTTGATAGGTGGCTTTCGACATATTGAATCCGGATGTACTTAAACAAAATTAACTGCCATTTGGTATGGCCAAAACTTGGCATCTATGGAACTCGTAGCAACTTACAAAACCCCAATTTGATTAGTTGTTTATGAGATATTTTTAGTAAATGTTTGTCAGGTCGAACCCATTGGACTTGGAATTTACCACAGTGGTCATCCCTATGAGAACTAATGAGATATGGAAATAGACACTTTGGTGCACATGGGCATTTAATTGTTAACGCTATTTAGGGTGTGTTCACGGTAGGACAACCAAAATATGTAGTTATAGGTTAGGTTTTTTTTTTTTTTTTCAATCCGTAAATTCTAGTGTTCATTAAAATGAAAATAAAAATATCTCAAAATATGAATTATAGGAATATAGAAAACTTTTGATAGAAATTATTTTGAAACAATTATTTATAACATTTGGATCCAAATGTGTAAAAAAGGTGTGTTGTTACGCCTTAGATGTGTAAAGAGGTTAAAAAATATTCCAAAAATATTCCAAAAGGATTCCATATTGAATATATTCAAACATCTTCCGTAATTATAGAATATAAATAATGATGCAATAATGACGCAACAATGGCAGGTGCTTTATATATTGCACATTTTCCTTTCATGCAAAATTGTCGCCATACCGTGAAAACACCCCTTTCACAACCACTCCATCCCTCCCTCAACTAAATCCAACATTTAGCAAACCATACAATCTACATGAATTTCAAATTTGCAGTGAATTGAGTCATTGACATGACATGATTCGGCCTAAATTCAACTTTTAAGGCATCACCCACTCTATAATGTGCTCAACTTTGGAGTGATATATCTATGAATAAAATGAAGCTTTCATTGTATTCCAAACTATTTGCACATTTTAGTCTAGTATATAATCCAATTATGTAAACCACACTTTGGATTTTCAATTTCCGGATTCAACTAGGTTGTTGGAACCATCAAAATTAGTCATTTATCTTTGATTGACTCAAAGATTGATTGTTAATATCTCAATCCAAACATTAAAACAAAGAGTCTTGTCTCTTTTTGAAGTACAAAAAGAAATTACAAAAAATAAAAAAATCTCTAATGTTTATCCGTAAAAGAAGTTTTTTTTTCCCACCTTGTCCAACCACGCTAGAAAAACTTTACTCCTCTTGGAATGGAATTTTTGAACTACGAAGAGTTTTATTTTTATTTTATTTTTATCTTATTCTTACCATCCCAAATAATATCATGTCACTTGCTTCCATATCAAATTTTAGAGCTATTTGAGCCCTTTTTCCCAAGTTGCCCGACCCTACAAAAAAAAAGGCGTTGCATAACATAACTTTTTCTACCAATGTCCGGTGGGAAAAAAATTATATTCTCACAAAGCTCTTGAAATTCCTCAAGTTCACTAAAAAAATTTGAGAATATTAAACTCAAAATTGACATCATGGGAACATACCTGATTTTTTTGTAAATGTCCTAGTTAGGACACTTGGTCCTTTAACCCCTAACCGCCCAACCATGCATATTTTGCATGATGAATGGATTTGAAATCCGTTTTCTCATCCATCATGCACTTTTTGCAGTGTGGATTTTTTGCTGAAACTTTTATGAGAAGTTAGCTTTGTGCATGTGTGATCTGATTAGAAAGGGGATGATTTGTGAAATTTTTATGCCTCATTTCATGATGTAGTGTTCCACCCAAAATTTCAAAGATTTTAGTCTAAAAGTGCTCTTGAAAAGGTCAACTACTAAAATTAAGCAACCAAAAAATCTCCAAAAATCACTGCACTTAAAGTATTACATTTCAACCCATCACAACAAATTTCATTATTAGATTGTCAATATCTTATTTGTAATCATATTACAAAGAGTTTTAAATTTTATACACAAATTATGGTGATAGCAATCACAAATCTAACTGTATGGATACTGAATCTAAGATTCATAATTTACAACTTTTATTCATACATCAAGTTGAAATTATCCCTCTTAGTTGCATTTTATAATGCATCTTTGGAAAACTGCCAAATCTGAAGAGGGTGAGAACGTTTAGGCGTACAGGGTTAAACTACTTGGTCATTTGACATTATATATTGTCATAACCTACTCCAGGAAATGCACGACATACGTGTCACCATACCAGTGGCTACACACTCAAGAGTTATTTTCGATAAGTTCTTGACTTCTATTTTGACTTCCACTTTTCTCCATGCAAGTGTTACATCACACAACTTTTTATTACATTAGTTCAAAAAGTGTTAATTCTATGTCGTAGGTTATATCCCGTAATCGGTTTGGGATTGCCACTTCTCGCCAGTTACGTAGTCCATAGCACAGCCTCAATGCACCACCAAGAATCAACACTCTAGGTCCATGTATGAAACGATCTTACCCTAAACCCTAAACCCTGAGGAAATGCATACATCATTTTGTAACATTGTGTTGAAGTGAAATCCAACCTCATTGTTTGGGAGATGTAATTGGCCCAAGATTATGCATTGAATATGAAGCATGAGAGTAGCAACGTTGGATTAATCTCATCACGAGTTGTACAAATGGTCGCATTCAAGTCTGTCAACAAGTTTCGATCACTATAAGAATCCTCTATTTTTGGAGATGTCTTGTGCAAACACGCTGATGTTCGTGGAACGTCCGCACCGTCACAATTGATGTCGAAGAGATGTCCAGGAATGTCTGCATGTTTAGACAGACATCCCCATGTTCAGAGATAAACATGGAAATGTCTGTCGTTTGACATGGGGATGTCAACGGTTTAACATGGCGATGTCTCAGATGTCGTACACAATGAGTGGGATGTCACGCAAGACATCCCAGGAGACATCCAACTGCCACGTCGGCAAGGGATTTTGGTTTGACTGTGAGTAAATATGTGAAAGTTATTCGGATTTTAAGTAAATCGCAGCCCGGCAGTCAAAAAAATAGCAAAAAGGGCAGGGCATGCAAGTGCAAAAGAAAAAACACTCCATCCTATTTTATAATCATTTCATTTTTGCAATAATACTTGCATTTTGTATATATTAAAATTATGTGATATTATAATTAAAATTATTACTTTTGATATTTGAGATATTTCCATTCGCCGACATTGTATAAAATTGTATACATCGTAGTATTTTAATATTTTAATAATAAATTATGTATATTTTAGATTATTTTAGATTATTAAAATAATATTTTATTAAAATAATATTTTAATATTATATTTGTATAGTAGTCAAAATTCGAGATTGAAAATGTAGGATGGTTTTCTGAATTTCATGGAGCCAAGAATACGTGGATATAGTATAAATTTCATAATTTACAACGCACCATCCACATGGCATGAGAAATTCCACGTCAGCGGAGATGACCAGTGAGAGGATGTCAAGGCCAACGTCTCTGACATCCAAACGTCCGAAGTGAAGTTCCAACAGACATCCGCGTAGATGTCCATCGGGACATCCGCAACCGCAACAAGGACGTTGTCTCAAATGTCTACAATGATATCGTACGACACGTCAACAACGTGCATCATGAAAACCCCGTAACAATTCCATTACACCTTTGGACTTTCCGTGCATTGTCCAAAGTAATGGTCAATCGTTGCAGTCCACGCCGCACGATGTCACCACATAAAACACACATGGTAGTATCGATCATGTCACCGTCCGCGTGGACCTCCGCATTCTCCCAGAGCGCCCTGAACAATAATCGTGTCATCCTTGGGGCCATGATGTGTCCCATGATGGACGCCAATGTCCCCTTCAACATCCGAAATGATGTATCCGCAAATGTCTGTTCAGATGTTCACGTCAGTGCCACTAATGTCCACGCTAACATCTACCACAACATCCGCGCCGACAACGGGAATGTTGTCTCTGACGTCCCCGATGACATTGTAGATGTTGCCCTCGACGTCCACCTTGACATCCACACTGATGTCTTGGCAAATGTCTATTCGGATGTCCACGTGAACGCTAGTGATGTTCACGCTAACATCTAGCAGAACATCCGCGTGTACAACGGGAACGTTGTCTCCAACGTCCCCAATGACATTGTAGATGTTGCCCTCGACGTCCACCTTGACATCTAAATTGATGTCTCGGCAAATGTCTGTTCGGGTGTCCACGTGAACGCCACTGGTGTCCATACTAACATCTACCACAACATCCGCGCCGACAACGGGTATGTTGTTTCTGACGTCTCCAATGACTTTGTACATGTTGCCGTGGACGTCCACCTTGACATCCAAACTGATGTCTTTGCAAATGTCTGTTCGGATGTCCACGTGAATGCTACTAATGTCCAAACGTAAGCAACGTCCATAATATTTTTGATGCAGTCAGTGTTTTCTGACAAATGTACTTTGTTTGTAATGCTATTTTTAGAATTTAAACTTCAAGCTTCTTGTGGATATAGAATTTTAATTATTATAGTTTCCGCAATTTTTGGATTAATTATAAATATTTTCTAACTATACTTTGTTTTACTTAATATTGACATCATTTGGCATGGAGGCATTTTAAACATATCAAAGAATATTTGAATAAATATGAAATCAATATAGTAATTTATATAAGATTTCATACATAGGAATTGAGTTGAAATTGCAAAATATTAGATATCAAGCACAATATAGAGATTTGTATGGTATGGTTCACCATATTGAGGGAATTCAGAGTTGTGAATTATCATGTCTTTTGGTGCACATTTGCGCACATTGTGCATTTCATTGAAAAAGATAACTTTTAATCCCCTTTAAATAATATTTAGAAATATTACAATGAAAAATGAAGTAAACTAACTTTTAAATTTATGTATTTATTAATGATAGAATTAAATCTTAGTTTGTCTAAATGATTTAATCTTGAAGATTTTGAGTATAAAAACTCCCATTCTAATACCACTTTGAACAATATAGTTAAATTTTGAATGTAAATGTAGTTCATGTTTGGTTCTATATTTGAAAATTTGAAAATACTCCCACTTGAAATTGTTTGTTATGAAGGAAATTCAAAAAAGAAATCCATCAAAAAAGTATTTTAGAAATAGACAACAATTTTCGGTAACATATATTTTAAAATTAAAATTTCAATAATTTGGAAAAACTTGGAAAAATGTGGAACATATTTCTCTTCACATATTTGTAAATTGGAAAAAATTATAGCTGAAAATTCCATCCACAACCTTCTTTTCTCTTTCATAATTTTTGTGTGCACTTTTACACTACAACAAGGCACTAATATTTGACATAAACATTAATTTGGATTGCATGTTTGTTATTTTTTACCTCTTTTTTTCGCATTGGTAGAAGACATCACTTAGTTGTAGTGGTTCATTTTTTTTTAAACTTCTACCACCAATTTCTATTTATGAAGTTCTAAAAGATTAAAAAGAAGAGCAAAGTTTTGCATTCTGACAAACAAGTTGGTGAACCATACCATGCAATCACCCATACTCATCATTGAACTTTCATCATGTTCATTACAATGTTTTAAAAAAAAAAACTTAGATACTTTCAAAAACTTCATATTTCTTAATATACTTAAAAGCATTTAGACGCTAGTGTAAGATGTTTTATTTGTCTAAAAATAAAATTGTGCTTGTATTAGATTGTATTTGATTAGAAACTTGTAAAAAAAAAATTTAACACATTTTTAGACAAGTAAAACGTTTTTAAAAAAGCATGACGTCTCAGTAATATGAAGTCTTTAAGTTTATGTGAGTGCAAGATGAATTCAAAAATTACAGTCAATAGCCAACATTGGAACGTTTGGAAGGACATCAATGATGACATCCAGCTGTCCATGAAGATGTCTAAGATAGCGTCCATGACGTCCCTGCGAACATCTACTGGGATGACTTTCATCGAGTTCACTGGATGAATAGAGGCGACTAGGGTTAGCTGCCGCAGCCATAGTTAGGTCATGAGACCTTTAAGTGGAATTAGAAGCTGCACAAAGCTCATTTTTGCCTTCATTTTTCCAAGAAGTTAGAGTTTAGAGTGTAGAGGTTCTCAAAAGTGTTGCCATCTATTTTTAGAATGATTGTAAACTATAGTAAAAGAATAGTAGTTGTAGAGAGCCATGGAACATGCACTGCTTGAGAGATGGTTGTGCAAGACTAAAAGGTTTTTCTTTTTCTCTCTGAGCGGACACAAGTGAGGATGCTACGCCGCCTTGGAAGAGTGGCGGCAAGATCAAGGTCAGGGGGGGGGGGCAACTTGATGAAGAAATCGGTGTTAGTGGATTTCAAAGGCATCTTGTATGATACTATGAAGAAGGTGTTGTTGTGGAAGAAACCCTAAAACTTGTAGTATTTGATTTGTTGTGGGAGAAACCCTAAAACTTGTAGTATCCTGATGACTTAGGTATCCTATTATATGCAGCGCAAATGCACAAACTCCGTGAGGCAGCGCTCGTCAAGCTGCTGAGTAATTCTTGATGCATGTTGTTTACAGTCTTGATGCAGAAGGTATTGCACAAGGAAGTACAGCTGCTGGCTAAAGACTTGGATTCCAGACACAACTGGGAAGGGTGGTCGCAGCTTGCAAATGAGCGATTTTTCAAGCGGGTGTATACATGTATGGCCTTCATGTTCGTGGCACGTACCATATATTTACATCATAGATGTCACTAGAGATGTCATTAGCAATGTCACCAGAGATGTCATCAGACATGACACCAAAGATGTCATCAGAGATGTCATCAGATGTCACCACAGATGTCATCAGAGATGTCACCACAGATGTCACCACAAACGTCAACATAGATGTTACCAGAGATGTCACCAAAGATGTTTGGGCTAGATGTCTGTGCCTGAATTTCTAATTCTACAGCCCTGTGTTCCATGTGCAATGGTGATGAAGAATGTGGTTGAGACCGTGAGCCATTACAAGCATTTGTGGATGTTGTGAGGCTTGCTGCTATGAACCTTCTCGCACCTTTACATATTGCACCAATTACTGTTATGCAGACATTAGCAACATTGACGTGTTGTGCGTGACGTCCCACACAGCGTCGACGAACACCAGAGACGTCCACGTTATGACTTATGACATGTGGCGGATTTAAATACAACACAATGTTTTGAACTGACAAGGATTTCTTATATTTCAGAATTGGAAATCACGTCACTTGATAGCTTCTTTTGTGTGCCCTGCTACTGTAATGTCCTGGTATGTATATATGACTTTGGCAGTACTGATTGAATAGGCTACGTTGTGCTCACAGATTTGGAGATGAAGGAGAAGGGCGTTGGGAGGTTTATGGACAAAATGTGGTTTCAGAAAATCGTCACAAAGACCCTAATCAACGTTCGTTTTTTACTGGGGCGGTTGATCGACAGGAACGCACCTAAACCCCCCGAACTGACGTTTGAGCAATGGAACGACCTCATCGCCATGCGGACGACTGAGTTGGCAAAGAAGAAGTTGGCGCACATGCGCTCAATCTCAAAGCGCAAGGCATCAAAGGTTTCCAAATGCACAATCTCCGTGAGGCGGCGCTCGTGAGGCTCGTCATCCATTCTTCATGCATGTTGTTGCACTGTTGATACCATTGTTGGACTTTCCCTTGCAATGTTTGTGCATGCTGTTCTAGTGTTGACGCATGTTGTAGCAGTGTCTCACATGTTTCTGTGGACGTCAGAAAGAACGTGAAGATGTCTTAGCCAACATGCTGGACATCCCCACTGATGTTGACGTTGACAGTGAGAGCATCTACAACAGCAGCAAGGGCGATGCTCCTTCTGACATTTTGTCTCATCGCCTTTATGTTTGATGAACAACGTGTGGATGTAATTTGTATGCACGTCATTGTAGCAGAGTATACGACTTCAACGACAATCGTACTAGATTAAGATCAATGAAGAGGTGGAGAAGGAATTCCAACGGCTGTAGGAAGACAGAGATAGCGCAAAGCCAGATATTGAGTAAGACATTGCAGATATGAGCATGAGGATGGATGCCATGGAGGCAAAGATAGATGCATCCCATGAACGGCTGGAGGCCAAGATTGATGCTGCCAACACACGGTTGGAGGCCATGTTCAAGGAACTTCTAACCGCGAGGGCTTCAAATTTGACGGCACCTACGGTGGTGGAAGCGGAAGTGTATTTGAAGGTCACCAACACGCCGCCCGTCATGTACAACTTAAAGCGGCCTGCTTCGCCCAACCACGGTGCATCAGGGGTGTCCAATCACAGCGGCAACGACGATGCAAGGAGAGGAGCCCCACACGAGGACGTCGGGGGACGAGAAGGTCTTGAAGAAGCTGGAAAACGTGGCCAAGAGGAAGAGGCCGAAGGAGGAGGCGCGGACAAGGGGCCGGGAAATGGAGGCAGGGAAGCCCAAGCGGTGAACGCGGAGAAGGACGACGATCTCTACCTGGACATGGACAATCCAGCATCCGGTGCGGGGACCAAAGATATAGTGGTGGAAGAGCAGCCGCAACAGATACAATCAGCATAGATAGTTTCCAATTGTAAGACACTATGTACAGGTGACATGTCATTTTCATAAACATGAATGAAATCTATTGGATGTCATTGGAAACACAGTGGAACATCCATGGAGACGTCAGCACGTTTTTGCAGACATCAACGTTGACATCCCAACCAACATGCACTGGCGCCACAATGACAATGACAGTGTCAACAATTTTCTATATGCATGTATATTGTGTGTAATGTATTGTGTTGTTAACTTGTTCTATAGTATGTACAATCACTATTAGAAAATCCAACTGTTCTGTTGATTCAGTCGCGTTGATGCAGGACACTTTTTTGTTGATTTGGACAGAAATCTGTTGATTTGGACAAAAATGCGACCACATCAATGCGACCAAATCAACAGAACAGTTGGATTTTCTAGTAGTGAATGTCATCCTTCAATGCATAGTCTATACATAGCCATTCTGCTATGTGCATAAATGAATGTGGTTGCAAGTTCCGTACCCAATGCTGCAATGCATGTCCAGGCTGCGATGGAAACAGTGTCCAGGTCCGCGGTACGGGCGAGGCGCGTGGGTCAGCCCGTAAACACTACAGTGGCAACCAAGGCGGCGAGCGTCTCAAAACTAGCAAAGCCCAATGCACCGAAGGCAGCAGGACAATCCAAGTCGGCGAAGTCCAATACACCAAAGCCATCGGGCCTGTCTAAACCCGGGAAGCCCGTTACGAAGGTCGGCACCTCAACGAGAGCAGACGCAACGAAGAAGAGATGACATGATACGCATGTGTACGCAATTTGGCGAGTGATAACACTTGTAACATGCTTTATTTCATGTTCAAAGGTTCGTGGAAGTTCAGGCAACGCGCGTAGGCCTACTGCAAGCCAACTGAAAATGCGATCACGATGCCATGGACGTTTCAGCAATCATCTCCGCGTAGATGTCTGTTGCGTTTGATTTGACATCCCCAATGTTGTATGAAATGTCCAAGGGGACGCCACAAATGTTTAATGTACAACATGAGAAGAGACATCCCGTTGTTGATGGAGTAGGAGTCCCAGTACTGGAGTAGGAGTCCCAGTACTGGAGTAGGAGCAGTGTCTGTTGTGAAGGATCAGGGTTTTGCAAATACACTAGTCAGTCGAACCGGGTGCAGTAATAGGACATGGGCGGCCCAACGACACTGTAGCATTGATATGTAGTACGGAACACTGTCACTCTCAATTGAAGTGGTCATGAAAATCGTTTGAATCGCATATTTCGGGTGTCATCCATGTGCAGACTAGGAGGATGGCCGATCATACTTGACAGGTCCGCAAATGCACGGATAGCGAGTGCACGGCATTGGAGCGAGGGCACTGCAATTGGCGGTATCCAATGTCTCTAAGTGCGGTGCGCAAAGACGTCAGGAGTGTGTCAAGGAACGGTAATGTACAGCAGCGATTTTATCATGTAGGTCATTCATGCAATTAGTGGATCTGTAATAAACGCATGTGTTATCGTCGTGTGCGTATGTGTAGGGTTTGTGCACATTCAACATGATGTTTTGTTCACAATCAATGGAGATATGACTTTGAACTCTAATGTTGCGGTGTTCACTACGATGTCTCGTACAACATGTAGAACATCATTCTGGATGTTCGGCGAGACATCCGACAAAACACTGTGGACGTTCGCATAGGGACGTCTACACGCTCAGGTAGATGCTACTGATGT
Organism: Pohlia nutans; assembly: GCA_022496805.1. Lineage (NCBI taxonomy): Eukaryota > Viridiplantae > Streptophyta > Bryopsida > Bryales > Mniaceae > Pohlia > Pohlia nutans. The sequence goes on along the minus strand of CM040089.1, from coordinate 43,834,239 downwards.
CTACGATGATGTCTTCTATAACGTGTACAACATCATATTGGACGTTGGGAGGGACGTCCTATAGAACAATCTCGACGTTCGCATACTGCATGCTCGGTGACATTAGTGGCTGTCGAAGATGATGTCTACTATGACGTGTAGAACATCTTCTCCAACGCGGATGATGTCAACACGTAACATCGACCATGTCTCAAGAGATGTCACTATGAACGCCCTGATATTTGTCACTGACATCTCCCATGTCTTTTGCAACGCCAACAACAACGGCACGGACATTCACATGCTGACATACTGGACGTCCACCTTGACATCTACACTGACATCCCCCAATCAAACATGCTGTCATTTGTGACATTAGGTCCGTTCGCGAAAACGTCTAAATGGACATCGCACGCGTCAATACAGACGTCTCGGCGAACACCACAGTATCATCAGGGATGTCTGCCAAAACATAACGGATGTCACATGGGACGTCCAAATCAACATGTTGACGTCCAAATGAACAGTGAAAAACCGCCCCAAACTCTGCTGACATGGCATGCCACGTCATCTTTTGGCGGGTCCACGTTAGATTTTCCCGCCGCCATGTCAGATTTTGGCGGGACTACGTCATCCTCCACATCACCAAGCCCTCGGATGAAATCCATTCCCACGTGGCACTGCCCGTGAAATTACCGTTGATGTGGCGACAACGTGGCATCCACATGCACAGCTGATGTCACCAAAAAGGAACGTCAAAAATGGATGTCTCCTTCAGACATCTTCGACGTCAAAGTACTTGCAGGATCTTGCACTTGTAGGATCTTGGATGGATGGCTATGTAACAATAGTCTGTAGGCATCTTAACCTCTCTTTAAGCAAAAATCTCCACATGTGACTAGTAAATATGCTCAACATCCACTCTAAAATGAGACATTTGCTATTTTGGAAATTTCTGAAAGTTAGTTGTCATCAGTAAGGTAGGCGCACCCAATTCCAACAGTGTACCTAATCCCGATAATTTCTACACACATTAGTCATTCTAGAACGGAAATCTAGGTAGAACATAGATAGCTTATCATTTTTGTCAACAAAGAATAAAGGCTCTATGATGTGCTTAGATTTGCGTTCTAAAATGAATTCCGTGTCTAGAAATTATCGGCATTGTGTACACTGTCGGAATTGGGTGCTCCTACCTTAGGTGTAGTCATGGGTTTGTGAGATAGTAATTGTAAGTGAAACTTCAATTACTAGACAATTTGAAACATTGACAACGGATGCGTTCATTCTCATGAATGTTTCAAATGGTGCATATATCCTTAAGAAATGTTTTTTTTCTAGTGGTGCTCTTAGTCAACTGCTTGTCATGAATAATTTTGTTTTTCTTCTGTCTATTCTCGTGAATCATTATGTCTGCTAAAGCTATTAGGTAACTTAACCCTTAAAGGACATTTTGTAATTTAAAAATAAAGGAGTCTTTTGATTTTTAACCTCAAAATATAGAAGTAATTTACATTCTAAAAATGTAGATACATACTATTCTTGTCCTAGATGATTTCTAACAAAAATTGTGAAAACGTTTCTCTATTATTAGAAATTTCTTATTGAAGTTGTTTGAAAATCGAGAAAATTATTTTCAATTGGTATGTCCATTAGGAGTTAACGTCTATGAGAGGGAGAATGTAGATCTCATGTAGATCTAGAGGTTTGAAGCAAGATGAGTTTTGGCTTGACTAGATTTTGGACATGATATCTTTATATTTGCAAGATTTCCTTTCCTTCTCATTTTAGAATGAAGCATCATGCGATCAAGCTATAGAATAGACAAAAGCTGTTTTTTCAACATACTTGGATGAACTTCTTCTGTTTTGCATAGCTCCATTAATAAACTCTTAACCCCTAAAGGACCGGAGTGTTTTTCCTCCAAAAACATTCCAATGCTGCCATTTTCACTCCCCTATGCAAAAAATCCAAAAAAATGTTATTTTTTACCTTCTAACCGTAAGATCTTGTCCTAAACTACTTGAAAAACATACAAAACAAATTTCGTTGATTTTGACCGCACAGATTGCAAGATAATTGCGTTTGATGGAAAAAAACACCCCAAAAAAACACATGCCCGAAAATTTTAGATGCGTTTGACCATGGCTACATCAAAAAAACCTCGCTACCGAAACTTGTCGTACTTCACTTTCACATTCTAAATGATGTTACTTAGTTGTGTACCAATTTTCGTTGCGTTTGGAGATGTTTAGGATGTTGAAGAACACCTTGCACTTGTTAGGGGTTTAAAACTTCAAAAAAGACTATATGTTTTTGGAATTGCAATATTTTTGACTTTCTTTATTTAAAATACGAATCCGAGCGGTGAAACACAAGTACATTCCACCCTCTATAGAATGGCGAAAAAAAATTTGAAAAAAAAAAAATCTCCAAGTTTTAGAAGACATGTAGCACACTTTCTAAAAATTTTGGGGGTTAGGGGGGAAATAAAGGGTGGAGGAAGGGAATTGTAGTGCCAACCCATTCCAATGTTCATGACCCCACTAACTCTCAAAGTGTACTTCCACGTGGCAGTCCCTCATTGGACGATTTTTATTTTTTATTTTTTAAAATGATTTTAATTTTCAAAATTTTGAATAATATTTTTTAATTATAAAAATTGAACTTTTAGTTTAAAATATTATTTTTTAAAATTTAAAATAATAATTTTCAGATCAAAATAAAAAAAATTATTTATAAAAAGAAATTTTAAATTTTATATATATATATATATATATTTAATGAGTTTGGAAAATGGGGTGGTCTTCTGCCGACCACAGTTCACCCCATTTTCCACACGCCGGCCATCTTGTTGCCCCCCACTAAAATTCAACTATTTCTCTACTGCCCCGTTGCCCTTTCTCTCGAAAAAAACACATTTCCCCTCATAACTTTCACATACGGTGTCGGAATTCCAAAAAAAAAAAATTCCCATTTTCGTGGCACATTGGGGAATCTACTATTAAATTTTCTTCAAATTTCGATTAAAAATGTGTTCACCGGAACCTACCCGATTCTCTAAATGTCCTAGTTAGGACACTTGGTCCTTTAGGGGTTAAGAATGTTTTTTCATTCATCTATTGGATGTTGGTTCTCCTAGAGATTAATTACACCAAATTGTGACCTTTATCCAATAGCAACCCTTAAAGTTTGGTGTCTATGGTTTCAACATGAGAGCTTAAGATTTATTTTATTTATACCTATGATTAGCACTTTGAAGTTGACTATTTTTTCATATGAAAAAGGGTAGCTATTGATAGGCCATAGATGATGATGAGGATTATGCCTGTCATTCTCCTTAGAGGCAAGGCAGAGGTAGCACTAGCTAATGAATGTTATGTCACTTCCGGAGTGTTTATTGGAATGACTTGAGATTTGCATGGAATTTGATTTTGGTGTCAACATAACTAATATTTTCACTTTTGAAATACATCCGTTGCAAAAAATCAAAGCATTCAAATTATAGAAAGTACCTTGGATGCGGTGAAATATTTTCTAAATATTAAAAAAATGTATAATACAATGCAAAAGAAGATAGCATATTCTCACAAGGCTAATTTCAAGTGCTTTGGAAGGATGAGGGACTTGCCAATTTTTCATTGGCAAAGTTTGGCTTTAAGGTAGGAGCACCTAAAACCAACACTGCACCTAATTGCGACAAAACCTACACCAATCAACCATTTCAGAACGCAAATCTAGGCACATATTAGAGCCCTTATTGTTTGTTGACCAAAATGATAAGCTATCTATAGTCTACCTAGATTTACGTTCTAGAATGACCAGTACGCCTAGATCCTGTCGCAATTAGGTACAGTGTTGGTTTTAGGTGCTCCTACCTTAGTATGAAATATATACTTCAACATAGAGCATTGTAGGAAATAATGTAGGTAAAAAATTTGCATGTCTATAGGGAAGGTGAGTATTGTTTTTCTTTTAAGAGGGAATATGGTAGTATTTTTCCATACACTATGTCTCGATATGTGATAATCTATTATAGACATTTTTTTTGATAGCGTACAAAAGTCTCAACGATGTATGTAAAAATTTCCTTGTTTGGCTTTGAAATTTTGCATAAATTTCAAAACAAGTTTAAAAAATGAAAAAATGAATTGCATGTGCAAGGACCATGAGTTTAATATGTGGTCCTTCAAGGGAGTATTCTTGCACCAATGGTTCTTTGCCCGATGGGCACTGATTTAGTGTCAAGACAAACAAACACGTTATTCATGCCGGCCTCGAAAGAGGTCCGGAGTTTCTATCTATTTAGTCTTTCAAGTTTTAGCAAGCCTATAACTCCATCTCTGAAAGCAGAAACAAAGGGAAGTTAGAAGTGCATGCAATGAAGTTGTAACGTATAGTGGTGAATATGTGTATCGGCATCACTAAATAACTGTTAGATGTTTCCAAAGTTAAACCAAATATATAGACATACAAGTCTATTTTTATTTTATGCAGTTACAATCTAAAGATAGTCAACAAATAGTGAACAAAATGGCCATGAAATGAGCAAGGTTGAAAATAGGCGTGTTTAACATAAGGTCACAAGGGCCCCAAAGGATTAATGGCCATCAATAATGAATAGAAATAAAGGTTATAAAAAATAAAAACCATGTTCGAGTGCTTATGTAAATGCTTTTAGGTGTAATCACCTTTATAGCTCTTGCATGTTAAATTTTGAAATTATATAGGTCAAACTTTATAGCTAGTGAACATGCATCTTAGCTCCATTCTATTTTACAATTTTATCTTCCCCACTTCCCTCAAATGGGTGTCACATATGCTTCACCAAACTTAAAAATTGGTATAAGTCATTAACACATTTTTTTCTTCTTATGACGTGGTGATACATTGCATACAAGGATCAATTAACACTTTCCATCTCACTTCCTTTCTTCTTGTGCTGTAAACACTAGTAGGATTTTGGTCCTTTATAACTGGTCTTTTGTGACTTAAATGGTTCAAAACGACTTCTATTCTAAAGAATTGAGTCACAAAGGACTAGTTATAAAGGACCAAAATCTTACTAGTGAAAGTTTGTGATTCAAAAGTGGGTATCTAATTCAATGCTACCCATAATATTCAATAGCCCTCAAAAAGGTTGGCCTTTTAGTGTCATCCAACTTCATAGAGTGACCAAAATACTAAATTTGCACACAAATGTTATATAAAATAAAAGGCTATTGGGCATTTGTATGGTATGGTCCACTAGAATTCTTGTCCTTGTGTACTCTTTTGAGGATTTTGAGAATTTGAAAAATCCGTTTCAAAAAGAGAAAAATACTTTTGTGAAATCTAAAATGGTAGAATGGACAATACCGATAAAAGAGAAAAATACTGATAGAAAATTAAAAATTTGGCATTATATTTTAATGGAGGATGAAACAAAGGGTAAACTAGTGCATTATCATAGTGCATAATATGCACTCTAAATTCTAAAAGAGAATAAGAACAAAGGGTTGTGGATGGACTTTTTTCAGTTTTTAAATATGTGAAGAAAAATATCTTCCAATTATTTCAATCTTTTTAATTTATTAAAGTTCCAAATTTTAAAACGTGTTATTTTTGGAAGGGATTAATTGTTTCTCTATTTAAATTTTTTTGATGGGTTTATTTATTTTTTAATGTACTTGAGAATGAAATTTTGCAGGTTGGTTTATTTTTAGGTTTTAAAATTTAGAATCAAATGGTGAGCTACATTTACATTCAAAGTTTGATTATAAATTGGTAAAATTGTTATTCAAATGGGAGTTTTGATGCCCAAAGACTTCAACATAAAATCATTTTAACATTCTAAATTTTTATTTTTTTGATAATATATACATAAATCTAAAAGTCGGTTCACTCATATTTCATTGAATCATTGCTACATAATTTCAAACTGGTTTGAAAGTTAACTTTTTAGACAAAATGCTCCAAGTGCAAAAATGTGCACCAAATGTAGTTAGTTCACCAAGAGGAGTTAGTGGACCGTACCATACAAACTCCCTATTGAATATTAAGTAGAATAAGATAAACAGATTAATTGTTGTGATGGGCTACAGAATGTGAGTTAACAACACACATGTGTCAGAGCCAATAAAAAGGTTGGACAATAGACATAACAAACAATAATTTTCTGTAAATCAGATAGCTATAGGCAGCAAGTGGAATGGTGTTTTAAGAATTAATATGAATGGTTTACTTACCTTACGTTCATTGACTTACGTTAATGACTATTTTTAGCAATCTCACAATGTCTGCCTTAGGCTACCATATGTCCATGTAGCTACTGATGAGCTCATGGGATAATGAGGGATATTCCTCATGATTTCAAAGGACCAATTCGTTTGCAGGCTACTAAATGTTATGCCAATGTAAATTGAAGTAGCGTCCATTTTTTCCATTTTGAGAGCCTCATGAGTCAATTTACTTGTACATATCACCTATAGAATTCAGTTGGAGCCTCCACAACGTAAAGTTCTCTTACTAGCCCTTTGTGAGTTGTACCTTGGAATAAGAATCGTCGTTCAATAATTGTTGTAGTGGATTTTAGAATATTGGACATGCCACGTCATTATTTACTGAAAGAATGATGATGGAGGGTTGGAAGTCTACAATAGCCCTGCCTCAAGAATCACACGTTTTGAATTTTTTATCTTTCATGCAGTGAGAGCAAAAGGGTGAACCCTGGCAAGAGCTAAAGAATCTTATGAAGTTTGGCAATTTTTATTGTCTCTGTCCCACAAGAGAAGAGACTAAAAAACGCTTTGTTTTGAGTAATTACACAAATGAACAATAAAAATAAGCCGGAAATGTGAATCTAGGATAAACACCAAGGTAATGACTATGTGACTAGTCGCTTGTTTTATTTATTTTTGCCTCAATTTAGCACTGATCTAGAGAAATCCGTTGAAAGTTCAGTCCCACGAGCTAGTGACGTGGCTGGCTTGTCAATCCACGTCACCGTAATTTTGGAAAACCCTAAAGCCCTCCCTTTCGTCTACATCTTCGTCGGTCTGCTTCGTCATGGCCATGGCGCTTTTCTAGGGTTTTGTCAATTTCCAGCGCACCAACTTACTTCATCAACCAGGCTTTATTATTATGCGGCTGCCTCGTCTACTTCTTCCGATCACTCTTCTTGTCCATACTCGATTGAAGCGGTGATTAATTGATTGTTTCTCTCTGTGCACCTTTGAAGTAAGCGTGCGTCGCGTTGCTTCGTCGTTGTTTCCTAGATTGCGTTGCGGAAGAGAGAGAGAGAGGGCGATTGGTAGCGGAGTTGGGGAGAACTCATGGAGACTCTGAGGTCGCATTTGTCGAAAGTGCGCATTCCCGAGGCGTCCAATCGGATTTACAAGCAAGAATGCTGTGTTTCGTTTTCTACCCCGGTGAGTGAGGACTCGGTTTTTCGTTTTCTGCTAATTCGGATGAATGGTTGGCTCTTACTCCTGGATGGCTTCGATGCTCCCTGGTATTGATAGAAATCAGGGATTTCCTTTTCCATGCATCTGGTGCATCATGGAGAGAAAGAGCAGGGGCGTTTTTGGCGAGGAGTGATTGAAATTCGGAGCTTGTGTTCTGTGAATTCGTGAAAGGCAATTTAGGGTTGGAGCTCGTGATTTATGCATCGAAGTATCTGTGTGTGCGTATGAGTTTTTGTTTGCGAGTTCTTTAATTCACGAGTAGAAGGAGGTCATTAACTTGTCAATACCGCCATTTGTCGGAGTGTCGGAGTGTTACAGTGGCTGGTTTCAGAATAATGGCATCAATAGCTTAACTCGATTAGAAGCTCAATATGTAATTGGAGTGGAAGATTGATTACCATTAAAGCACCCGATCTGTGTCCAACCGAAGTGTAAACTTGGCAGTATGTGGTTGCAAAAATTGTTGGTAGCGAGTGCCGAAGTTTACAGACCACTTCAGCAATGAAATCCTTGTCATGCACTGTAGGTATTGGGGGCTTGTGGGGGGTATTCTGCTATCTCGGGTGGATGTGTGAAGACTCTACGTTCATTTTCTTCTAATCATGTTAGTGCCTGAGTTGCCGGGCTGATGTGTCATATTGTCGTGACTTATTTTCATTGTCCATAATTAACGAGCGATTTCTGGGAGGTTTGATGCAGAGGTCGGATGGGGGCTTATTTGTCGATATGTATTCTTTTTTAGCATTCGGTAGAGAATACGTTATGTGGAATTACGAGAAGACTGGTAACCCAGTTTATTTGAACATTCAAGAATCGCCGAAACAAGTGAGCGAGAGCCGGCCACATAAGAAACCTACATTGCTGGCTATTGGTACGATTCTGAACTCTAGTTTTTTGAAACCTACTTTCCGTTTGTTGTGTAGGGACATTTTCTTTCACGAGTTCGACGTCATGATTAGGTGGTTGTGCTTTGGCTTGTACATACATATCACGCAATGCTCACTGGTTCGTGATTTTGGGATGTGTCGACAGTACTGTACATGTTCGTCAGCTTAGATGCGCCATTCGCCAAATATTTTGTTAATGCTTCATTACAATATTGAATTTTTGTAATTTTTTTTCAACACAAATGATATCAATTTTTTTTCTTATTATGGTTCTTTGAATGGCAGGAATTGAAGGGGGTTTCGACTCTAAAGAAACCGAGTACGAAGTGACTTATAGCATTGTTACATTGCCAGAATTCATTTCACTTCCGTATCCTAGTGTGGAGCTCCCAGAAAAGGTATTTTTGGCCACAATACGTGCTCCTGTTTGAGGATCCTGAAATATTCTCTAATATAGGACGCTGAAGGACTAATGGTTCTGTTGTGCAATCACTTAAGTTAGCCCGTATGTAAGTATTGTCTGTATTATCTGTTGAGAGTGAAGTTTATGTTAAGTTCTCGAGAGTCTTGGTATATCAATTTTGTATAAGTTGGTGTTTTAATCGTCTCTTTCAGCTATCTGGTTTGCAGTACGATCAACAATTGCAGTGAAGAATTCGACATTGCTTATCTTACTTGCCCCTTTTGATGGACCATAGTTTTTCTGATGATTCAGGTCAGGCTGGCAGTAGATGCAGTACTTGCAGCTGTTGGTGCAGAAAGAAAGGAGGAGGTCGCCGCTTGGACTGCTGATAAGAAGCAAGTTAGCCCGTATGCCTTGTCGTTGCAGCAATTGAAAAATGGAGTGAAAGTGCCACCTATTGGCTGGAAGTGCTGTAAATGCGACAAGACAGAGAATCTATGGATGAACCTTACAGATGGAACGATTCTGTGTGGGCGTCGCAACTGGGACGGGACGGGAGGCAATAATCATGCTTTGGAACATTATGAAGAGACAAAACACCCGTTGGCCGTGAAGCTTGGGACAATCACTGCTGATTTAGAAGGGGCAGGTAATCATATCAATTTGAGTTTCTAATTGTGGTCTACATTGTGCTACACGCTAGGCTTATTGTGTATATATTTTTTCTTATTTAATAGAGTGAATGCATGGCTGTTACAGTGTTACCAGTTTATAGGAAGACGTTACCTGACTTTAGTAGGATGTGTTGCAGACGTTTATAGTTATGCCGAGGACGACACCGTGGAGGATCCTTTATTGGCAGAGCACCTGGCACATTTTGGAATTGATTTTTCATCTTTAAGGAAGGTGTGATTTTATCATGTTCCCAGATTGTGTCAGTGTATAGTTACTTGGAATAACTGGTTTGTATAACCTGCGCAAGGCCAACTTAAGTACTTCTAGGCTATTTTGTTTTATATAGCCTTGGCGGTGATCCTAAGGTTCAGTGTATCTCCTTTTAGAAAACTGATCTGCTACCATATATCAAGGATCTTGTCGCACTGCCACTGGAATACTGGTACCCAGTTGCAGAATCCTGGTTGCTTCCCCGTTGTAGAGAAGATGGAATTATTCTGGGACTGAGCGCAACACGTGCCTGTTACACTCTGCACTTAATATCATAGATGTGTTTATATTCTAATAGCCTATCAAAGAGATATGAGTGTCTACTTTGTTTTTTTGACTTGTTTGGCTAGGGAAAGAAAGGGACTGCGGTCAGTAGTTGAGAGTTGTTTTAGTACATATCATTAATTGATCGTTCAGGTGCTTCTGTAGTACCTTGGTTACGTCCTTGCCTGTGACAGATGACAACTGAAGTGGTGTATTGTTTGCAGACAGAAATGACAACTGCTGAAAGGGAGCTGGATCAGAACACCAATTTTGATTGGAACAGAATCCAAGAGAAGGGCAAGGAACTTGAGCCTCTCTTTGGGCCGGGTTTCACTGGGCTTGCCAATCTTGGTAATAGGTATAGATCTTACTCATGGTGTGGTCAGGAGGTCATTTCTCTTCTATTTTCAACTGTTCTGCCAGTTTTTATATGTACATTTAGTAAATTGAACTCATCAGTTGTGGTACACTCTAGCAACTTACCCTTTTCATTGCTTTCATTGTTGTCTTCTGTCCTGTGGCTATTACGTATTAACACTGCTTTATGTATGCAGCTGCTATTTGGCGTCTGTCATGCAAGCTGTATTTTCAACAAAAGATTTTCAAAGATAGTAAGTTGTTGTATTTGACATCGTCATTGCTATTTTCTTTCTATTAGACATGGGTACATCACGTATTGTAGATAAACTTATTTATATTTTGGTATGTGATGCTGTCTTATAATCGGCGGTGTTGGGACTTGAAAATCTTATAAGTAAAGTCTGATGGAAATCTGAAGGGTTTTTGCAGTTACTATGAAAATGTGAAGCTTGATGATGCCTTCAGGCAGGCACCTGCGGATCCTACACTAGATCTTCACATGCAGCTGTATGACTTATAACCTGATTTTTCTACTGTAATGAAAAGAAAACTCTTCAAAGCTAACGTACATTTCAATCTAAGGTTTACCAAGTTCAGACGATTGAAGTTGTAGGGTCGGTCGGTTAATGGGTTTGGCACAATGGTTTTCATTTATTTAGTTTTCGGTGTCTAGAGGCTGAATAGGCAATAAACACACAACTGATTCAAAGATAGTTCTAAGTACACAGTGCAATTTTGTGACACAATCTAATGACACAATCTTAGTAGTTTCTTGTTGGCAGAGTGTAGAGGATGGCGTTACGATGAGTATTATATGTAATTTTACTTCTATATTTTGCAGATCGAAGTTAGCACATGGAATATTGTCCGGAAAGTATGCAGTTCCTTCAAATAAGGTATGTGGACTCCATAATTGGCATACACATATTGTATGAAATGTTTCATATTAGTGGTCACAAGTTGAATATAAACGGCAAGAGATATGCAGGACATCGTTTTAGAAATGTTGCATGAAGCAAGTTATTGACTTCTTTTCAACTGTTGTTAATCGTTAGTTACTTGTTGCATCATTTTAGGGGCTCGAAAACGAGGTAGCTGAGGAACCAAAAGGCAAAAGCGTAAGGATTGAACGCAGGCTATGTTTTGAACTGGATCATGTTTGCTGTGCTGCTGATGCGATGATCGTCTGTTGTGCTACTTATCTTTCTCAATTTGGTAGTTGAGTCTTGTCGCTCATGTCTTATGACCGCATTTGATTTTCTTTTAACGACATTTTTATAAAAAAAAACCTCGTAAGTGCACACTCAAGTGACGTGCTTCTTTGATGTGCCTGTAACGAGGTCATGGTTATAGATTTGTACATATAATTAAGCAGATACTTTGTTGATGCAGGCCCTCACATCTATGCTGCAGGGACAAGATGGCATTCCTCCTCGCATGTTCAAGTCTCTCATCGGCACAGGTCATCCAGAATTTGCAAGCTCCAGACAGCAGGTATGTTCTGGCATTTCGCTCCTTACATTTTATTAATACATGATGGAATTTTAAAATTATTGCAAAACAGAGGATATTTCTGACCTTTAGTTCCAGTCGGAGATTTTTCCACATATTTTAGAGAAAATCTGCTTGGAATAAGTTTCGAGTCATTCAAGTAGTATGTGAATTTCCATGATTCAATTTTTCGGTAGATTTGTGTCTGAGTTTGCTCAAACCTCTTCAATTTAGATGATGTTGGTGTCTTTCTGTTCTTTGCTGTCAGGATGCTTTGGAGTTTTTCCAGCATTTTCTAGATCAGGTGGAGCAAAATCATACTGCAGCTGCTGGGGAGGACCCATCGCAGTGCTTCAAGTTCTGTGTGGAGGAAAGAATTATGTGCTCTGTAACTAAGAAAGTGAAGTACACAAGGAAGACTGACAATATCCTCTCACTAAACATACCATTGAAAGCTGCTGTTAACAAAGGTGAGTGTTTGTTTGGCCCATGCTGGCTTAATTTTAATTACTTGTCCCCCGGATTTTTAAGGTTTGTTTCTTGATTTCGTTTGGTAACATGTTGATGAATGTGATAAATTGTACCGTAATTGATATTTATCAGTATTGTTTCTGCCTCTTGATCTGGGTAGACTTTGCTGAAATGTTTTTTTTGGTGTGTAGATGAAGTGGCTGCTTATGAGAAAAGAGTGTCAGAGAGAGAGCTCGCTGGAGAGAAGTCGTAAGTAGTTCCTTCATTGCAGATTATAATTTGACTGGGCTTTGTAGACTTCCTCCTTGTTAGGCATGATAAACGTTTGCCCTTAACTACCTGTCAGTTCTAAGAAATTGATATTCAAGTGACTCACTGAATGCGGTAACTCCTTACTGGTGAAGCTATAATCTGAAGCTGCTCTGGACTAGGAAAAGGTCATATGACAGGAAGTGAAACTTCACTTAATGATTATCATGTACAGATCTGACGAGGAGATAGTTCGCCCTAGAGTTCCACTTGCCGCATGCTTGGAAAGTTTCTACGCTCCAGAGGAAGTTCAAGATTTCTACAGCAGCGCTATTAATGCCAGGACAACAGCAATCAAGTATGATGAATGGGCTTTTTGCCTAGGTTTCTGGTTAATGGAATTGTTTGACTTATTGGATTGCTGGATTCCTTCCAGTGTATATATTTACCAGTATGCTTCATTTTCTGCCATTTTTCCATATGAGATGAATTTAGTTCTACATGAAATCAGGTTTAAGTTCATGTTAAAGCTGGCACTTTGCAATGTCTCGGTTGTCAATACTTATCAATCAGGGTAGGCCTTTCTATTCGTCACCTTTTGCTGCTAATATAAGTGGCAAAATGACTTGCTGTGACAGGACAACAAGACTAGCTACATTCCCGGACTATTTGGTACTACACATGAGGAAGTTTGTGTTAGCAGCGGGTTGGGTCCCCAAAAAGCTTGGTATGTATCTCAGCTCCCAGTGAATGGGAATCAGTGAAGTTGGCCCTCTGTAGCCATTAAAGTCATTAGTGTATAGCTGGAATACTGATGAGGTGACTTGGCTGCAGATGTTTTCGTGGATGTGCCTGATGAGATTGACATTAGTGACATGCGCAGTAATGGCATGCAGCCAGATGAGCAGCTTCTACCTGAGACACCCGGTATGTACTTCCTCTCAACATGGGCTTCTTTTCTGTGCCCTATTAGCTTAGATTCAATTGTAATAATTGTTAACCCTTTGTGGTTGCAAAGGCATGTTTTTGGAACCTACAGTAATATATACTCCAAAGTAAGCATCAATGTTTGAAGTTCAGATGTGGGGCTACGTCTCACACACACACTTCAAAAATAAAATTTTGATTTGGAGTTGTGAAGCTATCAAAACACCTATCTACAAAACACCGAAATACTGCAAAAACCTCAAAATACAGCAAATACAGTCAAATACAACACATGTACAGTGGGGTCCAACATGGAATGGCGTTTTTGGTTTCGCAGTGAGAAAAATTTCAGTACTGCCAACTTTGAAAGCCTCCCGAGAGCTCAAATATTGGTATTTTACCACGAAAATTTTACCAGAGACTTATCTTTAAGTTAATTATATGTATGCCAAATTTCAAGGCCAAAAGATTCACCAAAAAAACGTTATTCAAAATCTACCAACATTGGTAGTTATTCACTGCTGCCAACTTTGACAACCTCCCAAAGATTGAATTAATTTTTTTTTGCCATGAAATTCTTGGAAAAAGAACTTCTTTATGTTAATAACATATGATAAAAATTTCAAGGCCAGAAGATTAATACAAAAAAGATATTGACAATCTACCAACATGTGTAGTTGTGGGAAACAATGGGGGAAACTTTGCTACCAACTTTGACACCCTCCCTACGGTTGAGAAATTGTCTATTTACCATGAAATTTTTGGTACAACATGCTCTTTATGACAAAATCATTCATGCCAAATTTCAAGGTCAAAAAATCTATACAAAGAAAATTATTTACAATCTACCAATGTGTGTAGTTTCCCCCATTGTTTCCCACAACTACACATGTTGGTAGATTGTTAATATCGTTTTTTGTATTAATCTTTTGGCCTTGAAATTTTTATCATATGTTATTAACATAAAGAAGTTTTTTTTCCTAGAATTTTATGGCAAAAAAAAAATTAATTCAATCTTTGGGAGGCTGTCAAAGTTGGCAGCAGTGAAAACATTTCCACAGCTACCAATGTTGGTAGATTCTGAATAACTTTTTTTGGGTGAATCTTTTGGCCTTGAAATTTGGCATACATATAATTAACTTAAAGATAAGTCTCTGGTAAAATTTTCGTGGTAAAATACCAATATTTGAGCTCTCGGGAGGCTTTCAAAGTTGGCAGTACTGAAATTTTTCTCACTGCGAAACCAAAAACGCCATTCCATGTTGGACCCCACTGTACTGTGCTGTACTTCTTGTGTTTGGAAGTTTGTTATTTTCTTTTATTTTTTGGATAGGGTTCTCTTGTTAATGTTCCATTAGTGTATGTATTCTGATCTTGATCAATGTACCAACTTCTTTCATATTTATACATATAAATTTTGTCCTAAACCGTATATGGATAAGTCACTATCACTTATAAAATTCATAATAAATATGTCAGTTCTTGACATGAAAGATTGCAATGGAGAGGTGTTGACATAGGTCATTGTTGAACCGCTTGACTTTAATTTTTGAGAATTTAACCCAAATTCCATTTAACTTTGAAGTCACACACCCTCCAAAATCTCATTTTTGAATGTGCATTATACGGTTCAAAGACACACTATGATCTTTCAATCCAACGATCTGATCTTACCAAGGTTTAACCGACACTTGTTTGATGATGTTGTGCTTCTATTTATACGGTTGAATACTATTAATAATATTCCTAATTTCAACAAAGAGAGTTTTAAAACCTAAATCACCAAAAATCTGTGGTTTCTCAATAACAGGGCTGGGCGGTAAAGGGTTAAAGTCATTGTTTGCAAATTTGCTGTCATGTAGCCAGAGTGAAGATATGCATTATACGGAGTATGTGTTTATTTTTTATCTCCTCTGGTGGAGAAGATAATTGTTTCTCGTAACTTTCAACCGTCGTGGACAATGCTTTCATAGACACTTATGTTATGTTCACAGAGGGAGTTCCAGAGCAAGCGGGCCCAGCTGCAGATGAGGCCATTGTGTCTCAATTGACAGATATTGGATTTCCTAGGGTTCGGTGTGAGAAAGCAGCCATTCAGACGCTCAATACTGGAGTTGAAGAGGCTATGAATTGGCTTCTGGTTCATATGGATGATCCAGGTTCGTGAAGGGTAGTTTTTTCTTTTTCCTACACTGGTGGTGTTGGGAACCAACTTGTGCTCAAGGAACTAATACAGTAAGTTCAATTGCTGCACATGATAGTAATCTAGGATTTAAGCTGCTACACAAAATATCTGAGCATATCTGGGGTGTTGGCATTGGTGACCAGATATTGACGAGCCTATCGCGGGAGATGCAAATACAGAAGCATCGAGTGTTGCTCCAGTAAATGAGAGCGACGTCGAAATGCTCACATCTTTTGGATTTCAGCCTGAAATGGCACGCAAAGCACTGAGAGCAACGGTATGTGACAATGGGTTTATTTGATTTTTAGTAACCTATTGCAATCACATCAGCATTTGCGTTTATGTCTGTACTTACACATTTGTTTTGTGAATCAGGGAGGGAATATGGAGAGGGCAGCTGAGTGGATCTTAAATAATCCCAAGGAATCAGAAGCCATGGAGCTTGATGTGGGAACAGGCACCCATGATTCTCAACCGGAAGTTCTACTTCCAGATGGCTCAGGAAGTAAGTACCCATTACTCGTAACTTGAAACTCCATCCTCCAGATATCACCTCAAGAATATGATCTGAGATACATTTTTTGCTGCATCTTACCCATAGACAAGTACCTGGTTTTATTGTACAATCAGGGAATATTGTTACTAGCTCGCACTATTGAATTGTCTGTTCATGCTCTGCAGAATACCAGCTCTTAGCATTCGTGAGCCATATGGGTACCTCGACGCAAAGTGGACACTATGTTGCACATGTTCGGAAGGATGGTCGCTGGGTGATTTTCAACGATTGCAAGGTTGCTCTGTCAGGAGATCCACCTAAAGACATGGGTTACCTCTACTTCTTTCAACGTGTTCAGTCCTAAAACATGGAGCCCTAGAAACACATTCTTTCCTTCCAGGTACGAGTGAGGGGATTCCTGGAGTGCTCAATTTTTTTGACCTGTAGCTGAAAACAACCCAATTGAAAGCATTGAAATCAAATGATAGAGCTACTATGACATGTTTAGGAGGTGACCAGGATTGGAAGTTCAGGATGCTCTACAGAAGGGAGAAGCCATTCTTTCAAATTCTTTTTAGACGGATAATGCACTTGACTGCTCCCAAGCCCTTGATGTAAGAGAACGCATCAACGTACACGCTTGTACATGACATTCACATGTAAATTGTCCCACATGGCATCAATCATGCCTGAGATCAGGAAGTGATCACTTGGCTAAGCAATCGAACGGTTCTCAAACCAAGATTTTTATTCCTTTGTTATGTGATCACTTCCCTCTTCCATACACTACTAAAAATATGGATTTCAGTATCTACACAGAGGATACATACTGTGAGTTGGGTAATCTAAAGAATATAGATAGGACTAATGCTGCTTGTTACAATCTCCTGAAATTTGAAGGTGCCCATTCCATTTGTTGGACAGTGCTTTTGGATGGAAATAAATATGCCCAACAAATCCCTTTTGTTAAAGAAGACTAATGTCGAAGCTCCTCAAATAAAGTACAGGCAATCCAATTACAGGATCCTTGTACATATGCTTTATTTCGATGCTTTTCAACCCAAGGTTCTTTGGTACCTACACTCTTTTGTCTAAAGTGAACCACATTGGATAGAAAATTATTGTAGAATGCATAGTATCATGCGTAAAGGTGATGTGCCCTATTCATAGTTTGTGACTTAGTATAATCCCCATTTGTGCCATTAGCTTATCTTTTCATTGTCAATTTAAAAAATATATGGGGATGGGATGTTAGAGTGGCTATTATGGGTGGAATGGTGGTTTAGGAGGATGAACCAATTTTGTCAAGACAAAGTAAAAAGCTATTCAAATCATGTGGCCAAATTGGGTTAAACACATGGTCATTTAATGTAGGAATTGTAGTAGTCATGAACAAGAATGATGTTTATCATGGACTGTCTTTTTATTTAATGTTGATTGATCTTGGTTGCACTTTTGGAATTTCTTGCATCACCTTTTAAAAATTTATAAAATTACATACTATTGTTCGGTTCAAAAAGATCCATTCCCAAAAGAATTGACTCATATTTGACTCATTTTGTTCCAAATTCTGTAATCTTTTTATATGCTTCGAAAGCTCACAAAATAAAAATGAAGCTACTGATTGTTTGAAGGAAAAATAAGCTTTTATTGAAAAAATATTTAAAAGTTATAAAAGAATAAACTATTTTCAAATCAAAAGTTGGATTTAAGGACTAAGATTAGGAATTCTCTTCCTTGATTGGAGAAAACAATGTTTGTTAGAATGAAAAAAAATGGACACAATGTGCAAAGGAGAGGTAAATACGACCAAAAAATGGGAAAATTTTCAGCTACTTATTATTTTCAAATGTGAATATCTACATGTTGGTAGCACTTTTTTTAGTAAAAAGAAATGTAGCCTAAATCCCCTATTGTTAGCATTCTAAAAATGTAATTCTTATCAAATTTGAAGCGAAATTGCTTAATAGACAGTGCATTTTATTGGGAATGGATCCTTTTGAGTACATCTCTATGTTGTATAAATATGATTCCATTTGCTAAGACTTTGTGTTCAATTTGCCACATCTAAATTTTTATAAAAAATTCGTCACCTTTCTAAAGTATCAAATCAAAAAATTGTGTCACAATTAGGGAGCATTATTTTAGGAGAAGGATGTCACCCGGGATGTCACTCATGGCTTTATGGTTTAACCCCTAGATGCCTACAGCCCTCTCTAAATTTGGAGAATTGCAAAGATGCCAAGAAAGATGCATTATAAAATGCAACTAGGAGGGATATATTGAACTTGATGTATGAATAAAAGTTGTACATAATGAATTTTAGATTCTATCCACACAATTGGATCTATGGTTGCTATTACCAATATTTTGTATAAATTTTGAAACTTAAAATTCAAAATTCTTTTGTAAGTTGATTACGAATAAAGATATTGACAATGTGCGGATGAAATTTGTTGCGATTGGTTGAAATGTAATACTCTAAGTGCAGTGATTTTTGGAGATATTTTGATTGTTTAATTTTATAAGTTGACTTTTTCAAGAGCACTTTTGAACTATTTTGAACTAAGATCTTAGAATTTTTTGGTGATTCACTGCATCATTAACCCTTTAATGTCTCGATTCAACATTGTTTTCAAAGATTTGTTATAAAATGTTTGATGAAAAACAAAAATGCACTTGATGTACAAAAAAAAAGTTATAAATGTCAATGTGAAGATAACATCTGTACAATTGGATTCATCATATTTATTATTATTTTTTAATTAATTTTGCAAGGTTTTCTCTTGAAATTCAATTCAAAATTCAAAATTAACACAAAAAAATATTGTAATGAAATTGGAATAACATGCACTACAAGATGGTATGGTTTCCATTATTTGATTCTACTCATTTTGGAAAATCATGTTTAAGGTCTCACTTTTTGAACTAAG
This sequence comes from Pohlia nutans, assembly GCA_022496805.1. NCBI lineage: Eukaryota > Viridiplantae > Streptophyta > Bryopsida > Bryales > Mniaceae > Pohlia > Pohlia nutans. The sequence continues at coordinate 43,815,204 of CM040089.1, read as the reverse complement.
AATGAAACTTGACATAAATCACTTTTGTTATTTTTCAAAAATTCACAATATCTTATTTTGAAGATCCATACCGTACACATGGTAGTCAACTAGCACAAGAATCAAGAGAATTTTGGATGGATGAAAAACATCACAGTATGTGGTGAAAGGACGCGTCAGAAATCATCCAGCGTCCAAGATATAGACGCCAACGTGTCAATGGGTTAAATGAAGCATGAAAATTTCACAAATCATCCTATTTCTAATCAGTTCAGATGTGCATGAAGCTTATTTCCCATAAAATCCATAGTTAGAAATCCACACTACATAAAGTACATGATGGATGAAGAAACGTGGATGAAATTTGTACATCATCCAAAAAATGTACGCCTGGGTAGTTAAGGGGTTAACCCTTAAACGGCCCGAAAGCCCTTTGCGACCGTATAGTATATTCTGTATTTGGTGGTATTTCATCAAAATAACAATGACTAAACACTTTTCAGTGCAAAGTAAAATTAATAATTATGATAATATGTATATAACAATATATCACAATTTATATATTAAACCACAATTGAACAATTATAAGGCTAAATACAAGGTGTAGAGAGGGACTCCAAGGGCCTTTTAAGGGTTAAATAGGTCACTCCAAGTATGCCACGGTCAATCGAATGCAGTTGCACATTAGTAGGAACTGCAAATTCTAGATTCAGCCCTAAAACGAACCTACTCATCTCCACATATGAAAATTTATAAAAATCTATTATAAAGAACTAATGGATGGCATAATTTGGCGTTGATGTGGAAACACAAATTACAGATTATGAGGGCCGTGTCACACTATGGCCGTCCAAGTCGAGAGGCCGTGGGATTGAGAGTCCAAATTTTGTTGAGAGTCCAAAGAAATCTACTGAAAATAGGCATAAAATATAGTTTTCATTTTTTTATGAAAAGAAATCGACGGCCTCTCGACCATAGTGACGGGTCTTGCAAAATGTAGGACCCAAACTTCCTCTCGAGAGGCCGTCACCTTGGTCAAAAAGTGTTGCCATGTAAGCATTTTGAAGGTCCACGGCCTTTGGACTTTGGCCTCTAGTGTGAAGGGTCGAGAGGCCAAAACCATGGTTTCTTGCAATTTGATTGGTGGAAATCGACGGCCTCTCGACCTAGTGTGAAGCGGCCCTGAATTTTAGTTTATGTCTCCACAGTTAAATCTAGTTATACTATCAATCGTTGTTTTCAAATAAACTTTTAAAGAGAAAAATTCAAATTTTCTTTGAAATTTGATTTTGTTTAGTCCATAAAAATATTTGATTAATTTTTTTTGTAATGATCTTGTAAATATGAAATGTTATCTTTAATTATTTTTTCAACTTTTCTAATAAACGAAGTTCCAAAAAGATTGAGCATGGCGTTTTCCAAAACTGAAACGTCAATGTTTTTTGGTGAAAGATATTTTCATTATAAGCTTTTTAGAAAATTAGAATAATGTATTTTCTGAAGATCTATATTATCCAAAGTTAATCATTTAATTCAAAAATATTTTATAATTTTGATGAATGAAAATGACAATGGTTGTAGGTCAAATGGCACTAGTAAGAGGTGATAATTGTTGACAATCTCTAATGTGAAACCAAAAGGGGTTAACCCTTAAACGTCAAGAAGGCCTGGGCGGGGCAGCCCAGAAGGCATCTAAATTTTTGGTGGGAAAAAAAAAAAAAAAAAAAACGAAAAAAATGAAAAAACGACTCTGTTGGGCACTGTTGGCCAGCACTGTAGCACTGCGGCACTTTTCAAAAAACGACCTCAGCTGCCACAACCTCAATTTCTGTTCATTTTGATAACTTTGATTGTTTGCCAATGATTTCACAATCTCTCAAATGAGGCGCAAATTTAGAATCTAGATCGCTGTTTCAGTAGCTTTCCAATGCACCAATCCTTGCTTAATTTGGTTGAGAAAATCTACTTTTTTCTTCATTATTCTCTCATAAATAAGCCCATGGGGCTTTCTTTGACGTTTAAGGGTTAAGTTGACATGAATTATGCCCCATGGTGCACTCTTTCATGTGTGTGAGGAATCACGTGAGTGCACAAGAGGGGATTAATTTGAACACTACCACACTATGTATATATACAAGAAGCATATTTAGGACTGAAAATAGGGTTTTATATTTACATTATACATATATACATGAACGAATATAAGAATATTCTAATTGTACAAGGGATATTTTAAAGGGAGTTAGGAACGCACATGATTCCAAGGTTTAATAAAGAGTGCACTCCTAGGGTTTAGAATTATCCTTGAAGTCACCTTGAGTTTGAATAAGATACCGTGAATTTTGCTTTAATGTACTCTTATTTGTTCACCCCAAATAGTTAAAAGGTATGGAAGAGCTTGGTGGTCTATCATTATTAGGTGTGTAAGAGCTTGGTGGTCTCTAAACTCAAGGAAAACTAGTTTAGCCGTCTTTTTTGACTGGATCACGAACAAATTCAAAGCCTTGTAACTTTCTCATACAATCTCGGATGACTTTCATTCAAATCACCTTGCAAACCTATTAAATTCTCTACCAATTAAAGTAAATCTCTTGTGATGGAGAGATATTGATAATATTGGAGAGGCCTCCAAATGCAAGTATGGGAAATTTGTTGGGTAGATTTTATGCTTGCAATGGTCCTCTCATGTAAACCTCATATACATGTGAGCCATGCTAATATCTATTTTTGAGGCTAGCATCTACTTGTGTTCAAAGGATCGGTACGTTTAGAGGTTGAACATAAGTTCTCTGACGAAATGCCTTAATCTCTACTTGGATGCTATTCCCTAACATAAGCTCAGTGAGAATTGGAGGTGAGCAGGGGTACTGAAGAACTGAGCTCAGTTTCGACATAAATTCATTATTTTTTCTTCATAAGAGTGACACGTGGCGTGTTGCGATTGGTTTAGGATGACGTGGAGTTTTTAAAATCTGACGTGGAAGTCCAATTTCGACACTTGAATCGGCTGAAGGGAGAAGAAAGAGAACCAGACACGTGTGGATCTGTGCGCTACGACATGTGCCCTGGTGCAAGCTCTTTCATCACTTTCATCGCAAATTCCCTTCAAGCTCCGCATGTCTCTCCAATTCCATTCAACGAGCTCCATCACACTCATCTCCCGCAGATTCGCCTCTCTTTCCCGTTTCCGTCGAACCTAACATCATTCAGCCTCGTTCCAATTCCAATTCAAGCTCCTGTTTTCTAATCGAGCCTCAGAGTTGGGGTTTTGGGTGGGAATTAGGGTTTGGTTGCGAGGAACAAGATGAAAGTGCCATCGAGGGCGGCGTTGCGGTCGATTGGGAAGCTGGTCAGGCAATGCGGCGCCGCGTCTGCGCCGGTGCTGCATCATCCCGGGAATTCTCATGCCGCGGCTGAGTTTGCAGTGGCCCAGGGCGGGAGAATAGTGTCAGGGTTGCGGGATGAGGTGAGGTTGATGCAGCGGACGTCCCCAGCGTCTTGGGGCCGTCAACTGCAGCCGGAGCGCGGGTTTTTGGGAATTGGCGATGGCGATGAAGATATTGGAGTGTCCAAACATTTCGAGCAGGATCGGGTTATCGGGTAAAGAATTTCCTGCTCTTGTGTTTCGCGATCAATTAGCGATGTTCTAGCGATTGAAGCATCCGGCTACTCATAGGTTTTATTGCTTTGGAACTTTCTTTGTGATAGTTTGGATGCTGCTTTGATATGCGTAAGGTTTTCCATGCGAATGAAGAGTTACTTTTTCGGTTGCTGCTTGATACTGGTTTTGGTATAATCCTTAATCTTTCTTGTCAGCAAGCAGAAATATAAACTGATATGGAAGACAGGCAGTATGTTGTTTGAGTAGGGATCGAGAGGTGGTCTAGCTATTCAAGCATTCGGCTATTCATAGGGTTTATTGTGTTTGGCTGTTTCTTGTGTTTACTGTAAATTTAATACCGGTGAATTGTGTTGATTTGCTTAAGCTTTTCAATACTACCTCTAGAATGACTGAATTACTTTCTCGATTGTTACTTGATACTCGTTGCCGGTACAATCCCTGACAGCAAGCATCGATTTAGAAGATAGGCAGTATGTTGTTTGGCTGGGGATGAGGTGTAACATAGAGCAGATAAGATTAGGGTTTGTGACAGGGGATGATTCTTTCCATGTCTATGTTTACTTGATACTTCCTGCAGAAAAAGTGCTGTTACGAATCATGACATTGAATTGCTTTTGTTAGAATATATGCTCCTAAAGTGTTTAAAACGTTAAAACGAGTTGATTGGCTGAGGAACATACATATCTTGTTCTCGCAGTGAAATTAGGCCCCAAGTGTTTCTTTGTACCGATTGTTGTCGCAATATTGATTCCTCTAGATTTTCAATGAAGCGCACAGATGCGATTGCATTTTGAAAAAGGTCGGTTCTGCAGGTATACACCAGAACAGGTATTCGATGTGGTGGCAGCAGTGGATTTGTATGAGGATTTCGTACCCTGGTGCCAAAAGTCAAAAGTCTTGTGGCGTACAGACGAGAAAATGGACGCAGAATTGGAGATTGGATTCAAGCTTTTTGTTGAAAGATATATCTCTCATGTTGAGTTCAAGCCTCCTAGCCTCATCAAGGTATTCTCCTACCCTCTCTACATTTTGTTAAGACAAACATCCACATGATTCATTTCTTTGATTGCCCGTTAGTCATTTGAATATCAGTTTTGTCGAATGATATCATTGAGCTGATTGTTTGCTGCCTTGCAAATCAGACAACAGTTTCACAAAGTTCGCTATTCGACTTCTTAAACAATGAGTGGCATTTCAAGCCTGGCCCTACTCCAGACTCCTGTCATCTCTTTTTCGTGGTCGATTTCCGGTTCAAATCACCACTTTATCGAAAGGTATGTTCTCTGTTTCTTTTTGCTCTGTTCTCAGGCTTCTCGTTTTGTCATGATTGCAATTGTGCAATGAACTGATCTAGGTATATGACCATGCATGCAGGTGGCGAACCTGTTTTTTAACGAAGTGCAAGCTCAGCTTGTTGGCTCGTTCGAAGAACGATGTCAAGCTGTCTATGGTCCCAGCATGGAGACCGTAATGAGGTAGCTTATCACCGTGGAAGAGTTTCAAGTAGTTTCATGTGCTAGTGAATAAGTCGTTCGTGGTGCTTTCACTGAAGATGATGAGAGCCAATATTTCAGTTAGCTGTTTGTGCCCTCTGCATGCACATTGCATGAAGTTGTGTCAGGCAGGCCATTTGTCATGATACATTTTCATATTCTGGATCATGATTTCACTTTTTTCCTGAAGTATTTGTCGTTAGTTGTGAGCCCTCTGTCATCAAGGGTCATCTTATTGACTCGGGAAGTTTTTCTGTGTGCTTGCTGTTAATTAGAATCTGTCTGGGAATTAAAATTTGGACGTTGAAGATAGTCTATTAAACCTGAGATGTCCAACTGCAACTCTATACATTAAGGTAGTTTGTTTATTTGTTTTGTTTGTTACGTTGAGATCTCCCAGACCAGTAAACCCCTTTATTGAGATCTCCCGGACCACTGTTGTCTTTGGAAATCCATGGTGATTCTGGGCGGAATGCCCTCCCATGAGCTAGGAGGGAAATTTGTGGAACGGAATTTGTGGAACGGAATGCCCTTCTCACGGTCATGAGGGAGTCTTCCTTGCGGATTACATAGCAGGGAGCTCTTGTTGAAGGGGATTTCCATGGAGGGGAACCTGTCTCAGTCTCAAGCTCCTGCCCTCGAGGGCTTCCTGCTATACTTCTTGGTATCGTCGGAAAGCTTTCGACAAGATGGGGTGCACCAAAGTCGTTTCGTGGCTTTTGGACATACAATGTGGAAGTTATGGAATTTTAATTGAATTTTGTCACCATAAGTTCAATTAAATTATAAATAAATTATTTTCAAAATAAAATAAAAAGTAAAAGCATGGTTAAATAATGAAGAATACTGAGCCAAAAAGTGTTTGAGGGTTGCGCTAGTATAGTTTGACAAAAAAAAGTGTTTGTATCCAGCCTCTAAGTTGTTGAACTTTCAAGTATTCTTCATTCCAATTGACAAGTGTTTCCATTACTATTTTTTTTGTTAGTTGGGCTTCATGATGGGCAATTTGAAAAAATAGATGAAGGTAATTGGATACTTTAACCCCTAAACATCCTCACCCCTCTCCAAATTGGACAGTTTTGCAAAGATGCATTATAAAATGCATCTAAGAAGGATATTTTGAACTTGATGTATGAATGATACTTGTATATTATGAATTTTAGTTTCTATCCATACGGTTAGATCTACGATTGCTATCACCAATACTTTTCTATAAAATTTGAAACTTAAAACTCGAAATTATTTTGTAATTTGATTGTGAATAAGCTATTGACAATTTGTAGATGAAATTGTTGTGATGGGTTGAAATGCAATACTCTAAGTGTAGTGGTTTTTGGAGATTTTATGGTTGCTTAGATTTATGAGTTGACTGTTTCAAAAGCACTTTTAGACTAAAATCTTCGAAATTTTTGGTGAAACACTGCAACATGAAATGAGGTATAAAAGTTTCACAAATCATCTCCTTTCTAATCATATCACACGTGCATGAAACTAACTTCCTATAGAAAATTCAGTAAAAATTTCACACTGCAAAAATTGCATGATGGATGAAAAACAAAGTTTGCTTCTATACAGTCGAGTACAAGTTGCTTACAAACTTTTTGACTCCTCCCTCATAAAAACAGAGTCCCTTCCCTAAATTGTAATGTGCTCGATATGGCACCTATGACCTACAAATTGAAAGGGACATTCCTACTCTAGTCCTCTATTGGTAGGAATTTTTTCTTACCATATTTGCAATCTTCGTAATCAATGCGGGCGCTTGATATAGGATCTACCTACTTTCAATGCTTACAAAAAAAATTGTAAGCATGTTGAACCCGACTGTACATCATGCAAAATATGCCTGGTTGGGCAATTAGGGGTTAAGAATTCATTATACTTACTAATATTAAACTGGTGAACTATTTGTCAACAATTACAAGGAGATTCTAATGCAATTGAGCATGTTGTATTTAACCCTTTAGTGCCCATGGTATTGTGTTGAATTCATTGGATTTCATTGGGTTTTTCCACTATGATTGATACTATCAGAAATAGAATGGATTCAATCAGAAAGTAACTGTACAATTGTATTCTCAATTGGAGTGAAGACATTTTGCCAAAATTAGAAAATCATCCAATGGTGGGATTGGAAGATCATAGTATGTCTTTGAATTGTATAATGCACACTCAAAAATGAGATTTTGGAGGGTATGTGACTTCAAAGTTAAATAGAATTTCGATTAAATTTTCTAAAATGAAAGTGAAGATGTTTAGCAATGACCTATTTCAACACCTCTCCATTGCAATCTTTCATGTCAAAAACGGACTCACACATAATTATTGTGAATTTTATAAGTGAAAGTGACTTATCTATATACACTTTGGGACAAAAATTTATATGTTAAAATATGAAAGGAGTTGGTACATTGATCATACACACACCAATGGAACATGTACAAGAGAATAGAATCCAAAAAAAAAACAAGATAACAAACTTCCAAACACAAGAAATACCGCATAGTACATGTGTTGTATTTGTGAGTATTTACTATATTTTCAAGTATTTGTAGTATTTTTACATTATGTTCATAGGTGTTTTGATAGCTGCACAACTCCGAATTGAAATTTTCTTTTTCTACAAGATGTGTATTATAAATATCCAAATTTGAACTTTACAATTCAAAGTCCAATTCTTCTCGGATTTTTTGTTATTTGCATTTCGGACACTACAATGACCATAATATGGTTTGCTCAGAACTAAAGGGTTAAGGTGGAAGCACCTAAAACCACCCACCCCCATTTTGGCACTAAAGGTGTTTGTTGTTGCCACCTAAGGATCCTAAATCTGACCACTAGTCATCTAATTAGAAGGTTTCTACAAGTAGGAGGAATTGAGGCGTCTAGGATGCTATTCACAATACTTTTTGTATTGGAAAAAAATCACTTGTATTGCACAAGTGGAGTATGACTAACCTTTTGCTTTCAAAATAAGTTACATTATAAATGAGAATTTTTGTTTTTTAACATTCATTTATGAATCTTAATTTTCTATTAGTAAAAAACAAAGTTTTGATTTGATTTTCAATAAATTCTAAGCACAATAGCTATATCATGTGGTTTTAGATGCGTCCACCTTAGTATGCAAAAGTTAAAAGGGTACAATGTTTTATATATATATGGTCTACGACGGGCCTAAGTTTTGATGTTAATGTTGTGTGCATTTTCAAACTCGATTGAGTTATCCTAAATCAAAAGTTATGTTTGAATAAAACACCATGTGTTTTGCTGTAATATACTTTTATTTATTCACTCTAAATACTTATACGGTGTGAAAGAGATTAGTGGCCTCTCATTGTTAGGTGTGTAAGAACTTGGTGGTCTTCAAACTCATGGAAAACTAGTTTAGCCATCTTTCTTGAAGGCTCAACTAGTTTTCTATGAGTTTAAAGACCACCAAACTCTTATACACCTAATAATGACAGACCACCAACCTCTTCCATACCTTAGTAACTTTTTAGGGTGAACAAATAGGAGTATATTAAAGCAGAACACATGGTATGAAGAGGTGTTGACTTAATAGGTCATTGTTGAACATATTAGAGTTAACCGAAATCAAAACATGAGTTATGACCCTCGAAAATTATGGAAATTGAAAGTCAAGCTGTTTCAGAGAGTAACCGAAATCAAAAGACCGCTTCAAAACTCATGTTTTCCTCTTACTTCGGAGATGGGGCCACCCAAAATTGGACTCTCTTGCACTGATTCAAAGATTCGTGGAGGGAATCCGGCAAAATTTCAGTGTAAAAATAAAGAGGTGATCAAGCTCCATGCGCGGGGACCACATGCATGCGCAGGAGCGGACCCAGAAAAGGAAAGGAGAGAACCAGTCTGACACCAACTCCTCTTGAAACTAGTTTTGCAGTCTTTTTGACGGCAAAACTAGTTCAACATGTTCTCTATTTTCAGATTAAATGGAAACCATGCCAGTCAACTTAGCTATGTTTGACTGACCTTCAACTCACCTCACTCAACATGAGTTTTCTTCTCTTTTCGGTTAACTCTTCACTTTCATTTTTGAAAATTTAATCCAAAATCTATTTAACTTTGAAGTCACATACCCTCCAAAATCTCATTTTTGAGTGTACGGTATACGGTTTAAAGGCATACTACAATCTTCCTATCCAACGGTCCGATCTTACCGAGGTTTATCCAACACTTGTTTGATTAAGCTAAACTTACATTTATACAATTGATTACTATTAAAAATATCCATAATTTCAACATAGAGAGTTATTTTAGAAAACACCAAAAATCTGTGGTTTCTTCAAAATCACCTTAGGCACTAAAGGGTTAAGGGCTAAAAGATTGTTTGTTTAAAGTCCCACACTAAAATGTACAGTTAACCTCTAAAAGCCTGAGGGATATGGGACAAAACATAAATGTGTTATAATACGTGCCTTCCATATATTTGATGAAGTTTCGTTCAATAAACAAAATGTAGGGCATCATCTCTACAAATAACCCGTACTGTCAAACTTCCAAAGATAACTTTAGATATTTTTTGAATGAATTTAAAAGCATTAGCCTTTGAAAATTCATATAAATTATAATTTTCACTTTTAGAGTTTAAAATTTAGCATGATTCGTTAAAATTGGTTTATCTATTGTAGAATCAAAAATAGCAAAAGAAGTTATGGAGGGAACATCATTACTTCTCCAAATAGCAAATTTATAACATTAAGACAATGTTGAGGTGATCCACTTTGAAAAATTATCCTGGGTGGAATTTAACTCGGATTGACGTAATTCAAATTGCGTTGGAAAGTAGACTTAATGTAGTATTTTAAAATGTATATTTTTACTTTTTCAAAAACATATTTTTATTTTGGGCAGCGTGTTTTTCAAAAACATATTTTTGAAAATGGTCGTTTGAGAGTTTAGGGGTTAACATATATCATATTCATAAGAAAAAAGAAAAGAGCGAAAAACTACAAAAGTCACCACATATCATGATGAGTTGATGACCAAATTGAGTTGTAGTTTTAACCTTTAACTGTGTAGTACCATAAATGGCTACAACTCTCCCATGATTTCTATCATTAAGTACTTCTAAAGTTGGAATAATTTCTAATTTAAAATGCCTTCCTGTTTCTTGCCTTTATCTTTCTAAGTTGCTTATTCTTTGCAACCAATTTTACTCGATAAAATATTATTGAATGTTATTTGCTGATATAATTTTAAAACATGGGATTTAGATTTTAATCACTTAGTGTGCGTGATGTTAGTGAGGATTTTAGGAATGAATAAATTCGTATACACTTTTGGACTAGATTCACTTTGTTGAGAGCACTCTTAAACATACTTTAGCCTAAATTGAAGTTCACAATAGAAATGACACTTCCTAAACATATATTTTTGAGATTCATGTCCATGATACGTAAAAGATGATAATTTTGATAAATGGCTACAATCATTCACGATCATTTTGATAACACTTCAATAGCACATACTTTTAAGATCACAGTTTGGTTAAATAATTTGAGGGTTGCAATATAAAACTCTGATTATAATTTGGAATCTTCTTTCAATTTCCAAAAGATTCAACAAAAATTACTATGAAAACCATATTGAAACGGTTCTAGGTATAGGTACTTTACAAAATGTGCCAAATGAAAACCTGCATTTTGAATACTAATATCATAAAAAGAAGCTAATTCAACATTTAGCTGTCAAAACAATTTAATTTTAAAAATTTGTAGAGTTTGACACTTAGAATTAGATCTTCTAAATTTTAATATAAAAATTACCAAAGTATTGGTTTTCTAAGATTTTTTATGACTTGATATTTTAAAGTTGGAAGTTTGTAGAATTTATCGGAAAATATGGAATCAATTTCTCAAATTTTGGACGAACTCCAATTTTTTTTCATAATTCTTTAAGAAACTGGCTTCACCGTAGGCTAGGTTAAAGAAAAATAATTCTTACTCAGCCCCCACAACGAACGAAAAAGACCCCGAGCGACGAAGAAACGGAAGCCAACGAACGAAAAACTCCGAGCGACGAAGAAACGGATCCCAACGAACGAAAACACTCTGACCGACGGAGAAAGGGATCCTAACGAACGAAAGTGACGAAGAAACGGACGCCAACGAACGAAGGATCGAACGAAACCCCAAGAGATTAGGGTTTGTTTAGGTTATAGAGAGAGCCACCACAACTCTGTCTTCCTCTTTGCGCACGCTCTCTCTCTCTCTCTCTCTCGCTGGAGAAGAGGCTCGCACCGCAATCCCATCAGTCGATCATCTCTCACGCTCATCGTCCTACACCATGGTGCGTATTTCTTCTCCTTCTTCTTTTTGTAGGCGTCTCCAGAAACTTTTCAGAGTCGGTGGCTGTGCATTTTGACGGTCGGAAAGTCTATTTAGGTTTTTTCTATTTTTTCTTTTTTTCCTCTCCTCAATCTCTCTAACTGTTATCAGAGAGTTTGACGGTGAGCACAACATACATGCAATCCGCTCTCTGTGAAATGATTAGGGTTAGGGTCGCTGATTTTATGATGTTTTCTAGGTGCTCTCCAACGATATCGACCTGTTACACCCCCCAGCGGAGCTGGAGAAGAGGAAGCACAAGCTGAAGAGACTTGTGCAGTCGCCGAACTCCTTTTTCATGGTGCCTCTCTCTTACTGTTTCTTCATTGGAGTATGATTTATCGTATTAGCAGTATGTTACAGATTTTGTGTTTCGTTGTAACAATGGTCACGTCTGAGTATTCTAAATTCGTGTACTTTTTCATGTGTCTGTAGAGTATTTATTTATTTTGATCCTTTGCAGATTAGCAGGTTTTAATTTTTGTTTTGTTTTTTGATACAGGATGTTAAGTGCCAGGGATGCTTCAGCATGTAAGAAACTGTTCCTCCCTTTAGTGATGTTGGTTATTATCTCCGTTCATGATTAGGGTTTTGCTTTATGAAATTAGTAGGCCATAATCTCGCTGTGTTTCTTGACTGTGCAGTACCACCGTGTTCAGTCACTCCCAGACTGTAGTGATGTGCGGCAGCTGCGCTACCGTTCTGTGCCAGCCCACCGGTGGAAGGGCCCGCTTGACGGAGGGGTGCTCTTTCAGGAAGAAAGGAGAGTGATTTAGATGCGGAAGCAGATTCAAGGGTATCATCATTTTCCGGCTTATTAATGGGCAGCTTTCTCAGTTATTTGTATGTCTTGGTGAATGCCCAAGTTCTTGGATTTCAATGAAGAGCAATTGTTGATTCCAATCCCGTGTTGTGCTTCATGTTTGAGTATGCCAGTGTGTATGCGTGATTTTCTTTTCACCTGATGATCTGATATTAGCCAATGTATTTATTACTCTCCTCAAAACCGAATGGAAGCTTACATGTAATTGCCAAAGTCATATATGGTTCACTCCCTAAAACCTAAACAGCCTACAACACCTGGACATTCTTCTTGATTCTGATTCTAGATTCTGGATTCTTGTCTGTTATACTAAGTTCTCTTCCCTTCTTCTTCGTCTATTTGGAATTGTATTGAATCGGTATAGAGTATATACTGTACCTGCCATCAGGGTCGGCATCTCATGCCGATTTATTTACTTATTTTTGCCGAAACAAATGTCAAACTCTGTGAATATTCTTGAAGCTTCTCTTTTCACCATACAAATTTGAATTTTTCCCTAAAGGTTTGTGCTTCTCTTCTTATAATTTGAATTTTGCCTATCTTGATGATCGACTACATTTTTGCCTATCTTGATGATCTTAATTGAAGTGCCAACCCATTCCAATGTTCATGGTACCACGAACTCTCAAGGTGTACTGCCACGTGGCAGTCCCTCATTGGACGATTTTTATTTTTTTATTTAAAAAATGATTTTAATTTTCAATTCTTTAAATAATATTTTTTAATTATAAAATTGAACTTTTAGTTAAAAATAATCATTTTCAGTTTGAAATAATAGTTTTTTACTTATAAAATTTAATTAAAAATTTTTGATTTTTTTTTTTGATGTTTTTGATTTATAAAATTGATTTTTTTTTAATGAGTTTGGAAAATGGGGTGGTCTTTTGCCCCCCACAGTCCACCCCATTTTCCACACACCGCCCATCTTGTTGCCCCCCTAAAATTCAACTATTTCTCTACTGCCCCGCTGCCCTTTCTCCCGAAAAAAACACATTTCCCCTCATAAATTCCACATACAATGTTGGAATTCAAAAAAAAAATGAATCCCCATTTTTGTGGCACATTGGGAAACCCATTATTAAATTTCCTTCAAAATTTGATTAAAAATGTGTTCACCGGAACCTACCCAATTCTCTAAATGTCCTAGTTAGGACACTTGGTCCTTTAGGGGTTATTCTACCTTCCTAATAATTTAATGAATGACAATGAACAAGGCTACCAGTGTAGCTTGAAGTATTTGATCTTGTAGGTAATCTTCTCAAGTCTACCGTAGTACCATATCTGGGTCGCCAAAAAATAATTCAAAAAACACAAAACGTAAAAAAATTGAAAATTATGAGGACAAAAAATCAAGATAGAATATATTAGTTTTAGGCTATATTTTACTATTTCTAAGCTATTTTGGGTCATCTTGGGCTATTTATAATCATCTTTTTTTTCTCAAAAACGAAAATCAAGAATTTCAATTTGTGAGGAACGAACTCTTTATTTCAAAAAATATTAAATATTTATTTGTGGGTGGCGACCCAACTATGGTAATCAAGACTTCAATTTTTATAGCAATTGGTGGGAATGCTCTAACCACTCTTGATTGGAATACTTTAATCTTTAAGAGCATGTTCACCAATGCGAGGAGTTGTACACTGGATTGGGTTGAAAAACTTAGGTATTTTTGGGTTGAAAAACTTAGGTGTTTTTGGGTTGAAAAACTTAGGTGTTTTTGGGCTGAAATTGGTTTCAACCCTAGGTTGCATATGGAGAGTGATTTCTACCTTGAAAAAAATTCTAAACTGTGGTCCTTTTGAGAATATTTTTCAATTGTGGTCTCCCCTCTTTTGGTTGAAAATTTACATTATTACTTTGGACGATACCTTCCTCCACCGCTCAACCAAACTCAATTCCAACCCAATCCAACCCCTTGTGTGGCCCTCGTTGGGTTGAGTTTGGTTGAAAAGATTCAACCCAGTTGGAAAATTCAATCTAAACTCAACTCATTCCAACTCTCTGTATAATACCGTTCATAAGAGGTTGGTGTTCCTATTTCCAAACCTTTGTACGAGTTCATATCTAAATTTTGCTGGACAAAAGCACATAACATTATTAAGTCCTAGAATTTGTACCCCTACTAAAGTTTCCAAGATTTTCTACGATGCTTTTGAATGCTCTCGGATGTTCTTAGAAGCTCTTTGTTTTCACATCTTAAGTTTGTCTTACTTGCTTGCCTCCTACTAAATTACCTCATATAATGAAAAGTGTCATCTTTCACTCCATGTTCCAAAGAAAGTTATTGTATCAGTAAAAAGCCAACCAAGTTGTAGGCGGTACAATATCCTACTGCTTAAGAATGTTATGAGTGTGGTTGGCATCCACAATCAAAATACCAACCTCGAATGCTCAAATTGGCAAAAAGTCTTTGCAAGTCAAATCGATTTTCAACAAGAAATTTGGGGATACAAGTCAATGGCAAGAATGTTCTCACTCAGTTCTTTTGAGTGGCTTATCCTAAAAAGTGTAAACCGGGACTTATTGACAGGAACTAAAGTCATTACTACATGAGAAGAAATCCTTGAAAATAGACATTTCCCATTGGTCCACACAAGCAAATGGTTACCACATGGGAGGAAGTCGAGGAAGTGGCAACAATAACACGGAACAACTTTTTAGCTTTGGGTTTTGCTTTGGATGTTGCTTTGGGATCTATATGGCAATAAAATAGAGTGATATGGCACAATAAATTTAGTTCAATATTACTTGGCACTCTTGCTTGGAACTCCACAAAATGGGGAGCGAAACAAAGAAAAGAAAACTTTTGAGAAACAAAGTGCCATGTTAGAGGAACTTCTTGTGCTCTTCGTGTACTAAGCCTAAAAATATATTCACCAGTTAGACTGGTATCCCTATTTCCGAACTTGATGTACAAATCAAGACACTAGACTATTTCCGAACTAGACCTAAATTTTGCCAGATAGAAGGGGTCATAGTGGCACCCCTTTTTTGTGGGCTTTTTAGTGTCAAATTGCACCAATAAAAGATAATTTGGCTACAAAATGACCAAGAACTCAATATTAGATTGCCAAAATATCTTCATTTTTTTTACAAAATATTGGATGAAACTGCCATATTTGGATGAAAATAACATTTAAATTTAGATGAAAATAGTTTCTATCCAAAATATAGATGCCAATGTAGAAATACATGGTTCTATTGTACTCCCTCCGTTTCGCAAAAAGACCATGATATCAACTCAAAATTTTTCCCAAAATAAACCATGATTTCCAATTGTACTCATTTACCGTCAACAATTAAGCTTCGTGCATTGTAGACAATCTGGCACCTGAATTCATGGATTTTGATCATGCTGATCATGGATTATTGTCATGGATTGTGGTCATGTATACACTTTCTAGTAGTCAAAATACTCCATGGAACACATTCCACATACATGGATTTGCATCACAGTCAACATGCTCCCACTGTAATCATGGGATTAAGCTGAATCCATGAATTTCAGTGAAAACAACGCTGAATCCATGGACTTGAGTGAAAACGGGACGGAGGGAGTAATATTTTGTGGCGCCAGTTTCGTACACTTTGAAAAGAGCTGCTCGCCGCTGGTATCCACAAGCAAGCAATAGAGCAGCCTGAGGCAGAAACGCAACAAATGTAACTTCCCAACACAACAAATGGGCAGGACGTCGATTCTTAGCAACAAGTTTGAGGATATCGAGCCGCAGCCTGGCGACTGTTGCGGTTCCGATCATCACACAGACATTCAACGATGAGCACGACGACACAGCCGACGACAAGCTCTGGCGATGGCGACGACGAGGTCGTCATGGATGGCAGCCTCTGGGGCCAGCTGCAGCGCTTCATCGACCTCTCCATCATCTACGCCAAGTTACCTCTGGGGCCAGCTGCAGCGCTTCATCGACCTCTCCATCATCTACGCCAAGTTACCCCTGGCGCCCTTCTTCCGCCTGCGCCAAGTCTGCCAGCGCTGGAACCGTCTGGCCTCCGATCGCCATTTCCTCCTCTAATCCTTCCAACGAATTCCCATCGCCAACCCCCCTTTCTTCATCGTCGCCCACAAGCAATTCGGACACCGCCTCTTGACCAAGTACCACGCCTCAGGCTCCCGCCCCCGCTGGAGTTTCTCGCCCCTCCCGCGTGCTCGATGCGAGGTCTCCGGCTTGCTCTTCGAACACTCCGACAGCGTTAACCGTGTCTTCGATGTTCACACTCGCGTGTTCCATTCATTGCCACTGCCTGTGGTGCAGGTCAGTGAGAGAAATCAATCAAACCCACCCACCCATATTTGACTCAAATTTTCGAATCAGTGAGTGAATTCTGGCCATTGGTGCTGGTTAGGGAAATCAACCAAACCCTGTTTGAAACCCTAAATTGAGAGAGAATTTTATCAAATTTTCCCGAGAGTTTGAATGAGTGAATTCTGGCCATTGGTGCAGGTGCCGTTGCTTCCCGTGGAAGAAGAAGACGATTACGAGGATCCTTTGATTGGTATGATCGTGGACACATCCGTGAAACCCTACGATTTTAGGGTTATTCTCGCAGACGACGTGATCGGCACCAAGATTTTCGATTCAAAGAGCGGCGCGTGGGCACACAAGCCGTCGACGTATGTGTACTCGGCACCGGTGGAGGGCCCGCAATCGTGCGTCCATCACGACGGGATTTTCTACATTCGCGTCGGGGCAGATCTCCACAGATATGATCTGGAGAGAGACGAGTGGGATTGTTTGGACTATTCGTTGCCGAATTGCTTGTTGGAGTTGTCCAACATTGGAGTGTGGCGAGGCCGGTTGTTTGGACTATTCGTTGCCGAATTGTTTTCTGGAGTTACTTATTATAAGGTGCTTACGGTGTGGGAACTTTCCAACCATTCCGAGGAGCCGTGGGTTGAATACATGCCGCCAGATTTGTTTTTGTGGATCTTGAATGGCGAGGAAGAGAAGCATGGCAATCTCGAGGGTAAATTCTGCGGTGAGTATGTACTTGTGTACAATTGCGTGGTTGTGACGGACAGGGCCGTTCTGTTTAACTTGGATCGGAAGACTTGGGAGAAAGTGGAGTTGCCTGCAATGTAAGACCTCTGGATTGCTCAACATCTTGCCTATGAGAGTGTTGATTGCAAAGATGGAACGGGAGAGCAGTTCATGATCTACCTTTAATACTCCCTTCACTGAGGTAAGGTCACCTCTTTAATCTTACCAACTTTTTCACTATGAAAGAATGACAACATATCAAACTACCTTCTAGGATCCCTACCAGATACAAAGGCCAACGAAAGTGAGTCAAACTCACAAAATATCAGATTCGATCCTCCACCATGCTCACTTCAGTGAATGGAATCAGAAATTTCTTAGTGGGTTACTAACTAATTCAGGTCTATTACTTGGCGCCACAATAATGTCGAAAGACTTGCAAATCCATAAAAGAAAATCCAATTCGAAGTTTACACTGTGGCTTGACTGAGTTATGCATGGGAAGCTGCAATACAATATCTTGAACGCAATGAGCTAGTCTTGAGCAATGTAAATAACGAACTTTGTGGATTATTTCTTTGCAGTTGTTTGTGGCTGTAACGTGCCAGTTGTTTGAGGCTTGATCTGCAAGTTGTTTGAGTCATAATGGTGCACTAGGGTGAGCTTTTTGGATGAGGGAGTGGAGATCTTGACAATGCCATTCTCTTGAAATTGTAGGCTGAAATTTCCTGGAGTAGGGAGAGAGTCTTGTTTCTAGGATCATAAGGGAGAAATTACCCAATGTTCCAGTTAGTTCTTACACCGACACAAGAGAATGTGTGTGAGAAGCAGTTTAATCAGAGGGATTTGAAGTTGCAACAAAGGTTGCCCATCATGTGTACAAAATGTGACGTTGCTTTGAGTGTTGATGCAATTAGAAGAGTGTTGAATGATGCAGTGCTCAACTCAAGTGTGAAGGAGAAATAACCGATGTTGACTTGGTACAATATAGCAAAGACATGTTGGATGTTGCTAGATGCTACAAACATTGGACGATGCAGGATTGGGAACACATAATCTTCTGTGACGAGAAGAAGGTGAACCGATTTTGCTCACAGTTGCAATTGGTGTTGGAGTCATGATGGGCAACCTCGTGATTTGAGACATGTTCAATAACCAATGAAGTTTGGCGGTGGTTTGGTGATGCTCTGGGAATGCATGACGCCCTAGGGGCCGAGCATGTTTAGCAAAATTGAAGGGAGAATGCATCAACAACAATACAAGGAAATCTTGCAAAAAGATTTCATGGACATTGTGATGGGGTATGATCTCAATCTTGCATCTATGATTTTTCAACAAGACAATGCAACTGTATATACCACAAAAGTGTGTTGTTGTGGTTTAGATCGCAAGAATTTGATCTTTTCCAGTGACCTCCACACTCTCCTGACCTAAATCCAACTAAACATCTTTGGAGAATGTTTAGAAGACATCTAAATTAATATGAAAGTCCTCAAAGAGGAATGTTAGAATTGTAGGAGCATATTGAAAATTGTTGGGCTTCTATCAGACTAGAGCACTGTAGGAAGTTGTATGAGAGTATGCCGAGTTGTGTCCAAGTTATTTTAGCTAGTAAAGGCATGTAGATAGATTATTAGGTTGTTTTCCAAGAGGGGATGCAAAACTAAGTCAATGATATAGTTTACTATGAATGTAATTTTCTTGTACATACTAATGTGCTAAGTACCTTTTCTTGCCACTAGAATATAGTCCACTAGATCTACTATCTACCACAATTTATAGTTTGTATAAAACTATTTCCAATGTCTACATTGTTCATTGAATTTGGACTTTTGTGAGTTTGACTTAGTTTTGCTAGTCACTCTACCTTCCCTTTTAACCCCTATGGGTCCTCACTTGTTTTGTAAAAGTCAAAGCCCTAAAATCTACATACTTGAATATCACATTGTATGATTTATAATTTTTCAGATAGTGGTATGATAAAAGTTTCAACATGATTGGAAGATATTTGAAATATTTACAAGTTTTATCATGTAAACAAGATAAAAATTCAAAATAAATATATTTTTGACAAATTTAAATATCAAAAATTATATTTCAGGTAGATAAAAGTTATGTTTACAAGCAGTTAAAATATGAAATTGAAGAAATTAAAAGAGATAGATGATTGGAGCATCTTTAGAAAGCCTTTTGTATTTTGGGCACTCAAATTTCATATTTCTCAACGGTGTAAAAGCTTCAAATGAAGTCTATTCTCCAATCCCAACGGTCAAAAGATGTATCATAAACTCAACTTAAATATTTAATGAAAATACCAACTTCAACAAAGAAAAACACTTGATTTTTTGGGCCTTTGATCAAAAACCATCCAAAAATTGGATGGTTGGTCCTTTAGGGGTTAAGTGTCCACAAAAATTAAATTGAGGTAAAGTTGAAAGGCCCGTTTGATTGAGGGGTGCTCTTTCAGGAAGAAAGGAGAGTGAATTTAGATGCGGAAGCATATTCAAAGGTATCATCATTTTCTGGTTTAGTAATCCTTTAGTGCTTAGGTAACGAGTAAGTGGTCATTGGGTCACTAAAAAATGAAATGCTGTAAGATCTATGCACTATCTCAATTTGGTGTCTGAAGTTCACAGGTGTAATTCTTGATTCTATACATGATGCAAAAAATATATTTGGAATCGAACTTTCTTAGATATCCAAATACCTATGTACAAAACACTAGAATACTGTAAATACCTCAAAATACAGTAAATACTTACAAATACAATACATGTACTATACGGTATTTCTTGTGTTTGGAAGTTTGTTATCTTGTTTTTTTTTTGAATTGTGTTCTCTCATTCATGTTCCATTAGTGTGTGTCTTCCGATCTTGATCAATGTACCAACTCCTTTCATATTTTAATGTATAAATTGTTGTCCTAAACCGTATATGGATAAGTCACTCTCACTTATAAAATTCACAATAATTATGTGTGAGTGTTCTTGACATGAAAGATTGCAATGGAGAGGCGTTGACTGCGGTAAGGTATAATATGTATATATATATATATATATATATATATATATATATATATATATATATATATATATATATATATATATATATATATATATATATATATATATATATGCTTATGTATATACATACATACATACATACATACATACATACAGTGACAAACAAAACTGAGTATTGATTTGAAACTTTTTCATTCAAACAATCATACCATGAGCATCAATGGGCAAAGTCCAAGAGTGAATATGCAAAAGTTGTAGTATGCGACATATAACACATTATTATGGAAGTTTGAAGAAAAATTCAATTGTGATTTGAAAGAAAATGAATTTCAAAGTTAGCCATGTCAAACTCGGTTTTGTGTGCTATAGTTCGGAACTACTTTAAATTTTATCAATTTTTTCTTAGAGCTTCAAAAAAACATTTTGTACCTTGGCATGTTGGTATACATCATTTTAGATTGTTGAACACGAAAATTGAAGGAAGTTGATATTTATAGAATTTAAAACATTCACAAATCGACAAACATGCAAATGATGTTGGTTCTCACGATATTTTGAATATTTTTTTGGAATTGAGAGCATGGGACTGCATTGGCCATTGTATAGAGAGCATAGGTTGCAACATGAACCATTGTTACATCTTAATGCCCTTGCATTTGAAATAGTTGTTGAATAGGCCAATGTGTTCAATTTATATATTAGAGCTGTATGATGCAGTTTTTTGGTCTAACTTTTTTGTACAAAGTCTAGAGTTCATGATGCACATAATCAATCAACCAATTGAACAACTTGTTTTTGTTGTTTTCAATATCATCAAAAAATTGTCAATTTTATGAAAGTCAATGTAATTTCTGTCAGCTTTGAACTTTTCGATAATATTGAAAATGATATATATATATATATATATATATATATATATATATATATATATATATATATATATATATATATATATATATATATATATATATATATATATATATATATACACACACACACAGATTCCTTGGATTGATTATGTGTCATAAACTCTAGACTTCGTACAAAAAAGTTAGACCAAAAAACTGCATCATACAGCTCTAATATATAAATTGAACACATTGGCCTATTCAACAACTATTTCAAATGCAAGGGCATTAAGATGTAACAATGGTTCATGTTGCAACCTATGCTCTCTATACAATGGCCAATGCTCTCAATTTCTCCCAAAACCTTGTTGGGAGAAATGTTATGGAGTGGCCTGCACAATCTCCTGACCTCAATCGCATTGAACAAGTTTGGGCCTCCTTAAAATGGTGATTGAATTCCTATCCTACTGCTCCAAAGAATCTTCATGAGTTGTGGAATCCTGTGCAAGATGAGTGTAGATAAATGTAGGAACTTGTATACTAGCGTGCCTGCTCAAATTGCAGTTGTTTTGGATGCAAAAGGAAGGTGAACAAAATTTTGAGTGTTTTGTAGAAAGTGCTCAAAAAACTGAGTCAATATACATACCCAATTTCAAAATCTTGTATCTCACAATGAGTTAATATATTTTGTTTTCTATCACTCAGATGTTGTTCATTACTTCATGCTTTACAACTTTTGCGTAGAAAGTTATTGAATTTGCTCATTTGTTTTCATGAAATTCTCAATCCCATGAAACTGACTCAAACATACTCAATTTTTGAGTGACTGTATGTTAAGATGCCTAAAGTGACGCAAATGGTAATCCTCTACCATTACAAAAAAATTCAGGCCTCCAAAAGGCTGCTGACTCAGCCGAATTGCCATGCAAAAATAAGAATATTTAAATAATAATAATAATAATAAAATTTTAAAATTTTAAACTCACCAAAAAAAAATTAAAAATTCAGTCTAACATGGCCGAAATGGGGCCACGTCAGATTTTTATAGTATTTTTATAGTAATTTTTTGTAATTTATTTCTATTTTATTTTTTGCATGGCAGTTTGGCTGAGTTAGCAGCCTCTTGGAGGTCTGAATATTTTAGTTGGAGCTAGAAAGAGGGATTGTACTCACTTGCAGGTGGTAAATGGAAGAGTTTGGCCATGGTGACAGGATGCCGAGCAGGATACCTAGGATTGGCCATTGTGCGGAAGGGCTCACTGTGGTGCTGGCAGCGCATGATGAGGGGCTCCCAGGGATTACTGTAGAGTTCCCTAAATCCTGCTGCCGACTTTCGTAGAGAACAGTAATTTAGTAGCTCTAGGGGGATGAATCACATTTCTATGTATCCTCAACAAAATTTGTATTCGCTTAATAAAGACTTGGAACAACTCTCCTCAACATCAACTCTAGTGATGTTTTCATCCTACATTTGTCCAAGATTTTTCAGAAGTTTTATGATGTATGTACTACCTCAAAATCCGAATCTATATTGTGGGCTCTTTCCTATATTCTCTTACTATTACAGGCACACTGGTTGGTGGGACCTGCAAAATCACAACAATGATTAATCAGATATTTATCATCCAGTAACCCTTTCGTTTTACAGTGCAAAAATGAGCTTCGATTTGTGAATCAAATCTCATTGACATACAGATAATTTTGACTATGTTTGACTATACAGAATTTTTTTCCTATGTTTGACTATACAGAAAATTTAATATACACTTACCATGCCAAGCTCTGTGATGATCATCGAGACGTAGTCTGCGGGGGTCGCATCATATCTGTAACCCAGAACAAATCAAAACCTCAATTAACACCAAACCATACGAAAAAAGTACAAAGCTTTACATGGACGATCCCTAAATAAAATCATATACGAGAGGTAAGACTGTCAATACATGCATTGCAAGTACACATGACATACTTTGCTGATTGTCAGCATTGCGATGACTAATTACAGACACAACTTTGCGGTGAAAAACCATACGTGAGGTTCAAGAGTTGCATGTGTTCATTATCGGCCCAGCCTTCGAGAGCTGAATCTTTCCGTCCAGACACCTTCACTAATGCATCAGGGTCACCTGTCACCAAGGCAACGTCAAGTTTTATGATGTACGTACCACCTCAAGGATTTAAAAAAGACTGGGCAGGAAGTCTACAAATCACAGCTTCCCTGTCTGATAATTAATAACGGGGAGGATTAGTTGAGATGCCTACCAAAAAGAAGCAATCGATTAAACCAAAACAAAAGAAGTTGTTAACATACCCAGCTCGTTAGAGGTGATGGAATCAAGTTGCACTCGCTCGTGAAACTTGTAAGTTTCACAACATATCATGACCGGCACGCCATATGCATGAGCCACCATGGCCACACAAGCCGTTCCAACTCGTGCATAAACTGTCCCGTTCGCAAAAACAGATGCAGCCCCGAGGAATACACGTGTCACCTCTTGCATGATGTAAGGAGCAGCATTAATATGGGTATAGGTACAATGAATATCCTTGCTGAGGAGGGAACGCAGAAGACGCCTCCCTTCAAGTTTAGGCCGAGAATCAATAATCACAACCCGGAACTTTTTGCCCATCTCTTTTGCCCTCGTGAAAATCATCTCTACAAGAGAGGAATATCCGTGAGTAAGGACAACATCTCCATCTCTGATTTTAGTCACCGCATGCTTGACAATCTCTTTATCTGCAAAGATAATCTTTTCTAGCAAGAATGTATCAATCTCTGCAACCAAATTTGCTTTAGCTTCAGCTTCAGGAAGAGTCGGATCAAGCTTCGCAACTTTTGCTTTAAGAAAGCGGATTGCGTTACCCATGCTTATTGAAAGGGGCCTGCAGGTGAAATATTCAATTCAATCAATACATGAAAAGACTTGAGTGATAATCTAGCACCAAACAGTCATAACAAGAATAACTGAGTCGTACAACTACATCTATTAAGTGGGGTAGAAAATGACTACTGAAGCATTTCGATAATAACTTTATAGGTGATATATGTTTCCTCCTCGCTCTGGACTCTAATTACTAAAATGTACTGACCATGTCAGCAAACGTCTGATGTTTAGTTGGGCTTAAATCACATGAAACAAAGAGTTCATCCCTGCCTGCAAGTAATGAGAAAGTTGACATTGTTGTTGGTCTTGGTCACCAGGTCACGAACCAAGGTCTTCTCAGGAGGAGTTACATAATCTATTATCATGCTTCGAAGAGCCATCAACATGGCCACACAACGCCCGTTTCCTCCCATTATGTCCCCATTAAGGTACTGCAGACCAACCTGCCATCCCAATCGAAATATGATGTCTAATGATTTCACAATCGACAGAGGAGGAAGAGAGTCAGAGGTATCCGAAAAACGAATGGATGATTGTGTATATTGTAATGCAGACAACATACTAAAAAAACAATACTGGAACTAACATTAACCACTTAAAGGTACCAGGTATTTTCGTTACTCTCGTTGGAGTAGACGACACACTACCGTAATCAAAATTGGGGTCAGCTGACGCTTATTCCGTATACTACACAATACTTTCTGAATGGGAGGAACAAAAATTCCATACAAAAATGTTGCTGAAAACCAAACGAGCAGTCAAACCTGGTAGACCGCAGGATGCAGGTGTGTGGCATCATCTTGAAAAAATTTCGCCTCCAAAGAGGGTAGCTGTGTCCCGTAAACAAACTGAGGCAGGTGCCTGAAAAGTTCAACACGGTTCTTGGTCTCCGTTTGTTCCACTAGAGATCGCCTTTTAGCCTTTGCAACTCGTTCCTTGTCGTCAAATTGGAGTCGGGGAGCTGGAACTTCTTTCTTTTTCTCCTTTTCACCGGACTTGTCTGTTCCTTTCCTTTCAGATGATTGTGAGGCCTTCTTCTCCAATGCGTTGTCCTTCTTTCCCTTCGATTTAGGTTGAGCACTGGCATCACCTCCTATTGCTCCTTTACCACCTAGAAATAGCGACATACTCTCACAGCTTCAGAAAAGCTTTTAGACAAATATGTTAGACAAATGGCTGGAACTGCAAGGTGACGTCACAAGGCATCTCAATACTAAAGAGAAGAACACTTCAAGGTACGTTTATCAATGTTAATCCGATTAACCAGGAGGTTGCAGGATCGGCTTACCAACTTCTTTACCAGCCTGTTTTGCTGCCCGCTCAGCTTCCTGCTTTTCCCTCCTTTCCGCTTTTGAAGTCCTCTCCTTCAATGGCTTTGATCCTACATTCAGGGCATCCCAATGGTGAGGCTTGCTCTGGACTGGGGATTGCACAAAAAATCGGATCAGTTCAAAAATTCCAGAAGACATTCATACAGAGCAGGAAAAAAGTCCCTCCAAAGTATGAAGACGTATACCATCATCTAGAGGTGCTCCAGAAGGCTTTGAGTCGCTGCCTGCCGGAGCTGGAATACCGGTACCTTGATTATTGCCTCTCGGGCTTTTACCAGGCTTACCGCCAGGTACACCACCTTCTGCAGATACTGACCCAATTGTAGGCTCCAAGGTCTTATACTTGATCCTCTCTGAAAAATCTCCGACTATGCTTGCGGTCGGCCTACCCAGCGGTGAAGATTCAGCAACACTTTCTGATACCACACTTAATCCATCATTGACTGTGCTCCCTGCATGCGGAAGACAATTTTAGGCCAGATTGTGGAGCAACACTGCCTATGTAGGCTGCACGCAATTTTTTGCCAGTGTTTCATTGGGGGCAGTTCATCGAATTTCTCAAAACTTCAAAGATTGTGATCCAATCTAGCCCCACAAAAGCGAGCCCTAGAATCGTCAGTCATTTTCTGAGGAGGTAAAATTGAGATGCATCAGAATGTAATTGCCTCTGGCTCTACCAATAACCTTGAACAACACTACCGAAATCCCTATGAACAAAGACCACGAATCTGAAGCTCGACATGAACCTTCCAGCTTCATACACTCGATATGGTACCTCTACTTTGGGAGAGGCTAACATGCACAGCGTGCCTAGGACAGGACATTGAGGCTTTCCAATTCTGGTGGAGCAGTTGATCCATTTTCTCAGCACAAACTTGCTCCGAAGAACGTCAATTTTAAACAACAATATTAGACTCTCATGAGATGCAACAGGAAATAGGTCTCAGTCCTCAAAAGCAGACCTAACCTCTCTACTTGATAAATGCAATGAACAGCAGAGGCCTATGGAAAATACGAGCCCTGTATATCGCACATATAGGATGCAGAAGAATCAAAGAGGGAGAACCGATGCAAGAGCTCGTAAAGAACGGATTCTGAGGTTTCTTTTACAATGGCGCCCATCCTAAAACCGCTCACTCTTAAACCCTACAGATCATCGCAAAACCCTGGACCATTACCGCATTAGTCCGCCAAGTTTGAAGTCACCCGCTCCTCAACGAGAACTCCAGTCCCACATTGCTCGACTAGATTACCAACGGTATGGCCACAAAGGCGCAACCAACTACTTGCTCAGATGATAAACTCAAGATCGCGTCTTCACAACAACAACAACAACAACAACAACAACAACAACAACAACAACAACAACAACAACAACAACAACGTAGAATTTTCTCCGTCGAGCAGAATACCTACTTGAAGTAGACGTCCTAACCCAATGCTCCGACAATGAAACCACCGAATTATGGACGCTTTCAAGGTCTGAAAACGAATCTCAAAAGAACGTTCGGTATTCCACCTCGAAGAGAACGACACGGTACAAGAAAGAGTAGAATGAAGACTGTATCTATCTGCAAAAGAGAGAAAATTAATAGAGCTGGATCCATCTTGTGTTTCCGACGAATATGCTGAGTCTAACGAGCCACATGGACATGTTCAACAAAGGATTCAGAAAGGTACCAATCACAAATCAAGCCAACCCCTGCCACTGACCTGGCCTCATGCTGGAACAAGATGTTTGTGAAATTTTAATAGAGATTCAATAAGAAATTCAGTAAAATGGAAAGTAACTGGAATGAAGACTATCTATCTGCGAAAAGAGGGAAAATTAATAAAGCTGGATCAATATTGCGTTTACGATGAATATACGAGTCTAACGAGCAACATCAAACACATGGACATGTCCAAAAAGGTACATGACCCCGCTGGAACTCGATGATTGTAAAATTTTCAATAAGAATTATGATAATAAGTAGAAGAAAGAGGAAGCAACAAACCTGCTTTGCTGGAAGACAACGACGAAGATCCGTCAAGAACAGGATCGGCAGAGTTGTAGCTGCCAATTGGAGCCGACGGAATGGAATCAGCGTCTGTAATTCCCCGCCCGTAAGACGGAGACGGCACCGCCACGGGCTCTGCGGCCTTGTGCGGAATTTCGACAGTAGGCGGAGGACGCGGAATCATCACAGGAGTAGGCGAATTGGCTAAAGTTAAGCCTAAATTAGCTAATTCCTTGTCAGCTCCGTCTGGCTCCGCGTTCGGTGTCACAAAACCGACCTGGCGCACCTTGGGACCTATGACGGATGATGCCCGGCGCCTCGGATCCATGGCTGGTTAGAACTAAGATTCTTCCAAGCATGCACAGCAACAATTCATCTCAGCTACGATAATAATAATAAGAATGACTCACTGTTTCGATCAACGCAGCGACAAGTTCATCTCATTCCAATTTCGAGCATTCCATGAGATGAAATTGACCGCAGAGAGCAAGACGAAGGCGGAATCCAGAGAACACGAAAGGGGAAAGGGGAGAGAGAAGGAAGGAGAGCAATAGTGTAGTAGATTGAGCGAGCGAGCGATAATTCCTGCAACGAAGCTTGCATTGCAACCCTAAACACAGACAGAGGAACACGTACATTCATGCCATACAGTTCCCCATCGTTGTTCCCCATCGTTGTTCCCCGGAACAACCATGGGGAACCACTGCTTTCCACCTGCAATCATTTGACATAAGGCTTTTTAGCTCTTGCAAGGGTTTATTCTTTTGCTCTCACTGCATGAAAGATAAAATATTCAAAAAATGTAATTCTTGAAGCGGGGCTATTGTGGACTTCCACCTCTCCACCATCATTCTTTAACTAAAGAATTACGTAACATGTTCAATATTCCAGAATCCTCTACAACGATTCTCGTGCAACAATTTTAATTCCTAGGTACAACTTACAAGGGTTAAAGAACCTTATGTAGAACACAAATTTAGGCACATGATAAAGCCTTTATTATATGTTGACCAAAATGACAAGCTATCTATAGTCTACCTAAATTTACGTTCTAGAATGACTATCGTGCCTAAATTCTGTGGCAGTTAGGTACAATGTTGGTTTTTGGTGCTCCTACCTTATCATTAACCAGTAGGGGAGTTGTATAAAGGATTGGGTTGAAACTTTCAGATGCATTTGATTTCAATCTTGGATTGCACAAAGAGAGTAATTTCAACCTTTGAGGAAAACTTGCAACCTCCCCTAGTTGAAAATATACACTATTAGTTTGTAATCGTGCCTCTCACCACTACTCAAATAAACTCAGATCGAGTGTGAAATTATTGCCTCAGTCTGAACATTTTTGATGTAAGAGAGGGAGTAAAAAGCTTTGAAACCAAAAGATTTTGTACTTCAGGTATGTGCACCCATAATCACTACTAATAGCAACTACACATATAAATTATCATTAAACACAAATTATTTTTATTGAGTTTCATTGGCAAGTGAAATAGGATTCCAACATACTACTTCCTTTGTCCCACAAAAAGACCTTTTCTCACTAAAATTCATGGATTAAGTTTCACGCACGCTTGACAAGTGCCTCAAGTTGTTTTTACTGAACTACATGGATTAAGCTTAATCTCGTGATTATAGAGGGAGTATGTTGACTATGATGCAAATCCATAGATTAAGTGATTATAGAGGGAGTATTTTGACTACTAGAAAGTGTATACATGACCAAAATCCATGAAAATAATCCATCATCAACATGATCAAAATCCATGGATTAAATTGCCAAAATTGTTTGCAATGCCCTCACTGAGGCACTTGTCAAGTGTGCGTGAAGCTTAATTGCTGGCGGTGAATGAGTGCAATTGGAAATTATGGTTTTATTTTGAGACAAAATTTAAGTCAATATCATGGTCTTTTGTGGGACGGAGGGAGTATAGCATAATTGCCACTAATAGCAACTACCCATATAAATTATCATTAAATACAAATTATTTTTGTCGGATCTCATTGGCAAATGAAAGAGGATTCAGACACACTGTAGCATACATTATTTAAACATTGTACAAATAAATTTTGAATTTTCAAAGTATTGTCTAGAGGTGTATCCAAAATCAACCCTAGACTCTCATGTTCTAATTGAGCGCAATCAATATCTAGGTTTTAAGTGTTGATTTTGGGTTCAATTGTAGATGTAACTTTTTTGAGAGGGTCCGTTTAGGGTGTATAACCTTTTGTAGCCGCATGCAACCACATTGTGGTTGCAAAATAATGTTTTTACAAACTAGCGTAAAATCTACTCCGAACCAAGCATCAATATCTGAAGTTCAGATGTTGGGATTCATCTCAGGCACACACTACCAAAAAAAATGATTTGGAGTTATGAAGCTATCAAAATACCTATGTACAAAACACCAATACGCTGCAAATACGCTGCAAATACAGTAAATATTTACAAATACAACACATGTATTGCGCGGTGTTTCTTGTGTTTGAAAGTTTGATATCTTTTTTCTTTTCTTTTTGGATTTAATTCTCTTGTTGATGTTCCATTGGTGTATGTATTCCAATCTTGATCAATGTACCAACTCCTTGCATATTTTTACATATAATTTTCTTTCCTAAACCGTATATCGATAAGTCACTCTCACTTATAAAGTTCACAATAATTATGTGTGAGTCCGTTCCTAACATGAAAGATTGCAACGGAGAGGTGTTGACATAGATCATTATTGAACAGCTTGACTTTCATTTTTGAAAATTTAACCCAATTTCTATTTAATTTTGAAGTCACACATCCTCCGAATTTTCATCTTTTGAATGTGCATTTTTTAATGTGCATTGTACACGGTTCAAAGACGTACTATAATCTTCCAATCCAACAGTCCAATCTTACCAAGGTTTAACCAACACTTGTTTTATTAAACTATGCTTACATTTATACAGTTGAATATTATTGATAGTATCTGTAATTATAATGGAGAGAGTTTTTAAAAAATAGCACCCAAAAAACTATGGATTCTCCATAACCACCATGGGCTTCAAAGGGTTAACCCTTCACATATTGATCAACCAAAATGGTCGACAAAATGTTCAGCTCATTCCTGTAGGGGCAGATTAATTCCATTGCCTGTTTTGAAAAAATAACGAGCAGTATTAAGGGTTAGTTTTTTTATTTTGTTATTTTCAACCAAAAAAGGTAAAATGTCTATTTGGGAGGGCGGGGGATAAAGGCACTTCCAAACTGCATAATCAACCATATTTGTCAATTCAAAATTTCAGGGATACCAAAATTTCAAAGAACTTCAAAAACGTCCATAACTTTTGCAAACATTATTATTTTCACAATATGCACCAGAAGCCTGAAAAAAAGGCAAGCTACATAACATACTTTAGCTAGTACTATAGCACACCCTTTTGCTTGTGCAAAGAATGAGCATTTGAACATGGAATTGATGATGTGGAGCATGTAGAAACTATTAAAAAAACAGAATTTTGTTGAGTTGCCAAGTCAACTTTAGCTAAAGATGGCTTTTATTTCTCCAAAAGGTTATGATTCTTGCAATGATTCTGGCGTGGGATGCTGATTCCCAAGGGTGAACAGTGGGGCTGCTAAAGAATGTTATGTACCACACATGTATATTCTCAAACTCAATCTATGCAATTACCTTCTCCATCCACAATAATGCTCATTTCTCAAAGGGCAGAAAATGAATGCATGTAAAAAGAGAAATAGCCTCGCCCATCCACCATTCCAAAGCCTCCAAGAAACACTACAACCCACATGCACCAGTTTAATTAATGATGTCAGAGCCAAACATAATGGAAAAAAGCCACCATCATCAAATATTGCAGCATCCACCTAGCCAGGAAACAAACTCAATTTGCGAGAAGGAAAGGGGAGGGCCATATTGAAAGCTGGTGAAAAGTAGATCATAATGCATCCTCAAGTACATGCCATTGCAAGAATGCAAGGAGTTGGTCACCTTTACAAAAAGGTAGATAATCTCTGGAACAATAAATAAGCGGATATGCGCCTAAGTAGGCAATTATTCAATCTGAATGCAGAACTACAGAAGGCTCCACAAACAATAACAATAGAAAGGGATCCTAGAAAGGGGGCTGAGACGCAAATCCAAATATACTTTGATAGATGGGTACTATTCAACTAATTAAAGCTACTGAAGGACTGCAAGCCTCCTTATGGTAGCAAAAATAGTGCACCTTCTGGTGTGTTAAAATACATGTCGAGGGGATCCGTACACCCTCTTGATTGATCGAGTGCCACGTGTGTGTAACCCAGTGATCGCCAGGAATTTTTACTAACAACTCCTGGCAACAATAATTTCGGGTAACTATGAAGAAAGCAGCAGCTGGCTGACTGGCTGGCTGGCAGGCTCTTTCAAGCCCATGACAACAGCTAGCTAGCTAGCTAGCAAAAGAAAGAAAGAAAATCATCAAGAAACTGATAAATTAGGAAGTACCTCTGATTTGCACTCATTCTTGATTCTCTAATCCTGCTCAAGGAGCTCAATGTGCATCCGGCCATGGAAGAGTGATATTGATCATCCATTGATGAGCCCTCAGGTGTAAAACGTCATCACTGGGCAAAGCCATCACGTTGGGTCGGCTTGATAACAGCCGAAGCTGGTTTGATGTTCGAGTCGTCATTCCAGAACTCTTGGCTCAAGGGCCTAGCAATTCCTGCAGAGCCTCTGTAGACGAGGTGGTCTCAGTAACTGTACCGGTGCTACTACTCTTCTGCGTTACTGTACTAGAAGAGCTGTGGTTAGCAGACTGAGGCAACGTCGCAGTTCGAAGGATGACCTGCACCATGTACTCTTGATCAATGGGTTTGGTGAGGAATGCATCCATTCCTGCATTCAAGCACTTGATCTCATCGCTGGCCATGGCGTTGGCTGTCAACGCCACAATGGCCGTTCTGTGTGCCTGGCTCTTCTCAAATTCCCGAACTGCCTTGCACGACTCATAGCCGTCCATCACAGGCATCTGCAGGATAGCTAATTGTCAGTCTCTGGTTAACCCAGTGGCTGCTTCCATATTTATAAAAGTCAAAGTAAACCATTGCGAAAGCTTCAATAAAATGTACAATTTAATCATTCTTGAACGATTTAATTGTGTTTTGAAAGTTACTACTAGCTTCCCAGTTTTTAACTTGGGCACTCGGGGTTAATATTTCAAGAACTCCAGTAAAATAAAAGGAAACGGCGGTGAGACAATTCAAATGATCACTGCATTCACGGACTGATTGGGAGAGGAATATAGCAACCAACCTGGCAGTCCATGAGAATACAGTGATATGGTGCTTGGCCATTGTGCACGCGTGCCTTGACAGCGTCCAGCACTTCCTGTCCATTTGAAGCCTCGAACGTGACTGCGCCCAGTCGTCTCAACATAGCCACAGCCAATTTGCGCAGCAGTGGTGTATCTTCCGCCACGAGAATCTCCAGCTTTTCCAGAGGCTTGGGAGCATTGTTGATCCCATGCCCATTCTTGATAGTTCTGCCATTGAGCTGGGCGAGTCCAACATTCCTTCGACCAATGCTGGGCTTAATACTAGTTGTGGTGGAGCTGTTCTGAGTAGTAGAATCCATAATCTGTGGAGATGGTCTGATTTCCATCTCGGAATACGAGATTTCCTCAGTGGGAAATGACTTGGTCGCGGTGGGCCTGTATCTCACATTCCTTCCTCCTGCAGAAGGGATCAGCCGACATGGGGAATCTTGAGCTAAGGGAACCTCAGTATCACACGCATATGGATCGTGCCACTCCTGCTGCTTTGCATAATTGATAATGTTGGCTGCAAGAAGCTCCGGGGGGCGGTGCACCTCTGGAAGCGGCAGGATATCTCCCTCCCGAGACACCAAATGAAAGATCTCCTTCAAGCGAGCGGTATGCAGAGGCCTTCTCACAATGAAGGAGTTTCGCACAGCGCGAAGGGCAGCTTTGATTGGCTCATGCACATTGGATGCACACACCCACACCACTGAGAGGTCCCCTTGCAGCTCTCGACGCTGTTTGTCATTCAGGTCCTGCAACTTGCTGCTCACCCCCAACCCATCCAGACACCTCGTCGGGGAGCTCGTTAAGAACCCCGACTCCTGGAGGTACTCTTCCAAGTACTCGGCTCTCACATCGTTGGGTAAGAGGCTGGTGTCCAGGATCATCAGTTGCCTGATCTTTCCAGTGGAGGGCCTTTCGTTGCTGTCCTTCCAGCTTCTCCAAAACTCATACCTGTGTGACCAAGAAGTGCGTCTCGGGGGCTCGGTTTCTGGGCTATCTGATAACAAATTCTCAAAGAAGCCAGTTCTTTTGCCCAGATTGGAGCCCCCGTTGAGAGCTCTCATGTACAACAGGATCTGCTCCCACGATTCCACTTGGTGCACGTTTAAGCCGAGCTTGGTGATCCACTCGCATGCCACCACTCGGCAGTCAGTGTCCGGAATGCCAACGATGATCTCTGTGCCCTGGTAGGAAGGAGGTAAGCTGAAGGGAATGGTTTCGCACGACGTTGCTCGCTGAAAGCAGATGGAGAACTGGAACACAGCTCCTGGACCACTTTTCTCCACGATCCGTATGCTTCCACCCATGAGCTGCACCAGAGAACGCACAATGCCCAGCCCTAAGCCTGTCCCACCATGCCTGTGCACACCCCGAAAATCATGGAATAATTTAGATGTCACTGAATGTATCGTTCCCCCTGTGAAGTCCAAAGTTCCTCTCCTGTAAGTTGCAAATAAAAAACGAGACCAGACACTGTTTATGAAAACGATTACCCGGCAAAATATGCAAGCAAAGCAACACAAGTTAGATCAAGGCTGCTAGTTAGACACTAGTGAGAATATTATGAATCTAGGGCATTTCATGAGAGGGCATGAGACTTTCAGGTTGTAGTAACCATGTCA
Organism: Pohlia nutans; assembly: GCA_022496805.1. Lineage (NCBI taxonomy): Eukaryota > Viridiplantae > Streptophyta > Bryopsida > Bryales > Mniaceae > Pohlia > Pohlia nutans. The sequence continues at coordinate 43,780,927 of CM040089.1, read as the reverse complement.
TACGTGCGAGTTGTACTGGCATTTCCTTGCACGAAATTCTCAAAGACCTTCTCACGCAAAGCTGCAGAAAAGAAACAAAGACAACGACATCAGCGGTTGGAGAAATGCTGTCAAGTGCAACTGAAATTCTGAAAATAGCTAGATTCTGAAACTCTGAATATACAGAGAGCACTTTAAACTACACACCTAGAATCAACTGGAGTCAACTGTCGGCAACGCATCATTGACAAATCTTCATGTAATCTACAAATTAAATCCCACAAACGGAAGGAAGGAAGCTGAAGGAATGACTCAGGAGTGTAACAGCTGAAAATATACTAACCTGGTTCAATCCCCGGACCGGTATCATCCACCTCGAAGACTAGGACCACTGCATCCGGAACACTACCTGCCTCTGTGTATCTTTCAAGTGAAAATGGGCTGAAACTTCGTTGATGCGTCCTACCGGATACATCAGTTTCTGGATTGGCAATTCGACCCCGCACCATTATACGACCTTTGGAAGTGAATTTGAGGCTATTTCCTACGAGGTTTGTGAATACTTGCATAACTCGTGCTGAATCGCCAATCACTCTTTTTGGTACATCATCTGTGCATTAAGCAAGGAAACCAATTAAATTTAAGGGGCACTATGCAATGATGGTGTATATATATTTGTGTGTGCGTGTGTGTGTATGTGAGTGTGTGTTTTGCACGTACTCCAATCAGGACTCTCGATCACAACCACATAGTAATGTAAATTGAAAATGAAACTGATCAAATATAAGTGACCATAAAATGGAGCTACAAGAAGTCCATCGATCGTCATATTCGTTACAATGGCGAAATTTCGAGAAATTGCCACTTTCTCAGATGCCCTTCTGGAACCTCAGATTTATGCCAGTCCTGGTTTTTAGAGTCTGTGCAATTGGATGTCACAATCTTGGCGCTTTGAAAAGCACCATTATAACGAATATGACGAATATAACGAGTATCCAACTAACCTGCCAAATCGAGAGAGATTAAAAGGTTCTTGTTGTCACACTGCACAGAAAAAACATCGATAAGTGCAGTGAGCTCTGCTTCCAGATTGAACTCTGCTTTCTCCAGGACCAGCTTTCCTGATTCAACCTGAGTAAAATCCAAAAGTCACATTAATACTTCAAACAAGCCCTTAAGAAAAACACCTCCTGAAGAACATATTATTGTTCCCTGCACATAGAGCAACTAAATGTAGTGGTCTCCACAGTTGAGTACAAAATCACTACTATAGTAACAATATCCCTCTAAAAACCTTGGCAGAATCGAAAGTCAAAAAGTAAATAATCAAGAGAAAGGTTATCAAACCTTTGCAATATCAAGAGCGGAATTGAGCAAAGAAACTAGAGATGTGGCGCAACGGTGAATTTGTCTAATACTCCCCTCATGTTCAACAGTGAGGTTCTCCATCAGAAGCATGTCTAAGAGGCCTATGATGCATGCCATTGGCGTTCTCAGCTCGTGGCTGTCCAGAGCCACCACAATTTCAAATCGTCAATATATGCCACAAGCCTCGGCAAACAATTGAATAACAACTTAGGAGAACGGAAAGAATAAACGTAAAATTGCCTACTCAAGACACTAAATTCCTCACCATTTCATCGATTGCATACCCCAAGTCATGACTTGTGACTAAAATCATCAAGTCGCCAGTGAGATATAAAAGAATCACTAACCTCATACTTGAAAGGAAATTCGTTTTGGCATCTCGGCTTGCTTCTGCACGGTTCTTAGCCTCAGACTGTCTTAGAATCTCGGCTCTCAGTTTCTCTTCTGCCTGTACTTGCTCCACCAGGAGATAGATGAGACTACAACCAATGAAGACCACACCGATGGAAAGGAGGGGTAGTGATATCCATGTTATGCGAGTGTAGTAGTCCATAGGGCCCCAAAAACTGTGCCTTGGGATCATGACCACCACAGACAGCTTCACTGTCTTGAACGTGTAAGGCCAACTGTCCACAGAGTACCGTTTCCCCTTCAAGATCACATCAGACACATGTGTTTCACTCATGACCAAGTTGGCCAATCCAACCCGGTTTTGAAGAAATGACTTTCCATCGTTCAAAACAGAGTTTCGATCTAATGGAGTATTCTCACACTCGCTTTTGTTGCTCAAAACACAGACTGTTGGCTCGGATGAAAATAAAAGAGTTCCCTGCTCATCGGCAATAAAGACGCTCCCCCCTGCCAGTGATAAGAAATTCACGCATCATTCATTCAATAATATAAAAAAGGGAAGCCTATGGTTCGCCAGTCTACAAGTAAGCTGATATATTTGAAAGAGAACGAAACCAGGTCGAAATTCTCTAGAAGGAACGTTCAGGGTGATAATAGCAAATCAATGACCCAAGACCCAAACCAACGACTCTTGTGAGATTAACAATCTGGCTTTCCCTCTTCATAAAAAGCTAGACAAAAAACACTCGTTTGAGACTTTGAAGCAATCACGGAAGTACCTTTCAACTCCAGGGATGATATGAAACTATTAATGGCAATAGCACTCAATGATGAGTGAACCAGAGCCACTTCATTCGTGGTCCTTGCCTGTTTCGAAATCCCACACTGCACGAATGCTTGTCCACCTGCATGCTGATTGTCGTTAGCTACGTGCCACAGATAACATCTAATCCCTACAGTCTGATCAAGTTCACCTTGTAACATCGCTGTTGATGCACTGAAGGTTTACCAACATCCATGTATACCAAAAAAAATTAAAAAAAAATAAGAACGCTTCCTCGTCCTTACAAGTTTCAACACTAGAAAGATATTAGCCACAACATTGCTTACTTATCAAGCTCCGACCAATGGTCCAAGTGAGATTGTTGATAGGGTAGGAGATTGCTTTCTGGAACCAAGGCGTATCCTGAAGAGCGTTTGGAAACTCTAGAATCAAAGGAGGCCCAACTGGGTTACCAGTCGCCTCCGACACATACTCCTTGTAATAAATTGGTGCACCATTGGTGTCATTCGAGTAAAGACAGAAATTTCCTCTGAAACCTTCAATTTCATCTTTAAAACCGCGGTTGTAGACTGCTGTAAGCCCATTGACAGCAGTCACCCCCAGTGAAGTCACCACTGGAAGAGCCTTGAACACTGCCCACGAAGCATCACGGATCTGCAAGAAGGGAAAAAAAAAACCAGCGCATTGGCAAATATTGCAACCAGGGATTTTTCCTGAACAATGAGGAAAAAACGTAAACAATTGATTCTTCCCTGCACTCGAGTATCAATAAGCTGGTTCCACGTTCGTTGCTGAAACAAACAACAGCACTCAGAAAAGTAAACCTGCATCCGAACCCATCCACCTTCAAGAATTGAAACATTTTAGTCTTTGAAGAGTTCACATACTCTGTTGAAGTTATCTTTGCTGAAGTCATCTCCCAAGAAGTTCTTCTCCATCAGATTGGCAATAGCCATGGATCCATACGTGTTCATAGAAAAGATTTCATCCAGAAGCTCGGACGTGTTTTCCAGAATTTCAAGACGCAGAGATTGCGAAAGACTGGCCACCGCACTCTTGGGATAACTGTGCGTGAAATACCAGGTGCTTATAGTAAGAAGCCCCACCAAGACTGCCACAGTTATCTGTTCCAAACATCAACTCATCAATCATCAGCTGGCAAGTCACACCTCCAACTCTATACAGGTCTTGAGAATCATCTTCAAGTCTAGACTTTGAAACCAAATTCCTTACAAAACATCACTTCCACCAGCAAAATCTACGCTCTCTTTTCTTTTGTGCAGAAGAGATATCATTTGACAGGGGCCTCACCATGATGACAACACGAGAGACAGTGAGGTTGCGACTTGGATGGGGCAATTGCTCCATTTCGGGATCCAAGGGTTGATACAACCCTTGTCTTTCCTGGGGCAGGTTCCATATTGAAGCAAGCCTGATCATTTTGGACTCCCAGAGACAGCCTGAGCCTAAGAGCGCAACACATCCCTTAATAATAAAATGAATAAGAAATTCCCTACTGGCATTCCCTGAAACTTTGCCATCACCTTGTCATAAACGCCAATTGTCACCTCGCATTCATCTCTAACCTAATTACTGTCCATAACCCCTCCTTTGGCTGGAGCTCTCATAATGCAGCTCTTCTCATCAAACTCACTGTAATACCTGACAAAAACCACAACAACTTTTCAGTCCTCAGAAAACCATCCACCTTTGCAGAGACTGACTGACACCTCTCTCTCAAAACCATAACCTAGAAATCAGTTGTCAGCTTTGGATTCCCCGTACCAGTCCATTCAAAAACATAGCCCATTCAAAAACAGTAGGAGCCATTCTAAAACCATTTCCAACTCTACGCTCATTTGCACACTCATTTCCAACTCGAAAACCTTCACTCCTATAAGGCTCCCAGAAAGTCAGTCCACTACTGACACTAACTAACTAACTAACTAACTAACTATTCCCCAAATTATACACTTCCTTTTCCTTCGACTACCTCAAATCTCACACAACCTCTGCTACATCCCTGTTCCATTCATTTCCAAGCTCTAATCACCCTCCCACTTGCGCCGTTAATACCAAAAAAAAAAAGGTTTCAAAAACCAAAAATTAAAAAATGCTTCGAGAAGGATCTCGAACCAAAATGGTAAACTAGGCGACCAAGGTTTGAAACAACAACAACAACCCTAAAGCTGATCAATTCAACACAGCACATACATACCTGGAAACCTCAAACCGGCATTTCAATCGACCCCGGGAGAGAGACAGAGAGTGGCTTAGAGAGCGCGACGACAAAAGACCATTGAAAGAAAGAGGTTCGGCTCAGCAGCAAATTGCAGCCACGAGTTCTTCTGTCGAGCGCTTTACTACCAAAGCTGTATTCCAGGCTGTACTACGCTTCTGGATTACTGGAAACAAGAAATTGGGTTGTGGGGAAAGGAGGAGGAGTCTCTAAAGGGAAGAGGAAGAGGAGGAATCATAAGGTTGTACGGTGATGTTAGCGAATGAATACACTACTTGACTACGACACTACATGACTACAATACAATAAGCTGGGAACAACAAGAATCCGACGATTGCAGGAGTGGTGTTGGTGTGCTTGTGACGACTGACAACTCTTTTTTGCCTTGAAAGAAAAAGCTGCAACTTACATCGCACGGTCCTGGTTGTGGGGTCCCCTGGCTCTTCGCGCCTGCCCTGCCCTCAACGTGGCAGCGTGAGGGAAAGCGAGCATCCTTGTGTTCAGGGCGCTAAGTTAAGTTAGTCTCTCCCTCCTTTTTTCTCTCCCTCGGCTCTGTTCTGACGACTGCCTGCTGCTGGCTGCTGTTCTGTTGCAGTTTGCAAATGAACTGAAAACACAGCCGGAAAACACGTCGTTGACAGTCCTGCGACGCGAATTATTAGGGTCTCACTCGCAAGCTCCGTCTCTCTCTCTCTCTCTCTGCCATGACCAGACCGGGCTCATCATTCCTCTATCCTCACTGACCCACGGAATGGGAGCGAGTCTCTCCCCGGCAGTCCCCTTCAGTCTCTCCGTGCTGCTTCCGGTCAACTCCCTACACTGAAATCACCATATACTGTGGGTGGGTAATTGGTGTGGGTACATTCATCCATTAATTCATACAACTTCTCATCCATTTTAACAACTTTTCATCAAATCTAGATGAAATTTACCACTGTATTTTGGAAAATTAATTATTAGTAAAGCCTCCCGTAAATTTCTGTAGATATGGGTGAATGGCATGAGTACATTCATCCATCTGGACAAACTCTCATCCAATTTGGATGAATTTTACCAAAATATTTTGAAAATAATTATTAGTAAATCCTCTTGTGAATATCGTGGGCCACAGTATATGGTGGTTTCAGTGTAGTAACTCACCTTCGATGTTACCATTCACGTAAAACAAAAAAAAACGGTAATGGTGAAGTAAAAATGTTAACTTTCACATAAAAAGTGTTAACGGTAAGGTAAAAATCATTGTCCTAGTTTCTCTGTCACCATTTCTTTGTAGTACGGTATATATTTTTTGGTATGAAACTGATAATATTCCTAAATAGAGTAGTGGGGATCAAGACATTTTTTTGGGCAAAATAGTGCCATATTGCACCCAAAAAATATTGGCTAAAAAATTAGCTAAAAATTATGAAGTTTTTCGTCATAAAAATTCAATTTTTTAAAAAAAATTGAATGAAATCGCCAAATTGTGGATGAAAATAAAATTACAGATATGTGATATTTTCTATCCAATATGTGGATGAATGCTAAATTATAGAGCACCACTATAACATTTTATATCGCCACTTTGGCATTTCATGAAAAATGAAAAATAATGCCTGGTTGGGATCCCTTTGGTTTGTTCATATAATGGAACCTCATCAATAAAGTAATAACATTGAGGTAAAAGTGTTGAGAAAAAAGTGTTAACGTTGAGATGAAAGTATTAACGTTAAGGTAAAAAATATTATTGTTTTTTGTGGTCATTTACTTGTGGTGTATATGTTTTTGGTATGAAATCAATAACACTCTTGAACAGAGTAGTTGGGGTTCCTTTGGTTTGTTCATAAAATGAAACTTCATCAATAAAATCTTAAATTTAAAGTAAAAAGTGTTCTTGTTGTTTGTCACTATTTGCTTGTAGTTTTTGGGTCCCCTTTGGTTTGTTCACAAAATAAAACCTCATCAATAAAATAATTTTCTTGTCTTTTAATACATTCATTCATGCCATAAATTCAATAAGTTATTGTTTTGTCTTGACTTGATTTTTAGCAACATTCAAGAGACCATGGTTTTGTCCTCTTGCTCATAAAATAAAACCTCATCAATAAAATAAACTTTGTATCTAGTGACATACTCTTTTATGCCAAAATTCAACTACCATTGTGCACAATCAGATTCATCCACATAGTGCCGAATATTTAATTAAGTTTCTAAAAATAGATTCAACACTTATATTTTGGAAATAATTATTCTTTAAATTCAAAAAAGAGTGAAAAAAATTCCTAAAATTTTGGCCATTATTAAAATAATATAATTAATGCCAAAGCCAACCGCGTAGTACAATAATTGTGGTTTTTGTTTTCATTTGCGTCGTGGAAGCATTCAATGGGCCATTTGTTTTTTCTTTACTTTCTAAGGATGTAATAAAATCTTGAATAACTCGTAAGGGGTATTATAAAAAGAATATTCTTCTATAGAAGTGAAAACCTTTGCTCTATTCAAGAATGTTATGAATGTAGTCGGCGTGAAATAGGGTAGGTGATAAAAATAGGGTTTTTCACTTATATGCATATAAAATTAGAAAAAATATGTAAAATTTAAAAATTATTGAACAAATGCGAGATGAATCCTTTGTAACTTTGGAAATGTTGCTTATACGTCATATTAGAAGTTAATTCCTTATAGAATAGGATTGGACCTTGATAGTATACATAACATTATAAAGTAGTGTTGACCGGTGACTTTTTAAAATTGAGCCACAATATTCCATGCACAAAATAATTCATGGTGGATCTAAAAAGAGCATTGTAGAACTAGAAGGTTGTAGAAGGTTTTAGAAGGTTCTACGAGGTTCTACATGGTTATGAAATATCTTAAAGGTGAAAGCATGGTATTGTGTACCAAAAAGCTGATCCGCCTTGCTAAAATTACGATGTTTTTTGTCAAAGGCTATAAAAGAGTATCAAATTGTTTTTTCTATTGGTTTTAATTTCATGGTGCCCTCTCTTGTTCTTATAAGTACTTGAATCCAAAGTTTCAAAGTAAGAATCATTAAAAATATTACTAAAAGTAAAGCTCGAAAATAGATGTTTTAATTCAATTTCGAGGGCAAGTTTGATGAACTAAATTGTATTTAACATGAATATAACTTTTATATTCCTTAATTCCGTTGTATTTGAGGGCTCCAAAGAAACAAATCTTGAAAAAAAATTAATGCATTTTCAACTTGTTTTATATCACCTTTTCAATGTGGTTTGAAACTACTTTTCCAATGTTGACTACTTCAATGTCACTAAAATATACATAAATAATTATTGAAGATGGTTTTTTCAATTTTCTTTCTAAGACTTTGTTGAAAATCACGTCTTTCATATTATTAGCAAAAACATTTTACAAAAATAAAATTTTAACGTATTTTTTGACCTTGCATTGTTGCTTCTTCATAGGGATCAACGTTGGTTCACTTTACCATGCTTTCACTCTTAAAAGACAATTGAAGGTTCCAAAAGACCATAAAGGTTTTAAAATATTTTAGATATCCATGTCTGTAACATCACCTTATAAGAGTTGCATCTTAATTTGCCCTCTTTTGCATTGAAGATCTATGTATAATGCTAATACAATCATCATTAGGGCATAGGATTCAAAGAAGGCCCATTTTTTGGTTTTTCCATTTGGAATCCTATTGGCTATATTTTAAATTCTAAATTCTAAAATTGGAGCTTACATCCTCAATTCCATGTAGAGACCATCCTATGGAATTTTGAGGACCTACACAAGCTCAAAATAGGGGGCCATTTTTGATAAAAGGCCACGTTATTATAAAAATATAATAACTTATTTTTTGTCTTTTCATAATATGCATCAGTTCACTTATTTATCTTTTCATGTAAAGCAAAATTTCTCTTTTTTTTGGCACATTTCAAAGATAAGGTGAATGTGTCAAAAGGGAAGCAACGTAGAAACTTTGTAGCATAATGAACAATTAGAATTTAAAAAATTAAACATCCATGGTTTCCAAAAAGCTGTGGAAGTTTTGTGGCTTATGCCCCAAACGACCCAATGATCACTCAAAATTAACAAATGAACCCTATATGCATCAAGGTCATCATTGAATTTCACAACATATCACCAAGAAAGAAATTGAAATGAATAGATTGTATTTTGTAAAAAGTTTGATGTATAGTCAATAATATTAACTAAAGCTCAAAATATGAAGTAAGCGCAAAAATTGTTTGTGACTTCAAGGGGAAAATGGAGAACATAGGAAGTGATTATTGTTCTTTGATACCTCAAATAAACTCAAATGTAAGTACTATAAAGAAGATGTGCCAGTCTTTATTAAATTGTAGTCATTCTATATTATTTTAGTTTATGAAATCTACAATTACTATTGCAATGGCAAAGGTGTAGACTACATATCACTCTAGAATGCTATGACTACATTATGATTGGCAGTAAGTACGCTTCTCTATAATAGTTAGCTGAGAACCAATGCTTTCATTCTAGAGCTTTGAATGTTGTGAGCAGATTTGTGCCCCAAAAAATAACATGAAAATTTTGAGAAAATTTTGCCAAAGAAACATGTCAAAAAATTAATGCATCTTGAATATTTCAATCCTTCATTAAATTACTAAAAGAATTCAACAGTATTGGAGTTTCTTTCAATAATGTTATATAGTAGAATAATTCTCTATTTGTAAAAATATAATCAAAATTTGAAAAACACCCAATTTGGAACCAAGATTATTTCGGAAGATTTGGCAATCTTTTCTAATAGATGCTACTATTTTTTAGAATTTGAATGTGATTCATGAATCATGTTGTAAATTTCCCAATCAAAGAGTAGGATAGCGCTGATAATCAAGATAAGAATGATCATCAATCATAACTCTAGCTTCTTTTCATTCTGAAAGTATGGAAACAAAAATTTAGCTCCAATGAAGATATAATCAAGGTTTGAAACATTCTAGTGAGAAAAATAGTCCCATTGACATTTGACCAAGTATTTATTCGAATAGACAACTACTACTCAATTCAACACCAAGTATTTTAAAGAAGAATAATGGGAAGAATAATTTTTTGACCAATGTGAATGAAAAAGTATGTAGAGGGTAATTTTACTAAACGGGCCATGTAGATGGAGTCAACAAGTGCTCAATTTTTTTAATTTAGAGGAGTGGCATCTAATGGTCATATTTATTCTTTATATTTTATCCCTATTCTTTTGAATGATTTCTTTAAATAGAAATTTGTTGTATATCGTGTTGTTTTTCATCAATGGTGTTAGACGATAGAAATCATCGTGTATCTCCATGAACATACATGAACATACATGAATAGAAACACAATTGGAATTTTACTCTTATATTGTAGTACCATAGCAGGGTTGCCACCTTGCGAACATATATTAAATATTTTTTGAAAAATAAGGTTCACTCCGAAAAAAACAAATTTCTTGAATTTTTTTTGAGTAAAAAATGATTTAAAATGACCCAAAATAGCTTAGAAATAGCTAAATGTAGCTAAAAATATTTTTTTTGACTTTCGTTTTTTTATCCTCACAATTTCCTTATTTTTAAATTTTAACTATTTTTTGGCGACCTTGCTATGGTAGTAATTTAGATGGATGGTGATGCACTCGCCTCTTACAAGTAGAGATGTCCTACTTCAATAATAATAATTTACTTTGCATAAAATAGAGATCGGCTTTTATATATTTTAGTAGTTTTGAGTAATTTACATTATTCAAATGACTAATTTTGTAAATCTTGTTACCATATTTAGAAGATTCCAGTGAAAAAAAACAAAGAATTTCATAAGAATGAATCATGTATTTGTAAAATAATTATTGCATGAGTAGGTTTAGACCTCTTATTGTGGTATGTAAGTTGTTAAAAAATTCAATTCAATTCAAATATTCCAAACTAGACATTGCATGAGATCAAATGCAAAATTATTTATTTGAAAATGTTTCGATTTTTTATTTTGTACTTTTCACTAGATCACCTAAATCCTTCTAGTCCTTTGAGAATTTCTTCTAACCCTTTGACGCACCTATGTCCAAATGATGGACGACGAACATATTGCAATCTTTCTCTTAACTACATTTTGTACAGTTTTTCATCTATCCAAATTTCTTGCTAGTTGACTATCATTTGTATAGTGTGGATCTTAAAAATAAGATATTGTGGATTTTTGAAAAACAACACAATTGGTTTATGTCAAGTTTCATTCTTAGTTCAAAAAGTGAGACCTTAACCCCTAAGCGTCCCGGCGTCCATATTTTGGACGTTTTTGAGGGACATTCACCTTTGAAGAGCTGTAACTTTTGCAAAACGTGTCCAATTTTGCTGAAATTTTAAAAAAACCTCCCCACATGATGTATGGAATGTGTGGTAAAAATTTCAGATCAATCCGACATGAATTGAATTTTTGGTGATCATTTGAAAGTAGGTATCTTTTTTTTGGACAGTTCTGTGAATTTGATGGCAGCAACTTCGGGGGCTTGTATCTCCTTCATCCCAAGTCTGTTTTCAATAAAACTTGTTGGGTTGAATTCCCCTTGAAGTCTAGTTATCATGGTAAAATTTTCAGGTCAGTCCATGTTGTTATGAATGTTTGAGTCATTTTAGTGCACGGATCTAGTTTGGACACTTTTTGCTTTTTGGTTCAAATGGGTCACTTTTCAGGCTACTTTTTTGACATTGCAAGGCCATTTTAGGGCACATTAATTTTTTTCATGAGGCTTTTTTGGTACCAATGTGTTTATATGATGATTTTGAACTACTTTATAGTTCAAAGTTTTTTCGTTTGAGTAATTTTGAAAACGAATTTCACCTCTAACTGTGTTGCTAGGAAAATTTCAACATCCTTTTTTAGCACTAAAACACTATGATCTTGCAATCTATATGGCCAAATGACCCCAAAATTGATCCATGATCTACAACATGTATGTTACAAGATTGTATGGTTGAGATTTCTATACCTCACTTACATTTAGACCTATAACACATCAAAAGCGATGATGATTTTAAGCCCAAAAAAGCTAGGGACCCTTAGGGGTTAAACATGATTTTCCAAAATACGTAGAATCAAATAATGGAAACCATACCATCTTGTAGTGCATGTTATTCCAATTTCATTACAATATCTTTTAAGTTTTTTGTGTTGATTCTAGATATTTAATTGAATTTCAAGAGAAAACCTTGCAAACTTAATTTAAAAAATATTAATAATAAATATGATGAATCCAACTGTACAAATGTTATCTTCACATTGACATTTATAACTTTTCTTTGTACATCAACACCATTTTTGTTTTTCATCAAACATTTTATAACGAATTTTTGAAACACTGTTGAATCGGGACGTTAAAGGGTTAAGGAAGTAAAGTTGGTGAATATTTAATTTAAAGAAATTCATACAATTTTCTCTACTTTATTTAGTTTAGATTTTAATGAATTTATCAATTGTTGTTGAGACTTATTAGCTACTAATAAGCTAGAGATTAAGTCAAGAAATGTTTAATAAAGTAATATGATATAATTTTATAAACAACATGAGATAGGATTTACTTAATTGAGTGGAAACTTGATTATAACTTGATTGTGAGTGTGGAGAGGAGGGAGGAAGAGGGAAAAAACCAAAAAATACATGATAAAACAAGATTTTAATTTCCATATTAAGTACTACAACTTTACCATGCTATGTTGGTTCAATTATAAAAGAAACCAATGAAAATATATGGGAATAACTTAAAATCAAATAAATGTGAAGAGGTGGTGGTTTTTAAAAATGGCTCTTCAAAGACTTTTATGGGCCAAAATTTTGACAATGGACTTTAGAAAATCCTTAACCCTAATTGGATCTTGGTTATTAGCCTTTGGATTTAATTTGATAATGGTAAAAAAAAGTTGCTAACATTGATTTTTTTTAAATGTGCATTTGGGTAGAGGATATTGGTGGTTCTAATATAATAAATTGAATTGAATGAAGGAGTTTTGACCTCTATTTCTTATGTTATAATCGTTCAATTCATACTTGTTTTTCTTGGTGGATTTAAAATATAAAAAAACTCAAGCGTACATTATAATTTTTATTTTTTTTAAATTATGTGGTTGGATTTCAAAATTCATCAATAAATTAAATTTTGAGTGATTGCACTGAAATGGCCATTTCAAAGTGTTTTTGGTGGAATGTTGGCAAGTAATTTTAGAGGTTTATATTGAAATGTTGATTTTCTCATCTTTTTTTAAGGAGAAAAGTGCACTACCATAGATAGCTTTCTATTTCAATACCAATATGTTATTTTATTTGGTGTTACATGAGATCCCTTACAAGTCTTAGCAAACGTAACGGTCATGTTCAACAAAGTCTTTTGAAGCTTGGATTTATTTTTTTTGGAAAAAAATAGAGCGCTCTTTACAACTCAAGAAAGAATGTTGTAAAGCATGTAACAAATGAAAACTTTTTAGTCAATGATTAAAAGGAATTTTTTTTTGCATTACACACCTTCCATCTCTTCCCTAGCCCGATAACTTAGGTCTTTCCTATGATCTCAGCTCTTCCTCTTTTGTTTTGTACTTAATCTTTGAATTTTAGTTTTCAGGTATGTTTTCTTGCTAATTTTGATTATTTTTTCCTTGCAATTTTGCCTAAGCAAGTCTTTACTGCAATCCTTCCTTTTTTCCTTCTGTCCTCTTGATATGATTATTTCTTGCCTTGACAATACATCACTTGTTTCCCTCTTTAATACATACCTTTGTTTGTGATGAGTTTTCATGGATTAGAATTACCAAAGTTTAGTATCCTCGCACGATGCTCTTTCTTGTAGTGATGTCATGGAAGTCATTCATTTTTGAAATTTTGAACTTTTTTTCCCTTAGACACAAAGAAAGGTCAAAATTTTCAATGAAAGGTTAAAGGTACATATCACCCTAAACCAATCGCAAGGTGACACGTGGCATGTTTAATCATAAACTAACTATATAATGTCGAAACTGACCATGATGTAGGGTATATTGGATGAAGATAAATGACATGCACACTCTTTTTGCCATTAATGCCTTTGATTCAACGGTTAGATTGTTCTTTAGGGCATTTTAGCATTTTCCTCGTTCCAATTTTGATCACAGTGGCTTTTCAGACGTTTACAAATGATTGCAAGGTTGGTAGCCAATTGTTTTCAAAGTGGGAAAAAGACATGTTAACCCTTAACCCTTTAATGTCTCGATTCAACAGTGTTTTCAAAGAAGCATTATAAAATGTTTGATGAAAACCAAAAATGGGGTTGATGGTCAAAGCAAAGTTGTAAATGTCAATCTGAAGATCCCATTTGTATGGTTGGATTTATTCTATTTTTATTTTATATTTTTGAATTAATTTTGCAAGGTTTTCTCTAGAAATTCAATTTAAAATCCCAAATTAGCACAATTTAAAAAAATATATTTGGTAATGAAATTGGAATAACATGCACTACGAGATGGTATAGTTTCCATTATTTGATTCTACTTATTTTGAAAAATCATATTTAAGGTCCCACTTTTTGAACTAAGAATGAAACTTGACATAGACCAATTCTGTTGTTTTTCTAAAAATCATAATAACCTATTTTGAAGATCCAAACCGTACAAAGGATAGTCAACTTGCTCAAGAACCAAGAGAATTTTGGTGGATGAAAACTGTCCAATTTGGATGAGAATCTAGCAGTTTCAATATGTACGTCGTCCACATAGTGGACGTTGGCGCGTTAAAGGGTTAAATGTCATTTTAGGTCCTCAGTGGGCAGCTTGAGGATCTCTGAAAGAATATGGATTATATATTTAGACCGGGTATGGGTGAATGACCAATCACAACAAAGAAACAAGCACACAAGAAATCAATTGGGAATTTGGACAAGAATAAAGTGATCCTCCAATACCTTTGATTTTGACATTGCGAAAAGAATTTGTAATTGCAATTAAGCACATCAGATGCTCCACCTTGTTGTGCATCCAATGATCTATGTGTGGTTAGAAGGAGTTGAGTACACTAAATAGTGTATTTAGTGCGAGGTGATGAATAATGTGCTTACCCCTACTACTTGTCTAACACTAATTGTCAATCTGTGGATAAATAGTGTTGGTGGCTGCATGCGTCGCCACCTCTCTTCACAGCTGCCATTTGCACTTGAATCTGGTTGAACACCTTTCGCCCTAGCTGCCAATTGCACGTATCACCTCCTTCTAGCCGCTTTGTACACATTCGTGCTCATCTGCCGAATTGTTGTTTGCTCGTCGCTTAGAGCTGCGCCCCGAATTGCTTCGCCCGTCGATACAGGTGCCTGCGGTGTTGAGTTGCCAATTCGCCGCCGTCGCCAATTCGCAGTCGTTGTGGCGCAGTCCTTGTGGTGACCGTCGTCGAGGGCGATTGTTGTTGACCGTGTTGTTGCTGATCGTGTTGCTGATCAACGTCGCTACAGCCCTGGTATCGCCAATCCGCTGTCGTTGTTCGTGTTGTTGTTGATCGCGTTGATAATCGTGTCGCTGCTGTTGTCATGTTGATCGCCGCCGCCGCACTTCACCTGCCTTGCTCGAATCTCCGCCTTGGTCGTTGTGATCGTTGCTGCAGTCGGACTCGCTGCCGACGCCCTCGCTGATCTCGGCCGATGTCCCTAAATTCGCCCTCGTTGTTCCTGGATTCTTGTCGTTGTCGATTCCTGGATTCCTGTCGTTGGCTGCTTCATATCGCTGTAGATCGTCGTCACGGGGCGGGGGGGGGGGGGGCATATGCCCTGCCTAGCTGCTGCCTATCACCAAAGGGAATGGGGCATACAGTCTAGTAGGCCGAGTGGATGCAATATCAGTTTTCCGTCCATGCTAAAAATTTCATCCTATTTGTTGTAGATGGATCCCCAAGACCGCTCTACTCGACCCCTACAGCAAGTGTCGACTCTCACAACTCGCCGAACCATAATCACTTGGATGGTGCAAGACGAATCGCTCCATGGATTTCCAGGCCTTTACATGCGTACTGTTGCCGCATTTCCAGATCATTTTCGAGCGACGCGCCATGCAAACCTTGTACGTGTTGGCCGTTGGTGGAATATGCGAGCTCAATTCTGTCCAGAAGGCGAGGAACCCGTTGATTCATTGCATTATGTATGCACCAGAAGTCGTCTCGGCACACGGAAAATGCTGCGAACAAAGGCAGTTTCCGGACATGGCCCCAAACGGTCCGCATGGGTAGAGTGGGTTTACCCTGAACTTCTTCTTGCTTTTGAACATTATCAAAAGGCTGGTGTCAAATTTTCCGCAAGATTATTGATTGAGTTAGTAGAAACGATTTTGTTTGATCCTACCTCACCCTATACTATCCACTCTAGAGACCCAAAAGACAATATACTTCTCTCTAAAAAAATAACCCCTAGTTGGGCGCAGCAATTCATGCATACTTATAATTTAGTCCTACTTACCCAACGTGATCGATTAATTTGTAGTCCCGAAAAGGAACTTCAGATTGAGAGACAAACAGTACACCATTTGGGTGTGCTGCATAGAGGATTTCGAGATGGACTTTTTGACGAGAATTTGATGGAAAATGTTGACGAAACTCATTTTGTGGTTAATATGGACAATGGCCGAACTTTGGGATTCAGAGGAGATACGACAGTCAAGTACGCTGAAGTGGTTTCTAGAGGAAACTCCATGACCATGGTCGTTCGTCTTTCTGGAGGGCGGCGATCTATGATCGAGACATCCATGCTCATATTTACGAATCCAGGAGGTAATTACCCCATTCGCGGTCTCGAGGACAATGTCCCAGGCGTTTGCTACAGGACAGGTCCGAAAGGCTGGATGGACCAATCCATCTTTCCTGTATTTTTTGCCGACCCTAGGTCCTTTCAGCCTGATATACATGGACGAGAAAAATTGATCTGGCTTAACAATTGTAGCGGCCACAACATGACTCCGGCATTGACAGCTGTTTTGACAACTAAACGAGCAGTTATGAAGTACCTTCCGCCTTGTTCTACCCATCTCTGTCAACCAGCAGACACCTTCATTAATTTGAAAATCAAGGATGCTTGGACCAAACGATGGGAGGCCAAAAAAACTGAGCTTATTGCTACAAATGTTTGGCAGAATCAAGCTCGGGCTAATGGTCAGTGGTCCGGTAAACTTACAAATCCCGGTAAACATTTTTTTTACAATTGGCAGCAGATAGCGTGGAAGATGTTAACAGGGAGCTTGATTCCGACAATATGTCGTATGCAAGAAAGGCCATGATTCGTTCGGGAATGTCACTTGGAGTTGATGGAACTTGGAATGTAAACCAATTATTTCCACATCTTCGACTTCTTGTAGCAAAGTATGAACCGTATTTTCAAGGGCACATTATAGCAATCTAATTTTCAAGGGTAGATTGCAACAATCTCATTTTGTTATTCAAAGTTCACTTTGTTATAAATTTGATTTTGTTTCCTCATTCTCTATGTCCCATTATCTTTCATTTGCATTTTCAATATGTCTCAAAATCATTTGCATCTATTCTACATTGTTTTCCATTTCCATTCTCATTTACAATTTTGCTCCATTTTGTTATTCTTTCTTACAAAAAAATTTGCTCCATTTTGAAATACTTGTTCCTTGCTTAACTTTCTATGATTTCAGTTATCATCCGGGGACATTCCTGAGAGCATTGCAGGGATGAGCTCGCTCGTGTTTTTGAATGTTTCGATGAATCAGTTGCGGGGGCGGGTTCCGGATGTGGGGTTTTTTAGTAATCTGCTGCCGAACTCGTTTCTAGGCAATCCTGGTTTGTGTGGGCGGATGGTGGGCAGGTTGTGTCCTGGGGAAGTCGTCACGGCCCGAGGTTGGTTACCATTATCGGCGCTGCAGCTGAAGGCTGTATGCTCGTGTTGTTCGCCGCGCTCCTGATTTGGTACTTGGTGCATCGCAGAAGGCACGCGTTGGAGAAGAATGTGCCCGTGTTCAGTTATCATCCAATTTGATTCATTCCATTTCTAAAATTTCAGTTTTTCCATCTAAACTTTCATCTCAAGTTTCATTCCTTACTCACACTAAATATCCATATCTCAAAAGATCACAATGTCAAAACGTTACTATTCTTCATAAATAGTATGAGATTTCACATTTAGTGTTTTTACAAAAGTAGGTTTTTTGATATTTAGAGTGATGTTCGCAATTACAGTGCCTCACACTAAATACACTATTTAGTGTAGTGCTCATGCTAAAAGCAAGATTCCTTGGAAATCAAGCCCGAGGGGCTTGGAAGGACGTTTATGCATGATGTGGTGTTTTTTAGTAGATTGTAGTGGCAAGTTGCAAGCAACAGCTTCAGTTCCTGAAGTACCACACGTACCGCCCCGTACTAAAATTTCATAACATAGCTCAATATTTCCAGTCGCCAACTTCAAATGTGTTTGTGGAGCAATAAAAGCTGCAAAAAAGCAGTCAGGACGGTGTGCTCTGTTTCTATCAAGTGAGAATATGTACACTTTTTTTCATAAGAAACAGTACCGTATCCCCAAGAGCAACGTTGGCCAAACATAACAAATCTAAAAATATAAAATTGGATAAATTACTTTTTTCAAAAAATATATTTTTTTAATGAAAAATTGAATCATGAAGGTAGAAGCACCTAATTATGAGTGACACACTTGAGGAATCCCCACTCTAAATTCCCTCTCGACGTTAATGCAAGAGGACAAAAACTACCCCCTATTTTGTGCATATAGGGGCCCACCTTAAAAAATAATTCCCTCTTCCAAGGGTTTTAAATTCCTGAGGGAGTCCTCCTAGACTAATTTGGGGCCGTAGGCCCCAAACTTGCAAAAACAAATTGCCAATAAAGACCCTAGGGTGCCCAAAATGAAAATTTCAGAAAATGAGGCCCATAGGTGAATAGTGCTTGCATTAACGTCGAGAGGGGGGGGGATTTAGCCCCTAAAGGACCAAGTGTCCTAACTAGGACATTTAGAGAATCGGGTAGGTTCCGGTGAACACATTTTTAATTGAATTTTGAAGGAAATTTAATAGTAGATTCCCCAATGTGCTACAAAAATGAGGATTTTTTTTAATTTTTTTTTTATGAATTCCGACACCGTATGTGAAAGTTAGAGGGGAAATGTGTTTTTTCGGGAGAAAGGGCAGCGGGGCAGTAGAGAAAGAGTTGAATTTTAGAGGGGGGCAACAAGATGGGTGGCGTGTGGAAAATGCGGTGGACTATGGGGGGCAGAAGACCACCCCATTTTCCAAACTCATTTAAAAAAAAATTAAAAATTATTTTTTATAAATAGAAATTATTTTTTATAAATAAAAATATTAATTTTAACTAAAAGTTCAATTTTTATACTTAAAAATATTATTTAAAATTTTGGAAATTAAAATCAATTTTAAAAATAAAAAATAAAAAATAAGAATCGTCCAATGAGGGACTGCTACGTGGCAGTACACCTTGGGGTCATGAACATTGGAATGGGTTGACACTTCAATTCCCTTCCTCCCCCCTTTATTTCCCCCCTAACCTCCAAAATTCTTAGAAAATGTGCTACATGTCTTCTAAAACTTGGAGATTTATTTATTTTTTTCAAATTTTTTTCCCCATTCTATAGAGGGTGGAATGTACTTGTGTTTCACCGCCCGGATTCGTATTTTAAATAAAAAAAGTCAAAAATATTGCAATTCCAAAAACATATAGTCTTTTCTGAACTTTTAATCCCCCAACAAGTGCAGGGTGTTCTTCAACATCCTAAACATCTCCAAACGCAACGAGAATTGGTACACAACTAAGTAACATCATATAGAATGTGAAAGTGAAGTGCGACAGGTTTCGGTAGTGAGGTTTTTTTGATGTAGCCATGGTCAAACGCATCTGAAATTTTCGGGCATGTGTTTTTTTGGGGTGTTTTTTTCCATCAAACGCAATTATCTTGCAATCCGTGCGGTCAAAATCAACGAAATTTGTTGTGTATGTTTTTCAAGTAGTTTAGGACAAGATCTTACAGTTAGAAGGTAAAAAATATATATTTTTTGGATTTTTTGCATGGGGGAGTAGAAATGGCAGCATTGGAGTGTTTTTGGAGGAAAAACACTCCGGTCCTTTGGGGTTAGAGTTGGGGGTCTAAGAATGGATTTCATTTCAAAACGTATTTTTATGTGAGTCAATTACTAGTTGAAACACTGCCTGTGTAGACTAGCAAAAAGACTCATGAGAAGATCCCACATTACGAACTAGACTAGTTGTAGGTCCTTCTAAACATGCTTCTCTAATCTAAGCGGGTAATGTTTCTATTACTTTAGTACATGACTAGCTTTGACACTAATTATATTATTTTAATAAGGGCTCAAATTTTAGAATTTTTTTTCAAATTTAAAGAAGAAAATTTTCTAAAATTATAGGTGCTGGATCTATTTTTAGGAAATTAATAAAATATTTGACACCCTATGGGCAAATCCAATCGTGTACTACAGTACACTAAAATCACCATATACTAGGGGTGGATAATTGTTGTGGGTACATTCATCCATTTGGACAAATTCTCATTTGTTTGAACAATGTTTCATACATTTGAACAATTTTTCATCAACTTTAGATGAATTTTATCACAATATTTTGGAAAATTAATTATTAGTGTGGTTGTTCAAAAATACTGTGGGCCACAGTATATTGTGATCTCAATGTAGTGAAAGATTGCAGGTTTTAGAGAAAATAAAGTGTCGCAATTAGGTGCTTTAAAACTTATATTCTTTGTGCATGCAAGCTTGTACACGAAGACGTTTCCACAGTTAGAATTGTCATGCCAGACGTACTCCAACATATGTCAATATAGTGATTTTCAAAATATGACATTTGTCAAAATGATTTTTCTTTTTTTAAAAATAAAAATCGATGGGCATGTGTTGAACATGGCATTTTTTTCATTTTTTTTTCATTTTTCATGAAGTACCAAAGTGGCGATATAAAATATTATAGTGGTGTTCCATATTTCAACATTCATCCACACATTGGATAGAAAATATCACGTTAGAGAATATCACATATTCATAATTTTGTTTTCATCCACAATCTGGAGATTCCATCCAATATATTTTTTTAATTTGAAATTTTCTAGCAAAAAAACTTCAAGGTTTTTGGCCATTTTTTAGCCAGATTGTTACTATTATTTTGATGAAATACCACCGAATACAAAATATACTATACAACCTGAAAGGGCTTTCGGGCCATTCAACGGGTTAACCCTTAAAGGGCTGATGGGGATAGTAGATACGTTGGCGTATATTTGACATTCGTTGTAAATAGAAATTTTCAAATTGAGACCCCAATTGCTCATTAGAATCATGTTGACGTGAATTTTAACTTCACTTTTGATCTTAACCCTTTGACGCGACAACGTCCATATTTTGGACGTTGGATGATTTTTGACGCGTCCCTTCACCTTATATTGTGATGTTTTTCATCCATCCAAAATTATCTTGATTCTTGTGCTAGTTGACTACCATTTGTACGCTATGGATCTTCAAAATAAGATAATGTGAATTTTTGAAAAATAACAAAAGTGGTTTATGTCAAGTTTCATTCTTAGTTCAAAAAGTGAGACCTTCAACATGATTTTCCATAATAAGTAGAATCAAATAATGGAAACCATACCATCTTGTAGTGCATGTTATTCCAATTTCATTAAAATATTTTTCGATTATTTTGTGTTAATTTTGGATTTTAAATTGAATTTCAAGAGAAAACCTTGCAAAATTAATTTTAAAAATATTAATAATAAATATGATGAATTCAATTGTACAGATGTTATCTTCACATTGACATTTACAACTTTGCTTTGTACATCAACTCCATTTTTAGTTTTCATCAAACATTTTATAACGAATCTTTGAAAACAGTGTTGAATCGGGACGTTAAAGGGTTAAACTTACAGGAGGCGTGGAACTATGCCAAATACAATGGAATATTGGTGTATAATACTGGTCGGAAAGGGTTCTCTGGACCTTTAAGGGTTAAAGTATAGTTATCTTACGTGGTACAGTAAACCATCCATTACAAGCTGAAGTACAGAAGCACAGTTGAAGAGATTGTGTAAGGTCAAGCTCCGAGGACAGGAAATTGTCATCCTGTTGGTTACTTGTACTTTAGCATTCCTTTTGTTTGAATGTCCAAACTCCATCACTGTGGTACCATCTGTCCCTTAACCCTTCACAAAAATGTGCAGGCCTCACCATTGGTTGTTGAAAAAGATCAACATAAACAGTCCACACATTAAATACCCCAGGTGGATAGCAGTTCAGGCACAAATTGATTCAAAATTTCAAGAATCTGCCACGTGTCGCTTTATCATTGGCTGTGACATCAGGAAGAGTCGATTTGGCATGCCAAAAAACTGATGGTATTTCCCAAGAGTGCCCGAACTACTGTCAGCTTACGGTATGAGCAATTTGTATGATCTCATCCCTGTTGCTATGGCTCAACTCACAACTCTTTTATATCACACTATTGGTACCATAGTCGGTTGTCACGATCAGCTAAAAAATATAAAATATAAAAAATATAAAATAATAGAAGCCTAAATCGTTAGGAAATTATTTTATCAAAAAAAATCTATTTTGTATGGTGAAAATGAGATCTTTGAAGAATATTCACATAATTTGGCATTTGTTGAACAAGAATGTTGCAATTTTAAAAAACTATTTGGCATGAGATGTTGACTCTTACAGCCAGGTACAGTAATCACCAGTATTGGACTATTATGGCATCTTTCTACAAGAAACTTGGATAACAGTTCATTTTAAAGCCCACTTATAGTAGGGCCTAATTGTTGGCCCAATCCAAACTTCACAATTTTTAACCAATAGGATCGCTCAAATTTGGCAAGTTGGGCCTAAGGGCATTGCTCTAGGGCCCAATCCAAACTTCTCTTCATCGTATATATCGGTCTACGTGCCACAAATTCGATGCCAAAACTTTGGGCAAGCCCAAGGAAATTGGATCAAGGTTTTTCTTGTTTTTAAGTTAACAACTTGGATCCAAACACCTAAAATGCACCTTCGCTGTTGGTTCTCAAGTGGATTTGGGACAACAATTGAGTTGGGCCCTAATGTAAAGTAGGCCTAAACATCCGTTCAAGGTTCATTGCTTCTCATAATGATTCTAGTTCATTTATTTCATTGAAAAATGGTATAACACCTGTAATCACTAAAGTTGTAATCTAAAGAAGTTCTAAGTTAGCCCTTTAGGTTGAAATGGCCTTTTGTTTGTTGTATTCATCCATTTGAGGCACCTTTGATGGGCGTATTGGTATGCTCACACACTTACAATGTGGACGACATCTCAGTCTATGGAGGACAATTACAAATTTTAAAACATTTATTTGGAGTTTCTAGATGGAATATCAGTCTAGGGCAATGTCGTATTATACATATTCCTTGTAAATACGTAGGTCAAATAAACCGCTCTTCGTGGCCGATTGTAGAATACTTTGCAAAAAAATTACAGAGCATCACATCCTTCAAAGCAAATCCCCCCAAAAATTTCATCCCTTAGAAAAGAATCCCTTCATCTCCTAAGTGAGCCTTGTACAAATTATAACACATGTATCCAAGCTGTAAATTATAGCCCAATGTCCTAAAGGGGTTAATGTAGAATTGTGTATATGAATTCAGAAGTTGACTTGTGGAAAGTTTCTAATCACATGTTGTATGCAATAGCAAATATTCTCCAGAATGTGATATTGGAGAGTGTCAGGATAAAAAATTAGAATGTATTCTCGTTTCTTTGTGAAAGAAACTGACAATGTTTCTTTAACCCGGAAATGCCCACAACCTTCTTCAGATTGGGAAGTTTTGCAAAGATGCATTATAAAATGCAACGAAGAGGGATATTTTGAACTTAATGTATGAATAAAAGTTTTTCAATATGAATTTTAGATTGTATCCATGCAATTAGATCTATGATTGCTATCACCAATACTTTGTATAAATTTTGAAACTTAAAATTCAAAATTATTTTGTAATTTGATTACGACCATTCAAGATATTGAGAATTTGTATATGAAATTTGTTATGATGGGTTGAAATGTAATACTCTAAGTTTTGTGATTTTTGGATATTTTTTGGTTGCTTGATTCAATGCGTTGACTTTTTCAAGAACACTTTTGAACAACTTTTGAACTAAATTTTGAGAATTTTTGGGTGAATTGCTACAACATTAAATGAGGCATAAAAATTCCACAAATCATCCCTTTTCTAATATGAGCATGAAGCAAACTTCTCATAAAATCTATAGTAAAGAATCTATACCACAAAAGTGCATGACAGATGAAAAAATTGGATGAAATCTATACATTGTCCAAAATATGGACGCCTAGGCAGTTAGGGGTTAACCATTAACATATGGAGATAAGTTAGGGGTTTAGAATAAACATAGCACTATATGTTATATTGCAACTTTTAATTGTTAGGTGTGATTTGTTTCATTTTTCACAAATTTTTGTAAACTCTTTTTTCTAAGAGCGGACATAAAATTTAACTTTTAAAATAATCAAACATATTACTTAAGAATACATACAAAGTAGAAAGTAATTTGCAATGTTGGGTAATTGTTCACTTATAGCAAACAGTAAGGATTTTTTTGTACTACAAACAATTCCCTTTTCTTGTTCAAGCAATTTGTGAATATTTTTTCCAATTGGTGAACTGTTGTATAATGCAACAACACTATATATGTCAAAAACTTGCAATTCAACAAAACATTAATTATAGATTGAAAGGTTGGAATGAAAAGTAGGAATACCACTTCTACTGTTACTGCACACATGGAGTTGTACAATTCAATATGTAATATTATGAACTAACTATTGATTCACATTGGTTTCAAAAAAAGATGTATTTTTTACTTCTTTTACAACTGCTTGCTCGGTTACATAATAGCAAAAACTTTCTTTAAAACGTCACCAATTTTCTTTATTTTGCTTATTTAGTATCATTTTTGTTTAAAATATAATATGAATGTAATAAAATATTAAAAAATCATGTGATCTTCCATCAAATTTGAAACAACACATGAATTGGCTCAATAGCCAACTTGGCTGATGTCCCTCAATAGCTACCAAGTTTGGCTACAATTTATAAAGAGTTCTCAACCCTAATAGGTTTTTTCTCCCTTAAAAAACATATTAGAGTATTAGTAGAAATCATGTCTTATTCCCTCAACAGAAAAAGACATGATTTCTACTAATAAAATCTTCCACTTTTTATTATTATGAGGTTGACATGTACCAATAATACTTCCTTCTATACCCCTAACCTATACCCATCAGACACAAGTCATTGTCAAGTTTGGCCGAAATACGTACATACACAAAAACAAGTCATTGTTGAGTGTCCACTTTTTTTTATTAGTGTAGGTGTGATGTGAGGTCATGAGCTTAACAACTACAGTGATCATCCAAATCAACATAACCTGGCTTTGTTATAGTGTAGCTACATTATAGGTTTGTGAAAGACGCCAGGAGTATTTGTAGAATAAATGACTCACTTGAACAATATTTGAACAGAAGAAATGTTATTCACACTAGCTGCCAGACCGTAGGTTAATGAAAATTAATTACAAATTAATTCAAAAAATGAAGTTGAAATGTTTCGGATTTTTCTTTTTATTTTTCTTTTCAGAAAACATTAATTTGTTATGGTCAAAATTTGGGAGTTCTTGCATAACATTCAATAGCATGCATTGTCTCTCCCTTGGCTCTAGAGTAGATAGTGTGGAATATTCCACACACAACAAAACTTCATCGGTAGCTAAGTGGATAGGTGGAAGCTCAAGGTGATGAGCAAAGTGCATGAAGGAAAGACAATGGGCATGAAGGCTACTGAATATTATATAAGGATATTCATATTGTCGAGAAAAAAAATCCAAAAACAATAATTACCCCACACATCAGTGTCGAACATATAGTACCAACGTACAAGTAGGGATGACCACCAATATTTGTTAGATGGTTTTTAATCCTCAATTGTAATGGCAACATGGGACTTAGATAAGATCTTGAACTTATTAGAACAGTGGGAAATTTTAGTTGAATATTGCTAAAATGATAATTGTTTTTAATAGATTACCAAAAAAAATCATACAATCTACAAAATTTCAATAAACTTCGTGTAAAATGCTTTGTACTTCTTTGCTAAACCAATGCAAAACAGATGTTGAACCAAATCACTTCAAAAACTGCTAAAATTTTCTTTGTTCTTGTACTTGAACAACAATTTAGTAGAAAAAAGAGGGCTAAATTAAGCCAATTTTACAAATACCTATGACCACTGTAAATGAGCACCAACTCTAATATAAAAGAAGTACTTTGTCACCAATGTACAATGTCAGAGGGTGGTGCTCAAAGCCCACATTGTAGCCTATTGTTTTTGTTTTTTTGTTGGTAGAGTGACATGTACCTTGGAATGTAGCCACGTAAGGAAAAAAGAAAGATAGGATTATCCATATATGTATATGTTCATCCATAAAATTGTCTATTGTAGGGCACTTGCATCCAAACAATGGCAATTTCAATATTTTATTGAGAAGACTTTGGCGATTTTATCCACTTTTTGCCCATTTTTTCTAGAGTAAAAGTAGTGACTTTCAAAACCATGTATGATTCTAGAAAAAATTCTCTCAAAAAGAATTTCGATGCTATATTGGTGCCAAGCTAATACCAATATGGACCTTGGATACCATGCTCTGCCAGTATTCTATGGAATACAATTTGTTACATTTATCAGATCACAATGTAAAAAACCACATTGCCGAAGCCAAAGACCATGTAGCCAAAGCCGAAGACCATGTTGCCATCGCAGCGCCATAACCAATGACTATAACTTTTGACAACATGATCTTCGACTTTAGCAACGTGGTCTTTGACTTTAGCGACGTGGTCCTTGGCTTCGACAATGAGGTTTTTGACACATGATTAGAAGAAATATTGTCTTGCAAAAGGCCCTCGGCTCTCAAAGGGCATTCCATGCACATCAACTTGGAAATTAAATGACATCCTGCCAGTTTGACACCACGATTGATTCAGAGTTTGTGCCAGCATAACCTTTACTAAGTGTCTTCTAGTGCACTGCTACACACCCACAACTTGTTTCTTGGTGGACTATTGCACATCCACCCATCAAAATCTGAGATGAAGTTTATACTAAGCTTATGGCCTTTTAGGATACTATTCATCATGGAATGTTAGAGCATGGCCACCCATGCCCTCCCAGAGTCTCTCACACTCAAGAACTGGATGAAAAGTGCCAAGGGCCCTTGAGAAATGCCTCTTGACTCACAATCCTAGCGTGTTAAGAAATAGCCCTTCAAATTATTGTTTAGTTGACTATATCCCACATTTTACTTGTGGTTGGTCCATTGATTATTTGATGTGTACTTTTGATGTGTGAGGGGCGTGCAAGGATGGGGAGTGTAAGTACAAGGGTTCTTCAAATGTAGATGAATAATTTCAGTAAGTCAACTCTAGTGTGCATGGGTGGGAGAGCGTAAGTGCAAGGGCTCTTCAAATGTAGAATGAATAATTTCAGTAAGTCAGCTCTAGCGTGCATGGGTGTGAATACTCTTATGATCTAGTAAATGTAACAAATTATATTCTATATTGACTATTCCTTGGTGCCCACATAAGATTCTGTCGCCTTCACACGCACTGCCTTTACATCCATCCAACGGTATAGAAGTTCGTTTAGAAAAGGGATGGACAGAGCCGGTTGTTGAAGGTCGTAGGAGTGGAGTGGAAAAAAATGAAAAAAGATAAGGAGAAAAAAAAAAACCACAAAAAAAAAAAAAAAACGCTACCAGCGCCTGCCGGCACATAGCATGGCGTCTGTAGAGTCAACTAATTTTTCAAATATATATATATATATATATATATATATATATATATATATATATATATATATATATATATATATAATTAAAATTTCCTAATTTATTATTATTATTATTTTACAATTAAAAAAAAAAAACTGTCAGCCAACATTGGCTAACGTGCTGCTCCAGTGCCGGCATTAAGTCACTACCAAAAAAAAAATATTATTATGTGCTTGGAGCTTTGAGATCTTGTTGACCTTCCCCTCCCGGTTGCATTACCTCCGCCTTCCTGTAAAACAAGCTAAGCTTAGCTACTGATTTTGCATGGATAATGATGTCGGATATTCTGCACATTCTCTCAAGGGCAAGGCAGAGCCAGTGAAGGCTACTGAATGTTATGACTGAATGAAAGACCAATGTTTCTACTACACTAAATAGGTAGATTAGTGTTAGATAATTATAAGATTTGAAAATCTTATAGATTTTTGCTCTCAACAAAAAAAATTACCAAAGACATTGATTCCAATACTATTGAAAGATTCCCATTTTGATCAATATAGAGGGTAAAAAAATTGGTCAACAGTAAAAACTTATAACATGTTTATGTAAATTAGTGTATCTAACACTAATCTACCTATTTAGTGTACTTAGTGCAAGTAGTTTCAAATACCAATGACGGAAGCGTCAGAGCTATGGAGCATAATATCCCGTGATGGATTTTGATCTTTTCATTTATTTGAGTAAACAATTCTTAAATTCCTGCACTCACTGTAGCATGATATTGGCACGCAGCCCCACAACCCCTTGATTCAAGGGCTCAAATAAAACACCGAAAGAACAAACTACCTACAGTACAACGTACACTACACAGGAGGAACAAACAAACTGGAGACCCAGTCAATGTATGACCATTAAGCACAGGAAATTTTTCTACTAAGCTTACACTCACTGATGGCCCATTCACACCAGTCACTTGAACGCAATTGTCGGGAATTTTCGTCAGTCAAGGTAAATAGATAAAATAGATGGTGAAAATAATTCATAGTTTAATGCAATCTACAGTAGTGAAGACGCAAGTAAATAGTTTCACAACGCAAAAAAAAAATTGGCAAGTGAACTTGCGGTAGCAGAATGCAGTTGAACAGTGCCTGCATAGTGTTCCGAGCAGGATAAGACAAGTGTAGAATATTAAATCATTTCTTCAATTTGCCCACCCGAAATTCAGGAACGCAAACAGACGTGGGTTGGATTTTTGGTGTGAATGGGCCATGATTATCCCATTTAGTGCATGTGCATCAGTAAACTTAGAAAGGGTCATTTGAATGTCAAAATGACATCAAAATTTTCCAATGTAAATTGCAATGTGACTCACCCCAAAGACATAGCCAGAGACAGAGTGACCTCAATTTGGATGGGTGATAATTTAACACTTTTACATCCCAATTCATTGGAGAAAAAGTCAAATTTTGATTAACATGTGCAATATGAATATCTAAATTCATATATGTAGTACGTAGCATAATAGAGTAGTGCAATGGAGCACCCTTTTGAAAAATGGATTGAAAGAGAATCTTCCCTTAGATCCACTTTTTAAAGTAGTGAAGGAGTGTCATTTGTATTTCATGAATTTTGGGACTATCGTATCATTGCCACATAAACTTAGTTTCTAATTGTAATTAGAATGTGATCTTATTGCTCTATTATGCTAGGATAATATGTTCCCTATTTGTAAACCAAATTTCAAAATGTATATTTATGAAATGAAATTAATATGATTTTTAGGTTTGAACGTAAAGAATACCATATCGATTACATAAAACCTTTAGACAATCTAAATCTTTGGAGGTGGTGCAATTTACATTGGAAACTTGTATTGTATACTTTCCATTTAAAACTTTGGTTTATTAATTGGAAATACAATGGGTAAAAATGCTATATAGTCTAATGTAGGGCTTAATCTTTAAGTGCTTCCGAGACTATATTTTGGTTGCAACATAATTGAGAAATAAATTTTAGTGATAATAATTGATTCAATTAAAACATTTTTAGTGTCATCGTTTAAAATTTTAATTGTTGTCACCTCCAATTGACCAATGAAAAAAATGGCTTTTTAATTGTTAGCCCCTTCATGAATAGATCCTATGTACATTTCCATTTATTCAAATTTGTTTGTTTTTTTGACCAAGACATGCAATGTTCTCCATTGATTCTTGTAACATTAAATTTGGTCATATTTAATTTATATCTTTTTCAATGTAATCGATTGAATTTTTTATTATAAATTCATGATTTTTTGTCCTTTAGGGTTAAATATGTGTAAAAAGGTTATATCAGGTTCAAAGTTCTTTTACGATCATGAATTTTTTAGTTTTGTTAAATTTGCTATAAACTAAGGAATAATCGAGTTTTTTTGAAGTCGATATACTAATAATTTTCAATTTTAAAACCTTGGATTTCATCTATATAATTGAATTCAGAAAAAATGCAATGGTTTCAATTTTCTAGCCATTGACTTTAACTTTTCAAAATTTATTATAAATACAAATAAATTATTTTAAGATTAATTTTGAAGTGACTGGATAAAATCAAAAGATTTTTGGATATAATAAAAGAATCCATTAAACTTCAAGGTCTTAATTTGATTGTTACAAAATCAAAACTTTGACGATTCTACAAAAGAATTTAGTAAATGCATATTTGATTTGAAAAGCATATTTGATTTGACTATGTCATAAATTTCACACTTTAGCTACTCAACCCAATATTAAATAAAAAATAATGTAGTATAAATTTTTCAATGTATATTGATAGATTTTTTTTAAAGATGAATAGTAAAAATCCAAAGTAATTTTTGAAAATTCAAATGTATAAATGGCAAGTTCCAATTTATCACTATGACTTTCTTACAACACAAAGTAAAAAAGTTGTGAAAGTCACATATAATTTTTTTGGTCAAAATACTCAAGTATTTAAGGATAAACCGTTAAGCGTGTAAGGAGTCGCGTGGGGCCATGCTTGATTGTTTTTTAGTCAAATGCCGATTTTCGGCTAATTTCAAATGAAAATGATCCCAACTAAGAAAGTGTGGTACCTTCTACTTTCTAGTCCAATTCATTGTTCTTCAAAATTGTTAAAACTGTGTTTCTTATAGCACTTTAACCCCTAAACGTACCAGGGTGTCTTTGGAATTGACAATTTGAGAAAAAGCATCATAAACTACTATTTAGAAGAATATTTTGGAATTGATATACAAATGAAAGTTCTAGATTTTGAATTTTAGATTCCATCCGTACGGTTTGATTCACAAATACTATCACCAATATTTAATTATAAAATTTGAAAGTTAAAATTCAAAATTCCTTCTGAATTCGATTACAAACAAAATTTTAATATTTTTTGAGTAAAATTTGTTGGAATGAATTTAAAATGAGATACTCTTAACGTGGTGATTCTTTGAAATTTTTGTGTTTCTTAAATCTATGACCTCATTTTTGCAAGGCCACTTTTGAACTACATTTAATGCAATTTTGGCTTGGTCAACGACTTGACATACTTCTACATTTGTAATTTTAGAAAAATATGTAATCAAGTATGACTAAATCCAACCGTTAGATAGGACAACAACTTGGTGAAGAATCTCCAAAAAATTGGATGACTTTCATCCAAGCATTGATGAGAACGTGAGAAGGGTTTGAATCTGTTAGTCGTCCACTTTTTGGATGCTCTGACGTTTAGGGGTTAAAGCTCAAAACTCTAAAATTCCAATATACACTGCAGAAAATGTTTTCATGTCGAATTCCTTTTTATGTAAGCTCAAGAAGCATGCCACCTACACTTTGTTGTTCATCACTATTATTTACATTTTTCTAAAAAAATTATACTAGTCTAAGCTTTTTGTAATAACTATGCTTTTTACTAGAAAAAGACTTTGAAAAATCTCGTAATTTTTTTTTAATTTAAATAATTATGAAAAAATGAGGGTAAATCGGTTTAACAATACCTTATATGAGAAAAATACAAAAAAAAAAGACATTTTAAAATATTAGGAATTGATCAGGTTTGACTGGGTAATTGTAGTGTGGACGCTTAAGGGTTAACCCATAGAACATTTTGGTGCATTCAATTAGTTAAAATTAGATTTGACCAATAATAATTCACATGAGTGTGCATGGGGATATTATTTGCGTAACACACATAAGGTGGAGGTAATTTTCTCATAGAATATATAATTTCGAAAGATATAGATGTAGAATAAGGAATTTTTAGGATGTACATCAAACCACTTTAATCTTAAAGAAAAGTTAATATCATGTATTTACAAACTTCACATAATTTGCATGTTTAAGCTTTTGAAAAAACATATTGTTCCTCTCAAGTTAAATATGACATTGTTTCATTGTATCTTGAACATGGCAAAAGACAAAAAAGAACACTAATTAAAAAAAGACTTCAAATCAAGATTCTTGCTAAAGTGATTGGGCCCTTCCACAATGTAGAGATGGTTCATATTTTCCAAAAATATTAAGTAATCCCTTAGTAAAAGTTGAATTTTACCAACAAATAAGAATAAATTTATACGAATACTATAACAGTTTAGGGCATTCATTTGACCAACAATAATTCATTTGACCAGTAAGCATCCATATTTCAGATATAAAATTATCTTTATCCAATTTTAATACTATTTTCATCCAAACTAGGCTTCGTCATTCAATCTATTATATAACACAAACCGTACACGCATCCACACTACTACAATTCCACCTCTGAAATCGTTGTGTTTGACTCCAAGATGGACCAACCTAGTTTATTATATAACAAAATATCTTGCATGCACGAACGCATGAACACATGCACATTCTACGACAATTTTGTGGCCAGACCGGGACAAACCAACCTACTTTATTACTCCCTAAGTCTGGAAATAACTGTCCTAT
Organism: Pohlia nutans; assembly: GCA_022496805.1. Taxonomy (NCBI): domain Eukaryota; kingdom Viridiplantae; phylum Streptophyta; class Bryopsida; order Bryales; family Mniaceae; genus Pohlia; species Pohlia nutans. Next base: position 43,748,424 of record CM040089.1, on the reverse strand, counting down.
TTTGAAGCATCTTTTGTCTCAGATAATTGCCCTATGTTTTATACTTCAAACGTGAGCCACTGAGCCCAATCCACTCATAAGATTTTCAATATTCAAATGAATTAAATCTTATGAGTTGCAATTCAAGAATCATGGTTTTGCAAAATTCAAGTAGATATTATCGTGAATTTTATTTCCACAAAGACCCACTCCTTTGAGACTTGAGAGGTAACGTTATCAACATCTTGTCCACTTTTTGAGTATTGAGACGGATTATTATTTTTGGCAATAACAACGTTAAGTTGAACTTAAAAAAATAAAATAGGACGCTTATATCCGGACAGATGGAGTATATAATATAGAGTGGTACACATACTCATGCACGCCAAGACAATTCCACCGCTAGAACTGTTGTGCTAGATGCCTGTATAAAGAAATAATTATTGGTGATTTCCAGCATTTAAATGCTTTTAAAAGAAACATTGAGTATTCTTCAAGACGGATCTTACACCCTGCCGTAATTGCCTTAAATTAGTAAAACGTACTCAGATATCTGCACTGAACATCTGACATTCTGAGATCTAACGTAAATATGATAACATTATGAGAGCTTACTTTAGTTGCTGATTACGGCCAAATAATAAACTCGTACTCCACTACACAATGGTAATTCATATGAGTAACTTATATAAAATGAGCATCGTATGAAGGACTGAAGGACAAACCTGCAAATCCAAGGCATTGCTACACAACAACCAAAGCAACAGCAGGAACTAGGAAGCAAGTTAGGAATTGTTGTGGCCAGAGAGAGCATCAAACATTCTCTTGCGTGTCCCGTGGGGTACAGTACTGCCTGTGTTGACCAAGTTTAACAGGTGCAAGAATATGTTTATTCTAAAGAAGCAGATTGGACATTATTGAGACAACTGCACAGTTGAAACTCAGAGCCTTGGAAACTCCAATGGCATCATCTGAATCGTGTGGCCTATTTTTCCATCAACAGATTTGGCCTACAAAGACGCTGCAGCTCCAGGATGAGAAAATGTTCGGCATGATCTGTGCATCCCCACGATGAAGCTCTGGGAGCAGAATTCGAGATGCAAACATCAATCAGGGAATAAAACACAATATCTTGGTGGGAAAACTAAATATATTCCATGGACAGCTGCTGATATCTCTCAATACAAGACTCACAAGAGCCATCCATTATAAAAAAAGAAAGAACAAATGGTATCTCTATTTACAAAAGCCATAGAAATGCCGGAGAAAAATCACTCACTGTTTGTTTTTGTTCATTCGCTGCTACTTCTCCAAGTCAGCAGGGGAGATCCAGCCCCCGCCCGCTCGTTGTTCTATACCACCTAAAGTGTGCCTCCCTGCAATGTCATTTCCTGCTGAGGAAAATTCTCAAACATGAAAAAGGGCTGGATTTCAAACTGCAAACTCCCAAACAGAGAGTGGTCGATGAAGCTGTTGTTTGGCAAACTACTACAATAATCAGGTCTAAGGAAAGGCTACAAGAGCTACTACCTGGATTTGTACACTAGGAAAACTTTGAGAGAAGCACTCTCACTCTCTGAGGTCCATTTGGACATAGAATACAACAGAGAACCAATGCATAAAGGGGTGACAGTACCCATATTTCTGTCTGTCCTTGGAGTTGTACAACATTTAAGACTGTACAACAACCTGTCTGGTTCTAAGAGATCTGTGACGACTTGTTCCATGCTGTGAGTGTTTCCGCTTCTTCGAGGACCCCAGTCGTGAAGAGCTAAGATGGTATTCTTCTCGCTTAGAACTGTTTGCAAATTGGCCCGTGCCTCCAACAGTATCCGATGGCGGTGCAAACTTACGGTGGAATGCACGTTGCCAAATCGAGTCGGACGATGAGAGACGGGAGAGCCGATGACTAACACAGGACAAAGAACAGAGATCCTTATGGTCTAAGAAGCCGCCATCTACCCCCAACCTCAACACACGTAACCACAGTTCATCCGAAAGAGAGCCAATGGACCTCTCTGCATTTTCTGAATGGCTCACAACCTCGTCATAACATGTTTCATCTGAAGTCACTGTGGCCATGTTAGCTAGCTACACAACACAGTCGGTATCCTCGACTAAATATTCAACTAAGCTCACACTAAAGAGTATCAAATCATACGATACAGGGACAAAACTCTGAGCAAGCCCCGAAAAAACTTCCTGTAGTGGTGAAAATTGTCAAATTACAAGCTGAGGGACATGAAGGTGCCTCTTGAGCAGTGATGTATATGCAGCTCCACCTCCAAGAAGAAAAAACCTCGTCTTCCGTACTGTTTGTGCTTTCCTCAACGTGTGCATGTCAAGCTAGGCAGTTGGACATGCTCAAGAGACCTCGCAGTTTAAGCTGTTCCCCATTACCACCCAAACTATTGCATAAGCAAAAGATTCAAGACCTTGTAGAAGAATGTACCCAAAAATTAATCCTCCACAAAATATCTTCACCAAACACGGAAATTTGGATTAAAGTTCAATAAGCAGCAAACCAGTTCTAAATTCTAACGAAATTAACAAACGAAAGAGATAACAAAATTATGTGGTTCAGTAACTTGTATGGGGCAATAATAAATTCCATGGCATGTTGCTACAACCAGGAAGCTGATAATACTCCACTTATATTTGCTATTGCATCATCAAATAAGTGACCTTAGACCACATGGCTCTGTAAGCAAGGCGTATCTTGATGCATGAATCAGGGTGATCTTCCACAATTTAAAATCGTACTGTAACACGTCCTCATAAGAAACTTATACTTACAAATAAAATAAACACGTTCTCATCCATGCAAAGCCTTGTTACTAAAATGAATATCACCTCCATTCTCAATGTATAATTCTGACAATCTTTTCGATGACCGTCACCTAAAATATAACTCTAAGCCCTCCAATCAAATGAAAAAATAGCCAAACTCACAATCCAAACTAAGCAAAAATCATGACAGAGGGAATCAATATAACATGACAAGCGCCAAACTGTACAACTAGGAAAACTCCATTGTGAAACCAAAACAAAGAAGACAAGACTATCAATAACCAACCAAATCAACCAACTTTTCAAAGAATCACAATAGTTGCGGACATCTATACACTACAATAAAAAACCAACCACTATATTCAACCTAAAATGGCGAATCCTATAATTTGATCCAGAAAACTAGAGTGCAAACAAAAATACCACCGACATCGACCTAAAGCCAAACTTCAAGCCTACCAAATTGTTTCCTTTGTGAACAAAAAACCTAAACGGTGGCTACAAGTTCAAAATAGTTTGACTACCTCAAACTTGGAACCATTACAATATGCTCGATACTTTCACTTCTTGGCCTCTCCAAAACATCGATACACAAGACACAAACCTTTCCGTCCACAAACCCCACAATCGCTCGTAGCAACACAGAACCAGCAAACTCAAAAAAACAAGATCATTACCAAGAAATCAACAAAAAACCTACCTTCTTCTATAGTCAGTCACGCGGAAAACCAACTGAAACACACCTAAAAAAAGATTCAAAAAATCAAAAAATCAAAATCAACACCAGAAGAACAGAAGAAAATTTAAAAATTCATCACAAAAAAATCAAATGAACCCTAATCTTGCCGAAATTCACAAGAAAAGGGCGGAGATGACGAGGATAAATCAGTCGGCCTCTCCAAACCCCCGGCCCCCACCGACATCTCATAACATCGTTTCTCACAAACCTTTTCCTCCACAAATCCGTCAAAATCAGCAAACTCAAAATCGATACCAAGAAACCTACCTTATTCGATAGTCACGCAACTGAAGAAAACACCACTAAGAAGGCTTAAAAGAATTTAAAAAAAAAAAAAAAAAAAAAAAGCCACGGAAACTCACATGGATATTAAATATCCTCGTACCTAGAAAGAACCCTAATCTCGTAGCCTTTGCCAAATTGCACAAGACAAAGAGCGGAGATAGCGAGGAGAGGGAGGGGGCGCAAAGGGACAAATCTGACACATACCTGAGGGCCCGGGGGAATTAAGTTACCAAAATGGACAAGGAGCGGAACAAAGAACAAAACTGATATGCTGCTGGGTTTCAAGCGATTGACGTAAGAGAGACGAGGATGAACTGGAGCCAGCGCTGCTCCCAAAGACAGACAGACAGACAGAGAGAGGAGTCCCCTGTAGCTTTTGATAAGAAATTTGATTCTGTGGTGGTGGTTGAAAATCCCACTGGACGGAGGCCTGGCCTGCAGGAAGAAGAGCTGCTCTGTAATATCCCCACTCTACTAGGGCTGCGTCACCAGCTGAGGTTGATGAACAGATTCATTCGTTCCGATTTCATTCATCCTCGTCAATGTCAACGAAAATTGTACCCCGCCTACCTTCTTCATTACGGTAGTTTAGGTGGAGAAATCCGTCGTTGCACTCGTGGTCGGTGGCATCACTCACCTTTTGAGCAGTCCTTTTTCTTTCTTTTCTTTTAGTTAATTCAATTCAATCCAATTAAATTATTTTAAAAGCCACAATTGTCCCTCTTTATTATGACAATGTTTGGGAAGCCCTAACTTAAAGGTGGCATGCATGGATTATTCACTTGTCACATGTGTATTTATTGTTTGAGACAATAATATTGTGAGTGTCATATTATAGAGAATAGATAGTACTTTCTTTGAAACATGGTTTTTATTTTAGAACTGTGTCACATAGGGATTTTCTTTTTGGTTTTTGGGTCATTTAATTTTATGCTACAAAGCTCGCATCAAGTGAATGAAGTGGCTTTTTATCCTATATTTTTTATATTTTTATTTGAAAAACTAGAAGACGAATCTCAATTTTTTCATACATCCTATCTTTTTCATCCAAAATATTGACCTTTCAGGAAACCCCTTATACATCATTTTTTTTTCATCCATTGCAAGTGGCTCACGAAGTTCCAACTTAGCTTGCAACTGGTATAATCCACTGCCTTGGTGGCTACATAAGGTGGCATTTTTCTCATTATGTTCCCACATGACGATTTTCCTAGTGGATTTTTGTAGCAAATTGGCTATAAAAAGCCAAAAAAACCCTAGTGTCACAGTGTTTGTTAATCTTTTTGTATGAAATGATCCAAGTGATGGGACTAGTGATAGGGCTTATGGTTGGAACCCGTGAGGTTGCCAGTTTGACTCCCTGGTAGATATGGCCTTTGATCATCCTTCCACTTTGTGCTTAATGAGAGCCCCAACATTATATGTCAATTAGGTGTTAATCAATTAATTAAATGTTAATATAGTTATTACCTTCATCGCGCTTTAACACACTACACATGCATTATGTACAGTGGGGTCCAACATGGAATGGCGTTTTTGGTTTCGCAGTGAGAAAAATTTCAGTACTGCCAACTTTGAAAGCCTCCCGAGAGCTCAAATATTGGTATTTTACCACGAAAATTTTACCAGAGACTTATCTTTAAGTTAATTATATGTATGCCAAATTTCAAGGCCAAAAGATTCACCAAAAAAACGTTATTCAAAATCTACCAACATTGGTAGTTATTCACTGCTGCCAACTTTGACAACCTCCCAAAGATTGAATTAATTTTTTTTTGCCATGAAATTCTTGGAAAAAGAACTTCTTTATGTTAATAACATATGATAAAAATTTCAAGGCCAGAAGATTAATACAAAAAAGATATTGACAATCTACCAACATGTGTAGTTGTGGGAAACAATGGGGGAAACTTTGCTACCAACTTTGACACCCTCCCTACGGTTGAGAAATTGTCTATTTACCATGAAATTTTTGGTACAACATGCTCTTTATGACAAAATCATTCATGCCAAATTTCAAGGTCAAAAAATCTATACAAAGAAAATTATTTACAATCTACCAATGTGTGTAGTTTCCCCCATTGTTTCCCACAACTACACATGTTGGTAGATTGTTAATATCGTTTTTTGTATTAATCTTTTGGCCTTGAAATTTTTATCATATGTTATTAACATAAAGAAGTTTTTTTTCCTAGAATTTTATGGCAAAAAAAAAATTAATTCAATCTTTGGGAGGCTGTCAAAGTTGGCAGCAGTGAAAACATTTCCACAGCTACCAATGTTGATAGATTCTGAATAACTTTTTTTGGGTGAATCTTTTGGCCTTGAAATTTGGCATACATATAATTAACTTAAAGATAAGTCTCTGGTAAAATTTTCGTGGTAAAATACCAATATTTGAGCTCTCGGGAGGCTTTCAAAGTTGGCAGTACTGAAATTTTTCTCACTGCGAAACCAAAAACGCCATTCCATGTTGGACCCCACTGTACAGCAACAATATCGTCCTTAATAAGAATCTAAGATGAGTGGGCCATAAACCGACACTTTAAGCATTATGCCTATTTATAGTAGTATGTAGTGCAATGTAATAGTTGAATGGATTAGCAAATTGATTCTAAATCTACCGCAAGTTGAATCACGATTTTTGGAGTTACATTGAATAAATTACGAATTTTCAAAGTTCAAGGTCTAAGTTGCCTCTTTGTGACAATAGAATTGGGATGTAATTGACAATGAATATGTCTTGAAGGATCATAAAGAAACTTAGAATAAACATAGTTCTCACAAATGAGATGAGTCCAACTAGTGCTTCAAAGTCAACGATCACTAAACTATTTTTTTTTAATGATTATCGGTTTTTGATACAGTGAAGTGTCATTGATGAAGTAATTACAGGAGTCTCTTTATGGTCGGCATCAAATATTAGCTCATTCACGTTAACACCATGTATGTTAAAGGAAAAAAATAGTTCAACAATAAAAAGTCCAAAAGAATGTTCCATCCTTCAAGAGTCTAAGAGACTTTAGAGCAAGAGTCTGCCGGACCTTCCAAGAGTCAAAAGATTTAGAACAAAAAGAGTCTAGAGCAAAAGGACTACAAGACATGCCAAGAGTCTTCAGTAACCACTAAGCGACCGAATGACCATTTTATGGTTATTGTCCTTTTTTTACATGCTTCCCGTGATGAAAAAATTATTTTCATACAAAATTAAAAAACATTTTCAAATAGGGAATCAAATCCACTTTTCAACCCAATTTGAATCATGTCAATCTGAACTCCACCGAGGAGAATTTCTCAAAGAAAAAGACCTCAATATTGTCCTAGTGTTATAACATTTACTATTTTAGGAAACCAATGATGTTTTCTCCTTTGAAAAAATTGTTTCATTAAATTTTAGAATATAATGTTTGGTTTTAACCCCTAAACGCTCAAATGACCATTTTCTGTTCGCTGCCCAAATCTAATAGGCTACCCAGAACAAAAAAAAGTTTTTGAAAAAATAAAAGATATTTTTAAATACTACATCAAGTCTACTTCCCAACGCAATTTGAATCATGTCAATCTAAGTTAAACTCCACCTAGGAGAAATTTTCAAAGTGGATCACCTCAACATTGTCTTAGTGTTATAAAATTTGCTATTTGGGCCTCCATGATTTTCTTTTGCTTTTGTAAATTTACAATCAATAAATCAACTTTAACCAATCATGCTAAATTTTAAACTCTAAAAGTGAAACTTAAAATTTATACAATTTTTCAAATTTGAATTCTTTTAAATTCATTAAAAAAAGGTCTAAAGTTATTTTTGGAAGTTTGACCATACGGATAATTTGTAGAGATGATGCCCTACATTTTGTCTATTGAACCAAACTTCATCAAACATATGGAAGGCACATATTATAGCAATCTATATTTTGTCCAATATCCCTTGGGCTTTTAGAGGTTAACCCTTAACTGCCCAAGCCTCCGTTTTTTGAACGATGTACAAATTTTATTCATATTTTCTCCTCCGTCATGCACTTTTCGATGTGTGGGTTTGTTACTATAGATTTTATTCAAAGTTAGCTTTATGTAGGTCTGATCCGAATAGAGAGGGGATGATTTGTGAAATTTCTATGCCTCATTTCATGTTGTAGTGATTCACCCAAAATTTCGAAGATTTCAGTGTAAAAGTGCTTTAAAAAGAGTCAACTTATAAAATTAAGCAACCAAAAAAATTCCAAAAGTCACTACACTTAGAGTATTACGTTTCAACCAATCACAACAAATTTCATTCACAAATTGTCATTATCTTATTCGTAATCGAATTACCAAAGAGTTTTAAATTTTGAGTTTCAAATTTTAGACAAAAATGTTGATGATAGCAATCATTGATCTAACCGTATGGATAGAGTCTAAAATTCATAATGTACAACTTTTGTTCATACACCAAGTTCAAAGTATCTCTATTAGTTACATTTTATAATGCATCTTTGCGAAACTGTCCAATTTGGAGAGGGCTCTAGGCATTTAGGGGTTAACCAATCATACCAAATTTCAAATTCTAAAAATGAATTTTGTAATTTTGGTGAATATTAAATGGTAGATGCTTCTAAATTCATTAAATGAGTATCTAAAACATTTTTTGAAAATTTGACCATTCGGATAATAACTAAACATCATGCTTCTCATTTTCTCTTTTGGTCTAAACTTCATCAAAGTTGCAAAAGTAACATTTTATAACATATCTAGGTTTTGCCCTTATCCCCTCTGTCATTTAGGAACTAAATATCCTCCCAAAGACCTTAATTTTTGGTAGCTAGCTGCCACTAACCCTAATTCTCTTAATTTAAACATAACATTATTATGACTTTCGGATCTATGCCCTAAATAGATGGGATAAAACATGGTTATAAGTTTTGGATCCTATGGCACCAATAACAGAAAGCAATATGGTTATGATATTTGGAAGACATCAATAACATGAAAGAATTGTCATGTCTATCTACTTATATATTGATGTGTTATGTGATGGACAAACCTCGTGGATGGAGAAGGAAGCTCTAGATTTACCTCTCCCTTTTCCACCCGAAAACATCCATTAGAAATACCCTTAAGGAGATCAACACCGTCGCCATACGCCATACGATGTCTTTACCTCATAGCCGCTCAAATGAATTCAACGGGAATCAAACCCAAGACTACCTAATGAAATAAACACCCTCTCACAACCAACCATTGAGCTCACCATTTGGTGTGCAACAAAAGAAAAATAACTATCATATACACGAAATCCCCCACGCCTAAAAACCCGAGCTTAATTTTACTTAGTTACTTGGATACTGGTCACTATAGTGTTTACTATGGAGAAGGGAGAGTGGTCTTGCACCAGTTGTCCTTTATCATGTGGACATCAAATCATGGGTGGGTCGAATAGACACTTTATTCACGCATGCCTTGAAAGAGGACCGGTTCCTTATCAATACCTAAAATGGTTATTTTTTACTTCAAAAGAGATTTAAAACCCTCTTTTGATTTTAAGATTTCAACCATCAAAGTTTAACAATTTTGAGCATGAATTGATACGAAACTACAAATACGTAAGATTTCAAACAAAAGGTTTAAACTTCTAAAATGTATACCGGTAGTAGGGGTCCAATGAAGTTACAACACCCATTTCGATAAAAGTGCACATGCCCCTCTAAAATTGCACATTGTAAATTTTTCGGTAGAACAATGGATGAACTGGAAAAGCATAAACATTGTTTGGAAATATATGCTAAAGAATGATGTAGTTCTTGAATTGAAAATTTGCCAACTTTTGTGAAGAACACAAAATAATCATAGTAAAAGTATATTGCAACCATACAAGCTACAATACACCAAAATTTACATACCATTTATTAAATTGAAGGTAATGGTAGTTTTACCACCATATAGCAAATATAATAAAACATTTGCAATTCTATTCTCCATAAGTCATCATGTCTGGCCGAGTTGTTATCCACACTAACTTTGTGTTGCCCAACTCATCATCTCCAAACGGTTGTAGACTTGTAGAGATGAATTTTCTCACCTATAGGAATCCATTCATAAAATGCACAAAAGATGATCCTTGAACACTTCCCACGCACTTCTTTGCACGCTTTTCACAACAAAATAAAATATGGAAAATTTAGGCATATGCTAGTAACTCTGCAATACTTGCATCTCAAAAAAAAGAATATGGGAGAGTTAGGCATGTGCCTAACCCCCCAACACTTGCAGTTAAAAACAAAACAAAATATGGGAGGATTAGGCATATGCCTAACCTTCCAACACTTGCAATTGCAATAACATAAAATACGGGAGGGTTGGGTATATATCTAACTCCAACATTTGTAATTCACATAAAAAGAAAATATGGGAGGGTTAGACATATGCCTAACCCTCGAATACTCGAATACTTGCATCTCAAAAAAATTTAAAATACGAGAGGATTAGACATATATCTAAATCCCAAATACTTGCATCTCAAAAATTTAACCCCTAATGGGCCAAGTGTTCTAACTAGGACATTTACAAAATCGGTTTAGGGTTTAGGGTTTAGGATAAATTTTAGACTTAGTTTAATATTAGTGGGTAGATTTTAGACTTGCAATGGTCCTCTCATGTGTACCTCATGTACATCTGAGCCATACTAATATCTACTTTTGAGGCTAGGATCTACTTTTGTTCAAAGGGTTGGTGCGTTTAGGGGTTAATGACTATAGATTCCATTTGTGGATTTCCAACGCTTATAGGGTTTGTAAGCTCGAGCCATCAGTCAATAGTTCTATGATAGGGTTTTCTATTATGTAATTTTTCTATGATGTAACCTAACCTTTCACATCCTTGAATGGTCTTCCCATGACTATTTTATTCTGTCGTCGAAGGCCCATTATTTGAAGTAACCTAGTTTTTTACGTCTTTTCAATTTCATGGCCTTTCATGTGCAGAGAGAAGCAAAGCGCTAATTTTTAAAATGGTAATTCATGTTTATAATTTTGATTTTGATTTTGATTCTTTTTAGTAATCATTAGCACTATGTACGCAATTGGTATTTCGTCACTAATAGTGTGAAGACAAGCGGAGCCCTGGTAAAATGTGGAAGGGTTAGGCATATGCCTAACCGTATAGCACTTACAATTCAGAACAAAATAAATTACAAGAACTTGCCACAAATTTTTTAAACTCATAAATTTATTCATAGGATATCCAAATATTTTATATTTAGGCATTTAGTACTTTAAAATCCTCTACAAAATGGAGACAAGACCTACCTGCATTAAGAAATTCTATTCAAAACTACAAAAGCAAGTGCTCTACCTTAAAACAATCGGGTGTTCATAATTACCAATACTCACGCATTTTGGTTGCCCTGATTTGAAATTGTTGATGAATGATGGTGAACCTTAAACCCTAAGAAATTCAAAACTTTTATAATCAAATTGATCATTTTAAAACCATGAATATTTTGTTCCTTTAGAAACTGAACAAAACTAAATAAAAGAAGAGGAAAAAGAAAAGAAAAAAGAAAAAAGAAAAGAGAAAAAGATTGAAGTTCTTCCTCTCTAGTTCTTCGTCTTCTTCGTCTTCAGTTCTTCGTCTTCAGTTCATCTTTTCTTCTTCCTTTTACGTGAATGTGTGCAGGAGGTTGCTCAAGTTCTACAGCAAAGCATCGAGCTATGGAAGCGATGTTGCATCCACTCCACCTTCATCACAGCGGTATATTACTCCACCATCCTCAGTTCCTCAAATACCAAGCCTCGAGCCGGTGGTTCTTGTTGTTGCGCAGAATCCCGACGAACTCTTTGTGCATGTGCTTCGGCCTCCAATCGTTGGAACAACGACGACCAGAGTGACCCCTCGTCGCCATGAAACGCCTCTCAAGTTCTGTTGCTGCCAAGCCGTGGAGGCCAAGTGCAAATTAGGGTTTCGACTTTCAGCCAAATCACTGCGTTAATAGAGGCCACGTAACAACGTACACATCCGTGAAGCATTTCACTGTAGATGGTTGGTAGTGTAACTCTTGCCCAACGGAAGGTGATGCATATATCCCACTTTGTACTTGAAGCGCCAAGAAGCTCCAGCAGATTAATGTGGTGAAAAGTAGATCTGATCCTTAATTGCTCAAGTGATAGAGGGTCGATCGAGATGCTAGAACAGTATGTACGTGAGTGCTAATTGAGATATCTGCCCACTTGGTGCTTGCTAGTGACTGAGTTACTTGGTTCGTGTTAGTGACTGAGTTACCGAAGTTAGCTGACTGCGTTACTACTCAAAATTCCAAACAACTCCTTACACATGCGTTCCTCCAATCATTGGAACAACGGTGACTATAGCATGCATATAATGAAACACTTGAAGCGAGAGACACCGGTTTTGAGGACATTGCAATGATTTATTGATTTTATTTTTGGTTGAAAGAAATGAAACGAAATGAGTTATGACTTTTAGATCTTGTGCCTTTATTGGAAAGAATATCGTTACAATTTTTGAGCATGTACCTAGGTTACAAAGAATGAAACAAAGTTCTGACTTTTGAACGCAAGCCTTGGTTCTGACTTTTTCTAAAAACATTGTAAGTGATGGGGTTCATTTTGAGATATTGCAAGTGATAAGGGGGGGGGGGGGGGGGGGGGGGGGGGCGGTGGGTTAGGCATATGCCTAACGCTCTCATTTTATTTTTCTAAAACATTGCAAGTGATGGGGGTTTAGCCATATGCCGAACCATCTCATTTTTTTGTTAAGACATTGCGAGTAATGTAGTTAGGCATATGTCTAACCCTCTCATTTAAATTATTTTGTAATATTGCAAATGATGGGTCGGGTTGCTAGTTTGCATTTTCTCTATTGAGTCAACATAACATTACGTAGCCTTTATATGCTTTGCCTTCCTTTATATGCCTTCCTTCATACACTCTGCTCATCACCTTGGAACCCCACGTGTCCGATTAGCTACTCATGAAGTTTTATTGGATGTGGAATATGCCACACCATCTACTATAGGGCTAGATAGAGTCACTGCATGCTACTCAATGTTATGAAACTTCATAATCAATCCATTTGAAAAAAGTCATACATATTTATGATTCGAAATGAATATATTATCGTATTGGTAATAGTGGTAACAATTCAATGTTAAAAAATTTAAGAAAAAAAAATCTTGTGAATTCTTTTCATTAGTCTTTTCACGTGTGTTTTAATTTCTCAAAAAAAAATGCCAAAAATCAAAGTGCACATGCTCTTGTGCACTTTTAACGAAACAGGTGTTTTACAATTATTTTCTCTCTATTCATTATTCAAAAAACCATATAATCACTATCAAATACCGTGAGTTTTATTCTAAAATAATTTCATGCCCTTGAACAAGATGGTGCAATATATTTTCAAAATCTAATTACAAATTAGAAATATTTATTTTTACAAAATTTAGGTTGGTGCCACTATTATTTATAGTGTATAATTAAAACTTTTTTGGGCTATTGGACTACCGCTATCAACTTTGCAAGAAGAGATGTGAGTGTTGATATTTCCTACATGTTCACGCAATTCAATTTAAAGAATTCATTACCAATATTTTTAATGAATTATTGCCTTAAAATGAAAAAAATGAAAAAGAAATCCATCATAAATGATTCTTTTAATAATTGAAATCTGACTTGGTTTATTGAAATTGCATAAGAATATAGTGTTATTTGTGTATCACAAAAAATAGATATTGTGAAGGGAAGTAAACACATTTTTTGAACGGACACGTAGGAAAATCGTAACTTTATTTGACCCATATTATACATTGATTCTAGAAAGGAATCAAAATAAGGTAAAGGGGCCTAATTCCAACCCTTTGAAGCTTTTTGACCATGAAAATTGATGTAATAATTATTAATTTTTTTAGGGTTCGAAAATGAATAAAGTCCCTCTACCTTAACCCTTAAGCGCGCAAGGAGCCCCATAGGGCCATCTTTGATCGTTTTTTAGTCAAACACTGATTTTCACCTAGTTCCTAATTTCAAATAAAATTGCCCCCAACTAGGAATGTGTGGGAGTTGTCTTCTATTTTCTAGTCCAATTTACGGTTCTTCAAAATTGTTAAAATTGCGTTTTTTATAGCACTTTAAAGCTCACAGCCCTAAAATTCCAGTATACACTGCAATTTTTTTTTCAATCAAATTTCTTTTTATGTAAGCTTGAGAAGCATGCAACCTTCACCTTGTTGTTCATCACTATTATTTACAATTTTTCCGTAAAAATCATACTATTTAAGGCATTTTTGTAATGACTATGCCTATCACAAGAGATTTTTTTTGAAAAATCTTATAAAATTCATTTTAATTTAAATAATTATGAAAAAATCAGTTTAAATTGGTCTAAGGATATTTTATGTGAAATAAATACCAAAAAAGTATAATACATTTAAAATGGGACAAATTGATGAGGTTTGACTGGATAAATGTAGTGTGGACGCTTAAGGGTTAACCCCTAAACGTCGGGGAGGCCAAAAACTGGCTTATGAATGTAACTCACTATTCAATTCCAATTGCTACATGGATTGTTTTTATCCAATTCTTTTTGTAAAGGATTTTTGTTGGTCGTGCTACCTCTTCAAGTTAAATTCAAATCATTCAAGCTATTTTTGGATTTTACATGGGGTCCTAACTACAAAAAGAGTAGTAAAACAATTGACCATGTAGTGTATTTTGAATTTCCATGTTTTTTCTACTTAAACTAAATTTAGGCCATGAAAATGAGTTCTATTGCATTTGAGCTTAACTAACAAAATGAAGCTTACTAAGTCTAGTTTCTACACCACTTTGAATTTTTGGAAATATCTGAAAATTGAGTGTTTTATTGGAGTTACAAGTTTAACATGTTCCACCATGGTATAGCAAACAATTCTAAATTTAAATACAAGGATGATTCATAGCTTCATCTACTAAAAATATAAAATATAATTCTTATCTTATTTATAGTGGCAAAATTGAGTGTGACAGGTAAAGCATGATTCCATGTTCATAGGCCAGATGTTTAACGGTTAAAGTTCTCTCTTTTCACTATATAAGTGGAAATGCAAATGGATAGTAAAGAATGCAGTTCGTGCATCATGTTCTATTTGTGATTGCTCCACTTGCACTCATTAGAGGATGTCAAAGTGTAAGTATTTGCCCCAATTTTAGTATGCACTTTTGCAATGAGCTTTTGCAACAAGCTTTCGAGCGAGGACGTGGCCCTCTCTCCTTGAAAGACAATGGCAGTAGCTTGCGATTTCAATTCGTGAGAGGAAAACAACTATTTTGGTGAGAGTCCAAATTGTAATTGTGAGCGTGTATTGCGGGAGGTCCCACATAGGAACCACACAAGAGCATAACATTCTTTAGCTAGTTGTGGCCTCTACCCTCTTGTTCCTGTCATCCCCCTATTACTTGCCGCACAATAAATTATTTTTGTTCTCCCAACCTCAACAAGTAATTAAACTTGGGTGACACATATCATTACTACACTTGAGGATATATAAGGTAGACATACCTTAAACCACCACAATACCTAAAACCACCAACTTCTACACCCCTTCTTCATTTTAGGGAAGAAATGTAAGTTGTCGGTACGTGATTTAACTTTTGAGCAATTGATGCATAAGTCATGTAATGAAAGCCTACATTTCCTTCCTAAAATGAAAGAGGGGTGTAAAAGTTGGTGGTTTTAGGTGTCATGGTGGTTTAAGGTACGTCTACCTTAGTTCTACCCTGAAGGTGCTTGGTTCAAACCTGGGGACTCTTGACGTGCCTGTTCAAACTTGTGAGGCATATCCGGGCCCGCCATGTAATCACGAAAATTCTAGGTAGTACTCTATTTATCTTGGGTAGCCCTTTCCACCGGTACATCCTATTTTTGAAAGAGGGAAGAAGATGACATGGCTTTAGTTAAAGATGGTTATGGTTCTTCTTCGATTTTGATTCTTGGCATTTGATGCTTATTATCTGACATTTTATCTAGATTCCAAGGGTGTACATGGGGTGGGTTTAACCCTTGAAGGTCTAGAGAGCTTGTTTTGACAAGTATTATACATCGATATTTTGTTGTGTTTAGAATGGTTCCTCACCCACAATGCTCTAAAATCAAAAGTGAAGTTGAAATTCATGTTGCCATAGTTCTAATGAGCTATTGAGATCCCAATTTGAAGTTTCTCACTTACAACAAATGTCAAATATACGCCAACGTATCTACTATCCCGGGTACTATCCCCTATGGGACCTTTTAACCCCTAAAGGACCAGAGTGTTTTTCCTCCCAAAACACTCCAATGCTGCCATTTTTACTCCCCCATGCAAAAAATCCAAAAAAATGTTATTTTTTACCTTCTAACTGTAAGATCTTGTCCTAAACTACTTGAAAAACATACACAACAAATTTCGTTGATTTTGACCGCACGGATTGCAAGATAATTGTGTTTGATGGAAAAAAACACCCCAAAAAAACACATGCCCGAAAATTTCAGATGCGTTTGACCATGGCTACATCAAAAAAACCTCACTACCAAAACCTGTCGCACTTCACTTTCACATTCTATATGATGTTACTTAGTTGTGTACCAATTTTCGTTGCGTTTGGAGATGTTTAGGATGTTGAAGAACACCTTGCACTTGTTGGGGGTTTAGAAGTTCAGAAAAGACTATATGTTTTTGGAATTCCAATATTTTTGACTTTCTTTATTTAAAATACGAATCCGGGCGGTGAAACACAAGTACATTCCACCCTCTACAGAATGGCGAAAAAAAATTTGAAAAAAAAAAAAATCTCCAAGTTTTAGAAGACATGTAGCACATTTTCTAAGAATTTTGGGGGTTAGGGGGAAATAAAGGGTGGAGGAAGGGAATTGAAGTGCCAACCCATTCCAATGTTCATGACCCCACTAACTCTCAAGGTGTACTGGCACGTGGTAGTCCCTCATTGGACGATTTTTGTTTTTTATTTGTAAAAATGATTTTATTTTTTATTTTTAAAATTATATTTTTAATTATAAAATTGAAGTTTTAGTTTTAAATTATATTTTTAAATTTAAAATAGTATTTTTCAGTTTAAAATAATATTGTTTATTTATAAAAAATAATTTTAATTTTTTTAAAATATTATTTAAAATATTTTTTAATGAGTTTCGAAAATGGGGTGGTCTTCTGCCCCCCACAGTCCACCCCATTTTTCAAACGCCGCCCATCTTGTTGCCCCCCCTAAAATTCAACTATTTCTCTACTGCCCCGCTGCCCTTTCTCCCGAAAAAAACACATTTCCCCTCATAACTTTCACATACAGTGTCGGAATTCAAAAAAAAAAAATCTCCATTTTTGTGGCACATTGGGGAATCTACTATTAAATTTCCTTCAAAATTTGATTAAAAATGTGTTCACCGGAACCTACCCGATTCTTTGAATGTCCTAGTTAGGACACTTGGTCCTTTAGGGGTTAAGGGTTAAGAATGTTATGAGAGTCTTGCCTCTTAACCCCTAAATGCCTAGAGCCCTCTCCAAATTCGGCAGTTGTGCAAAGATGCATTATAAAATGCAACTTAGAGGGATGTTTTGAACTTGATATATGAATGAAAGTTGTACATTATGAATTTTAGATTCTATCCATACGGTTAGATCTATGATTGCTATTACCAATAATTTTGTATAAAATTTGAAATGTGAAATTCAAAATTATTTTGTAATTCAATTACGAATAAGATATTGACAATTTGTACATGAAATTTGTTGTGATTGGTTGAAATGTAATCCTCTGAGTGTAGTGTTTTTTTGAGATTTTTTGGTTGCTTAATTTTATGAGTTGACTTTTTTAAGAGAACTTTTACTCTGAAATCTTCATTATTTTGGGTGAATCACTACAACATGAAATGAGGCATAAAAATTTCACAAATCATCCCCTTTCTAATCAGATCACATATGCATGAAGCTAACTTCCCATAGAATCTATAGTAAAAATTCCACACTGCTAAAAGTGCATGACGGATGAGAGATTATGGATGAAATCTGTACATCGTCCAAAAAATGGACGCTTAGGCAGTTAGGGGTTAAACTTGCACCCTGACAACCCCTATCATTCTCCTCACATCCAGCTTTGAGCCACATTCGTTTATATTTATCCACAGATCAATCCATCCAGATTAAAACCATTCATCCATTTTGATACATTCGTTTAGACGTGAGATATTCATCTCCTTATTCATCCACATGTTCGCATCATCCATCCTTTTTGCGGCACATTGATGTTACAAGACTTGAGTTGCATTCATCCATCTCTGTGCTCTGCCTCCGCCGTTTCTTTGAATCTTGCCCGGTAGTCTTCTTTTTCCAAATTCTGGATTTGTAGTTGCGACATGTTTGCTGGATCTTGCGAATTCTTTCGAGCAGCACACAAAGAAGTTCTGTTCCTAGTCCACCGGAAGAGAATTCAATTTGAAATACCTTTCTAGAGATCGATAGATGTTACAATTGATGATTTCCGCTACAAGTTGTCTCCAGACTGTTGTACAAGGTTTAAATTGGCTGAGACACATGGACATGGTTAGTCCATCACTGGTTGCAGGTATGAACTAAGCCTTCCTTGTCAATACTATTTAGCAGCTCCACTGTTTTTATGTGCTATAGAACGCGGATGGAGACTCTACGTACGACAGTCATAATGGAGGATAAGACTTGGAATTATGAGGAGTGTTCAGTTGCTTAGGTTTTTTTCTATTTGAACAACACGACCGTCTCATCAATTGGTGTTACAATAGATGATTTTTATTGAGCGTGGTGACAAGTTGCATCCTTCAAGTTTTTTATTATTATTTATTGTCGTTCACAAGATTTAACTCGGCTGAGATATCTGGACATGGTCAGTCCATCGTTGGTTTCAGGTATGAAGCTTTCATTGTCGATCCTAAAGAGCAGCTTGACCAAGTTTGTGATTGTTTTTGTACTCGGATGAAGACTACTAAGTCACAATGGGAGGTTGAGGCTTGGAATTATGAGAAGTATTCTATTTCTTAGGGTTCACTTGAACCACAAGACTATGAGTCTCGATTGCTGTTTGGTGAGGTTTAATCAGATTTGACTATTGTAGAAGCGATTCGAACATTAATTTTAGCAATTGATCATCTGTTATGCGTATATGTACATTTGTAATTTCAGATTTGAAGAATCGACTGTGTAGTGATGTCCATGCAGATTTTCGGTGCAAATTTGCTTTGGTTTTCTTGAATCTGTGAAACTTTGAAATACTTAGCGTGATTAAATTGAAGCTTGTGGTTCAAAGGGGGACGAGACACTTTCTTGCAATTTTTTGGTTCTACTTGTTTCTACACTAAATAGACTTTTCTTGTTTCGTTTCAGTTGTGGGAGCAATGAAATATAGCAACCAACTTGAATCGTGTGTAGGGGATAAGACAAAATAGCGATGGTGCAAAGAAGGGCACAACACAGTCGGATCAAGATTTGAAGAGACAGGCGGCCCTTCAAATGCAAATGCGGAGGTGCAGACCTATGTTCGAAGACTCCTCTCAAAATCTGCTTCGGCTTCGTGATGGTGCAAGTGGAAGAAGAATGTTCATCGGTTGCTACTGCAGAGCGACGATAATATTAATTTTGGAGAATTTTCTTTTTCAGCTCTCTGGAGAATCTCCAAAGTATGCAACCCTCAAAGTGTTCAAATCCCTGTCCTGGAACCTGCTGCTCCCTGTCTTCAGAGAATAGGAACCTTGTTTTGCTTAGGGACAATTTTATGTGAGTCTAACTTGGTGGCAATTTTTAGTTTGACGAGCTCAACAAATGAAAGTGGCATCGGGTTTAGATTTTGAATGCGACACACATTTTGGAGAATAAGAACTCCAACATGTGACAGGTATGTTGCTGAAATTTATTTATTTGTCCGGGGATTAAATTCTAAAGTACTTGTACCGGAAGGAGTATTCACAAATAGAATCAAGCTAAGTTTGAGTAATGCCGATCATGGCACTCATGTGATGGTCATCGTACAGTAAAGTAAAATTGCACTCATGTGACTGTCAGTCCAGCCAAGAGCGGAAATTCAATCCTAGAAATGTCAACAATCTCCCGCAGAGCTGCTAACAGTTATTATTCTCTGGACATGAAGTTGGCAATCCATCAGGATGTTGGAAACTGTAGAGGAATGGAAGCCCGGACGGAGGAGGTGTGGGAATTGAGTAATTCAATCAAAACGTATGCTACGCGTCGCCGAAAACGTAGTTGAACTCCCTCCGGTCACTCCAGAACTTTCCAGAGGGGCCAGCAGGAGGGTAGAGCGCCATCCAAACCGGACTGTCGGCACCCTCCGCGGGGGTTTTGGGGCCGCGGGGACCGCAATGCCCCTGCCGTTGCAGCTCTGCAACTGCGGCGTCGTCCACGGTGGCTCGGAACTTGGCCCACATTCCGGTGTCCACCACTCCTGGGTCCACACAGTTCACGTACACTGTGGTGCCTGGAGCCGGGGGCCGGGCGGCTACTCTCTGTGCCAGCAAGCGCGTGTAGGCATTGCCGAGGACTTTGGAGAAGCTGTATGCATGGCCATAGCCCGCTGCCGACCTCTCATTGCCAGCCTTGCACACTTCCTTGTATCCCTCGGCCAACCCGTCCACCAGGTCCTGGTCGAAAGCAGGGGAGTCGCCGATCAGCTTGTTTCGCAAGCCCTTGTCGGTTATGTACTGCATGGATTGCGATCACAGGACATCCAACGTACATATTAAAGCCAGCCAGCCAGCCAGCCAGCCAGGGTAAGCTTGCTACATTTATCACATGGTTGTTGTCTGCTATTGAATTCTGAGCTATATATGATTCGTTCAAAGAATTGCAGAATGAGGGAGTACTAAATCTCTTGATGCGAGCTTACCATATCGATCCAAGCCATTCTAGAACTGATATTCACAATGCGTGCTCCAGCAGGGGAGGCTTTCAAGAGAGGGAGAAGCGTCTCCGTGAGGTTCTTGGTTCCGTAGTAGTTGGTATCAATGGCCTCCACTGCATGCTCGTACGCGTTATCCAGATGCATCACTGCAGCATTGTTGACCTGGGAAATACTTACGATAAGAGTGACCATACATGAATCATCGGACAGTTGGGCTGATTGTATGCTACAAAGACTACATCCAGAAATTCCTACATCCCACTGAAGGCGGTTGAAACGGATCTGCAATTAAACTAACATGAATCCCAGTAATATATCATGGAACGGAAGCTGGTTGATGCATGCATGGGACAATTCATACGAGGATATCCAGACCGCCAAAGGTGTGCTTGATCCACGCTGCAAACTCCGTCACGGACTCGGGCTTGGAAACGTCCAGCTTTCCAAACACCACGTTGAGCAACCCTTCGTTGTGCAGGTCTTGAGTTGCTTTCAATCCGCGCCCCGCATCACGTGCTGCCAGCACCACGGTGAGCCCAGCTTCCTGTGCCAGCTTCCGCACAATGGCCAACCCGATGCCCTTGTTGCTTCCCGTCACCACGGCCACAGTCTCTCGTGTCCACCACCTGCAATTAAGTGAGTACAATTATCTCTCTCTCTCTCTCGTAACTTCAATTTCACTTAGCGGGGAGCTATAAATTTTACGGAAGTAGAGCTCCTTTTAGTAGTGGGACTGTGGGACACACGCAAGCTTATAACAAATGAAAGCCAGCACTGAGTTGTACATTTGCAGTGACAGGGATGAAGAACTGGATCCTCACTGCCTTACCGAGCTGGTGAAACCACAGCAGCCATGTTGGGTACGTACAGAAGTAAATTGACCCTGCAATCAATATATTGGATCTGTTAGAAAACTGTAATTTGAGCTGGAATACTAACTGAAAGTTAATGGTCGTCACTGCAAGTGATGAGGCCCTTCCTTGTACGATCAATTACAGCTCGTTCGTGCACGATTTTGAAATACAGATGCATTCTTCCAACTACAAAGCCACAAAAGGAACAAGAATTGGTGGACTGATGACATTGCATTCCGTACTTCAGCTTTTATACATAGAATGAAGCTGATTTCTTTGACTCGCCCAGGTCCCGTTCCTTTGCAACGTCATGTTCTCCATTTACGTTGCTATTAAAAAATAGATCGTGTCATCTTACAACGTCTGTTTAGAATCTTAATCAAGAGTCAAAACAGGGTGCATTTTCAAATATGTAAACTCCTGATTTCAGGAAGGTTAAAGGTTTTTGCTATTAAAAAACACATCTTGCCTCCAGTAAATAATTTTATATTGATACAATTGATAAACATTGAGAAAATGAATGCCTTTTAACCCCTAAAGACCTACAGCCCTCTCCAAATTGGGCATTTTTGCAAAGATGCATTATAAAATGCAATTAAGAGGGATATTTTGAACTTGATGTATGAATAAAAATTTTACATTATGAATTTTAGATTCTATCCATAGGGTTAAATTCATGATTGTAATCACCAATATTTTTGTATAAAATTTGAAACTTAAAATTCAAAATTATTTTGTAATTCAATTTCAAATATTACGATATTCATAATCTGTGGTTAAAATTTGTTGTGATGGGTTGAAATGTAATACTCTAAGTGTAGTGATTTTTTGGAGATTTTTTGTTTACTTAATTTGTGAGTGGTCTTTTTCAAGAGCACTTTTGAACTAAGATCTTAGAGATTTTTGGTGAATCACTGCAACATGAAATGAGGCATAAAAATTTCACAAATCATCCCCTTTCTAATTGGATCACACATGCATGAAGCTAACTTCCCATAAAATCTATAGTAAAAATTTCACACTGCAAAAAGTGCATGACAGATGAGAGAACATGGATGAAATTTGTACATCGTCCAAAAAATGGACACTTAGGCAGTTAAGGGTTGAGGACAGAAGAGGTTTATAAACCTTTCCTATAGTGACAAACAATTGACTGATTTTTGTTTTGCGACCCTTGCATTTTAAGCAATTATACCATGACTATGAGTGAGTGATATGTATATCTATGAAAATAAAAACTTCAATATACAATAGAGTTATCCGCAATGTACAGTACAAGGAGTTTAGGGAGTGAGTTTCCCTGAAATTCACAGAAACGTAAAGTTCCCTAAAAAATAATAGGAGAATATAAAATATGTGGGTTGGCTTATTTTTGGGTTTGTATGATGTGATGCCTCACAAGTGAGTCGGCTTGTTTTAGAGTTGTCACACATGATGCCTCACATGAGGAGGGTGAGTTTGACAGAGGGAACTAAAATTGAAGGTTTACTGCTTTATTTAACTACTGAACTTGAGTAATTGATGGCGCGCAAGAAAACTTGAATCATAAGTTTTTGAGCACCGTTTTTGGTGCTTTCAAAGTTTGCATCCATAGTTTTGTTTTAGTTCTTGACACAAGTTTTTTTTTGTGGAACAAAGCTACTGTTCACTCAAAGTTCGGTCCACTCTCCCACTTTTGAGTGACTTTAAGGATAACTCTAATAGCAAAGAATTTTGCAATTATACAAGCATGATGATTCAAAGATTGTCACATGCATAGGGAATCACAAAATTAGTGCATTTGGTACAAAATATGAAGCTTGAAAGCTCCCATTTCTTTATCTAAAACAACTTTGGCTTGGATTCCTTCTCACTTAAGAGATATAGATGGGCTCAAAAAGATTAGTTCCCAATGTTTCACTTGATTGTGAACTCATCACGTATTGAAATCTACTTCTGTAAATTTTCCATGGAAGGTAAGAGTGGGGGATTTTAATATATGAAGTAAAAAAAAAAACTTTCTAAAAATGGAAACAGGTGAAAAACGTGTTACAAACATGCTATGTAATATGTACATTTCAATATCGACACAAATACACTTCCAAGCACCAATGTGGTTGTAGATCAAGTCAAATCTCCTAGAAAATGCACAAATTCATTGAACACATGCTCATAAATATAAGTGTTGCTATTAGGTCCCAAGACTATACATGAGGCTTGAAAAGAGGAATGTAAAATTCTCACAAATATAGATGTGGAATGTCAACATGAAATTCACTCTGAATCTGAACTACTCCGTTCACTTTCGTCAGAGACAATCTCCAACAATCTCCTCATTTTCAAGATCATGCACATAACTCTCAAAATTTTTAAGTGACTCTCTCCATAATGAGAGCAATTGGGAAGAAGTGATTCCTGCAAAATAATTCAAGTAAACGATTTCTTAACAAGACCTCAGTCTTATCAAATCTTGGATGTGCTGCAATTTGATTCTTCACAATCCTCCACACACGTTCAATTGGCTGCAACTCACAATTGAAACAGAGTGGGTGCCACTGTTGGCAATAATCAGGATAACTTCAGTACTCGATCGATAGCTTGTGTCCCACTGCATGAACAAGTCAATCGTGAATCTCCATGCAAAGGTGAGATGTTCATTCTAACTGAGCAGTGAAGATTCTCAATGTTGTTAAGCACAGGCTGCAATTTACATGGAAGAAATGTGGGTAGGTTGTGAACAGCGAGAGACGTATCATGCGATAATCTTCTGTCGGTAACTCGGCATTAATCTCCTTGACCAAATTGGAACGCATTTGAGGCAAGCTTGGGAGCGCAAGTGCTGTCTTCGTTCTCTGGTAATCAATCTGCCTCTCCTATTTGGCCGACATTAGCCTCCAACTTCGACAATTGAAACCAATTGTTGGTTACCGAACACTCCGCATTAGGTTCATAGATTTTTCAGCCTCCACAGTGTGACAATGATCGGAAGAGAAAGCCATGTGGTTTTGTTACTTCTGAGGGTTCAAAGCCATCCATCGTCACTTGCGCCTGTAGATTATTCACCAATAATCTTCCTTCTGGCCAGCTATGACGTCCAGGGGTTGGAATTGAATGTGCAGCTTGTCAATACTATTTCGCAGCTCCACTGTTTTTATGTGCTATAGAACGCGGATGGAGACTCTACGTATGACAGTCACAATGGAGGATTAGACTTGGAATTATGAGTACCGGTATTCCCTTTCTTCCATTCGAACAACACGACCGTCTCATCAATTGATGTTACAATCGATGATTTCCGCTGAGCGTGGTGACGACTTGCATCCTTCCAAGTTTATTATCATTATTATTTATTGTCGTTCACAAGATTTAAATCGGTTGAGACATGGATGTGTACATGGTCAGTCCATCGCTGGTTTCAGGTGTGAAGCTTTTGTTGTCGATCCTAATTAGCAGCTCGACCAAGTCTGTGATTGTTTTCATATTCCTTAGAACTCGGATGAAGACTACTACAGTCACAAACTCACAATGGGAGGTTGAGGCTTGGAATTATGAGAAGTGTTCGATTTCTTAGGGTTTGTTCATTTGAACCACAGCACTGTGAGTCTCGATTGCTGTTTGGTGAGGTTTAATCGGATTCGACTATTGTAGAAGCGAGTTTCTCGCTATTTTTTTGGTCCTGCTTGTCGTTTCTACACTAAATAGACTTTTCTTGTTTCGTTTCAGTTGTGGGAGCAACGAAAGGTAGCAAGACCTAAAGGGCTTTCTACGGATTGTACCAACAGTAGTTTCTTGTCTGTCAAATTTGTGACGAGTGTCCAGTGATCCTGCTATGCGCCTGGACAACGATTTCTTATTAGTATTTGTGCAAATGTGCACACAAGTTTAGAGCTGTTTAAGCTTGTGGAATACATTTGAAGAAAGAATTGTTCTTCTAAGTCTGTCAGCCCTAAAGAATTCTAAACCCTAATTCTCTACCCTTGTGCAGTACTACATCCTACAAAGACTTGCAAATCTGCAAATCTCCGAAGCCAATCATTCTACTCCACTCCCTCTGGGGCGAAAGTAGATGCCCTCCGCAGCAGACCAGAGATTATCGGCGTTCTTCTTCGTCACGCCACAAACCTCCTGTTGGTTCAATTGGTTGTACATCATCTTATGGCTGTGGAGGAAGCTGTCTGTGTCCACATGACGAAGCCGCACTTTCTGATCTATAGTCCACTCCGGGTCCGAGCCCTGAATCTCCAGCTTCCAGTAATCGCCGCTGTCGTCGGTTTGCTCATCATCTACCCCGCAAGCACTGACCTCGAGGTTGCCAGAAAGCGGAGACCGATGGACTTGCTCGCTGTGAAGCCACTTCTGTGTACGCACGTGCTGGAGGCGGATGATGGCGCCATTCGGTATGACATCGCCTTGTTCGTGATCGTCGTCTACAGTCTCTACCCTCCAGTAACTGTTGCCATCCTCGACGCCGGGGAAGGCCGTCACGGATTGCTGTCCGCTGCCAGAACCGTAGGGAACATCATGCGAGTGCAACCGCGCCTTGGTGCGTTCGTGCTGGAGCTTGATCACACTACCGAAGGTCACAAGCTCTTGAACGGCCTCCAAGGACGGAGAGGCGATGGAATGGGAGATGGCCAGCAATGCAACGAGCGCCAGCGACAGCGCCATAGCTAGGGTTAGATGAAGGAAACCCGCACTCTCGCAGCTCTTCGATTTCACTCCCCAGTCGGCCTGGAGTTGATGTTCCTGAACCCTGGCGGAGGTGCCCTCGCCTGCGCAAGCTCCTTCAGAAATTCTTCAAGCTCCTCACGCCTTGGAATGGGGCGGGAACGGACACCAGATGCAGTACTCCGTGGCGCAGTGGTTTGCAGATTCGTGGACGCTGCTGTTGCAAATCTAAGTTTAGAAGGCAAATCACCGTCGGGGCTCATCGCCTACGCTCCGATCAAGCCCAAATCGATAACCCCTGTTGCATAAACCCCTCCAACCCTAAATCTGATTTTCAGTTCAGTTCTTTCTGGTGAAGGCAAGAAGAGAAATCGTCCCAAAATAGTAAACTGAAGCGCATCTTGGGATTCACGTTTTGTGACGTTGCCAGATCAAATCTGGGGCTTGTCATTGGTTCGCTATGAAATTGGCTGGCAGGATGGGCAAAGCTAAACGTAGGGCAAGGTGTGAGCGCGGAATATGACGTGGCGTGCGATGAGCCTGCCTGCGTGCACTGGTGCATGCCACCCTCACCCTAACTGCCTGAGCGTCCATTTTTTGGACGATGTACAGATTTCATCCATGTTCTCTCATCCGTCTTGCACTTTTGGCAGTGTGGATTTTTTACTATAGATTCTATGGGAAGTTAGCTTCATGCATGTGTGATCCGATTAGAAAAGGGGATGATTTGTGAGAATTTTATGCCTCATTTCATGTTGTAGTGATTCACCCATTTTTTCGAAGATTTCAGTGTAAAAGTGCTCTTAAAAAAGTCAACTCATAAA
Organism: Pohlia nutans; assembly: GCA_022496805.1. Lineage (NCBI taxonomy): Eukaryota > Viridiplantae > Streptophyta > Bryopsida > Bryales > Mniaceae > Pohlia > Pohlia nutans. Next base: position 43,721,411 of record CM040089.1, on the reverse strand, counting down.
ATTAAGCAACCAAAAAGTCTCCAAAAATCACTACACTTAGAGTATTACATTTCAACCAATCACAAAAAAATTCATTTGTAGATTGCCAATATCTTATTTGTAATTGAATTACAAAATAATTTTAAATTTCACGTTTCAAATTTTATACAAAATTATTGGTAATAGCAATCATAGATCTAACCGTATGGATAGAATCAAAAATTCATAATTTATATCTTTTATTCATATATTAAGTTCAAAATATCCCTCTAGGTTGCATTTTATAATGCATCTTTACAAAACTGCCGGATTTGGAGAAGGCTCTAGGCATTTAGGGGTTAACCCTTAAACGTCAAGAGGGTCCTAGAGGGGCAGCCCGAAGGAATAAAACAAATTAAGAGAGTTGCCCCAACAATAGCCCGTTGAGTAACGTGAACAATCAATGAGAATTTTTCAAATCCTCTATGAACAGTGAATGAAGTGAACAGTGTCACTCCAAGAAAAAATTAAAAAAATACAATGACCTTTCCAGCTCTACAGTGACCTTTTCAATTTTGGATTTAAAATTAATTATTACCAAAAACATTTAAAAAAAATTTGAATAGCGTTAGCAACTCCGGTATACTCAAGCTGTCCAACTCCCCCTCCTTCCTCTCCACCAATTCTCTTTCCAATTTCTTTGGAATGTACAATTTACTAAAACATGCATATTTGCTAAATTTAACCTCGATTTTTCATCACCTTTCCAAAGCACCAATCCATTCAATTTTGGTTGAGAAAATCCACTTTTTTTTTTAAAATTATTCTCTCAAAACAAGCCCATAGGGCTTACTTTGATGTTTAGGGTTAACCCTTGAACGTGGATTGGTGCTTTGGAAAGGTGATGAAAAAACGAGGTTAAATTTTTAAAATACACTTAAATTAAACAATTGTGGAACAATTCACAATCAAAATGAAGGAATCAAAGGAGGGGGGGTTATGATTGGGCAGCAGTGTGAAGAGAGGAAAAACATTTTTTGTTTAAAAAATCAACAAAAATGCTGGCCAGCGCAAAAGGCAGGCTAGCGGTTTTTTTTAATTATTATTTTCAAAGCTGCTATAGACTTTTGGAGGTGCTCATCGGGCTGCCCTTTAAGGACCCTCTTGACGTTAAC